>JASXTE010000014.1:27932149-28592149 GCA_030280995.1 Hemileia vastatrix | reverse complement strand
TTTTAGACCTGCATGCAATAAATTCTTCAAGTTTTATAAGACTTGCACTTTTTCCTATGCATGTCCTAATTCTCCTAATGGCTATATCCAGTTCCCTTCTGGAGATAATTCTACTGCTCCCACTATAATAGCTAGTCCCAGTAGTGCTACTCATCCTTCCTCTGAAACCTTACCTGCTGACAGTAAATCTCTCCCTACATACTGTCGGCAAGAAATCTCTATCCAGACCAAGGCAAAATCTCCTTCACCTCACCTTCAGAACCATATGTGGTATTAAAGTCATCCTCTTCACATGCTCTCAACACTGTGAGAGTACTATCCCCATCTGGTCAGCCTACAATTCTATTAGCTAGTGAGTCCATCACCTTTTTCTTTACACAATATTTTCTAATTTCAATTTATTCAAAGGTTTTAATGAAACTATTTACTTAGGATGGGTCCCCCAACCTCTCCCATTTGTGAAATTGATGCAAATCTTTCTGAGACTTTCCTTATTTATGACACCATGTCATATTCCTATATTCGCACTCCTGCACTCTCCAAAAATGAGTTGAATTCCCATTACCATCATATTGAAATGATTGGTCAACTAATGAATGAAATCAGTTCCTCATCAATCCCTGGGTTTCCTGTGGATCCCAATAACTTCATCATGTCTGAAGAATGAAAAGGATTCCCCTCCATTTTTGATGGTTATTCTAATTAATCATAATCTTCCTTCATTTCACTTTGATTAGAAATGTAACTCAAGCACTTTGTACATAGTTCCCCTTTTTAACTTTGCTTAACCTCCTTGATCATCATTTTTTCATAAACCATGAGCAAAGCACATAGCAGTTGCAACACTCTTGCCTTTGCCATGTAAACCTTCTTAGAAATTCAGAGAGTGCTTGCTTATGATACCTCTACTATCTTTAACTAACTTCCACCTCATTATTTGACCTTCATCATCAGAGATTTTACAAGAACCTAGATACCTGAATTCGGGTGCTCCATCTGCCAACCTTCTTCAGGAGTGACAACTTAAAATTGAACAAAAGAAAGAAAAGGAGATGTAACAAGTAACAGTCAGGTCAAAAGGGGAATTTAAGGGACCAGAAACCCTTTTATATTTTAAGTAAATAGTTACATGTTGGAAATATATTAAAAATAATGAAATGAAAACAATTTTAAAGAAATTTTTATATGCAAACATTGAGACCCTTAATTGAGAGTGAAACAAGGGTTGTTTTAACTATTAGTGTTGTTATGACACATTAAGGGTCAAAAAAAAGTGCCCTATTGTAAAAATAATAATATAACTTTTATTTTAATGTGTCTATATTTTATTATAATAATACAAACATTTATTTTAACTAAGTTTTACTAAAATAAATGTATATAATATTATTATGCAATCATATTTTACGTTATATTTACTCTTAAGTCCCATAGCATTTACTGCACTCTTGGTACAGCCTGGCTGACATAAATGGACATTCTCAAAGATAACAAAATCTACTTTTCTTGTGAGGAAGGAATGCTTTCAAGAAAAACAGTATATCATTTCATTGTTGAAATAAACTAGTGTTGAAGCGAGTGTTGTTTACAAATAGAAAATTAATTAAGCACTGATTTTGTCAAAATTAATTGCTGGTTTTCTCACTTTGAGACCTCCTATAAGCTATTGTCTACTTCTATTGCATTAGACATGCCATGCTCTGATAAAAAATCCTTTTTCTCTCTTGCATTCTCCATCTCTTCAACCATAGTACTCTCTTATTCTTTGTTCCATCATAAATTTTACATTAATTGTCATCCTGTATCTAGAATTTCAGGTATGCTGACTTCATTTCTACAGGTACAAGTCCTTGTATATATCATATTATTCATCTATATATGATTCTTTTAAATCTCAGTTATGTTAATGTGAAAGCAAAACAATATCATTTTTTATTATTTCACTAACAAAAGTCAAATAACAACACCTGGGCCTTATGAAACATAGGTCATGTAATGAAGTATAATAAACATTTTTCATGCCCCTCCAAAATTTTATCTTTGGCAATGTATTTTTTACCAAGCAAAAAACACAAGATTTTTTTCAATTTGGAAGAATGGTAGTTGTATTAGGCCAATGAAATTGGATGGCAGTAGTCAAATCAACAAGAAATCTTAGATGTCTGCTTTTTTATGAAGTTAAGTAGCAATAATGGTAATGATGAATGCCCAAAGGAATGGACAGAGAAAAAATACCATAAATTTTAGAATTTAATCAACAGTAAATTTTCATTGACTTTTGATAAACAAAGCCTGCAGTAAAAAAATGAAAAATAAAGAACAAAATAAAGAATAAAAGGAATAAAGTAAAATCATTTGTAAATGTTCTTCGTTATAAAACGAGAAGTACATGAAGAAGACAATAGCAATTGTCTGCCCGCCTTGAATATATCGTAAATAATCAAGTATTGCATGCAAATTGTTGGCTAGCTTTCGTGAACCGGCATTAGATTTTGATGAGCGCGTAGAGGTTATGATCCATGCTTTTTTCTTCTAATGATTGCTAGCTGGAGCATTCTTGCTTGATGGTGGTTGAATAACTGCTTCGTGAGCTACCATGATTGTGATTATGATTATAATTATAATTATAATTATTAGTATTGGTGTTAGTAATAGTATTAGTATTGGCCGTACCAGAATTACTCGCGCTACCACCATCAACTGTGGTTGACTTTTTGGTAAATTTAATTTTAGCCATAACACTAGAAAGACCAGGCGATGAACCCAAGTTCCCATAACCTTGATAAGGAGATGACATTACGGAAGGAGAGCTGCGAATATCAGCAACATGTGAATAAACAGGTGCTGTTGATCTCGGACCCCCATGAAAATTATTAGAGACATAATAAGATGCATTTGAAGATGCTGCAGATGAGAGACGAGCATTAGCAGAAAGTGGGGCAGATAGGCCTGGTTGGGACTGGCCAGGGATGTTTTGGCGATACATTGTTCGAGGGTCATAGGATACTTGGTTATAAGCATTTGATCCTGCTGCTTGGCGCATACTAGAACCTGCCACACCACTTGACTGATTGGAAGGATTGTAATTCGAATTAAATGGTGCACGCGTCATAGGTACCATTGAGGTCGGTCTTGGGGCAATCAGATGATCAGACAAGCGCCTCGCAGGCATCTGAGGTGATGATGAATTGGTAGGACACGATGAAGCAGAACCAAGTTGGCCGTTAAGCCCGACTCCAGTGGCTAGCAAAGGATGAGAGGATGTCTGCACATTCACTGGAATATCAGGATCAGGCTTGATGCGGACGCTCTCCGTAGCTTGTGAAGTTGAGCTTGGTTTTGAACCTTCCGCAACTTTAGTTTTTTTATTAATATCCGATTGCCGGCAGGTAGTGCTTTGAAAAGTCCGCTTGCTTGAAGTTTTGGAAAGACGAGACGCCATTGGAGCCGGGTTGTCATTATCTGACAGTTCACTAAGTGATGAGCAGTCGCTTGGAGCATTTGCTGGCACGGTGTAGTGCAAATATTTATGAGTGAGTTGTACTTGAGGTTTAAAGTTTTCTATCCAATTAATAATAAATGTCACAACCATTTTATTGTTCTTCACTTCTTTTGAGAATTCACTTCTAACTATTGAATGAATGGGAAAGTGTGTGTTAGTATAGTGTGGAAGATTTGACAAGCCATATAACAGCACAATAGCCTGGGAAAACATCCAACTTACGAGCAAACTTGAGCATTTCAATCATCTCTAGTAACTCTCCATTGGGCAAGGCTTTATGGCGATATATCAGATAAGGAATCCAAATAAGCTCAACGGGAGACATTGTGGTCATTCGAGATCCTTGTATTGGGACAAGAAATGCATCTGGTGTGACAGGTTCTGATGATGAACGCACTGTTCCAGGCGCTGCTAAAAGAGAAAGTTCCATAAACCGGTCTAATATACATCCTACTTGCTGCTTAAGGGAATCTGGAACAGGTTTGCACTCTAAAGACTTGATGGCTTTTTGCAACTGGATGGTGGTATAAAGATTAGGTCTTTTCGAGGAATAAAAGTCTTGAATTGAAAAAACAATCGAAGCCATAGTTTTAAAGTCCTATGAAGTAAAAAAATGGCAAGATTAGTCAAAATATCAAATTAAATTAAATTCTTGCCTTACGGCTCCCCGCTTTAGATTAGCGAAACGGCCACTCCAACCATTAGGCGATTTGGGGTTGCGAGTCATATACTTAGAGACCATCATCTCTAAATAACTGCTCCATCTATAAGATGATATAGTAAACAAGTATTGACCATCAGAAAATGAGCGGGTTCCTTTACTTTAAAGAAACACTAACGGCCCAGCTGCCGCCTGCATTTTTTCGCCAATAGATAATGGCCGCCCTTCCTGGACCAACCGGAAAATATCACGTTCTTGCAATTCGTTGAGCCCAGAATACAGAGCAGTATTCAAGCCTCTATCAAGAAAAGTGTCTTTCAGGTGATCAGACAGTATTCGGCGAGTACCACTAGGAGGTTTCGATTGAGTAAAATACCACGCTTTGCCGTCGGCTCTTATGTGTGAGAACCAGTCAAAAAATCAGGAAATAGAAATAAAAGAAAGAAAGAAAGAAAAAGAAAAAGAAAAAGAAAAAGAAAAAGAGGAAAAAAAATAAATGCTGACCTATACCAGGGTATTTCACCTTCAATAAATCTAAAAGATCGGAATAAGAAAATAAGAGAGGGAGCAAGAAAATTTAACATTGTTAATGGAAAACAGCTCATAGACAGCTGCAGATGGCCAACGTGACATACAGCCGAATGGAGGTCAATCTCTGTTTTCCATCCATGCAAACCCACTGTTCAGGGGCACCTGGTAAACCCATGCGTTGACTGAAGAGTAGGGTAGGTACCCATTTGCTGCACAATGGAAAAACAAGCAGTGAATAGACTGTTGCAGATTGATAATGAATAGATAGATGGAATAGTCAACAAACTTTTTGAAAATAGAGTCGATGAGGGTAGATTGGGATCTATTGAAAAAGATTCAAAGTAATAGATAAGATAAAGATAAGGCTTAAAATGATTTAGCTAGTACAATGAGGAAATTAAGTACTGACAACTTGGGCCAGACTACGTCACGCTGGTACGGGGGAGCCACATCAATTCTGCCTCTAAAACCGAGGGACAAAAATGCAAGAAATAAAATCAGATCAATTGAGCAAATACACGCCGAAACATGATGCTGGATAAGGACTTACTTGATCATTTTTTCAAACAGTTCCTAGGATGGTAAGGGATCGAGGGGATGTAATGAAGGTGACCATGAGATGGAACAAGACATGGAATGATTGGAAGAAGAGATGAGTTAGTAAGGCGGTTCGATATTCATAGCAAGTACTTAAATTGAGAGAAGAGAAACCAAAGAATGTTTCGATACAATTGAGATAATTGCACTTGCAATTCTTATTCTAATTTAGAGAATATAATAAAATAAAATAATGATGCAGAAGCCCCCTCCATTTAAAGAGGTGAATATCAAGATGCAAGCGCAGAAAGCCCACGAATCGACGTGAACAATGAATGATTTTCATTCGTTTATTTGGTTGCCACTCACTCTGGTGGAAAATACCCGACTGTTGGCGCTCTCCAAAGCACCGGGGATTTCGTCTCCCGTGAGGGGTATCGGCTCCTCTGCCTCTTCTTCTAGATAGTCGTGATCACTGGCATGATCTCCATCATCGACATACATTGTGTCTGCCAAAGCAAACAAAGAAGGGGTGTAAATGGGAGTCACATCAGTCATCAGGACCCACGCTTCCATCATTTCTTCTCAGTCTAGCCATGCAGCATCCTCCAAGACGGATCTCAAACGAACTCAGTGACAAGCGGCAGAGAGCGGAGACTCACCTTAAGAAGAAATAGTTGAAAGTCGGGGACAAAAAAGGTGATAGTTAAAGGACGTCGGGGACGGGAAGAAAGAGAGTGATGCTGGCGATGAGGCAGTGGATGAAAAGCTTGAACACTTCCTTTTGTTCTTAGTTTTGTTCCAGTGGTTATTGCCTATCCCACTTGCGTTTTGGATGGCACAAATGAAGACAATAAGAAAATAGATGAGAATATCTCTGCTAAATGAAAAGTGGCCTGAAGGAGGAGGTAAAGTGAGAGGCTGTAAAAGTAGGAAAGCATCATTAAATCACATGCAACAAAAAAAATACACAAAAAAGAGGATCAAGTGAGGAAAGTGCTTTTAGTAAAAGAACAAAGCAAAAAAGCCTCCATGATCTTCCCCAAAGAAAAAACAAACAACCTAGATGCAAAAAACAAACATAATTGCTAGTGGATTGCAGTGTTGTTTAACAGCTAAAATGGGGCAATAGAATCACACTTTCAACTGTCACTGCTACTGTAGTGGTGTGTGCGCTTGCGCTTGTACTGGATTTGAATTTTAAGCCCGATACAGACGGGAGGACAAAGAATATAAGAATTATCTGCATTTAATGAAGGGAATAGCCCACAGCATGGTATGACAAAAGAAGAGATAAAAGAAATAAGAGACAAACCAGGATAAGAAAAAGAAAAGAATGATAATTGGATGGATTGCAATTGATTGCCAAGGGTGGAGATGGATGAGGACTAGATGGGGTGAAAGTAGACTTGCTAAAGCAGGAAGGGTGTTAATATCAATGATATTGGGGAGAATGAAAAATAAGTTATGATATTGATGATGACCAGGAAGAAGGAAAGAGAGATAAAAGGGAAGAAACCTCTCAAGTTGACTGAGCTGACAAATGTAAAAGAGCTAGGGGTTTGAAAGGCCAAATTAAAACTGTGTTGATTAACTTCAAGGGAAACAAAGGCAGACCCAGCTGTGCCTGGGAAAGGACTTTAATTTATATCAATGCTAAGTCTGGGAGATACCATATTTTAATTAATGGTTAGTCATACAGACACATAAAAATACATAAGATTTAAGAGATAAGGGATGCTTTGGTCTACTTATGTTCATTTCTTTTGACATGTTGATCCTTATGTCTAGATTCAGCCTATTTTGCCTCTCCTAGCAATCTGCATCTACACTGTCCATCCCTTTAATCCCTGACGCCTCTCAATTGACTGTGACAGCTTTCTCTTACTAAATCCAATCTAAACCCACTGTATACAAATATCTTCTTGTAAATCTCATAATATGACATTAAATTGTGTCATTGTATCAGACTCCATGGTGCTTTTTCTTTACATCACCCCTGAAACAATCCTTCTTCCTGTATCACGTTTGAGCCACAGCTTCGGAAATGACACCATCACAAAAAGCATCATTGATAAGACGTTTGGTATCATTCAAAATGAATAATCACTGAATTGTTGCTCACGCTCATCCTATATGCTCCCTCATGTGTGAAAAACTAGATGTATTGCATCATCTCTGACTTAAAAGTAAAGTTGGCATACAAGCTATAAAGGGCTGGGTAGTATCTGAACAATTATTATGTATGGGAGTTTATCTAGTGGCTGATATAGCCAACACACTCTCACTAGATAGCTGGATTTTACCTCTTCTTTGAAAGAAACATCTATTAAACACACTTAAGGGGTAATAAATTTATCGTTTTGACTTTCATATTTAAGTAAAAATCACAACAAATACATATATCAAACCGAACATCATGTCTGACCTTAACCATCCTTTTTTTTTACTATCAGTTTGTTCTAAATCATATGGCCATGTAATCAATGAAATTCAATACAGAACAACCCTACAAAAAACATCAAAAATGACCATCCCAATCCAAATTTATTATGCAAATTGAATTAATGTTTTTGAATCACCATATAATATCTCAAATATACTATCATGTAATCAACTCAAACTTGATACTAACATTGGTGTTTTATTTTATTTTCCCCTTTGCCCCTTGCCTTACCGCACTCGATAATTTACTAATCATCCCTCGCCACGTTTATTTTTTATTTTTTATTGTTCTCCGTGTTTTGTTTCCAGCTTTAGACTCCCCATTTATCGGATTCATCCCAATTGCAACTTGATAGTTTTTGCTGATGCTGCAACTAGTTACTAAATCTTTTTGGTTATAAACCTGGACAACTCAATTCAGCTCGTTGTCTAGTAACACACAAAATTGACAGTGCAATTGGATTAACCTGAATGGAAGGATAAAGTTATTCATTAACATACTTCAAGTTAACAAGGATGAAGAAACTGGTGAGTTAGAAAACTTTAACTGATATAAGTACCGAATTAGATGAAAAAGTCTGTGATTTGATATATCAGTTATGATGCTTTGACCTTGTTTTCGATGAAATCTCCCACTGTGTTTTCTAAAAGAAGAGAAAGCTCACTACTTAACCAAACAGATGTAGCTAAAATAACTGCATATACGACTGATTTAACGAATTTCAAATACCTTTTTATCCTCAAGATCTATATAGATATAAAGAGATAGAAGTTTTATCTCCATACATGCTAATGCATTCTGGATGGCTCTTGCACGTATTTGAGTTTTGAATGTTAATGTCAGGTTGATTTATATTTTGTAGATTTTATGCAAAAAGTTCTTGGATTCCCCTTGTAATTACAGCTGTTTGGGAAAACCTAGCTCTTTTTTCGCCCCTCATCCCCCGCCATAAGTGGCTTGAACTCATGTTTTTGGCGGGGAGTGGAAGGCAAAAACACAGCAAGCTTTTCCCAAATAGCTGTATATTATATTTTATTTTCTTCAGTAACATTCTCACAAAGAATGCTATCCTTATCGTTTTTCCTGGTTGAGTCTCGAAAATATTACTATTACCGATCGTGTAATTAGTTTCAAACGTTACTGTGTTTCGATGTGTCCTGTGCTCACTTATTTTTTGAACCCATCAGCCGCTTCATGTTAGTATATGCGTTTACGTAAATGCATATACAATGTCCTTGTATGCTTTGAATGAGAGGTAAGTTTCAGAGAAATCTATTATAATCTCTCTATTAGTTCCATTTAATTCTGTCATTTTTCCCGCAAGATCAGCGCGAATATGATTGCTATTATGGTGCTTTTCATTTCTTTGAAACTGTTTTCATCACCCAGGTAATGCCTGTCGACCTGTTTGCCTGCACTCCTTGTGGGAAAAAACAAGTCAAAGTTACTGCTAAATCCAAAAAGCTGGCAGTTGGGTTCCCGCCAAAAATTCTCTACATTGCCCAAAGAAACGTGTAAATACAGCTGTTCATGGAAAGGTTGTCGTCATAATGCAAAATTTTCAAAAAATTTTGACGTAAAGATTAACATATGACAGCAAACTTAGCATATTTTTGGCTCAAGAAGGCTAATTTTGCTGTCAAAGGTCAATGTTTCTGTCTAAAACATGCAAACATTTTTCCGTTTTGAAGACAACCTTTCAAAGAACAGCTGTACTTAGCCTCCAGTCTTCTTCTCCCTCATATCCTTGTTTAGGTGAGATTTAATGAAATTGAAAAATAATAAAAACTCATGATTATGGCGGGGGATGGGGGCAAGATAACGGCAAACTTTTTGGGTTTAGTTGTAATATGCTTGGATATGATGATAGAAGATTGGTTACCAAAATCGGTCAAAGTGCAACCGGAAAAAAAATGCTGCCTATTATACTCATTTCTTATATATATTTATTATATTTGTGCCAAGCCCCAAGTAGCTCTTACAGCAAAAAAAAGCACCTCATATTTGGGAAACTGAGAGAGGAAGAGGCAGGAATGATGTTGGAGCACCTACATTTGTCTCTGTCTCTGCTTGACAGCTGTCGAAATGTCATTATTTTTGGACAAAAGGGCTAAGAGATCATCACAAATTTTCACAGACTATCAGCTATAGAAAACTTCCAATCAATCATCACAAAAAACCAGTCACCTGCTATCAGTTGCCAATCTCTAAATTCATTTGTGATGTTTGACAAACTCAAATTTGATGCTATGCAACCTGTTGAGCTCAGTGCTCAATGCGCGGATTTCGCAGAAGTTTTACGGCTGAGCTAAAGCTGAGTTTAATCAAAGATAAGGATTGGCAACTGCTATCAGGTGCCCGCATTTTTTTTTTTTTTTTTTTGATGAATGGGATTCATATAATCGATATTACTGATTGGAGAAATGGTGTTCTCATGGTTCGCGATAAACACTGATACTCCCAAAACAGTCTCAAAATATTGGCATCCCCTTTTGCTTAACAAGACACACACTGACCAACACGAATATTTGCTCCATGCATTTTAGTCAAGTGCGAGCGTAGCTGCACCTAAACCTGCAGAATAGTGGTGGTAACACTTTAACCCGGTTATCCGTGGATTAGGAAATCGATGCCTTTCTTAAAACAGAACACACATTGAACGCATTGTTCAAATCTGCGGTAGTTTTTTCATCAATCCTGCTTGTAACAGCGCTGAAGAAGATTGAAGTTTGTCACACCAGCAGACATACTTTTACAAATATAATGTATCAGTGCCCTGCGCTCATTGGTCTCTAAAAGTGTACAATAGGGGGTATCAAAGTACTCAAATCCGCCATTAAATTAATGGCGGATAAAAAATGAGGTACCCCAATTATTTTCCGTCATTTTTTTGACAATAAATGGGTTATTTGATGTGCAACGCATCAAAGTTTGAGTTTTATCAGATATTTGCTTTTTGTGTGGGATCCACTATTAGGGGGTATCAATGTTAGCCGATCCGCAATTAAGTTAATTGCGGATAAAAATCCTTATACCACAATTATTTTCTGCAATTAATTTTGAAAATATTTGGGTTATTAGACCTTTTATGTGTCAATGTTCAACTCTATCTGACATTTTTATCCTCAATTTTTTATAACCACATCTTGGACAAATTCTGTCATAACCACATCTTGCACTACTTTCTTTCATAACCACATCCTGTCTATTCATTCTATCCATTCAGAACCCCTCCCCATCTCATCTATTTGTTTCTTCTCCTTTTCATCTTCAAATATCTCAACATGCCTTGTCCTCATAGATCTTCTCAAAGGCAGCCTCCCCCCTGTTTATCTTCAAATCCCATTACTCCCTCTTTCCCCCACTCAGCTAAGAAATCAAAGACTATTCAACTAAAAAAAGATGATCATCTTATACTTATCAACTGGCTAAAAACTCAAACTAAGTATGATTCTTATTTTGGTACTGAGAATGCAACTAAAGTAAGACACCCCCCCCTGCATCAAAAGTCAATGGCTATCTTCTAATGGCCAATGAATTAAGAAATAAGACAAAGGTAAGGATTGGTCTTTTTCCAAAACAAATATCTGAACACTTCAAGCACTATTGAGCCAAATACAAGAAGGCTAAGACTCTTTCATCTTTTACTGGCTTTGGTATTACTGACATTGATATCAGTAAGGGCATTAAATCTATAAATGATAAGCTTAATTCTTTATGGCCTTACTATAAAGAGATGGATTCCATATTTGGAGAGTGAGCCAATGTTAATCCTGCAAAAATGTTGGATGGAGAAGATGATATCTCCAAACATGATGTTGAAAGAAATCTTTTCCCTTCCCCTTCTACTCAAGCCTCCCCTCATTTGACTTCCACAAATCAAGATATCTTTTCAATAAATTCTTATGGTGATATAAATCAACCTGATCTCACTCAAGTGAGATTTTATTTCATGTCCAGTTGTTTTATTTTATTATTTACATCTCTTTTTCTTATTTCTATAAAGTCTAATGAACAAACCCAGGAGCCTCAATCAAGTGAGTCTGAAGCTAGCATTGATGATGAAGAGGAAAATGTTACCTCCAAAAAAAAGAAAAGACCATCAACTACTCTGAATTTCAACAGTCAAAGAAAACAAAACAGAGATAATTTTTCCCAAACCCCTTTTTCTTCCATTGATGATTTTCTGGAGAAACATGAATCTGGCAAGTGATAGCATACCTCTTAATAATTAAGTGAGCTTTTCTTTTCTTTTGTTAATATTCCTTTTCACTCTAAGTAAAGTTAAAGTTGCAAGAGATACTCTCAACTTTTAAAAGAAACAACACAAGCTCTCTTTACAAAGGGATGATAGGGCACAAGACTTGGAGGAGAAGAAATTCAAGCTTTCTTTAAAGAGGGATGAGAGAGCACATGAATTGGAGGAGAAGAAATATGTGCTTTATTTACAGAGGGATGGGAGGGTACAAGACTTGGAGAAGAAGAAATTTGAGCTTTTTTTAAAGAGGGATGAGAGGGCACATGACTTGGAGGAGAAGAAATTCGAGATAAAGAAAGAGGAGAAGGCTCTTGAGTACAATTTCCTATTGGATCAAATGAAACTCAAGTATCAACTTGAAGATGGTTCAAAAAAGAAAGATTTCTTGAGAGAATGTGTTAAAGCCAATAAATCTATTGAGGAAAATGAACTCTTAATGAAAATATTTAATTGATTACTAGTTTTTTTTGTTTTATTTCCCATTTCACTTGTTTATAATTTTTTGCACATGAAAGTTAACTAGTATAATCCTTAGTCTGTGTTGCTGGTTAGACTGCAAATTGATGTGTACATACTTTTTTACTCTTCATCTGACAAAGATTTACAGTACATTTCACATCTCAACAAGCATGTAGCACAATTTAATGATCTTTCAGAATATTCTGCCAACACCTCATAGAAGGAAGTATAAGTTATCATTACAATATATATATATATTTTGAATTATTACTAGACCTCATTTACAAGCCTTTTTGTACCCTACTGTTACCATGTCTGATGTTGAATTCGTCAACCCTAAACTCAATGTTTCCCCCCTAGTTAATCAAGCTGTGTAGAAAGACTCTTACAGTCGCCTTGCTGTAAGCAGAATCCAAGGGAGTTGGATAAACCTAAGAAAACCCTATCCATTTAAGTAAATAAAGAGTTCACAATTTACTAAGCTATAACCTCTACTTAATATAAAATTACCAATGAACTATTTGTTATTAAAAGTGCTGAGATTTAGAATCAGTGTTCTTTATAATGAGGGTAATAAAAACACAAGAGTGAAGCTGTATTTAGAAAAGTTATATAAATGATTGAAAAATATCTTTTTATGAAGCTTTTATATTTATAAGATTTAGTTTTTAAAATCTATTCCCTATTGTTTAGACCTTTGAATGGTACCTTATAAGTTAATATTAATGATGATGAGTGAATTTTATATATTGTTACTTAAAAGTGTTATATTTATAAGGGTATTAAAATTTTAAAATTTGTTATGATAATAATAAATGATTGTTATAATATGTGTTGTTGTGGTTGGTTTTTGTATAATAGAAGTTGTTAGATGGCTATATGATCATATCTAATTTTGACTCAACAGGCTTTATATGCATAGTATGTCATTTTCCATACTTTCCCTAACCAGAGCATTCCAGAGCTTGTCCAGAGCTTGTATGGACTTCCGGACTCAATTAGAACCTTTAAAATATCAACAAAAAATCTAGAAAAATTACAGATGGTAGATCTACTTCTTCTACATATTCCGCTCTAATTTTCCTGACCTTTAAAGCCCTATTTACCTAATAAATATGATCAAAGTTAAGCAAATTATGAAAAATTGTAAATAATCAAATATATTTATTAAATTATTAAAAATAGTAGAAAAATAGCAAAAATTACAGAAAAATTTGTAAAGGTTCTTAAGACTCCTGAATTTTTTTCCCATTCACTTTTAAACATATACTTGAATCTCCTGTCTGGTAATTATTTGTTAAATCTTGACCCATAAAATTAACCCTTTTTAACCACTTTTAACACTTATTTTATTTAATATAACCATTTTAAAATTAGATTGGCATTTCCAATCTAAACAATCATTCCCCAAAAATCCATTTATTAATAAAATTAAGCACCATACTAAACTTTTAACTGCCACAGCGGCAGACAATTTTTCAGTGCAGCTAAAAAATACTTGACAAATGTGAAAGAATGTGAAAGAAATTCTCAAAACTTAGCCATACCACTTTTCTCAAGAATTTGTCTCCCCAAATTTATGTTGCATTTTGTGTGAGCTTTAAGAGTCTTTTTCTTCCAAATACTCAACTTGGATATCTCCTATGTGCAAAGGATCTATATTTACTTATTTACCAAAAACTTCATCCATGTCCTCATAGTAAAGACAGACCCACTCAGGGTAGTTACCAGCACATTTAGAATAGAGGTTGTTATCATTGTTACACAAAAACTTCAAGACTTCCTTCTCAATAAAAATCAACAAGGATATAACCAACTTAAATGAATGAGTCTTCAAACTCTTCTTTAACTTGGCCTACACCCCTAATTTTTAATTCTGAAACATCATCACCAATTACTATAACATTTTCCAATTTCTCCTTTGAGAGCAAACTTAGCCTCCCATAAACAAAAAATTGCCAGTTTCTCTTTCAAATGTCAAGAATTCTGTATAAATGTTTAGGTTCTTTTTACAGAACTGCACCAACCATTTTGAATCTGTCTGTAAAATAAATAAAAAAACACTAAACTTTAAAAACCAAGGTTGCTGGAACAAGAAACAACTTTGGTTCTCTCCCAGACAGGAAGAGCCTGGCTGGGAGAGAAGTAAAAAATAAATAAATAAAAAGCACACAAACAAGGTAAAAAAAAAGACAAAAGAAGTGTGCAAACAACTTACCTTTAACAACAGAGGTTTCTGCACCAAGTAGAAACTTTGGTTCTCTCCCAGCCAGGTTCTTCCTGGCTGGGAGTGAAGTGAAAAAAAAAGAAAAAAAAGAAAAAGAAAAAGCAAACAACTCAAATTTAAAAACCAAGGTCACTGCAACAAGCAGCAACTTTGGCTCTCTTCCAGTCAGAAAGAGCCTGTCTGGGAAATAAGTAAAAAAATATAAATAAAAAACACACACAAATGAAGTAAAAAAAGAAAAAAAAATTGCACAAACAACTCAGCTTTAACAACCAAGTTTTCTGCACTGAGAAGAAACTTTGGTTCTCTCCTAGCCAGGAAGAGACTGGCTTAGAGAGAAGTAAAGAAAAATATAAATAAATAAATAAAAATAAAAAAAGATAAAAAAAGTGCACAAACAACTCAACTTTACAACCAAGGTTTCTGCACCAAGAAGCAACTTCTAATCTCCCCCAGCCAGGAAAAACCTGGCTAAGAAGCTATGAAAAAAAAGAAAAAAAAGAAGCACCAAAATTAAAAAGTCACACATTTTAAGAGCAAAGCAAAAAAATAGTGGAAGAAAAAAAAGGTGAAAAATCTGGAGAAAAGAAAGATAATGAGTAATCTAAATAGCCCCTTGCTGTTGGGGAAGATGATTCATCTTTTAAACTTACAGATTTCATATATTTTAATTTTCAGAACTTTAAGTTTTAATAATGCAAGCTCTTTACTATTTAACTTAATAGAGCAAATGCACTTCTTTCAGGTCTATATGGGGTTTTAAGTGGGATTTTGTCAGCTGGTCATCTAGAAGAAGGAGGAAAAGAGAAGAAGAAGAAGAAAAAGAAAAAGAAGGAAAAGAGGAAAGTAAAAAAACAGTAACAACAATGATTAGACAAAACT
Source organism: Hemileia vastatrix (assembly GCA_030280995.1). NCBI lineage: Eukaryota > Fungi > Basidiomycota > Pucciniomycetes > Pucciniales > Zaghouaniaceae > Hemileia > Hemileia vastatrix. The sequence goes on along the minus strand of JASXTE010000014.1, from coordinate 28,576,646 downwards.
TGGTCTGGGGAGTTAAAAAAACTTATAATGAGATATTTAGTGGAGGATATATAGTAAGTCTTTTATTCTCTCTGCTTAAGTAACAAATACTAATATTAAATAATCTTAAAGAAACCTTTATATATATATTTTATACTATATTTCAGAGGCAAAAAAGGGCCATAAGTAAAACTAATGTAAATATAACATTTTATATTAATAATAATATTAATGATAATGAAAAAATAAAGTAGGTAATAAGTGGTGAGGCTACAGGGGGTTACCCAAAGAATTTATATAGGCAAGGGGCCCTCTGAAGCGCCACAATAAAGTATATACAAAGTGTAATGAAACCATAATAACAAATAACTAATGTTTGAGTAAATTTAAGGGGAAAATATGACACAATTAACTAAGACACATGAGTTAGAGCCCAAATATCCACCAATTTAAACCCAAACAGTTACCTAAAAATTAGTGAGTAATTAAATAAGTTTTAGACACATAAAAAAACTAATTTAATTTAAAACATGTCTTATAACCTTTTAATTTATAACCAATTTAAGTGAAACATGAAAAATAAACTTATTTTAACACATAAAAATAGTGAAACTAATTAATTTAGTATAAAACATGAGTAATTAATTATTTTAACTATTTTTATTAGTGTAATAATTATTTTAAGTCAAAACAAGTATTTATTTTAATAAAATTACTAATTTTTAGAATAAAACATTCAGAATTTATTTAATAAAATTTTTTAAATTGTTTAATACTTTTATGACACAATTATGAGTCAATAAAGCTCCCAATAGGGGGTATCAATGTTCAGGGATCCACAATTAAATTAATTGCAGATAAAAATCCTTATACCCTAATTATCTTCCACAATTATTTTTGCTAATAATTGGGTTATTAGACACTTTATGTGTCAATGTTCACCTCTTATCTGAAATTTTTCTACTAAATTTTTCATAACCACATCTTGGACAACTTTCTGTCATAACCACATGTTGCAAAACTTTCTGCCATAACCACATTTTCGACTACTCTCTGGATATGCCTCATGGATGTGATGAGTTTGGGATTAGGAATTAGGAATAGAAATGGGGTTATAAGAGGTGGGATAATGCATTATTGTGGATTCCTTATCCACTAGCCCCGGGGCTAGTGGATAAGAATCTTCTGCAATTAATAATGTCTGATCCCTAATTGCAGATCCCTGAACATTGATACCCCCTAATATTTATGTTTAATAAGATATTAAAGGTATTATTTAATAGGGGGTATCAATGTTCAGGGATCAGCAATTAAATTAATTGCGGATAAAAACCCTTATACCCCAATTATCTTCCGCAATTATTTTTGCTAATCCTCTTATCTGACATTTTTCTACTCAGTTTTTCATAACCACAACTTGGCCATTGTCACGTGCCACGTAACACTCAAGGCAAAAGAAGCTTATTAAATCAATAATACAGAGGTCTAAATCCATACTCGAAGCGCAGAAAACAATTCTACATAGCAACTGCAACTTTCCTTTGTGTACTCACTATTCAACTGCGCTAGTCTAAACTTTAAATCTAAATTAGTCAATCTCTCAATAGTGTGTTTTAGTCTTTTCCTCAATAAGCGACACACAGTGCAATAGTCAATGTAATAGTCCGCTAAAAGGTTTATTAAGTATCTGTGGGTTATTAAAAGGGGTAGTGAGCATGGACGGGATGGTTAGTGGAGGATTAAAGGGTTAACAGATGTTAGTGAGGAGGGTCCAGGTGTAACTGGTGTAATTTTGGTGGTCTGTGGTGTGCGGAATGATAGATGGGTATGAGTTCAACGCAAGGAGGAGTAATGGATATAAAAGGGGTTGGATTCTGGTTCGATATTCCTTTAGAATTAAATTTTAAAAAACGTATAAATAGTTAATAGTGGTAAAGCTTCAGGTTAAATCATTATTATTGTACATTTCCTTATTTTTCTCAGTAATCATTTCTAAATCCTAAATCTTTGATTATTGAGTTTTCAACCCTTTGTGAGATCTTAAGAATATTAATATTACCTTTAAATTATATTAGAATTCTTATCGAACATATCTCGAAGCAGTAGCTCTTCCTTTGAGTCATCTTCGAATCACTTCCTCAAACATTTCCTCTGTGCTTTGAAGAAGTTTCTAAACTACTCTCCTCATCTTACTTCCAGGAACACCCTCGACCTTGTGCGTAGGTTGTCTGGTGACAGCCATCTATTCTTCCTTACCTTGTCAAGTCTGTTTGCTCATATACGCTCACCCTCAACTCTCAAAAACATTTTTTTTCTTTCATTTCTGCTGGAGTTCATACACCTATCTCTCATTGGCTTTTCATCTCCTTGGTTTTCTCAGTGGAAACTTCCTCCAAGAAAAATTTAAAAAATATGGACTTAGCCAATTTTTCAAGTGGTAAAAGTGAATTATTCAAATTTTTAAATGTTTCAATCAACTTAGACATATTTCCAAGTGGTGAGAGTGAATAACACAAATTTTTGAGTGTTGCAAGTAACTTAGACACATTTCCAAGTGGGGAGAGTGAATCACACAGATTTTTGAGTGTTTCAAGTGACTTAGACACATTTCTGAGTGGTGCAAGTGACTTGGACAAATGTTTGAGTGTTGTGAGTGACTTGGACAAATTTATGAATGGTGAGGGGGACTCAGACAAATGTTTGAGTGTTGTGAGTGACTTAGACAAATTTACAAGTGGTGAGGGTGACTTGGACCAATCTTTGAGTGAGGTGTGCAGATAAAATTTTTATTTTAGGGCTTAAGAACAGAAATGTAGGAGTGTTATGCTCCAGAAAGAAATAAGGTTAGGATACATGATTTGAAACCATGTGAATTGCTCATGGATATGATGAGTTTGGGATCAGTAATTAGAAATGGAAATTGGGGTATAAGAAGCGGGTTAATTTATTATTGTGCATTCCTTATCCACTAGCCCCAGGGCTAATGGATAAGAATCTTCCACAATTAATAATTTCGGATCCGGGCAAAAAAATTCCTGATCCCTAATTGCGGATCCCTGAACATTGATACCCCCTAATATATAAATTTAATTAATTAATTTAATTACATAATAAGCCAATTGTATACTTATAATTATAATAGGGGGTATCAATGTTCAGGGATCCCCAATTAAATTAATTTCAGATAAAAATCCTTATACCCCAATTATCTTCCACAATTATTTTTGCTAATAATTGGGCTATTAGACACTTCTTGGACAACTTTCTGTCATAACCACATGTTGCACAACTTTCTGCCATAACCACATTTTGGACTACTCTCTGGATATGCCTCATGGATGTGATGAGTTTGGGATCAGGAATTAGGAATAGAAATTGGGGTATAAGAGGTGGGATAATTCATTATTGTGGATTCCTTATCCACTAGCCCCGGGTCTAGTGGATAAGAATCTTCCGCAATTAATAATGTCTGATCCTGGGAAAAAAAATTCCTGATCCCTAATTGCGGATCCCTGAACATTGATACCCCCTAATATATTTTTATAACTAATTAATTATTAATTTATAATTATTAAATACATAAAAATACGCCAGAATACATAGAATATAACATTAATTATGCTTAATTTATATGTATATATAATTTATATAATAATAAAATTAATATAATACTTATTTTACTTATATTTAATAAGATACTTATATAATTTCATTATGCAATATAACACTAATTTATATACATAATATGAATATTTTTATGCCCTCTTTTGGTTCCAGTAAATTAACATAACATTTACTGGGCTCCTGGTACAGCCTGGCTGACACTCCCTCACTCTAAAAAAACAATATAAAAATGCTATGATTTTTTCTTATTTATTATAGTTTTCATATTGTTTGAGAGTTAGAAATTTGTTCCCAGATATCCATGAATTATCCTCATGTGAGTAATTCTTATATCTCAATAAATACTCAATAACTTTTTTCAGAGATGACAATTCTATCATTAGAATTTTAAATATCCAAAACTTATGTGATTTGTTTGGGACTCTCAGTTCTTTTATTTCTCTTGGAATAATAAATCACTGTTGGAAGTATAAGGCTTAAGATAATAATTGTAAAGAACAGGATTTTTTACTGTTATATGGAGAATATAATTGCACTAAAATCAATCAACATTTCAACAACAAACAGTCCTTTAAAAGGATCTTAACATTTATTTTATCCTTGAAGTTTAAAGAAAACTGAAGATAACAGTATTTAAACATCCTATTAAAAGTATTATATATATGGATTTATCCCATCTTCTTATGTTAAATGCATTTTTCAACTATATGGAATTTTTTGCTAAGATGTTGCATTTGAATTAAAAAGTTAATACAAGGAAGAAATTCCAATTTTTCAATTTTTTATTGAGAGCTTGAGCAGAATTTTTGGGGACATAAAATAGCCAGAGCTCAAAAGGCTTCATATAAGTGACAGAGTGGACAGAGCTTTTATAAGAAAATTCAAGATTAGGATGTAAGGTTACCCAGTCATGTGTAGATATGTCCTTTTCTTTATATTCTAAACCAAAGGAACAATACCTTTTAATCATATTTCACAGTTGGAAAAATCATATCAGTTAAACCATCAGTTTGAGGATGGTGAGCAGCATATAATTTCAAAACACAACCACATATATTCATTTAAGATATTCAGAATTTACATGTAAAACTTTTGGATCTTTGTCATATATGATGGTTTGAAATCCAACAGTATTGAACATATTTGACCACCATGAAAAAGTAAATTTTTTAGTGGAAATATTTTTATGGGCAGGAGTAATTTTACACATCTCTGTGAATCTATCAAATTTGACCCATAAAGAATAAAAATGTATTACCTGCTATGGAAGACCAGTGACAAAAACCATATTAATGATTTGCCAAGGGGCATCAGGTTACTTAATATGTTGCAGTAATCCTTCCCTTTTCCAGTAAATCTTTAAGATTTTTGGCATGAATACAAGATTAAAAATATAATATTTTGTCCCTAGACATATTAACCTACCATGAAGTATCTCTGATCATGGTTTTTCTAGATCAAAATGACCTACCAATATGTCATCATGAAAAGTTTTCAAGATGATGTATTTCATTGAAAAGGAGGAATAAAATTGACATTAGTAAATTTTTCTCCTGTAATAAATATAACCATCATTCAAAATTTTCTTTTAATCAAAGCATTTAGATACCTTGGAGGGAAAATTTTTATCAATGCTTGAATAGAAGCATTTTTTGGATTTTTTAAGATTGTAAACTAATTTATTTAAGTTAAAATCCTTTTCATAAAATTCAAAAAATTAACTGTAACAGTTATTCTTCCATATTAACAATATATATGCCATGTATATAAATTTTGTTATCCTCAGGCACATATGCAGGATTGGAAGCATCATTTGGTAAAGATAATTTAGAAACCATATTCACATTTGGGCAAAAATTTTCCAGAATTGTGAATAATTGTATTCAAATTTTTTATTCTTGAACTTCTAATTTTCTTAAATAAATGTTATTGTTCAGTGTTTTTAAGTTCAAGAGGTACTTTTACTGCACTATAGTCAGAAACCAATCTAATTGATGGTATTCACATAATAATGAAGATTTTTCAAAGTCCAGAAAACTGCTAAACAATATAATTGATCTCCACCATATTTTAATTCACTATATCTAAAGATTTTGAAATATAACAAACAAATATCAGACAGTATGTCACACTGGTGAAAGACAATTAATTCAAGAAAAACTGTTATCATTTTAAATGAATTACAATAATCAGTTAATTGATTAATTAATTAATGTCTAGAAAAATTATAGTTATTGCAGTCATTAAGAATTCAAATTATTTATATTCAAAGTAGGAAAGATTGTTATTTATGGCAAGAATAAAATTTCATTCCATCTATAACCACTCCTAATATATGCATTCCATAGAATAAAAAATAATTGGAAAATATATAATTATTCAGATTAATTCTTTCTAGAATGAAGAAAAATTTAAAAAATCAAAGATAAACCTTTATATGAATTAATGATTCATTTAAATTTTGGGCTACCATTATATTGAACCATTTAATCAAATGGTATCAATAAAGGTGCAGAAAATGTTATTTGGGGAAATTAAAATTCCTTTTACCATCTAAAAATTGGATAAAGAATTGGTTATTAGGGTCTATTTTATACCAATAAGGATAAAAATTTAAATGCCCATTTAGGTACCAATTAATTAAGTTTTCATTTTTAATGATAAAAAAGAAAATCACATATGGAATAAGCAAATTAATCATTATAAAAATGGATTGTATTTGTTTTTTCCAAATGGATGAAAGACAGATCAATAACCTTATGAATATTCAGAGGCTATTGGTGTCACCTTCATATGATAATTATTTTATACAAACTAATTCTTAGTTAGATACAATACAACCTTAAATACCAGAGTCAGAAAAAAATTTGTTGATTATGACTGGTGGTTTCAAAGAAGAAATTATCATTGAAGTATATTAAAAATTCATTAAAATAGAAATATCTACTGAAGATGAATCAATTTTTTATGAAAATCATAAGTTTTATTCATATTCTGAACATTATGTTTTAACATGAAGACTTCACTAGTAGATTAATTTTCATAATTAATATATTCTGACAGTAACATAAAGTAAAGTTAAGTTGAACTGGATCAAGGTAAGACTCATATAGTTGTTCAAGAAGATATACTCTTTCATCATAAATTGATATTTTTGCCAATACTTATTATATTTGTAACAAGTATTTGCTGCATACATTTTTATGCAACAGTGGCAAAGTGTTCCAGTGTTTTCTGGAATTTATACATGAGAAATAATTATCTCATATAAATTCCTGCAGAGAAAATGCCTCATTTCATACTATTTTAAGCAAATATCTTGAAAAAATAATTTTTACAGGTATGAAGCTACTCCAAAAGGTCATTTATGGTAAAATTTAAATCCGTTACCAATTTTGTTGTTTGTAAAATTTAATATTGAATAATTTTAAGCACTATTTTAGAATCATTTCTCTAAGAATTTTGATAAATCTTTATTATAAACTTCTTGGGTGTTCCAGATGAATGAGAGGCACATTATACTTATTCATATAATCATAACTGATATAAACATGTGAGATGTTTTTTGGTAAATAAGTAGATTAGTCTCAAAATTCTCTCTTCATCAGGCCATTTTATAAGAACAATTTATATGATCAATTTCCTAAAATAAAATGTTTCCAATCTAATGAAGAATCACTCTCAAAATTAGGGTAATAGTCAAAATTTCTACTCATATTTTTTGAACTATTTTGAGCAAAACTATTCTTTGTAAATTGAATCAGAAAAATGATCAAAATGTGGGAAACCTTTATATTATGAAATGAATATCTCAATTTTTGCAATTCTAATCCTTGTGAAATAGTCTCAATAAAATATCCAAAGAAACATTTTAATTCAAAAGTGGGAATAAAGAATTAAATTACTGAGAGTCTGATATTTCAAATCAAAGAGATTGATTAAAATATTCATATCACTCATCTTAAAATATGCAGAAATTTTATTCGAAAACATAATAAATTACAGGATTTATGACTCATTCAATGCTTTAAAAGATAGATTAAATAAAAAGAAGTTGAAGTATAATTCAGATAATCATCTAAAAAATTATAATATTCAATTGAATCAACTATTTAATTTAGCTTTATTTACATTGAAGTTTTATGTTCATTCACCAGTGGTAATTACAATACTTGTAGAGTCAGAGACAAGTATATACATAAAATGATCTTATCAAATAATTCAAGTATCATGGCTTTAAGGAACATGAAATTTACTTGTTCTTTATCTTGCCTCCTTTTTCAGGATTTTCAGGTTGATTTTCAACTTGAGGAGAATTTGAATTTTGAAATTTATATAAGTTGGTCATCAGACACTCACACCTCCATATGCAACCTTCAATATCTTCTTGAGGTTTGAACAGGCTTTGAGCATGTCTACGTTTATGGAGCTGATTGTGAGGTATGAAAATGTTCTGATTTAGAACCTGAAAATTGAATACAATTTCTTGAATCTTGTCCTGCAGAAGTTCTACTTTAGCATTATATCTTAATTTTTCTTCATTCAATGCCATTCATTGAGCTGATAGATCTGTGATTTGTTGCATTAAAGGAGTATTTTCCATTATCAAGTCAGTTGAAAGTTTATCATGACTGTTGTTGGGATCCACTTTAATTTCTGTATCTATATTTATGTCCTGCAGGTCCAATATATTAAGAAGCAGAATATAAAGTATTTAATACTGAGAGAAACTTACTGATTGTTCATCATAATTATTAATTTTTATCTTCTCAATGGCAGTCATGTTACCAATATTTGCAGACATTGGCCTGAAAATTTTAAATAAACAAAATTTTAAATCAGTTTATGTCAAAAATTTTATTATCAATAAAATCAAAAAACTGTTAATTTCTATATGCCAATTAATCTTAAAAAGAATAAACAACAAGATAGAAAATTATATATTTATTATGATTATTATTTTATATTTTACCAAAATAAAAAATTCATTGTTATATAATTATTATTTATTTTCAAACAAAAATTAATAGAATAATTCATCATTATCAGTAATATGTATAAAATAATAATGAAATCAAATTGAGTTATTGATTATTCATATTATATAAATAATAAAAATTCATTTATTCATTTTATAATCATCATTTATTCCTCAAACAATAATTAAAAAATAAAAAATTATTTGGAATTATTATTTATCTTTTATAAAATAATAATAAAATAAAATTTATTAAGGTGACTAAGTACAAAAAGTATTATTATGGTCTACCAAAATAAATAATACCAAATTGATGGCAAAAATTGGGACTAAGCAGAAAATGCTATAATCGTCAACAAATAATACCAAATATAAATGAGAAAATTAAATTAATAATTCATCAGAAATAAATGATATGTCAAAATTAAATTTTTAAATATACACATTTTCATTTATACTTAAAAATGATTGTATGATTATTATAATATTGGACAAAAATTGTCACAAATATTTATATTATAAATTTAATTTAATTATTTTGACAATAATCAATATTCACACACATTTTATTTCTATTTCAAAATGATTGCATGATTTTTTATAATATTAGATAAAATATTGTCAACAATATTTATATTGAAAATTAATTATTTTATTATGACCATAAATTGATATGTCAAAATTAAAATTCATCTAGGACTAAGAGGGTTTCTCTATCATGGTCAACTAGGAAAAAAAATGATTTAGGAAGACCAACTTACACAGTGATTCAGCAATTAAGCCAAAAACACTGTTATTGCAATAAAAAATTTAATATAGATTTTCTAGGTGCAAAGGCAAACTTACTATAGTGATCAAAAACTCACTCTAAAGTATATAACTTGTTATGTGAGAACAACAGTTCAATTCCCAGTCGCAGCAAAAGTTCAACTTGCGCACAAGGGTGGTCCGTGCATTAATTGTTTGTCCAATTGTCAAGAAATTGTTGTTGTTGTTTGGAAAGGCCTTCAATTGTGGGCTGGTCGTCTAGAAGAAGGAGGAAAAGAGAAGAAGAAGAAGGAAAAGAGGAAAGGAAAAAAAACAGTAACAACAATGATTAGAAAAAACTTGGTCTGGGGAGTTACAAAACTTATAATGAGATATTTAGGGAAGGATATATAGTAAGTCTTTTATTCTCTCTGCTTAAGTAAAAAATACTAATATTGAATAATCTTAAAGCAACCTTTATATATATATTTTATACTATATTTCAGAGGCAAAAAAGCGCCATAAGTAAAACTAATGTATATATAACATTTTATATTAATAATAATATTAATGATAATAAAAAAAAAGTAAGTAATAAGTGGTGAGGCTACAGGGGGTTACCCAAAGACTTTATATAGGCAAGGGGCCCTGTGAAGCGCCACAATAAAGTATATACAAAGTGTAATGAAACCATAATAACAAATAACTCATATTTGACTAAATTTAAGGGGAAAATATGACACAATTAACTAAGAAACATGAGTTAGAGCCCAAATATCCACCAATTTAAACCCAAACAGTTACCATAAAGTTAGTGAGTAATTAAATATATTTGAGACACATAAAAAAAACTAATTTAACTTAAAACATGTCTTATAACCTTTTAATTTATAACCAATTTAAGTGAAACATGAAAAATAAACTTATTTTAACACATAAAAATAGTGAAACTAATTAATTTAGTATAAAACATGAGTAATTAATTATTTTAACTATTTTTATTAGTGTAATAATTATTTTAAGTCAAAAAAAGTATTTATTTTGATAAAATTACTAATTTTTAGAAGAAAACATTAATAATTTATTTAATAAAACTTTTTAAATTTTCTAATACTTTGATGACACAATTATGAGTCAAAAAAGTGCCCAATATTTCTTTTTAATAAGATATGAAAGGTATTATTTAATAGGAGGTATCAAAGTTAGAAATCTTACATTTCAAAATGCCTCTTTTTTCAAAAAAATCTACCATGGTTATTTTTTAAAATATGCCATATTGTGCCCCCAAAACACCTTTTTACTGAGAATCAATGTCAAGTTTGTGGGTTTCTTTTTGTACTTTGAAATGCCTTTTAAATAACTACAAATTTTCAGCTTTGATACCCCCTAATATATAAATTTAATTACATTATAAGCCAATTTTATACTTATAATTATAATATATTTTTATAATTAATTAATTATTAATTTTTAATTATTAAATACATAAAAATATGCCAGAATTCATAGAATATAAAATTAATTATGCTTAATTTAAATGTATATATAATTTATATAATAATAAAATTAATATAATACTTATTTTACCTATATTTAATAAGATACTTATATAATTTCATTATGCAATATAATATTAATTTATATACATAATATGCATATTTTTATGCCCTCTTTTGGTTGAAGTAAATTAAAATAACATTTACTGGGCTCCTGGTAAAGCCTGGCTGACAGATTTATTAGTTGTAGCCCCCACACTAACAACAATATTTATTGGAAGATGTCTGTTGGGGCTTTAAGTGGAGTTTATTAGCTGTAGCCACACCCCTAAAAACAAAAATAATTGTTGGAAGATGTCTTTTAGTGCTTTAAGTGTGTTTTATTAGCTCTATCTTGAATAGGTTTTTTATTTTTTTATTTAATTTAAAGCAGATTTAATATGACAAGAAGAGAAAATGGACACCCAAATAAGAACTCTTATTTAAGAATGAAGGATAAGGCCTAGAGCAATGAGGTGGGAGATGATTTGAAGAGGGTTGGTACCAAACCTATCCATTTTAAGAGGGTGCTACATCTTATGGCCCTATCCCTACATTCTCTGATTCTTACAACACTGGAACCTATCACATAGCTCATGTCTCACCAAAACTTTCAGTAATTCAACCTTCTAATCCTAAAACTCATCTGGTGATTGTGAAGTCCTTTAAACTTGAAGAATTGAAGAGCTTGGGGATGTTGGAAGATGCCAGGAAATGTTGTGAATGCCTAAGAATTTTGAAGCATAAAATAAAGACTAATTATGCTTATAAAAAAGGAGGTGGTGAGGGTAAAATGTATTCTGCTGAAGAAAGAGCTTCTACTCAACATATATTTGAAATCAGTAAGAAAATTTATTTATTTATTTACTTCATTATACTTATTAAGTCTCCAGGTCTTTAGGTAAATTTAAAAATAGATGATGAACAAGTAAGGGGGCTTTTGAATTCATATTTTTTTAATAAACCTTTTTATTTAAGCATCTTGCTTCAAAGTACTACAATAAATCTCTGAAAATGGCAAATGAACTAGATCTTTCTTGCTATGATGATCTTAATATATTTGAAAGTAACTTAACTTGGAATTATAGAGGCTTTTCCAATGTCCCACACAATGATTTATATGTCAGTGATCTTAGCCTGGGTTTTTGGTGGCCAAAAGCTTTAGATGGAATTTTGGATGAAAATTCTTGAAAGGAAGGAATACCTAGATAATATGGAGGCCACTTTATCTTTCCAGAGCTCAAGTATATGGTGGAGTTTGAGAATTGTGATAGTTTATGAGTCATTATTTTTCCTCCTAACAAAATATATTGTCAAACCACTCCTGTAAAAGAGTTTGGTAAATTTGAAAGGCAAGGTTCTTCAATTCAAACCAGTAAAAGACTATCAAAATCTATTAAAACATTAAAAATTGTTATACCAGATGTTTTAATGTCTGATTATATAAACATTAATGATAAAAAAAAGTTAGAATACCTACATGATAGAATTTTTTTTTTAAATTATTGGATAATAATTGTTGTTTAGAAATTGATAATAATAATTATTATTATCAAAAGGGATGTATATCATTAGAAAAATACATTTAATTTTATCAGGCTGGGAAACTTAACTACATATTTTCTGAGAGATACAAATGGAGAGGAGGAAAAGGATATGAAGGATGAAAGAAAATAAGCGCTAAAGATATTAAAAAGTTCAAAGGAGTTGTGCTGAGAAATGATGGAGTGTGATTGGCATAATGATAGAGTATATCCCAGTGGAAGTTAAGTTTTGCAATTAAAAGGGGGGGGGAGAGCTGGTGCAGGTTCAGGATCTTCTTCTTCATAAAGATCATACCACTAATCCTTCAAATCAGCTAGGATATTATGGAGTATTACACAAGTCATTATTCAATAATTTGCAGTTTTGAGGTCATTTTTTTTTGAAATTTGATTCTAAGCTCACAGAGACTTGAAAACCTTCCCTTTTGAATCTCAATAGCATGTTAAATTTGTACTCTTGATTTTTCAAGGTGATAATTAAACATTGTTTTTGGATCATTTTCTAAAGTTGCACCTTGTAAAGCAGGTATAATGTATTTTCCACTTGCATATGCTGAGTCTTCAAGGAGGTACTGAGATTTGTCAAAGTATTTTTCAGGATTTTGAGAGATCCTCATTCTGTGGGACACAGAAGAGTCATGACATGAGCTGGGACAGCCACTATGAAAAGCAATAAGATTTTTATTGAAATCACACACAATTTGAACAGCTATAGAGTATCTAGAAAGAAGATAAAAAGCTAGTTCATGAAAAATGAGAAATTTGAGAAAATTGTGAAGAAACCTTTTTTTGTGATCAAAACAATGGTTTCCATTATAAGCAGGATTTTGGCTCAATGGTATATTTGTACCATCAACAAAACCTGCACAGCCAGAGAAACCTTCAGCTTGAATTATTTTAGAGGATTCAAGTCACAGTTGTGGAATTGGCCAAGCAAGTCACCACGGGAAATCTGGGGGTGAACTGCTAGCAGTTCCCTCTTTTTGAAACTATTAGGAATTTGTCAGGAAACTGTTGGGAAACCATCCTGAAACTGTCAGAAAGATGTTTTTAAATCTGATGAAAAAACATTGAAAAAATAAACTGTCACAGATTGAATCCAGAACAATCCCTCCTTGAGCAGAGCTTAAGAACCACATTGAACATCAGTTAATCTCAGGTTTGGCAAAAGGTTGAACAACATCACTTAGCATACCTTAATATTCAAATATTAAACTTGAATATATGTTGCGTGTATGATATAGATGCATATGCATTTGAATTTGCATGGTGGATACTTATTGCATGCTAAAAATTGATGTGAATTGCCCATCCAAAGTGTATGCATAATGACTATGAAGAATAAATATGCATAAAAAAAATGCATAAAAAAATGCATAAAAAATATGCATAGTGATTATGCATAAAAAATATGCATATTGAATATGCATAAAAATATGCATATTAAATATGCATAAAAATATGCATATTGAATATGCATTAAAAATATGCATATTGAATATGCAAAAAAAAGGTGCATATATGTACATGAATAAAATATATTAATATGCATATAAATCTTTATAATGAATATGCATATGAATATGCATAAATATGCATAATGATTGAAAAATGCAAAAAAAATGATGCTTAACGAGTATATTTTATGCATAAATAGAAATATGCAATATGAATTCATATTGCATACAGATAACACTGGCAAACCATTTTGACCAAAACTCATACTAAATTTTCATTCTGGACTAAAGGTGTGAGGGAAGGAAGAAAAACAGTCCGACGTTAGAAAAATGCTACATGCACTCATTTTGTAGCAGAGCAAATGAGAAGTGCTGAATTATGGTTGGTGCCCATAATTTAGTATGATATCATAATTTTATTTAATTGTTTTCAATATTGAAAAGACTTTAGGTCGGTTGGTATGGATCTAGCTGTGCCAGGGTCTAATCTAATTATTTTAACAATTTCTTAATAATTAACGGGCTTTAATACAAAAACAGGTTGTATTTTTTGTGGGATATTGGATATGATAAGGTCTTTTTTAAAAAAAACTTATATTGTTTAAAAATATTCCTGAATCAGATGTGGGATAATCACTACAAAAAATTGTAGTACTGTGGGCAATAAAATATATGCACAAGCAGTAAAGAAAGGACCAAGTGAACCCTTTTTGTGCAGTGGGAATCATTAGAGTGGAATTGTGGATGAAAAATATAATTCATTATTACCATTTTATTTAATCAAAAAATTTATAATATTAAAAAGAACTATTGATTAATTGGTATTTGACCTTTGTGCCTCACTCATATTTATCATTTGATTGATTTTTGTCACCATTATGTTATTAATATTATAAGTATAGCAAAAACTTGTGTGCCAAATGCATACCGGGTGATGTTACACCTTTTATAATATTATTAAATAAAGGTAAAAAAATATGAAAATGATTTGTTTTACAAAAAATAAATTGATATCCAAAAGCAATATGAGGGATAAAAAGGTAAAATTAAAGGGATCAAATATGAAATAAAAAATTAAAGTGAAATTCCTCCCATCAAGAGCAAGTAGACATGATGGGGTGAACGCCCACCAGTGGCACTAAACTTGGACTATAATTTCTTTTTTGTAAAAATAAAAAAAAATCCACTGGAGCTTTACCAAAACTTCAGGATGACAATTTTGCCATATCAAACAACTTCTAGTGCAATTATTGAAGAAAAATTCATCTTCATTGCAATAGAGAGAATTGATCACATCAGACTGCATGTGACCAAAAGTGTCCAGCACAAGTTTGGCCAAACTTGTGCTGGACACTTTTATGATGGAGGTTAGCTAGGGTGGAATTTTTCTTCAGTTCATCTGGTATTTCTTATAAACATGTCCACTGGTATTTGATCTTTGTGCCTCACTCATATTTATCATTTAATTGATTTTTTGTCACCATTATGTTTTAATATTATAAGTATAGCAAAAACTCGTGTGCCAAATGCATACCGGGTGATGTTACACCTTTTATAATATTATTAAATAAAGGTAAAAAAATATGAAAATGATTTGTTTTACAAAAAATAAATTGATATACAAAAGCAATATGAGGGATAAAAAGGTAAAATTAATCTCAAAGAGATCAATTATTAAAAACAAAATACTAGTATAATTCTTGCTCTCAAGAGCCAGTAGAAGTGTTGAAAAAAATGGGAGCCATCAGGGCTAAATTGTAATAAGTGACCTTTTTTTTAAAGATAAAAAATTATACACCTGAGGTTGGGAAGAACAACAGGTGGATGATTCAGCTAAATAAAACTGCTTGTAGTGAAGTTTAATAAAAAAATGTTTTTTTGTTGCCATATAGAGAATTGATCCCATCTGACTGCACGTGACTAAAAGTGTCCAGCACAAGTTCGGCCAAACTTGTGCTGGACACTTTTATGATGGAGAGTAGCTTGGGTGGAAATTTTCTTCAGTTCGTTCATCTTGTATTTCTTATAAACATGTCTACTGGTATTTGATCAGTCTGTATCTTTCATATTTATCATCTGATTAATATTTTATCACCATTATATTATCAATGTTATTAGTATAGCAGAAACTTGTGTGCCAAATGCATACCATGTGAAGTTATACCTTCAATAATTTTTTAAAATAGATGTAAATAAATATTGAAAGGAATAGTTTTACAAAAATTAAATTGAAATTTAAAAGTAAAAAGAGGAATAAAAGAGTAAAATAAAAGTCAAAGAGTTAAAATATGAAAAAAATACTGGTAAAATTCCTGCTATCAAGAGCCAGTAGAGGTGTTAAAGCAAATGGGAGCCATCAGGGCTTAATTGTAATAAGTGACCTTTTCTTTAAAGATAAAAAATTATACACCTGATATTGGGCAGAACAGCAGGTGGATGATTCAGCTAAACCAAACTACTTCTTGTGAAATTTGATAAAAAAATTTTTTTGTTGCCATACAGAGAATTGATCCCATCTGACTGCACATGAGCAAAAGTGTCCAGCACAAGTTCGGCCGAACTTGTGCTGGACACTTCTATGATTGAGAGCGGCTGGGGTAGAATTTTTCTTCAGTTCATCTGGTATTTCTTACAAACATGTCTACTGGTATTTTATCTTTGTGCCTCACTCATACATATTGTTTGATTAATTTTTTGTCTTAATTATATTATTAATTATATAAGTATAGCAAAAAATCGTGTGCCAAATGCATACTGAGTGATGTTACACATTTTATAATATTATTAAAAAAATGTATAAAAATATTAAAATAATTTATTTTAAAATTTATTAATTGATATCCAAGAGCAATATGAGGAATAAAAAATTAATTTAAAGCGATCAAATATGAAAAAAGAAATCCAAGTATTATTGCTAATAGCAAAGGCCAGTAGAGATGTTGAAGCAAATGAGAGCCATCAGGGATAAATTGTACTTAATTGATTGTTTTTAAAAGATAAAAAATTGTGTACCTGTGGTTTGGATGAACTCTAGGTGGATAATTCAGCTATATCAAACTACATCTAGTGAAGTTTCTTATCAAATAATTTTTTTCTTTCCATAGAGAGAATTGATCCCATCTGACTGCACCTGACCAAAAGTGTCCAGCACAAGTTCGGCCGAACTTGTGCTGGACACTTTTATGATGGAGAGTAGCTAGGGTGCAGGTCTTCTTCAGTGCAACTGTTATTTTTTTTAAAACATGTCAAATGGTATTTGATCTTTCTGTGTTATTCATATTTTATTAACTGATTAATTTTTTGTCATTAGAATTTTATTAATTTTATTAGTACAGAAAAAACTTGTGCGCCAAATGCATGCCATGTTATATATTACACCTTTTATAATATTATTAAAAAATGTTAAAAAAATATGAAAATGATTTCTTTTCCAAAATTATAAATTAATATCCAAATGTAACATGAGTGATAAAAAAGTAAAGTAAAAGAGATCAAATATGAAAAAGAAAAATTCAAGAAAAATTCCTGCCTTCAAGAGCCAGTGGAGGTGTTGAAACAAATGGGTGCCATCAGGGCTAAATTTGATAAAATTTAATTTTTTTTAAAGATAAAAAATTTTTCACCTGAGGTTTTGAAAAACTCAAGGTGGATAATTCAGCCATACCAAACTACTTCTAATGTAATTATTTAGCATTTTTTTAATTTAATTTTCACAGAGAGAATTGATCCCATCTGACTGCACCTGAACAAAAGTGTCCAGCACAAGTTCGGCCGAACTTGTGCTGGACACTTTTATGATGGAGAGTAGCTAGGGTGGAAGTGTTTCTCAGTACATCAGTTTATTGTTTTTCACATTTCTATTGGGTTTTTAACTTTTTTTTATCATTCATATTTATCTTATAATTAATTTTTTGTCACCATATATATTATTAATGTTTCTAGTATAGAAAAAACCTGCATGCCAAATGCAAAATTGGTGATGTTACAACTTTAATAATATTATTATATAAAGTTAAAAAAATATGAATATGTTTAGTTTTTAAAAAAATAAATTGATATTTAAAATTAAAAAGAGTAATAGAAAAGTAAAATGAAAATAAATGGGATCAAATACAAAATAAAAAATATTTGGCCGAACTTGTGCTGGACACTTTTATAATTGAGAGTAGGCATACAGCAAATCTTCTTAAACTCAAAAGGGATTTCTTATAAACATTTCCACTGGAATTTGATCTTTCTGTGTCATTTAAATTTACCGTTTGATTAATTTTTTGTCATCATTATATTGTTAACGTTATTACTATAGTAATAACTTGTGTGAAAAATGCATACCAGGTGGTGTTCCACCTTTAATCATATATTATTAAATAAAGGTATAAGAGTATGAAAATTATTTATTTTAAAAATTAAAAATTGATATCCAAAGCAATATGAGCAATAAAAAAGTAAAATAAAAGGGATAAAATAAGAAAAAAAAATCTAAGGAAAATTCCCACTATCAATAACAAGTAGAGGTGTTAGATCAAATGTGCACCACCAGGGCTAAACTTGCACTATATTTTCTTTTTTGTTAAACCAAAGAAAGTGTCCTGATGAGTTTTGAAAATTCATCAGGAGGACATTTTGGCAATATCAAACTACTTACTGTGCAATGATTGAGCAAAATGTCATTTTCATTTCCATAGAGTAATTTATCCCATCTGACTGCTTGCAACCAAAAGTGTCCAGCACAAGTTCGGCCGAACTTATGCTGGACACTTTTATGATGGTGAGTATCTAGGGTGCAGCTCTTCTTCAGTTCATCAGGTATTCCTTATAAACAAATCCACTTGTATATGATCTTTCTGTGTCATTCATATTTATCATTTGATTCATTGTTATTCACCATTATAATATTAATGTTATTAGTATTGAAAAAATTTGTAAGCCAAATGCATACTGGGAGATGCTACATCTTTCATAATCTTATTAAATAAAAGTAAAAAAAATATGAAAATTATTAGTTTTACAATAAATAAATTGATATTTGAAAGCAAAAACAGGAATAAAAAAGTAAAATAAAAGTGATTAAATATGAAATTAAACATTCAAATAAAATTTCTTCCATCAAAGATAATTTGAGTTTTCAGACCAAATTTGCACCACCAGTTCTAGATTTGGAATATTTTTTCTTTTTTTTAAAATTAATAAAAGTGTCCACCTGATTTTTTCCAAAAAATCAGGAGGATAGTATAGCAGTATAAAGCTACTTCTTGTGCAATGATTGAGCAAAAATTCATTTTAACTTCCATTGAGTAAATTTATCCCATCTGACTGCATGCAACCAAAAGTGTCCAGCACAAGCTCAGCTGAAATTGTGCTGGACACTTTTATGATGGAGAGTAGCTAGGGTGCAAGTCTTCTTCAGTTAATCTTATATTCATTTTAAAAATGTCTATGGGTATTTGATCTTTCTGTGTCATCCATATTTATTATTTGATTATTTTTTAGTCACCATTATATTATTAATGTTTTTAGTATAGCAAAAAAATGTGTAATGAATGTACACTGGATGATTTTACAACTTTAATAATATAATATAATAAATATAAAAAAATGTGAAAGTTATCAGTTTTACAAAAATAAAATTGATATTTAAAAGCTAAAGGATAAATAAAAGGGTAAGATTAAAATTAAAGAGATCAAACATGAAATAAAGATATTAAGTATAATTTCTGCTATCATGAGCCAGTAGAGGCTTCAGAAAAAATGGGCACCATCATAGATTAACATGGATCAAATTTACTTTTTACCAAAGGAAAAAATTGTCTACTGTAGGTTTGGAAAAACTTCCAGGGGACAATTTGTCTATTTAAAACTACTTTCAGTGCAATGATGGAGTGATAATTCAGTCTCATTTCCATAAAAAGAATTGATTGCGTCTGATGGCATGCAACCAAAAGTTTCCATCACAAGTTTGGCAAAACCTGTGCTGGACACTTTTATCATGAAGAGTATCCAGGGTGCAAGTCATTTTTAATCATCTGAAATTTGTTATAAACATTTCCACTGTTATTAAATCTTTGTTCCTCACTCATATTTATCAATTGATTAATTTTTTGTCACCATTATATTATTAATATTATCAGTATAACAAAAATTTGTGTGCCAAATGAATACTGGGTGATGTTACACCTTTTATAATATTATTAAATAAAGGTAAAAAAATATGAAAATGATTTATTTTACAAAAAATAAACTTCTATCCAAAAGCAATATGAGAGGAATAAAGTAAAATAAAAGAAATCAAAGATAAAAATTAAAATCCAAGTTAAATTCCTGCCATAAACAGAAAAAAGAGATGTTGAATTAAATTAGAACAATCAGGGCTAAACTTGCACTAAATTTTCTTTTTTGTAAAAATAAAAAAAAATCCACTTGAGCTTTACCAAAACTTCAGCATGAAAATTTTGCCATATCAAACTACTTCTAGTGTAATTTTTTATCAAAAATTTATCTTCATTTCCATAGAGAGAATTACTCCCATCTGACTGCACCTGACAATAAGTGTCCAGCACAAGTTCGTCCGAACTTGTGCTGGACACTTTTTTAATGTAGAGTAGCTAGGGTAGAATTTTTCTTCAGTTCACCTAGTATTTCTTACAAACATGTCTACTGGTATTTTATATTTTTTCCTCACTCATTAATATGATTTTATTAATTCTTGGTCGCCATTATATTATTAATTTTATAAGTATAGAAAAAACTCATGTGCCAAACGCATACCAGGTGATTTTATGCCATTTATAATATTATTAAATAAATGTATAAAAATATGAAAATAATTTATTATAAAAATTATTAATTGATATCCAAAAGCAATATTAGGAATAAAAAATTAAGTTAAAGGGATCAAATATGAAAAAAGAAATCCAAGTAATATTCCTACTATCAAAGGCCAGTAGAGGTGTTGAAGCAAATGAGAGCCATCAGGGATAAATTGTACTAAATTGACTTTTTTTCAAAGATAAAAAATTGTGCACCTGTGGTTTGGATGAAATCTAGGTAGAAAATTTGGCTAAGTAAAACTACTTCTAGTGAAGTTTTTTATCCAAAAATTTTTTTTCATTGCCATAGCGAGAATTGATCTCATATGACTGCAACTGACCAAAAGTGTCCAGCACAAGTTCGGCCAAATTTGTGCTGGACACTTTTTTGATGGTGAGTATCTAGGGTGCAGCTCTTCTTCAGTGCAACTGGTATTTTTTTTAAACATATCCACTGGTATTTGATCTTTCTGTTTTATTAATATTTTATCATTTGATCAATTTTTTGTTACCAGTATATTATTATTTTTACTAGTATAGAAAAAAAACATGTGCCAAATGCTTACAGGGTGATGTTAAACCTTTAATAATTCTATTAAATACAGGTAAAAAATTATGAAAATGATTTGTTTTACATAAAATTAATTGATATCTAAAAGAAAAAAAGGGATAAAAAGAAATAGGTTGAATAATAGGGATTTTATATGATATTCAAAATTCAAGCTAAATGCCTACTTTCAAGGCTCAGAAGAGGTGTTTGATAAAATGGGCATCATCAGGAATAAAATTTTACTTAATTTGATTTTTTGAAAAACTAAATGAAGTTTTCAACTGATTTTTTTCCAATATTTAGTTGGACACTTTATCTATATCAAATTACTTCTAGTACCATGATTGACCAAATTAAATCCTCATTTCCATATGCAGAATTGATCCCATATGGCTGGACCAGGCCAAAGGTGTCAACCACAAGTTTGAGAATTCTTCTGGTGGACACTTTTATGATGGACAGTAGTAGGGTGCAAGTCTTCTTTAGTTAATCTAGTATTCCTCATAAACATTTCCAACTTATTTTTGGCCAAAAATCAGGTGGAAAGTTTTTCCATATAAAATTACTTCTAATGCCATGATTGACTAAAAATTGATTCTCATTGCCATATAGAGAGTTGATCCCATATGACTGGATCTGGAAAAAGTGTCACCACAATTTTTGATAAACTTAAGTTTGAAAATTTTATGATGGAAAGTAATTGCAAGTCTTCTTCATTTCATCAAGTAATCCTCATAAAAATTTCCACCTGTATTTTGGCCAAACTTCAGGTGGATACTTTGGCCATATTAAATTAATTCTAGCTCCATGTTGATAAAAAACTGATACGTATTGCCATATATAGATATTAAACCCATCAGACTGTGCCTTTCCAAAAGTGTCTACCTGAATTATGGCTAAACCTCAGTTGGACACTTTTATGATGCAGAGTAGCTAGGGAAAAAGTATTCTTCAGTTAATTTGGTATTCATAATAAATTTATCCTCCTGAAGTTTATCCTAACTTGAGGTGGACAATTTCGGAAAGCACCAGTTAGTCACTATCCATCAAAAAAGTGTTCACCAAAATTTTGGCTAAACTTGTGGTGGACCCCTTTGATCAGCCACAGTCAGATGAGATCAACTCTTTAGATGGGAATGAGGATGATGTTTTGGTCAATCATGGAAATAGAAGTAGTGTGATGTGGCCAAATTACCCCCCTGAAGGTCAGACAAACCACAGAAGGACACTTTTAGCAGGTAGTAACTGAGAAAAATCCATTTATCAGAAGGAAAATCTTTTATTGGATAGATGCCAAGGTTTCATACTTGTGTATTATGGTCAGTATTAATTTTGAAAGAGTCTGTCCAAGAAATTTCATTGCCCATTATGACTCATTTTGTTTTAAATGTTTCAAACTGCGTGATACAGTATTAAGGTGTCACATAGTATAATTAAGTTCTATTAGGTGCCCTCCTATGATGCCTAAATTTATAATTTAATATCTTACATAATAATTCTTTTTATATAAATTCATCAATATTTTTTATTATTATCAAATTTAATAGAGCAAGTATCCTGAATTATTATATATGCATAAGCTTAGGTTAGATCAATTTGTGCTCAATTTGTTCTCATCAGAGGACCAAAATCAAGTTCTGGAGGATCAACTTGTGCATAATTTGGAATCAGTTGATATTCTGTCTATAATCAATCTGAGAATAAATGTAAATCTAACTCTAATTTACTTATGTTTATAAAGTATTCATAAACCTGGAATAATTAAGGGACACTCTAAATTTCAAGAGAGGGGATTGCTAGCAATTCACCCCTAGATTTCCCGTGGTGAGTGTTTGTGACTTGAGAGAAAGGATAGCAATCATAAAGCTCTTGGTGTATAATATGATGGTATTATATCCTATTGTAAAGAGACTATCTAAAAGTCTTACAGAAGAAAAATTTCCATTTGAAGCAAAAAGACATAGTGCAACAGAAAGTTGAAAGGGAGAACTACACTGTTTGTTATGGAAATTATAATGGAAGATAGGATGATCAGAGATGAGTTGAGAAAGTTTCTTTTAAGAATCAGGAGAAGTTTGAAAAAGTTGTGTGAAGTTTAAATGAGAAATTTAAAGAATTGAGGAAAGATCATATCTGGGATCATGATAAAGATTTGGCCTCCTTGGGAAGATGTAACACTTTTGGGAAAGAAAAGACATATAAGCTAAAGTGTCTTCCAAACCAGAGTCAGAATCAGAGTCAGAAGATAAAGCTAAAGTGAGTGAATTCATAGCTGAGTGAATTTGCTTCCTAGTAGAGAGGTTCTTCATTATTGTTGGTAGAAGGTTTAGGTGATGAGTGGGAAGTGGGAATTCACCACCAAATGAGCAGATGGGGTGTATAGATAGAAAAAATGTTTTATGCTCACCACCAGAATTAAGTAGCATAGAGTGAAGAGAGACTTAAGGATGGCATCCAAAATTGTATGTCATGTGACTTTCTCATAAATGAATCATAGATGTGATGAGTTTGGGATCAGGAATGAGGAATGGAAATTGGGGTATAAGAGGTGGGATAAAGCATTATTGTGCAATCCATATTCACTAGCACCAGGGCTAGTGAATAAGAATCTTCCACAATTAATAATGTCTGATCCTAGAAAAAAAATTCCTGATCCCTAATTGTGGATCCCTGAACATTAATATCCCCTATTAGAAACTATATGTGTCAAAGTTCACCTATTATCTGGCATTTTAATTCTCAATTTTTCATAACCACATCTTGGAAAACTTTATGAATGTGCTAGCCTCCATATTTTGCTGTGCACTACCATCTTGTCTATTCCATCCATCCATTCATATTCCTCCCCATCTCATCTACTCATTTCTGCTCCTTTTCATCATCATCAACAGATATCTTAAAATTACTTGTCATCACATATCTTCTCAAAGGTAGCTTTCCCCCACTTGTTCTTTAAATCCCAATACTCCCTCTTTCCCCCAATCAGCTGAGAAATCAAAGAAATTTCAACTAAAAAAATATGATCACCTCATACTTATCAACTGGCTGAAAACTAAAACTAAGTATGATTCTTATTATGGCACTTAGAATGCAACTAAATTAGGACACCCCCACTTTCAGCCAGGCTACTAGACTTACCCAGTAAATAATTAATTATTTGATAGAGTAGATCTATTCCTTTACCTCTCATTTTATTAGTTATACTTACTTAATAAATTACTTATAATATTTTAGAAAATTAATAAGTAAAATTAGGTAAATTTATAATTCTAATGTTCCCTCATTTTTTATTCCATGACAGTTTCCTCATAACAGCTGAAAAGTAAACAAAACTATAAAAATACTAAATATTAAAATAAAATATTTTTATTTTACTTTGACATATACAGAAAATTAAATAAATCAAATAATTTAAAATTTAAATTGGCATATACAGATAAATACTGTATATGAGTACACTCTTTATAGAAAAGACTTTAAATATTGGAAATTTATATCTGTGGGATTGTTCTCTCTCTGATAC
This sequence comes from Hemileia vastatrix, assembly GCA_030280995.1. NCBI lineage: Eukaryota > Fungi > Basidiomycota > Pucciniomycetes > Pucciniales > Zaghouaniaceae > Hemileia > Hemileia vastatrix. Next base: position 28,551,903 of record JASXTE010000014.1, on the reverse strand, counting down.
TCATGTATGTAAAGTTGTGGTTCCGCAGTTTCTCTCCTTTCTGCCTATATAAGGTCTCTCAATCTGGTTTTTTTTATTTCTTCTAATACTTACTTACAGTTAAATACTATATAAACTAATCAATCTATCACTACTATTTACTAGCTTAGTATTTACATCTGCATATCTCTAAGACTTGAAAATAATAATAATAAAATCTTTTTACATATTATATTGAGTAATATCTTATAAAGAAATAAATACATAAAATTTTTTATATTTTTAGTCTTCCTTCACATTTCATCACCATTGGACTGTTAAAAAATCTTCTAGACCAAAAGCACCCCTTGACACCCCCCTGCATCAAAAGTCAATAGCTATCATCTAGCTGCCAATGAATGAATAAATTAGACAAAGGGAAGGATTGATATTTTTCCAAAAAATATTTCTAAAAACTTCAAGCACTATTGAGCCAAATACAAGAAGGCTAAGACTCTTTCATCTTCCACTGGTTTTGGTATTACTGACATTGATATCAGTAAGGGCATTAAATCTATAGATGATAGGCTTAATTCTTTATTTCCTTAATACAAAGAGATGAATTCTATATTTGGAGAGTGAGCTGATGTTAGTCCCACAAAAATATTGGATGGAGAAGATGCTATCTCCAAAAATGATATAAAGAGGAATCTTTTTGAATCCTCTTATTCCACTCAAGCCTCCCCTCTTTTTAATTAAACCAAGAAATATATCTTTTTTATAGATTCTTATTGTTGGCTTGTATGGTGCAATTGTAAGAATATTAGATGAAATATATACTAATGAAGAAAAATGTAAGGCTAGAGTAGAGAAAATAACAATATAGTTTAGTAGTTTAAATAAATATAATCTTCCTTTCAAATTCAACAGTAGTATATCATAATTGAGTTATAATTCAATAATTATTTATTTCAGAAATTAATTTTAATAATTTATGATAGTAATTAATACAATTCTAATGACTCAAGTAATAATATTTAAATTTGTTTGATGTATTTTAATTTAAAATATAATAATATAAAGATTGAAAATGATACTTTAAAACAACACAAAGAGAACCTCTTTTATACTTAATAGAGAGTGTCAGTTCTGGAATATTCACACTTACAAATCTGCAATTAAATTTGACCAAATCCATACATATCTAAGTGAAGATTACTGAATCACACTAGACCCAACACTGGTGGATTGAAAAAATTAAAAAAGTCACTTATTTCACTCAAATCTTCACTTTCTCAACAAAGAGTTCTGGTTTAATCATACATCCTATTTCACTGATTTTTCAGAATCATCCACTCCACAACTCAAAGCATTTTAGAGTGGGTAGAAATAAGTATATGCCACTTAATTTTTGGCTAATATTTTTACCTCATTTTTCTGGAAAGTGGTTTTGTTTTTCATTTTAAAAGTAAAATTAACTTATTTTTCTCTCCCTCTTTCCTCTCTTTTTTTTCCATCCTACTCTTTATCCCTCCTTGGCCTGGTCATTTCCCCCCCTTCCCCCCCTTTCCCACCATCCCTTCTGGATCTTAGAACTGGCTTGCGGTTTCTTGTCCCCCCCACCTCCACCTCAAACAAAAGCCAGGAAGCTAAGCTTCCTGGCAGTGGTATCTTTTTTTCCCCCCATCTCTACCTCAAATGAAAGCCAGGCAGTGAAGCTGTCTGGTTGGTGTTCCTTTGTCCCCCCACCTTTTCACCCCCTCCATACCCATAGAAACCTCATCCAGGAAGCTTTTCTTCCTTGTTGGAGTACATTAACCCCCCTACCCTCAGAAACCCCAGGCATGTAGCAAAGCTTCCAGGGTGGTGTACTTTAAGCCCCTGCACCTCACCACCACCAAAAAATGGAATTGGTAAAATGTTAGAGAAAACCATTAACTCTTGGCCTTTTTTTCAAAAAAAAATATTTTTTTTTTGCCAGTATCAAAATTATTTTGGCATTAAATAAGGGGTTGTAATCTTTTTTGGGCAATACACTTGACAAAAAAAACAACACACCAGTACAAAAGTGCCCAAAAAATGAAACATCAAATGTCATCTATTTTAAATTATGTGATTTTTTTTTAATTTTTTAATTAATTTTTTGAGGTTTTTTTGACCAGTAAAATTTTTTTTCAGAAAAATAAATGTCTGTTTCTTCTTATTCAAGCCTTATACCTCTATTTTCATTTTTTGGAATTCTTCTCATGATAATCACCAAACAAAAAAAGAACCTCCAGGTTTTCAGTCTTGTCAAGAATCGGCACATCAGGTGTTCATTTCAGATCAGTCAAACTTTAATCCAATGAAGCAAAAAGGTCAAAAAAGAAGGTAAAATTAATAAATTTAATAAAACTTTAGGTAGATAAAAAAGTATGGGTATTTTTAAAGTCATCAAGTATTTATTATTCTTTCATAAATTTTTAATAAATAAATCTGATATTTCAATTAACTACATCAAAGTAATGGGCCAAGAAACTTGTGTTGTATAACAGGTAATCATGACTAAATTAATTAGTTTCATGGGGTTCCTCTATCTTATACCTGTGGAAAGTCCCAAACATAGTTTCTAGACTTGATCTTCATTTTGGCTTGATAAATTGTCATTAATTTAAGTCTGGTAAATTTGAATTATCTTTTTTATTTATTTATATAATTATATTAAATTTTGGTTATTTTTACCCCACACTTCAATAGAATGCAGGGAAGGCCATTTCCAAATTTTCAAATCTGACATGCAAAATTTATGACTTCGAAAAAATTTAGTGATACCCACCCCTTACCTCAATAAAATTCAGGGTAGGGTATTGCCAATTTTTTCAAGTTCATTGAAGTTGAGGCTTGACGCTTTTGTTTGGATTTTGAGCTAGATAATCTAAAGTAGCTTCCAAAGAAGGATTGTAATTTCCAGAATCATTATTCTTTTTTGAAATTTGAGTTTGAGTAGGAGGGGACTAGAAAAGAAATAATGAGCAATTTAGCAAAGAATTTATGAGAAAAGAAAAAGTAAAAATAAATCAAAGAGTTGGGGCACTGAGCACTCAGATCTTCTTCAATATGATTGTTCTGCTTAAGGGTTGGGATAATCTTCAGGTGAAATATGGTTAGAAGCTGGAGGGGATTAATTTTGTTGAAGTGGAGGTGTATTGGGAGAATTATTAGATGATTAAGAGAAACAGAGTATATCCTTAATAGTATTTTTACAAAAAAAGGGTTGAAATCAACTTGAGAACCAAAAATATTATCTATTTCCTCATATACATGGCACATGACATTCAGATTTTTGGAAACAGTAGTAATATTAATCTCCAAATAATCACCATCAATACCAAAGCCAGTGGTATTGGAAGAATGATGATCCTTTTAATATTTTGATAGATAACTTTTAAACCTCTCCTTCAATTTCTTAGGTTTTATTTCATTTCTCCCTTTTATTTTATTTTACTTCATTTTCCATCAAAAAGAAGCCATTGAAAATTTGGGTGGACCTCTCACATCCAAAACATGCATCATGATTTGATTTAAATTTGAGGAAGTTAATAATGATGAGATAATCTTCCGTTTTTAGCTGTCCAGAAGGTAAGTTTTTATTTAGTAAAGACATTGGGGTTTTTTTGCACATAAACTACCAATAATTCATAAGGTTTATTTTCAGCAACTGAATGAATAGTACTTTTATAAGCAAATTTAAGGCCTGGAAGAAGTGTTACCCAGTCATGAGTAAATCTATCATTATCCTTGAGTTCTAACCCAAAAGAAAAATATCTTCTTATCATATCTTCTAAGGTATGTATCATCCTTTCAGCCAATCCATCAGTTTGTGGATGATGTGCCATAAACAATTTTATATCACAACCACATATGTGCATTAAGGAAGTCTGAAATTCTGAAGTAAATTTTGGGTCTCTATCAGAAATAATATCTTTTTAAAAACCAGAAGTATTAAACATGTTAGTTCACCATAAAAAATACACTTCTTTAGTAGAAACATCTTTATAGGTTGGAACAAATTAACACATTTTTTTAAATCTATCTAATATTACCCAACAGGGGATAAAGTTATCTACTCCTACTTTTGGAAGGCCAGTTACAAAAAACATGTTAATTATTTACCATGGTGCACTTGGACCTTCAATTTGTTGCATTAATCCTGCTCTTCTACTAGTTAATTTATATATTTTTGGAAAGAATCACAAGAATAAATATATTGTATTGCATCTTCAGACATATTATCCCACAAAGCAGTATTTTTTAATTTGGTCTTGATTTTTTCCAAGTCAAAGTGACCTGCTAATATTTCATCATGACACAAATTAAGAATAACTTCCTTCATTAACCAGAAAAAAAGTATTGGCACCTGATAGCAGGTGCCAATCCCTATCTTTGACTTAACTCAATTTCATCTCAGCTGTAATTATTCTGGAAAGAATGAAAACTGAGCAATAAGCACATTAGTTTGAGCAATATAAAATCAAATTTACTCTTAAATCAAAAATGAATATAGGGATAGGCACCTGCTAGAAGATGCCAATTGATTTTTTGCGGCAATTGAAGAAGAGATAACTATTAAATTATTAATTCTTTAATGACTAAAAAAATTAATTGACTTACCAAGAAAATATCCTTTAATAAAAAATGGTCTCCATCCAAATACAACCTTGATTCTTCCCAAAATATTTTTATTTTTAATTGGTAACCAAACCAAAGCCCTTTAATATAGTTTGGTGATGAGATCGGATAGTTTATTAAAAGATTCATCCTTTAAAACATCAAAAGAATTATTTTTTTAAATAAATTGAGGTTTAAAAGTATTACTGATTACTTCCTTAACTTCATTGCCTCCTAATTTCAATAGATATTTGATATCTTCAGGTAACTTTGGATAATTATTTTTTTCTCCACTTTAGTTTCATAATACTTGATATTTGATATATGGACAAATATACTATCCAAGTAGATTTTCTTTTTTAAATAAATTTTTATATATTTTGATTATCATTATTTTTTATTGATTTTTTGATGATTATTGAAAAGAATTTGAAATTAAAGAAGATAAGGGAGAAGTAAGTGGTGAATCTAAAGAAATAGAATTTTTTTTTTCTACAAAAAAGTGGATATTTTTCAAAACTCAAAAAATTAACATTAAAAAAACTCACTTAATTTAAAATAAATAACCTTAAAAAGTTGCCACTAAAAAAATAAGAATAATTATTACATCAAATGGAATTGAGGAATATTTTTCTAAAATTCTGCAAAAAAAAACAGAAAAAAGATTATTAAATATTCTAATACATACCTGTCAATTTTATTTTATGGCTGCCTCATTACCCTCTTTCCCTTCTTGTTGGTGTCCTCAATACCCCACCCAAAACCCCTCAAAACCCTTTCCAAATCCCCTTCAACCCCCCCAAAACCAGCTTCAAAACCCCTGAACCTCCCAATATCCCCCCTTAAACCCCTCCTTGGAACTCTTTATCTCACACTTATCTACCTTCTTCCTCTCTTTACCCTGTCCCACCCCCTCTCCTCCTTCATTAATGAACAATCTTCAACAATTTTCCATTAACTAATTTTTTTTTTAAAAATCAATTATTTAATGACTTATTTTTAATGAATGAGGAGAGGAAAGGGTGGGACTAGTAAAAGGGAGGTAGAAGGGGGGTATGAGTGAGATAAAGAATGCAAAGGAGGGGTTATAGGGGGGTTTTTTGGGGGATTTAGGGAGTGGTTTATGGGGGTTTAGGGGGTATTGAGAACACCAATGAGGGAGGATAGGGGAGTCTAGTGACAGCCAAGGAGAGGAGAATGAGGCGTTCAAAGAGGGTAAAAAGGGGGGCTAGAGACAATCAAGGAGAGGAGAAAAAGGCAGCCAAAGAGGGAGGAAAGGGGGATATTTCTATGCCAAGGAGGGGGGAAAAGGTGGGAAAATACCCAGGCTAAATTATTTGATGGATAAGAGAGGAGAGGAGGAAACAGATATGAGTGATGAAAAATAAAGAATGACTGATAAAATATGCAATTGCAGAAATTATGCAATTTTATTTTGGTTGATTAAGGAAAACAAAGAAAGTTGAAAAAAAGAGATTTTAACACCAAATTCAAAATTTAATTCAAGATGCAAAAAAAAATATTCCAAGTGAATGAAACACACAACTTGATCATTTGAAGAGTACACAAAAAATTAAAAGGGTTGTGTTGAGAAATGTTGGAGTGTTATTGGGATAATGATGGAGAATATCTCAATGGAAAGTAAGTTTTGTCAATTAAGGTGGGGGGGAGAGCTGGTGCAGGCTCAGGATCCTCTTCTTTATAAAGATCATGTCACTCATCCTTCAAATCAGATAGGATACTATGGAGTATTAAACAAATCATTATCAAATGATTTGCTGTTGTGATGTCTAATATTTTTTGAAATTGTATTCTAAGCTCCTGGAGACTAGAAAATCTTCCCTTTAAAATTCCAATAGCATGTTCAATTCATACTCTTAATTGTACAAGGTGATAATTCAAGGTTGTTTTTGGGTCATTTTTAAAAGATGCACCTCCAAAAGCAGGGATAATTTACTTTCCACTTGCATATGCTGATTCTGCAAGGAGCTACTGGGATTCATCAAAGTATGAGTCAGGATTTTGAGAAATCCTCATTCTTTGGAACACAGAAGATTCATGAAATGCGCAAGGGAAGCGGCTATGATAACCAATTAACTATTATTGACATCATACACAAGTTTAAAAGAAATAGAGTATCTAGATAGAAGGTAAAAATCTAGTTTTCAAATCATAACAAATCATAGAGTAACTTAACAAAACCTAGTTTTCTGATCTAAATAATGGCTGCCATCATTAGCAGGCTTTTGACTCAATGGAATAGCTGTAAACTCAGCAAAAAAAATAGAGAAAGGGAAAACTTCAGCTTGCATTACTTTAGTGGAATCAAGTTTCTGATGTGGAGTTGGCCAAGAAAGTGTTTAAGACTTGAGGGAAAGGATGGTAGTAATACAGCGCTTTGAGTATTATACCAAAGTACTTTATCCTATGGTAAAGATATTTTCCAAACATCTTATAGCAGCACCATTTACACTTGATCCAAAGAAACATAGTGCAACAGTAAGTTGAACAGCAGGATCACACTGTTTATTATGAAATTTTTTAATAAAGATAGTGTGATCAGAGATGAGTTGATAAAGTTTGATAAAGTAATTGGGAGAAGCTCAAAATAGTTTTGTGAATTTTAAAGGGGGAATTTTGAGAATTGAGTGGAGAAAGTATCTGGGATCATGAACAAGTTTTGGCCCCCATTAGTTTATTTAATGCTATTTGGACAGAATAGGTATATAAGCTAAAGTGTTTTCAAAATCAGAGCCAGAATCAAAATCAGCAATTAAAGATAAAGCAATAACATTCATATATGATTCAAGTCTCTACCTGGTAGAGAGGTGCTTCATTGTTGTTGGATAAAGCTTTAGGTGATGAGGGAAGCAGAATTTTGTCACCAAATGAGCAGGGGGGGTGATTAGATAGAACATAATGTTAAGTTTTTTCCAACAACAAAATTAAGTGGCCCAGAGGGAAGAGTGACATAAGAATAGAATCCACAATAATATGTCATGTGACTTGCTTACAAATCAATCTTTGGGATCAGGAATTAGGAATGGAAATTGGGCTATAAGAGGAAGGATAATGCATTATTGTGCATTCCTTATCCACTATCTTAAGGGCTGGTGAATAAAAATCTTCCACAATTAATAATTTCTGATAAAGGGATAAAAAATTCTTGATCCCTATTTGAAGATCCCTTAACCTTGATACCCCCTATTATAACTAAAAATTGGGGTATTAAAATGAAATTAATGGGTTATTTCAATTTTCTCAACAACTAGTTTGGAGCTAGTGGATAAGAATCTTCCACCATTAAAAATGTCAGATTCAGGAAAAAATAAGGGTGGATGCCTAATTGCATGAGAAACAACCTTGATACACCCTAATAGAAGGACTCAAACCATATAAAATATACCACATAAATACACCACAAAAAATTTACCAAACCTGCCATCACAAAATGAAATACAACTGCCCTGGAAAGGTGTATTTTTACAGCATATTTGTCCCCAAACACATCTTCTTTTGGTCAAACAAGTCATCAAAATACTTCCCTTCTTCATCATGATTAGTCAGCACTACACCAGAAAAAAACATTGGTATCTGATAGCAGATTCCAATCTCTATCTTTCATTTAACACAATTCCAGCTCAACTGTAACTCTTCTGGAAAGGATGCACACTGAACAATAAGAACACTAACTTGTGAAACATCAAATCAAATTTTAATTTAAATCATAACTGAATATAAGAATAGGCATCTGCTAGCGGGTTTCACTTGACTATATGGTGCTACGTACAGACATACCAACACTAGGTGCAAAAGCACCAACACCTAGATTTTTTCTCACCTAATCCTTGAGGGCTTATTCAAACAAATAAGGTATTTGACTTACCAGCACATAATAAATAAATTGATCATACACCTACCTTTAATCTTCATAACTTTTGTCTAATATAACATGTCACTTTAAGTCATCCATCAACTTGAGATCACTTCAACAGCTCTAGCTCTTGATCTGATGGTTGATTCTGGTACTGATTCTAATGCTGAAATACCCCCACCAATAGAGTCTAGAAGTACTTCATCATCTCAAGACAGTTCTATGAATTCCAAAAACAATACCAATCACCCTTAATCATCTTAGGGGGTGTCAGTTCTGGCAAATCCGCACTTAACTTAAATGTGGATTTCAAACCAAATTGGCACTTAAATTTTTCAAAAAAGTCACTTATTTCAAAAATTGGTGTCAGTTATGACCTCAAATCAGCACTTTTTCCCAATCTTTTTTCACAACCACATGTTGGACACATAATTTCTTCCTTGTCCACCCTGTTCCTGTCACATGTGACACCCAGACTTCAATCTTCTCATCAATCCTTGGCACACACTGCTCACTGACGTTCAAAGAATTTTATTGAAAAATTTTAACCAGGCATGATTTTTTCCTCCTTTTTTTATTTTTTGAACCTCCAAACTTCAGATATCCACCTTCTTCAAAAGTCAATGGCTTTTTGTTGTTGGAAAATGAAGTAAAAAAGAAAAAAAAGGGAGAATAAAAATCAATCCTAACCAAATGAAGGAGAGGTTCAAAATTTATCAATAAAAATATAAAAAGGATCGTTTTTCTTTCACTTAAACTGGCTTGATATTAATGATTATTATTTGGGGAATAAAATTACTACTGTTTCCAAAAAGCTCAATGTCATGTGTCTTCTCTATGAGGAAATGTATATTATTTTTGGTTCCTGATTTAATAATTACTTTCAATCTTATCAAAAATAGTTATATCATGAGATTGTGATAACAGAATTTTTCTGTACTGGAATCTAAAATATTGCATATTTGAAATTTCAGATGGTAAAATAATACTGATACCTGTGCAAAAATCCTTATCACCAACATAATTTTATCACTTTACAACCAATTTGCATTACTAAATAAAGCTAAGTCAAAAAAATTCTATATCTGTTTGAAAAATTTGGAAATACACTCCCCTGCATTTTATTGAAGCAAGGAGTGAGTATCACAAAATTTTTCTAAATCATCAATTTTCCATGTCAGATTTAAAAATTTGGCAATACCCTCCCCTGCATTTTATTAAAGTAAGGGGTTAAAATCACCAATATTTAATATAATTCCATAAATTAATAAATAATTTAATAATATAGATCAAATTTACTAGTTTTAAAGTAATGACTATTCCTCAAGCCAAAACTTGGACCAAGTCTAGAAACTAAGTTTGAGACTTTCCACAGGTATTGTCAGCCAGGCTGTTCCAGGAGCCCAGTAAATATACATACAAATTTATTGAGGACATAATATTTGAAGCTTATGTATTTACATTTAATTTATATTACATAATGTATTATATAAATATTTTATTTTATAAGTGAAATAAATTTTATATTAATTTTATTATCATATAAATTAAGTATACATCAATTAAATTATTATATTCCATATAAAGGAACACATTTTTTATGTATTTAATAAATAAATAATTAATTACAATTTTATAATTTAATTACTTCCTTTTAATTATATTATATTGTAATTACATTAATTATTTAATTTAAATATATAATTAAAACCTTTTCATATAAACTAATATCCATAATTAGTGGCGCTTTTTTGACCCTTAATTGTGTCAATGATATATTAAATAATTTAAAAAAAACTTATTTAATAAAATAGTATTATAAATTCTCAATTTAAATTAATTAATTGTTTCATTTAAACTAGTTATTTAATTACATAATTAAAACAATTAATTAATATTAATTTACACTGAATTAAATTGATTACATACCTTGTTGCATCAAAACATTTTATTTGTTTCACTTAAAAATTCTGAAAATATATTGTAATACTTATTTTGAATTATTTTTCCCATAGATTTTATGTCACAGGGTTGTTTAGTTACTCATTATTTTTAATTAACTGATTTGGTGATTTATGGTGGGAGATTTATTTTCTTAATTAAAATTTTTTATTATTTTCGTATATCTTTCTCTCAATTACTATGTTACAAGTATTTTCTTTGTTATTCTTGTTTTATCTCATTACCATTTTGTATATAGTCATTTGTAGCGCTTTAGAGGTCCCATTGCCTATAAAAAGGCCTTGGTAGCCCCCTTTTTCCTCATCACTTACTACTCATCATATTTTAAATACATTATATTATATTTTATTAACTATTATAAGTGTGTCAGTTCTCTTCAATACTAAATACAATATCATAGGTTGTTTTAAGAACATTTAATTATTTGAAGTTGTTAAGAGAGCAGAGAGTCAATAAAACACTTACTAGTATAAACTGTACTATTCTTCTCCTCCCTTCTTGTCCATTATTCCATTACTTTATCGTCCATATTTTCCCTTTCCCTCTATCTTCTTCTTCTTCTTAATCTCCTTCTTTAAATTCCTCCTTTTATCCATCCTCTAGATGAACTGGCCAACAATTGAGGACCTTTCTTTACGACAACGATTGAATGAGTGAATCTTTGGACAAATGACAAAATTCACGGACCACCTCGCGCAAAAAAGAAACTTTTGCAGCAAGCATGAATTGAACCAGGGATCGTAATATTATGTTTATATATTTTAAAAAAGTATATACTTTGTAGCTGATTTAACAATCACTACTGTAAGTCAACCTTTGCTCCTATCAACACTTATATTAGATTTTTTACTGCAATAACAGTGATTGTGGCCTTGTGCTGAGTCACTGAGTGTAAGTGTTCAATTTTTCTAATTTTTTTTCCTAGTTGAATATTATAGAGTGTTAATCCCTTATAGTCCTAGAAGAATTTCACAAAATTTTAATATTAATATTTAAATTATTAAATTAATTTTTATTATTATTTATTTTGTTGATTTTTTGGTTGACTATAACAGTACTCAGTACTTAGTCCCATTAATTGCCATATATAAATTTGGTAATTTTATTGTTGGTTGACATTATAATTTATTTTTTTAGTCCCAATAATAATTATTTCTTATATAATTGTCTATATTTAATTATATTAAATAATACTATATATTTAAATATTTTGTATTTCTTTTATAAAAATATTTTGATATATATTTTTATTATTATTTTGGTTTCATAAAACTAAAAAATATAATTATTTTAGACAAATTAATTAATTAATCATCCCACTTACATGACTAGCCAGTTAACTGAGAGCATGGATAACCTCCAAGTGAATGAAATTGATGTTGATTGTGAAGCTGATTCTGTAAGCTCTTCAAGATTATTTTTTAAAAAATCAATAGCTGATTCTAAACTTCTCATTCTAAAGGCCGTAGAAATGTCAGGAGGGGTGGAGGCAATAAACCTCCTTCCCCAAACCATTCAGAAAGAAGCCAAACCTCTGGTCAATCAGGAAAATCCTCTAAAAGGTATAAAAATAAAAAAGATTCCTTTAAATCAGCAGGTCAACAGCTTATCCAGCCACATCAAGGAGCTGAAGGCAGAAAATATGAAATACAAGGCAAGAGTGGACACCCTTTGGTCCCAGATGCAAGAGCTTCTTTCTCAAAAGCAGAGTCATCCTCCTCCCATGTCATCAACTCAGCCTCAGCCCCCTCAACCTCCCACCTACTTCCAGCAAAACCAAAGTACTCTGGAAGTAGAACAATGGAAATGGGATTATCTAATGAGCCACTACAAGCAGAATGTGCAACATCCTCCTCATAATCAGCCTGGCCCATCCAGAACACCCAATTTTCATCCTCCTCATCATCCTTACCAACAAAGCAGAAGAAAGAAAGCCCAAGACCAAACTAAAACCCAGGGGAAGTTTCCTCCTCTTCCATGGTAAGTAATTTGGTTGAAAAACATTTTGGAATTTATTCTAATAAGCCTTCAACAACAGGTAATATTATTGAGAGTGGTGAAAGAACAGTTAAACCTGTTAAAAGACAGCTTCCTGTAACTAGTAGCCCTATTGATGTTTTAAGTAAACTTTCTTTTGATGAACCATTACATTTAACCTCTACCTCTTTAATTAATCCTACTCTTGCTACTAAGAATGATTCTGTTGCTCCAGAAATTTATGTTTTACTTGAAAAAACTTCTGAAGAAATATTGAGAGACTCTCCTGATTTTAATGTTATCAAAGACAAACCTTTGAGAGAATTGTTGAAACATGAGATTGATAGATTAAATAATTTGCATTTACATTACAAATTAAGTTCTTCAGTTTAAGACACAGCTTATTTTAAATTAAATGACACATTAAATAATGTCCTTGCTCAACATAAGTCTATTAAAATTGATCACAGATCACCTTCAGATAAATATACACCAGGTCAAAAGTTAGACAACTTGCAGTCAAGTGGTTTTTCAGGTATCTTAAAGTAACATCAGAAGTAACCTTTGAAGGAATTTCAGTGCTTAAATTACTTACAAGCCAGACCAAAACTGTGAATGTCACTTTACCAAAATGAAAATTAGAGAAAGTATATTGCACTGCTTATTGTTAAAGCTTTCTATCTTATTTAATCTTGAGTGACTTCTGAAAATTGTGCCTTGGTGCTATATTAGCTTTTTTTTCCTGGAAATAAGTCCTTCATGCAAACTACCCTTACACCACTTATTCCAGGTCCATGAAATACCTTTTCATGATTTTCTTTCTGCATGTTGGAATAATAGACTTTACCAAGACAAAACTCAATGAAATCAAATTGAAAACTATCATACCCTGTTGTTTTTAAGGATATGTGGGATGAATTTACTCATTTACACTTTTCCTACATAAAATAATATAATCCTCTTCATTATACTATTTTTTAAAAGTGAACTCTGGAAAAAAATTTGAAAATTTCAAAATGACTTGGTGACTTTGTGATGGTAGAAGAGTTATAATCTTTGTAAAGATTTTAAGGCTAGGACAATTGACAGAGGCATCAAGATCATTATAGAGGGAACATAACCAAGTGAAGTAAATGCCACTCTGGACCTATAAATGACAGTGAATAAGAATTGTACAGGGTAGCTTACACCACCAACAAATCACAGATGTTCCCAGTGTGATTGTCACCTGGGGGTTCACATTGGGTTAGCATAAAATGTGAAAATGCCACTGAAAATGCCAATGCAAAAACAACACAAATTTTCAAACACCACCAATCTTTGGAGTGTCAGTGGAAATGCCTCATATTCCTTGTCCATTGATCAATCTACCATTCCCTCCTCATTTTTTATTCATTTCATATAATCTCACCCAACTTGTGGCATGAAAGGGCAGTAGATAAAATATTTTAAGTAAAAAAGTGTGAGGGGGGCACAAGACAAGAGGGACAGGGAAAGGAAAAGGACACAAAGACTAGGTACTACTGTGAGAGGGGAAGTTTCTTGGGAAATTTACCAGAGTTTATTCCTCCCTCAATTTTAAAGTATTTTCCAATAACTTATTCTCTTTTATTTTTACTTTTTTTATTTTCATTTTAACCACCCAGCTGGAGGAGTGAAGGAAGAAACAACAAATATAATATTAAGTACAAGTGAGATGAGGAAAGGAAAGGAGGGAAATTAAAGGGAAATTAAAGTGGTAAACAAAGAGGAGTTGTTGGGTGAGAGGAATATTGCTAGGATATCTGCCAGTATTTATTGAGGCAACACAAGCAATAATTTGGGAGAGGAAACACCGCGCAATACGGGGGGCGGACTTGTTAGCAAGTCCGCAACCTTGGACTCAAATTCACCACAGATTGAACACACATTGAGCTATTGACAAAGGAACCATACAATCAGGGATGAACACCACTCAGCAGAACAGTTTTTGTGGGTCTTCAAGTAGAGTTCAGTATGAGTTCAGTATGAGTTCAGTCTGAGTTCCATCTGAGTTCTGTCTGAGTTCAGGTTGGGGACTTGCTAGCAAGTCCACCCCCTATATTGCGTAGTGAAATGGATGCAGGATTGTTGTTTTACCTAAAGCATTTAATTTTAATTACATTGTTCTTGTTCCAGTTAATTTTTTTTTTGGTGATATCATGGATGATACTCAGCCACCACCAGTGAGCACTGCTGGATTAACCCAAGCTAATTTTTAAATCTTGGGACATATTCAGAACCTGCTTTGATGAACAGTACAACATTTTATTGGGCTAGACATAAGAAATGCAAGTGGACCCAGTAACTTCCACTTGAGATTTCACATCGGCCTCACTACCACTCTCTTCCAAAAGACTTAAGGACTCAATCCTGAGGCTTTGGAAAATGCTTCAGAGCTAGTTGTAGGCTCCTCATCAGAAGTTTGCATCAGTAAATTGATGTTTTTTCATTGCTTCTGAAATGCTTAAGCTTTTCCCAAGCAGAAATATATTTTCCATTTTAAGTGATTCTAAGATGGTGGGTTCAAAAATATTTGTCACATTTTGAGCAATACAATATGAGATTTTTGGATTTTTTACAACTTTTTATGAGTATACTTAAATATAAGTAGAGGTAAATTATTAATTAGGCAAGCAGATAATGAGAGCAAGGAGAGAAGAAAGTAGGTTTGAAATTTGATTTTCTGAGGTATCAGACCAAAACTAGTTACCAGTGAGTCAAGGTGAGAGGGAAGTGCCGAATTTTTACTTACGCTCCAAAGATCGGAGGCCTTTGAAAATGTGTGTTGTGTTTGCATTGGCATTTGCACATTTTACGCAAACCCAATGTGAAACCTCAGGTGACAATCACGCTGGGAATGGCTGTGATTTGTTGGTGGTGTTTGTTGCCAAAATGCATATATGAGGCAACATGTCGCCTCATATATGCATTTAAGCAACTTTCTTACTTCCTCAAATTATAGAATACATGAATAAGAAAAAATATCATATTGGATACATGAGGCGACATGTCGCCTCATGTATCCAATATGAACAGCATAGCAAAAAAAAATGGCAAAAGATGAGGCAACATGTTGCCTCATCTTTTGCTTGTTGGTTGGTGGTGAGTAGCACATGTACTAGTGCAAAAAACAAGGAAAAATGGCACCTCATTTTTTGCATTAGCCCATGCCTACTGCGCTTGCAAGTAAAGTTACATGTGACCACTGACATAATGCAACATAAGGCAACATTATGCCTCATGTTGGCTGATTATCTGGTCATGTGCACCAGATAGCCAGGTAACATGAGGCTAAATGTCACCTCTTTTTGCAACAACTTAGTTCCACCCAATGGCCTTCTTGTAGGAACAGTAGACATGTGCTAATGCAAAACATGAGGTGACGTTTTGCCTCATGTTTTGCACTAGCAAATGTGCTACTCACCACTGACCAACAAGCAAAAGATGAGGCAAAATTTCACCTCATCTTTTGCCCTTTTTTTTGCTATGCTGTTCATATTGGATACATGAGGCAACATGTCACCTCATGTATCCAATATGAAATTCCTTTTTTATACATATATTTTATAATGTGAGAAAATAAGAAATTTTCTTACATGCATATATGAGGCGACATGTCTCCTCATATATGCATGTAAGAAACCACCCTTCTGCATACCTAAATTTTTTTCCACAAAGCATAAAATGAGGTGGCATATCCTCATCATTTTGCAAATGCACCATGTCCTGGTGACATGAGACTTTGTGCTGCCTCATGTCATGAGGAGATGGTGCAAATGATGTATGTACTTTTTCATTCTAACATAGAATTAAGATTCTATTCTGTATTTTATTACTTTAGTGAGAATGTGTGGGAAAACATGAGGCAACATGTTGCCTCATGTTTGCCTGCATAGAGAATTTGAAATTAGGCAATATCATATCCAAGAAATGAAAAAATAATACCCTGTTTATTGCCAAATGTATAAAATACACAATAAGCACTTTTTGATATTAAATGAAATTAATGTACTGCATTGGGTGATATAAATCTCAGTGCAGCAGCTGCATTTAAGTTACTACAGGATCAATGAATGGGGAAAAATTTTGCCAGGTGCAAGGCTGTTGCAGATGCAAAAGATCTACACATTTTTTTCTACAGATGTTGCCTAATCATAAAAATTAAAAGATTCCAAAAATTTTCTACATAATTGAAATTGGAAGATACTCATTTTAAATTGAAATCATGCAGCATTTGAGTCTATGTAGTTATGTATAAATTTCATAAAGAAACATGTTGCCTCACTTTACCTTTTTTAGAGTCTTTAAATTTTTACTTTTCCTTAAATAGTGTGAAGAAAAATGTTGCATTGCCGCTTCACTTAGTAGAGTAAGTAGAGTGGGTGTAAAAATCTCCAAAAATGATACAAAATTTTGCATCATTTTATGATTCACTATTAGAATACTTTAGTTTCCAAAAACATAAGCATCATAACATGTAACTTTTTTAAAGATTAAATGAAGTTTACTTTCTATATGCTGGTGATTTCTTCATTAATACTAAATAAATTTTGTCTTGAATGAGAGATTCAGTAAATTCAATTTGAAATGTTGTTGAAAATTACAACTGATTTGTTTGAAAATTTCATTTTATGCAAAAATTCAGAGTACATGATAAAAATATGCTAAGTGAGAATGAAACAATTAAGTGGATTAAGAGGTATTTTGAAAGGCTTGTGCAGGGCCAAGTGGCTGCCTGCAGGGGGGTAGGGAGAGGCACCCCAGGGCATGACTGTACATCTATTCCAGTTTCAGAAATTGTTTTTAAATATATAAAGTTGAATATTTTTATGTATTGTGTAATTTTTACTGGAGCTCAAATCAAGTGAATTGAAATCTGGTTTTACTTTTTGCAATTTTTTTGAGAAAAATACTGGGGAAAAATATAATTTAATATTTTTTATTAAAAATACATTATTTTTTTAGATAAACTTGAGCTAGTAAATTTACTAACAATATTTTGACTATAAGCAGTTGAGCCTTTGCTCTGGCTCATCAACAGCCATCACATAAAATTATAAGGCATGTGAAATACCAGATTTTTTATATACCTTGGCTAGGATCCACTGTTATTTTAGCTCATCTTTGTGCCTAGTTTTAAAATAGGAATTTAAAAGTAAGAGCATATACAAGGGCCTCTGGGTCCTGCATATTTTTAGCCATACTAGGTAATAGAAGCATTTCACAAGTACTGGATGTAGTTCCAAGTCCATAAGAATTTCTCCCCAGGCCAAAATTTAGTTTCTTCTCTTGTAAAATTCAAAGTTTCAGTATTCTTTTACTATGTAATTATTACTAATATATGCTTTGAATTTGGGAGAAAACCTTAATTCATATTACAAAAACAAGTAGCTACAACAGAGCATGTGCTAGAACTGGAAAAAAGACTCTATTTTCCCTGCACAGTGAAAAGAATTTCAGATGCAGCCAAGGGGAAGCAGTGAAGAGGAGAAAAAAATGGAAGGGTAATTGAGGGATAGAGAGTAAAATATTTGGATATAATTCCAAGAATAAACATACCTAAACACAGTTTAATCAGAAACTGTGCACCTTACAAAAACAAGTAACTACAAAAAAGTGTGTTCTAAAACTATAAGGGACACAATGATGAGTTTCTGTGGTTAGAATTAAGTGGATAAGCAGAAAATAAAAAAGAAGAGAAAATGAATGAACCTAGAAAAAAGACTGTAATATCCCCACACAGTTCAAGTACTGTCAGATGCAGCTGAGAGGGAAGCAGAGGACTAGAGGTAGAAATTGAAGAGATAAAGAGATTAGAGAGAAAATTATTTGGTTGGGGAAAATTGAAACAGTAAGAAGAAGCCTGATTATATGAAAAATACACAATAAAAATAATAAAAAACAGTGAATATCTTAAAAAATAATAAACTACAATACAGAATAGGAGAAAGGTTCACACTCAAAGACAGAGTTCATATGCAAGGATATGTTAATCAAAATTTTAAAAATACCATGTTTCCCCTCAAATTCTTCTTCTCAAGATTCAAGTAGAAGTAGAAAAGAAAAGTAATTATTTTTTAGTCATACCATTACTGAGAAAAAACCTCAAAAAAAATTATTGTATGAAGATATTTGTTGAAAGAAATCCAAAGAAGCTCTAAAAATGGTCGGCTTGTCAAGAAGTGTTAAACCACTGGGTGTAGTACCCAGCTCAGTTAAAGAAAAATCTAGTTCTGATGTAGACAGTTCAAGTAAGCTAAGCTGACTCATTATTAGATAAATTTTTCAAAAATGATATCTTCTTTGAAGTCCACATTTCAGGAATTCTCTGCCTGTTTTAGACCTAAAATCAATTTGGGATAAGCTGCAGGAACAAATGATTTAACTTCTGATTTAAGTATAAGGCATAGCCAATTGATGATTTTTCAAAATTTTATTTTCCATACACTCATTCCCTCATGGTTAACCAGTGTTCGAAATCATGTAGTGGAGACTGGAAAAAATCTTAAGGCAGCTGAATGGCTCTTATTAAACAAATTTTATTACATGGTTTCTTTATTCCCAGTTTGGAATATAGAAAATTCTGAATGTCAAGAGAAGAATATGATATAGTTTCTTTCCCTGTTGGTATCTACAATCAACCTTTTATCTTCCTTTGAAATAAATGAGGAAAAAATTGTATCTCTTCAGGATCATCTGAAAGGGTATATAAAATTTCTTAAAGAATTTTGGCCACATATTGACATCAAGCCTAATGTCCACTTAGCCCAACATTTTCCTAAATTTCTGCAACAATTTGGGACAGCACAATCATCAGCAGCTTGGGCTAATGAGCATATGAATGGAATGTTGGGATCTATCTCACACAATAATAAAAAAATTATGTGCTCCTATATTCTTTTTTTTCCTGATAATTATTTACTTTAATTTTTTTTATTTTAGATGAAATGGACAAAACCTTTATGAAAATGTTTATCTTGACTGGGAAGCATCAATATCTTCTTGAGAGGAATGAAAATTGATTTGAAAACAAAATGAAAGATATTTTTGATATAGAAAAATAAATACTTCAAAATCAACTGTTAAAATACTTCATGAAGAATATGTTTTATGGCTGGATTATTTAAACAAGATTGATGGTAAAAAGTGTTTTTCAAATATTTTTGAAAAAAGTAAATTGACTGGTGCTTTAGAATTTATTCCATCTAAAATTACTGATCTCCAATACTTTAACCTTGGTGGTAAATACTTTTCACTATACTCAAAACATCAAGGGAATGGGAATATTGAGATCAAATTATCAAAAGGCAACAAGGTTGTAGTGGTTTTAAGAATGTGGGAGTCAAAGAAGTTCCCAGATCTAATCTTTATTCTAGTCGGATAGTATGATTCTGTTCAAAAAAATTGAAAATCCTTTCTCAAAAGCAGGATTCAAAACATTTTGATCCTACAATAGATGGTCTAAAAATGTTATTATTACTCATAAAGATATTATTGGACATACCTCACAAACTCTCAATCCAAGTGGCTTTGGTGGTGTTCTATCTGATACTGTCTGTATAATGTCATTAAGTAGTATAGCTGGTGCCTATTAATCACCTTTGTAATATCCATTATGAATTCAATATATTCCTTTTAGACACCAAAGTATGATATATTTCCTGTTGGAAATTATGCAAACAGCACTATATGAAGAATTCAAATTGGTCCTAATGATTCAGCTATGAGCTATGTGTCATGATGAAAAATTGTCCCACCAAAGTTCCAACACAGGTTTGATTCAGGTTAGACCACAGGTACTAAACAACCACTTGACTGCAAGTCGTCTAACTTTTGACCTGGTGATAGTCATCTACGCAAAATTATTGATGATCTAAAAGATGAAAATACTTCTTTAAAGAATGAAAATATGTTTCTGCATAGTGAATTAAGAAAATTGAAAATTGAGTCCCAGAATTTGAGTAATAAATTCTCTATAGATGAGGACAAAAATGTTTTATCTATTTCTAGGATTAATAATCAACTATCTTATATTCCTGATTTAAGAAATAAATTTTCTGATCTTGAGAAACTATTTTCTGCATTACAGGCTGTCCTGACTACTCATTATCATGAGTTAAAAAATAATTCTCAACCTGCTGTTAATAAAAAAAATAAACAGCCTGAACAGAGTGGTTCTTCTCTCCCTTGTAATGTACCGATTTTGCCAGCTGAAATTTATTCTGAAAAATCTGTTACATCAAACAAAACTAATTTAAATGCTCACAAGGAGCAATCTACCTCTGTAAATAATGAAATATCTGAACACATTTCAAGACTTCAAGAATTAATATCCTTGAATAGTTCAAACCTTAAAACTGACCATGCTAGTAGTAATAAAAATTTGCCTAAATTGGACCAATATCCTACCTTTGATGGTGATTCTTCATGTGATTGGCAACACTTTATCCAAAGAATTGATAATTTAAAAAGATCTTATAAACTTCCAGATGAGGAAATTGTTTCTAAGTTAATTTCTTTGATTTCCAATGTAGCCTTGATGTGGTATGAATCTGTTTTGTTAGATAACACCCATTATGCTTGGAATGAATGGAAAACTTTGATTGAGAATAAATTTGGTGGTTAAAAATTCAGGTTGGATCAGCAGAGACTGTATGAAAATACTAAATATGTATCCTCCTCTGTTGAAAAACCCATTGTTTTTCTTATGAAATTAACAAAAATCCTGAGAGCAATTGATCCAAAGATGGATTGATTATGATATTTGGAGGGATAAAATCCTGTATAAATTACCAAATTCACTTAGAGATTTAATTGTAGCTAGAACTGAGCATGTGAAAGAACATTCTTCTTTCATTAATATCTGTAATGAAGTTCTTCTCAACCATAGATATGAACCAAAGAATTAATTTGGAAAATCTTATCATGATCAAAATAAACCCTCCACAAAGCCCCCTGAAAAATCTGGTAAACCCTCTGCCCCAGTTGCACCTAAAAAATATGCAACAAATACTTGTTTTAAATGTAACAAATCATGGCAAAAAGGTCATGTTTGTGACATGAAAATTTATCTTGTTAAACAAAATGAAGACACTGATGAGACTGAAATTGATATCAATAATTCTTCTAGTGACTGTGAAAGTAATATCTCCTATGACAATGAATCTGTTAAAGATGCTTTAATATTGGAACAGGATGTCCATTATTTAGATAATATATCTGAATAATGTGTATTGGATTTATCTTCAGTGGAAAATGCTGAAATAATTAAAGATATTACTAGAAATTCTATAGCCATATCCTCTTTGATAGCACCTGTTATCATTAATGGTAAAAATGTTGAGGTAGTTCTTGACTCTGGTGCTGGAGGAAGTGTAGTGTCTGAAAAAGCTCTAGCTTCAGTAGATAAGGATTATTTGAGTAAATTATTACCTATGAATTCTGAAAAATGGAGAGGGTATGGTTATAACTTGTGTCCTATTGGCAAATACAAAACCTCTGTATTCTTCAAATATAATGGTGGTTTTTTCAGAGCTATTTGTGAATTTGTTGTCATGAAAAATGATAATTTAAGCAATTGGTTTATTATGGGTAATGATATTTTAACCATGTTTGGTGTGAAATTGGACCCAGCTAATTTTTGCTTCACCTTGGGATTAAATGGCAAAAGAAAATTCAAAATTTCCTCCCCTAGAAAACCTTCTGCTCATCTGTTAAAATCTTGTAACTCACTGGTTCAGTGTAAAGGCAGACCAACAATGGAAATGGATAGTTTATTGAATGAAATAAATACTGCTTCTTTTGGTGATCAGTTAAAGAGTGAACAAAAGGATTCTATAATTGCCTCAATTACCTCTTTCCCAATGGCTTTTTCTCATGGTTCTCATGTCTTAGGAAGTGTTAAGGAAGAAATGAAAATTACTTTATCCTGTATCTTGAGTGATATTCCTCCTAGTCTTAAGAAAAAACCATATCCTGCTTCTCCAACAAAAAGAAAGGATATTGAAGATAATATTGCCACATTATTAAAAATGAATATCATTGAGAAAGTGGATGTCACCCCCAAATATTGTGTCATCTCCCCAGTCTTGATTTCTTATGAGAAGGATAAGGCTAGACTATGTGGAGATTACAGAGCATTAAACACTTAAACTGTTGATAATATTTATTTTTTCCCCAGAATTAATTCAATACATGCTACCTTGCGAGGTGAAAAATTTATTAGTTGTCTGGATGGTAATAAAGGATATCATCAAGTTCCAGTTGAGAAAAATTCCCAAAATTTTTTGCTTATTGCTACATATATGGGAATATACAAGTATGTTAGAATGCCATTTGGCACTAGAAATTCACCTTCAGTTTTCCAAAAAGTCATGGATAACACTTTCAATCAGGAAATAATTTAAGGATGGCTCATGGTGTATATTGATGATAATATAGTTTTTTCTAAAACTTTTGATGAACATATAAATCAATTAAATAGAGTTTTTCAAAAAATTGATGACATCAATATGACCTTGTCCTTGAAAATGTGTAAATTTGGCTTTCAATCTTTAAAAGTCCTTGGCCATGTTGTGTCAGGCCTACAAATTTGTTTAGACCACAACAAAGTTGCTGAAATTCAAAATGTAGAGGCACCAGCTTCTGTAAGAGAAATCCAAAGTTTTTTGGGTATGTGTAGCTATTATAGACAATATATTAAAAATTATCAGGTCATAGCCTTGCCTCTTACCAAACTAACTAGAAAAAGATGTTGCATTCATCTGGAATAATGACTGTCAAAAATCTTTTGATGCATTAAAATGTTGTTTAATGACAGCCCCTATCTTGGCTCTTCCAGATTTTAACAAACATTTTGTCCTGTATACAGATGCTAGCTTTGTTGGTCTGGGTGGTGCACTTCACCAGAAACAAATTATTAATGATAAATCCTCAGAGGTTGTAATTTGTTATATTTCAAGAACCTTGAGAAATAGTGAATTGAAATATGGTTCCACTCAATTAGAGTGCTTAGCAGTTGTTTGGGATCTTGAGAAGCTTCATTACTACCTAGAGGACCAAAATTTTGAATGTGTAACTGACTGCAGTGCTGTGAAGTCCCTCTTAAACCTAAAAACACCAAATAGACATATGTTTAGGTGGCAACTTACTGTTCAAGAGTACAGAAGTAGAATGACAATTATGCATAGGGCTGGAAATGTTCACTCCAATTTTGATATGCTGTACAGATTTCCTCTGCCATATAATAACTCCAATCCTGCTTATGTACCTGAAGATGATACTGTTAAAATCCATGGTATATTTATAGTTGATATGGAAGAGGAGTTATTACAATTAATTCTGGATTCATATGATATAGATTCTGATTTGAATAAATTAGTTACTATCTTAAATGATCCTAAGAATGCTTCAATTCAAGCATTAATTAAAACTCTTCCTGCGAAGTATCAAAATGCTTTGAATAAAGGAAAGTTTTCTATTGAAGATGGTTATATTTATTATAGAAGAAAGATTACTAATGTAATTGTAATTCTTCCTTCTATGAAAGAAACTATCCTAAAGCTTTGTCATGATGACATATTAGCTGGTCATTTTGATCTTGAAAAAACTATGATTAGAATCAAAAACACTGTTTGGTGGGCTAATATTTCTGAGGATACAAAATTATATGTTGAATCTTGTGATTCCTGCCAGAAATCTAAAAGGTTGACAGGTAAAAGAGCAGGGTTATTACAACATATTGAAGCACCTGATGCTCCCTGGAAAATCATTAATATGGATTTTGTTACTAGTCTTCCTGTAGCAGGTAAAGACAGTTATAACTCTTGTTGGGTAATAGTGGATAGATTTACTAAAATGTGAAAATTTATTCCCACACACAAGGATGTTTCCACCAAAGACTTAGCTTTCTTATGGTGATCTTATATGTTCAATATAGTTGGATTCCCTAGAGCCATTATATCTGACAGAGATCCCAAATTTACATCTGAATTCTGGATGTCTTTAATGGATATATGTGGTTGTGAATTGAAATTATCTACTGATCACCATCCCCAGACTGATGGTCTAGCTGAAAGAATGATTCAAACTCTAGAGGATATGATTAGAAGGTATTGTGCCTTTGGCTTGGAATATAAAGATAATGACAGATTTTCTCATGACTGGGTTACTTTGCTACCAGGTCTTGAATTTGCTTATAATAGCACTTATCACTCTGTTACTCAAAAGAAGCCTTTTGAGCTTTGGCTAAGTTATTTCCCTAATACTCCTGCTCAAATACTCAATAGTAAATTACCTAAATTGGAATTACACCCTGGTGTCAAATCTTTTGTTCAAATGTAACAACTGTGCAGAAAACATTCTCAGAATTGTATTAATAAAGCATTTGAATATGAAAAGAAAAAAAGGGATAAATCCCATAAGAAACACACATTTAATGAAGGTGATGAAGTGCTGATATCTACTTTCCATTTCAATTTACAGGGTAAAAACAAATTGAAAGATCCTTTTGTAGGGCCTTTTGTTGTTAAAGCAATGATTGGAGATAATACAGTTGAAGTTGTGTTATACTCTCCATATGATAGAAAACATTCTGTTTTCCCCATTTCCCTACTAAACCCTTATACTTCCAACAGTGATTTATTCACTAGAAGAATAGGAAGACCTAAAAAAAATCCTCATGAAATCACTGAAACTTCAGAAATTTATAAAATTCTGAATGATAGAATTGTCACTTCTGAAAAATGTGTTGAGTATTCGCTAAGATATAAAAATAAGTCATCTGAATATGATGCATGGATACCTGGAAAAGAAATTTCAAACCTTCCTACTCTGTTAAAAAAGTAAAAAACAAAAAAATCATAGCATTTTTTTTATTGTTTTTTTAGAGTGAGGGAGTGTCAGACAGGCTGTTCCAGGAGCCCAGTAAATATACATACAAATTTATTGAAGACATATTATTTGCAGCTTATGTATTTACATTAAGTTTATATTACATAATATATTATATAAATATTTTATTTTATAAGTGAAATAAATTTTATATTAATTTTATTATCATATAAATTAAGTATACATCAATTAAATTATTATATTCCATATAAAGGAAAACATTTTTTATGTATTTAATAAATAAATAATTAATTACAATTTTATAATTTACTTACTTCCTTTTAATTATATTATATTGTAATTACATTAATTATTTAATTTAAATATATAATTAAAACCTTTTCATATAAACTATTATCCATAATTAGTGGCGCTTTTTTGACCCTTAATTGTGTCAATGATATATTAAATAATTTAAAAAAAAGCTTATTTAATAAAATAGTATTATAAATTCTCAATTTAAATTAATTAATTGTTTCATTTAAACTAGTTATTTAATTACATAATTAAAACAATTAATTAATATTAATTTACACTGAATTAAATTGATTACATACCTTGTTGCATCAAAACATTTTATTTGTTTCATTTAAAAATTCTGAAAATATATTGTAATACTTGTTTTGAATTATTTTTCCCATAGATTTTATGTCACAGGGTTGTTTAGTTACTCATTATTTTTAATTAACTGATTTGGTGATTTATGGTGGGAGATTTATTTTCTTAATTAAAATTTTTTATTATTTTCGTATATCTTTCTCTCAATTACTATGTTACAAGTATTTTCTTTGTTATTCTTGTTTTATCTCATTACCATTTTGTATATAGTCATTTGTAGCGCTTTAAAGGTCCCATTGCCTATAAAAAGACCTTGGTAAACCCCTTTTTCCTCATCACTTACTACTCATCATATTTTAAATACATTATATTATATTTTATTAACTATTATAAGCGTGTCAGTTCTCTTCAATACTAAATACAATATCATAGGTTGCTTTAAGAACATTTAATTATTTGAAGTTGTTAAGAGAGCAGAGAGTCAATAAAACACTTACTAGTATAAACTGTACTATTCTTCTCCTCCCTTCTTGTCCATTAGTCCATTACTTTATCGTCCATATTTTCCCTTTCCCTCTATCTTCTTCATCTTCTTAATCTCCTTCTTTCCATTCCTCCTTTTCTCCATCT
The DNA here is from genome assembly GCA_030280995.1 of Hemileia vastatrix. NCBI lineage: Eukaryota > Fungi > Basidiomycota > Pucciniomycetes > Pucciniales > Zaghouaniaceae > Hemileia > Hemileia vastatrix. Next base: position 28,525,385 of record JASXTE010000014.1, on the reverse strand, counting down.
TCTAGACAAACCGGCCAACAGGTATAGGCAAGATGAACCCCATGAAATAATTTAATGTTATCATAATTACCATTTATACAACACAAGGTCTTTGGCTCATTACTTTAGTTTAGTAAACTAAAATATCAGATTTATTTATTAAAAATTTATGAAAGAATAAAAAATATTTGATGACTTTACAAATCAACATAATTTTTGATCTACATAAAGTTTTATATAATTTATAAAACTTACCTTTGTTTTTAAACTTTTTTATCCTATAGATTAGCTTTTGAATTAGTTGGAAGGAGAAGCCAAAATGAGAAAAGTTGTGAAAATATTCCAAGCCTGGAGTAGCTTTTGCTATTTGGTGATTATCATGAGAAGAGTTCCAAAAAGATTTGATTATTCCATTTCCTAATCCAAAACCAATTATAAACCTATGATACAGAAAATATAAATCATGTCCTTTGTTTTTAGTAGGTGAAGGAATAGGTTTTCTGGTTATAAAATTAATAAATGTTCTAATACATATCTGTAAAAAAACTTACCAAGCAATGTGAAAAGAATTTGAATAAAATAATTCTAAATAGGAAGGATAAAGTAAATGATCTTTGTGACATATCTATAGTGATAAAATTGGATTATGCCTTAGAATTTTGAAAGACTGATCGCTTTCTTGAAAATGTCAAACTCCCCAAAAAGAAGCTGCTAGTGAATATTCAACAGAAACTAAATCTGCCATGTAAGTCTGGAGTCATGTAATTGATATTTTGCAAAGAATTTCTAACTAATAACTATTATTTAGTTGAAAAAATATCTACAGTCTCAACTGCAAGCCTAAGCCACTAACAAGTTAAAACATATATCAATCAGTTTTGGCACACATTTTAAAATGACACAAAGGAATATTGATGGATTTTCACAAAAAATAACTCTTGATGCAAAAAAGACAGACAATAAGATTTATTTAGCCGCAGTTCTTCATGAGATTGAAGCAGTGCATCCTGGCCTAAGAAAAACAGTCTGGGAGAAATTGGAACAAATTTTAACAATCTCAAGTAGTAATAGGTTTCAGGAGACATTAAAAGATTTGATCAGCTCATTGAAAAATAAGTATGAAGGTGAATATTTCTGAACACCCATGATTGTGTTTAATTTTCTTGTAAACTGTTTCTTTATTTTATCATTTAATCAATTGAAATTTACTTTTGTATAAAATTATTATGTTTTATTTAACAGTCTTCCCAATGCAGCACTTAAAGGAAAAATGAATAGTTTGAAAATAAAAGATGATTTATTCCCTACTAAAGCTATTAGTTTGAGGCTTTAGAAATCCCACAGATTGAATTCTTATCAATAGAATATTCAGAAGTGAGAAAAGAAGGTATTGGCTTCTTACAAGAAATTGCCTGTAAATCTAAATATAAAATGGCCACTGAGAATGCTTTAAGACATATCAAAAACCAGCCAGGGAGTTGGGGGAAATGTGGGGATATGGTAAGGTTCCCAGCCAGGCAGATTTTCTACCTGGATGGGTTTAGAAGACTAGTAAGGGGGGGGGGGGGGGGTTGGGGAGGGTAATGGAACTCCAGACAAGCAGCTTTTCTGCCTGGCTGGGGCTTCCAAGGCTATTGAGGGAGGAGAGAGGTGGTGGTACAGTGGGGGAGAGTAAATGTACCCCAGCTAGACAGCTTTGCTGCTTAGCTGTGGTTTTTGAGGCTAGTGAGGGGAGGGGAAGAGAGGTGGTGGTAGGTAGTGGTAATGTGAGAAAGGGTAAATGTATCCCAGCTACTCAGCAAAGCTTCCTGGCTGGTTTTTCAAGGCCAATGAGGGGGTGGGGGAGGTGGTGAAAGGTGGTGATGCAGTGGGGGAGGGTTAAGGTACCCCAGCTAGGTAGGAAAGCTTCCTGGCTGGGGTTTTAGTGGCAAGTGAGGTTCAGGAAAGGTGGGGGCTTGAAATACCCCATTCAGGAATGGGGAGAGAATTGGGAGGCAGCCAAGGAAGGGGGGAAGGGGGGTGATGGAGGGAAAAAAAAGAAAGATAGAAAAATTAGTCTAACTTTGAAAACCAAAAAAAAGACTTATAGACCAAAAAAAGAAAGAAAAATAAAAAAATGAATCAGTAAATATAAAAATGAAAATGAAAAAATGACTTACCTGGAGAGATGAGATACAAAAGGATGATTTTGAAAAATCTATGAAATGAGACGTTAAAGTGAAATCAGCACTTTTGGTTGAAAAAGTGCAGTATTGAGTGAAATAAGTCACTTATTTCATTTTGAAATCCACCAGTATTGGGGCTAGTGTGTTTTGGAAATGTGCACTTAAAAAAGTCTGGATTTGGTCAAATTTAAGTTTGGATTTTTAAGTGCAGATTTTCCACAAATGACACCCCCTATTAGGGGGTATCAATGTTGACTGATCCACAATTAAATTAATTGCAGATAAAAATAATTATACCCCAGTTATCTTCCGCAATTATTTTTGCAAATAATTGGATTATTAGACCTTTTACGTGTCAATGTTCACCTCTATCTGACATTTTTATCCTCAATTTTTTATAACCACATCTTGAACAACTCTCTGAATGTGCCAGCCTCCCTACCTTTCTATGCACTCCAATCCTGTCTATTCATTCTATCCATTCATAACCCCTCTCCATCTCATCTGTTTGTTTCTTCTCTTTTTCATCTTCAAATATCTTAGCATGCCTTGTCGTGATAGATCTTCTCAAAGGCAGCCTCCCCTAGTTTTTCTTAATATCCCATTACTCCCTTTTTCCCCTTCTCAGCTTAGAAAAAAAAGACTATTAAACTAAAAAAAAAGATCATCTTATACTTATCAGCTGGCTGAAAATTAAAACTAATAATGATTCTTTTTTTGGTACTGAAAATACAATCAAAGTAGGACAGCCCCCTGCATCAAAAGTCAATAGTTATCTTCTAATGGTGAATGAATTACAAAATACAACAAAGGGAATGATTAATCATTTGCCTAAAAATATTTCTGAGAGCTTCAAGCACTATCAAGCCAAATACAAGAAGGCTAAGACTCTTTCATCTTCCACTGGTTTTAGTATGAAATTAAAGGCTTAATGAAAATGTTTGATGACTACTTTTTTTTTATTTTGTACATATTTCATTCCAAATTTTTTTAGAAAGTTTTCTTAATAAAATGTGTTGCAGACAGTCCTATAGTACTAGCTATAGGCCTTGACTAAGAGAGTTGAAGAAAAACCAGAGATAAAATCCCCTGTCCTTAGAGAAAAACCAGGTGAGATTAATTTGATACAGCAAATTAAAGACTGTTTAATACTCCTTCCAAACAACTTCTTGACTACTTGAAAAGCCAAGACAGTAGCCAATAGAAGACCACTGAGAACCAAAGAACCAAAACCTGAAATTTAGAGAAACTCTTCAACAGAAACCAGAGACACAGTGAACTTTTTGCACAGAAAACAGCAATAATAATTGATGCAGGTTGCAAAGCTACACAAGAGAAACCAGTTTCCAAAGTTAAGCTAAATGAAAAACTCACCTTGCAAAAAACATAGCCAATTTTGGCAAAAAAAAGTGAAAACTGAATGAGAAACAGTGATATAATTACCAGATGGTTTATTGATAATTAAAGTTTCACCAAACTGTCTTATTCAGTATATACACACAGACCCCCATCTAAAAATCAATGCTACAGCAATTAATTTGGCACTTCATCCAGCCAAATTGCATAAAAACCTTCTTGAATTGTTCCCCAGAATGCTACAACCAAGGCGGGCAGGCCACCCAATGTTGGGCAGCCCAACCCCCTGAAGCCTTAAAACCACTAAAAAATAATTAAAAAACCATAAAACAACAGAAAACACCTTAAACCTTAAAATATGCTAAAAAGTAATAGAGAAATAAAACATTGAGATAAACCAGTTCTGTCTTATGGTACTAATCACTTAACCCTAAGACATAATGTTAGCCCTAAAAACAAGAAAAACAAAATTAAACAGTTGTATTAAAAATGAAAAGTGACCAAAAATGCCTTTAAAACTTGGAACATTAAAATAGAAACAAAATAAGAAATATAGAGAAAAACTAGGGCTATTCAATGATAATATCTACATCCCCATATCTTCAATATTCAGCCTGTAAATCCAGAAAAACACCATGAACATAAAACATTGCCATTTAAGACATCAATAAACTATACGAAACTACACAACAAAGGCCCAAGCCAATTTTGGATGAGCAAATCCTCCCTCAAATTAAGAATGTCCACATTCTTCCTTCTTCAAAAGCCACCATGTTCAAACACTTTTCAAAATCAACCCCTGAGATAGGTCCCTTTCAATACTGTATTGACCATTACCTTACCTGTACCATAACACCACCAGCTCATCCATACAAAACTGCTTGTAATTCCTGATTTTCCAAAAATAAATCTTGCTACAGACCTGGTTGCACTTCCTCTTCATCAAATTCATCTACACCTCAGCCTGGTCCATCTTCCACCAGAAGCAAAAGATCTAGGCATTCCATCCTGAATCCCAGATTAATCAACAATATACACCCTTCCAAAAAGAGTGCCAACACCATTACAAACACTAGTTCAACCATACATTGTCCTTCTGATGGTGAGCCCAATATTTTTCCAAAATGAGCTTAAAACTAATGACTTTCCAGCTTGTTCAAATGCATACAGTGATGATGACAATGTAAATACTATTGAAACAACTACAACCAATCCTTTTCCCACTATTAAGGCCAAATTATAACAACAATCTTCTCAACAAAATAATCTCCTGCTAAACTACTTCCAATTGACTCCTGCTAAAGATCCACAGGATATTGATAAAAGAAGACACCTCATCCACCAGTTCAAAGCTAATGCTTAACACTTTGTTTCATCTCTTGATTATCTTCTGTAATTTGATACTTGACTTAGAAATAAATAATTTGACCAGTTTCAAGACTTCCTGAATGTATCCAACATAATTAAATACGTCAGTTTAAATTCTTGGGGGACTCATCCTCAGTTTAAAGCCTTGGGGACTAAAAGCCCTCATTTTATAATCTTGGGGACTCAAAAACCTCAGTTTATAGTCTTGGGGGACTTAAAACCTAAATCAAAAGACAGAACCAGAGATCAAACCATTAAAGACTCAAAGAAACAAACTAAAATTCTGGGGTAACTGTTCTACAGAGAAGCCAGCTCATCAGTTACTCCCACACTTGCCTTAGCTAAATCCAGAGACTCCCCCCTTAAATACCCACTGCCCAATTACCACACCAAACTATCAGTTTATAGTCCTGAAGGACTCACTCATCACCAATCCTCAGTTTATAGTCTTGGAGGACTCACATTCCTCAGTTTATAGTCTTGGGGGACTCAAATTCCTCAGTTTATAGTCTTAGGGGACTAAACTTCCTCAGTTTATAGTCTTGGAAGACTCAAAAACTAAATAAAAAGACAGAACCAGAGATCAAACCATTTAAGACTCAAAGAATCAAACTAATATTCAAGGGTAAATTTTCTAAAGAGGAGTCAGCTCATCAGTTACCCCCACACTTGCCTTAACCAAATTCAGAGACTCCCTCCTTAAATACCCACTGCCCAATTACCACACCAAACTATCAGTTTATAGTCCTGAAGGACTCACCCTTCACCAATCTTCAGTTTATAGTCTTAGAGGACTCACATTCCTCAGTTTATAGTCTTGGGGGACTAAAATTCCTCAGTTTAAAGTCTTGGGGGACTTAAATACCTCAGTTTATAGTCTTGAGGGACTAAAATTCCTCAGTTTATAGTCTTGGGGACTAAAATCCTTCATTTTATAGTCTTGGGGGACTAAAATAATTTTTGCATAAGAATTTACACCTGTTCTCATGCATACACACCCACATCCAGCTGCTGAACTTCAACATCCACTTCATTTTCTACCCATCACTGATAAAAATTTTCTTCTTATCTCTTTATTTTTTATTCTTATTCCACCACAGATCATGGTAACCCTTGGATCCCCTGATTTTGACCCATCAACTCTTCCTTGCTTTACTTCTTCCAAGGACTTTTCTTGTAAAAAGTGTGTCCACATGTGCAAACCCTGCACTTTTACTCTACCAACTCTAGAATCCAAAAGATACAACAGGGCTTGTGGCTCTTGTAACTCCAAAAAGAAAAGATTTGATAAAGTTTCCAACTATCCTATACCTCTACCTTCACCTTTCCAAAAATAAATTTCCAGACCCCCTACTAGATCCTAAGAGCTAGGTACAGCCTCTTCTTCTTTATCTCCTGCTCCTTTAAGCAACTCCAGGAAAACAGTCCCCAGAACACTCTCTAAAAGGTCAGCTTTTACTTCTCAAACATCTACTTTTACCTCTGCAAGTTCAGCTCCTAAACTTCTAGACCGCATCCAGGTGGCCCTCCCGCCTCACTAGAAAGTAAAAATCAGGCTCAAAACTTCCAAATTCAACCAGAAAAAGGCCAAAAACATTCAACAAAAAACAACACTTCTATGCAACAACCTCCTAGTGCTCCCAGAGCAATGAAAACAACAATTTCAAGGTCCAATAATTCCAAAACTTACCAAACATCTAGAAGACCTTCCAGAACTCCCCAAGGAAGAATCAGAACACCCAAACCTGCTTCAAACCCAAAATTACCTTCTCCATCCAGAAGAAGAAACTAAACCTCTCCTCTTCCTGAAAAATATTCTTCTGCAAGTTCAATTTCTTCAAGAATTTTATCCAGAAGACAACAGTCAGCTGCTAGATCACCTTCACCTGTCCCATCATACAGCATCTTCAGATCCCCAGAACCAGCAAACAATCCAACTGTGAAGGATATAAATAACAACACCAACACCAACAAAAACTATCCTCCTCCAGCTAGGCCCCAGGAACAGTTCCATCCCAGTTCACTTTCTCAGCACCCAATGGAAGAAGATCAAGACAACCCATATTTATCTCTGGCTGATCCTCCAACCACACACCTTTCCATTCCATCAGAAGTTCAAGTCCCTATGGCTTACAGTTTTGATGAGCTTCCCAAATGTAAGTACGCAATATTTCATTGAATTGCATCAAAAAAAATAATTCTGAGAAAAATTCATTATTTTTGGATGACACCCTTCCTCCTGAAACTACTATTGGAATTGGCCAGCCTCTTGAGACTTCTTTAATCCAGGATTATGAGGATATTAAGAAAAACATAGGCATCAATATATCAAACATGCTAAAGATTTTTGCTCTTCATATAAAATTGAATGAGTTTGAAAAGACCCTGAGAAATCAACTTCTGGATGACCACTGGAAGATGTTAAGGATCATCAAGCACACCCTCCAAAATTCTATTCCAGGCTCTTCTACTTCCTCCAACAAACTACCTTCTGAACAAGTTCCATTCCATTATAACTCATACCATCTTTCCAGAAGAATGCACTTTAAAGAACACTGTGAATCCACCAACCCCATCAAAAAACAAAAACCTCAACACAATCCAAACCAACCACCAGAAGCTTCTTCTTCCAGATATTAAATTAATGAAAACAAAAAATAAAATAAATTAATACAAAAAGAAAAAAATTAATAATTATCAATTCAATTTTTATTTTTATTTATTTTCAAATGGTATCCTCCAGCCAGTTGATGAGCTGATCCCCTGATACCTTACCCACATCCAAGGGCACTTTTATGTTGATAAACCTTCAAATAATTTTTTTGAATAATTTTGAACTGAAATAAAATAAAAATAATGATGAAAATTAAAAAAAAATAAAAAAAATAAACAAAACTGATAAATAATAATAATAATAATAATAATAATAAAAAAGGAAAATATCATTTATCAGCCAATTGATGAGATGTTCCCCACCATTGCTTGCCCACATCCATGTGGCCCTGATGTGGTGACACCATATAATTTATATTTTTGTAATTTTCCACAGTTTAACTAATTAACTCCCATAAAAAATTAAAAGAAAAAAGAATCTAAAACCACATCCCTAACACATAACACACAATAAGAGAAATACAAGGTCAAGTCCAGTACAAAGAAAATATCACTGGGTGGTCTCCCTCAAATAAATAAAAATGATGGGAGACCACCAGTGATCCATCACTTTCCAAAGAAAGCATTACATGCCAGTTTAAAGTCATAGAGGACTAAAACTTGAATGACAAAAAAAAAACAAGAATTCAACAAGGAAAAAAAGACTTGAAACAGACATTCTGGGGTAACTTTTCTACAGAGCAGCCAGCTCATCAGTTACTCCCACACTTTCCAAAATAAAATCTAGAAGCCCCCCCTGGTTACCTTTTAACAAAAAAAACATCCAACACAATAAAATAAAATCCCATTAATAACAAGGATTCCAGCACTTGAAGACCAATGATAAACCAGTTTAATGTCATAGAGGACTAAAACACCTGTGTAAAGAACCCAATACTTGGGTTCAACCAAATTAAGAGAAGGGGTTGGAAACAGACAATCTGGGGTAACTGTTAATAGAGCAGCCAGCCCATCAGTTACCCCCACACTTGTCAAAATCAACTTATGAGAACCACCCATGGGTACCTCTAACAACAACAAAAAGTTTCCAACAAAAAAGCTGCACTGCAGAAACCAAAGTCCAAAATTAAAAGAATGGTCCATAGTTTATACTTATTTCAGAGTCAGTCTTCTTCACATCTTGTGCATCTAGGGTAAAACCTCTTCACTTGATCTGCAGCCACTCTTTTCTTTAAGACTTCACCATCCAACTCTTCCAAAAAATAAGAACCTCCAGATACCTGAGATCTGATTCTGAAAGGTCCATTCCATCTGTCAGTAAAAATTTTTCCCACTGACTCTCCAAACTTCTATATTAAACCAACACCAAGCTACCAGGGTTTAAAATATTAATGAGTATATGAGCCAACTTCTTTTCCCATTATCTGACTGATTTTTTTCTAATCTTCATCATTCTACAATATGACTTCTCCTGAAATTCTTCTTTACATTCCAAATTTTGCATTCTAGCACAGAGCTAATCTTCTTTTGAGTGCACTTCATCCCAATCAATTTCAAGATAGGAAACAGATTCCAAGTCCACTGGTAAAACTTAATTCTGCCCAACAATTAAATCATAAGGAGAATAGCCAGTTTTTCTTTTCACAGTGAACCTATCAGCAAACAACACCAAAGGTAAATGATGCCTCCACTTTTCAGCACTATCTCCACAAATTTTCACCAAAGTATTCTTGATAGCTTGATGACCTCTTTTGAACATGCCTTCAGCTTCAGGATAATAAGGTGTAGCCACTCTGCCTTTAGAAACAATCCTAGAGACAGATTCTTTAAATTAAGCTCCAATCTTTGGCCCAACATCAACAGTCACCAATTTCATTGAACCTTATCCATAAACCCATTCCTTTTTCAAAACTCTACTACATTTTTAGCACTCAAATTAACTAGAGGCACAGCCTCAACCAAACCATAAAAATCATCCCTGGAAACAATAAAATATTTATACCTGCCCTCTTTAATATGGACAGCATCCAGACTGACTCTTCCAAGCACAGTTGTTTCACCAGTAGCACGGCCAACCTCTTTAGGTTTCAAGTGACTTCTTCTTTGACATTCTTCACAAGATTGAACCCAACCCTGCAAAGCCAACTTCATACCATGCCACCGAAATCTATCTGCTACTCTTCTATAAGTATCCCCAAAGCCTCTATGACCAAGGTCTTCATGCAAAGACTTCAACACCACCTCTTGACCCTTCTTCTGCGTCACCAAAAATTGACGATTTGGATGCCTCCTCCTCATCAAACTTCTCAATGTCACATAAAAGCCGGGATTCCTATTCTTAATTGGTAACCAAGTATCATCATAAAAGCTAGTTGGCCTCTCCAAGGTCAACAGATATTCCACCATAAAAAAATAAAACCCAGACTAATCCCAGGTCTCATCTTCAAAATAAAACAAAATAAAATCAAGGGCACAACCCTGTCATAAAAATCACCAGTATACACATGGGCCAATTTACTAGCCCATCCAGAACACCAATCTTTAAGTTTTAGCACATCCTTCTCTTTCCACTGAATTTTTAGAGAATCCAGTGTACCAACAAAAACACCATTTTCTAAATTTGAGGCCTCCAAAAAAACAGCCTCTTCTTCTTCAATAAAAAAATCCTGATCACCTGAATCACTATCAGATCCAGCTGGTTTAACCACATGGGGAAAGTCTAAGCCTTCATCAGAAACACAAATATAACTAGCTAGTTGAACCTCACGGGGGAGGGTAGAAAAATCTTCAGCACATTTTGTGCTGGCCTTAACCACTGGAACATATTCATTAAACTTTTCAGAATCAGAATCTTCATCTGTACATTCCCTCTTTGACAACCCATCAGGCATAGTAAAGGTTTTTCCTGGCTTGTGAACCAGGTCAAAAGAGAAATATTGAATAGATGCCACCTACCTAGTCAAAGGAGAATTTGAAAGACTAGATGTGTTGATCATCTGAACCAAAGATTTTGAAACCACCTGAAGCTCCAAATACTGAACTCACAAAACAACCTGTAGATTCTTCAAGATTTTAGCTACCCCATAAAACTCAAAATTAGGCTGAGAATACCTAGATCCCACCTCATTAAACACCACTGACTCATACCATAATGGCAAGACCCTCCCAGTTTTATCTTCCTGTGACAAAATAGCACCAGAAGCAATATAGCTTGAGTCCACTTCCAGATAAATTATTCCAGAGCCAACACCATAATCCAACTTGTGAAGAATAATATCTTCACCTACCACCTTTTTAAACTTCTGAGAAGCCTCTTCAAACTCTTCAGTAAATTTCTAGTCTGCATCTTTTCTGGTCAGCTTCCTTAAAGGTAAAACCAACAAAGAAAAATCCTTAATAAAAATCCTGATATACACACACTACCAAAAATCCTCTGACTTCAGTAGAATTTTTAGGTCTTAGCCATTACTGTATTTTATTAATCTTCTTCTTTAGCATAATCCTTCCCTCTTTACACACCACATGACCCAGAATTTCTAAAGAAGGAACACAACAACAAAATTTTGACCCAGACACCACACAATATAGGGGGCTGACTTGCTATCAAGTCCGCAACTTTGAACCTAAATTCATATCTAATTGAGAACACATTGAGGTAGTGATGAAAAAATAAGGAATAAATTGTGAAAATACATTGAAGCTCTAATGAAGCTAGCATCATTATTTATTGAAGACATGTGAACATTTTTTGAAACAATTTTGAAGCATTACAAACACAGTTTTGTAATGGTATGTTGGAATCAGCCCTCCCCACAGCTAAGCCCATCTGGAAAGCTACAAAATGTTCAAAATAATTTAAGACTTTGTTGCATGTAAAACTAGACACACCCCAATTAAAATTGAAAGAAAAGTGATCTTAAATTTTCAAATAATTTTACTTAATTTTTAATATATGGTCAAATTATAAGGAACTATAGTAAATCATTCAATAAAAATATTTTGGGAATTAATATCTTCCATTAAACTTCCCAGAACAAATTGAAACAAAAATTTAAATTCTAATTATAAAAAGATTTTATTAACCATTAATAAAATTTAAAATATCTGAAAAATGTAAAACACTTATAAAAATGAAGGGAATAATACTTTGGTGATAAAATTAAGCTCTAACATAAATATCTATTCTGCTCTCTATTCAATAAGTAAAAAAGATATTCATGTAATAGTATTTTTTACAATATATCAACCCTTTATCTTCAAAATATGAAAAAAGAAAGACATAAATTGAAATTTCATTAGAATGAACAGTATAAAAATGGTGTGGAATTCCAAATCTGGGTAGGGCACTTAGGTGAAAATTTGATTTAAACTTGGTTGGAAGAAAATCATGGCGTTGTGGTCTTCCAACATTGGCAGGGGCCTTTGTTGTGTGATTTGGTGCTGTTTGTGCATGTCTTAATTGACATCTGTTAAGGAATTGGGTATTTTTCTGGTTTTATTCCGTGGATATTGGGTCTGCCGGTATGTGGGTACTATCTTTGGATAGCCCTGGGTTTTCTCTATATTTTATGTCTTGTAGACATTTTTCATATTCTGAGTTTTAAGGGGTCATTTCCTCATTTTTCATTTATAAAAGATTGCTGTTTAATTTTGTTTTTTGTTTTTTACGGGCTAACCTTAAGTCTTAGGGTTAAGTGCTTATTACCATTGGATAGAGCTAATTTTTCTCTATATTTCATGTCTCAATGTTGTTATAGTGAAATTCCGTGTTTTAAAGGTTTTAGTAGTTGTAGCTAATTTTTCTAAGTAGATTAGTGGTTTTTGTTGGTTTTCTGGCTTCAGGGAGGCCGGGCCGCTTCAGGCGGCATCTCCGACTTCGGGCAGCCCGCCCCCCTCTATTTTAGAAGGTTGGGGAGCGCTTCAGGAGGGTTTTTTATGCAATTTGGCGGGTACAGGCGCCAGATTGGTGGGTGCACATGGGCTCTTAGTTAGTGGTCTGTGTGTACATAGTGAAGAACACAGTTTTGGGGCAACCTTAATCATCATACAACCATCCAGAGGTGATATCATTGTTCCTCACTCAGTTTTCACTGTTTTCTGGCCACAATTGGCTGTGTTTGTTGCAAGTGAGTTCTTCATTTAACTTAACTTTGGCAACTGTTTTCTCTGTTATAGTCTTGCAAGCTATAGCAAGTATTATTGCTGTCTCTGGTGTGGACTTTGTTCTACATTTCAGTTCTTTGGTCTGGTAGTCTATCTGGGGACTACTTTCTTGGCTCATCAAGCAGTCAAGTGTGTTGAAAAGGAGCTTTAGCAAAACAGGAACCAACTTACTTTAGCAAGTAAATCTCACTCTATTTTTCTAAAGGGACAGGGGATTTTCTCTCTGGTTTTTCTCCAACTCCCTTGGTCAAGGCCTATAGCTAGTACTATAGGATTGTCTACATTTCTGGCGCCCAACGTGGGGTAGAACTTGCTAGTTCTTTGGAATCTCTGTTTTCTTTGGTTGGCTCTTTTTGGTGTTTTGGACTGGAGAAATGGCTTCTGGTTCCTCTATTCCTGTGGTGACTGTCAGTGGGGGGGATGGTCCTCCTTCTGTGATGGTTAGGGAGTGTGTGAGGATTAAAACGTGGGATGGTAACAAGTTTAATGGGGAGGATGTCAAGTGGTTTCTAGAGAAGTATGAAACTGCTGCTGGAGTGGATGGTGCTTCCTACCTGGACATGGTGAAGCAGATTATCTTCTTCATTGGTGATAGGTCAGTGGAGAAGGAGATTGTGGCCATGTCTGGCTACAAGAAGAGGGATTTGAAATTTTTGTGTAGGGAAATGGTGGATAGATGGGGTGTCAGGTTCACTATGGTCGATCTGAACAAGGTTGTCAGTGAATGGCAATCTTATGGTTGTGTTGGTAGCTTACATAGTTACAGGAAGTTTTTGCTACAGTTTGATATTGTAGTGGAATATTTGGTGGAAGTGGAGGAGCTGGCACATGAAAATGCTGCCAAAGATGTTTTTTGGTCTGACCTGGCTAGAGATGTCAGGATGGATGTGTTGAAGGAGTTGTCAAGAAAGGAATTTATGAAGACTCTTTCTAACGGGGACCAGAAGTTGCCTGCCTTGGATAAGGTGAAGGAGGCTGTTGAGGCCCATTTGAAGTTATTGGCTGTGGACACCTGTCAGGAGGGGTGTGCTAAGTATGTCAGCAAAGTCAGTGAGGCTTTGGCTGAAGAGGAACTTAGGGAGAAGAAGGAGGAGAAAAATTTGGTGCAGGTTCCCAAACAGGAGAGGGACCCAATGGTGGAGCAGTTGGCTGATCTTACAAAGAAGCTGCATATTTTTGATCAGGAGGCTAAGAAGGTCAATAAGGCACCTTCTCAGCTTAGAGGTTTTGATAGGAGGGCTGGTAGGAGTGATCCTTAGGTCTGCTCTTATTGCAGCAGGAGGGGGCACAGGTCCAATGATTGTTGGGCATTGAACAGGGATGTGTCTGACGGGAAGGTGGAATTTGATGGCAGGGTTTTCAAGTTCCCTGATGGTTCTTTTGTTAAGCCCAGTGAGGGGCACACTCCTGTTGATTTGGTCAGGAGAAGGGGAGGTCTCAATCAAAGGAGGCCAAGGTTTGAGGAGATTCCTGATCAGGGGAAGTCTTCTGCTAAGGCAGATGAAGATGTCAAGGGAAAGGGGAAGGAGGTCAATAAGGTCTCTTTTTCTACTTCCTTTGGTGGTTTGGAGTTGTATTCTTGTGGTGGACAGTCAAGTGGTAAATGCTTGGCTGGTGTTTATGATGTGGAAGCAGGAAAGGTGGGTAGGCCTAAGAGCAGTTCTCAGGCCCAACCAAAGCCAAATGCTTCAAAGGTGGATCCTAAGCTGAGTGCAGCTAGGAAGAGGTACAGCAAAGAGGAGCTGTACAAGATGCAGAAGGGTATGGCTGACATGGGCCCCCCTAGTTTTGGTGCATTGGACATGAATGGTGAGCCAATGCCAATGAAGGTGGATTCTGACTCTGAGGAGGATGTCCCCTTGGCTTCATTGCCAAAGCCTGTTGGAGTCAGAGGTTCTGGTGAGGGATCTGGGTTGGTTCCTGTTAATGGTAAATCTGTTGGTGGTGCTGGTCCTCAAGAAGCTTCTTGGACCAAGGTGGTGAAGCAAAGAGCTCACTTTGAGAGGCCAGTAGTGTCTGGTCATGTTAATGCTATGGACTCTGTCATGGAAAGGATGAATCAGGGTCAGGTTTCCCTATCTTATGGGGAATTGTATTCTATCAGTCTAGGGTTGGCTGATAGGCAGAAAAAGTTATTGACCAGGAGAAGTGTTTCTTCTGGTGAGGTAGAATACATTTGTGATTCTACTGAAACGTTTAGTGAGGGGTTGGAAACTCATTTTTCTGCTCCTCTGGGATATGTCAATGTCACTCTGAATGGCAGGGAGGCAAGGGCATTGATGGATTCAGGTTCTCAGATAAACCTGATTTCTTTGTTTGAGGCAACTCATATGGGCCTCCCCATCAAAACTGGTATTGGTGGGAATTTGAGAGGGATCAGTGGCCATGTCACTGAATTGGTTGGAACTTCAGAGTTTGTGAAGTTAGATGTTGGAGGAGCCTCAGGGAAGGTTCATTTTTACATTGCTAAAGGTAATGTAAAAGCAGTTTTGGGTGGGCCATTCTTGATGGATTTTCAAGCAAGAATTGGTTATCAATTTGATTTGGGAATCAGTTTGGAGTTGACTGGTGAAGACAAAAAGAGGCTTCACATGAGGTTATAATCCCCTGGAGAGGATGGTTGGGAGACCAGGCCTGGTTTATCTTCAATTTGCCAGTGCATGAACTGCTGCAGGAGAAAGAAGGAAGTGGGTGCTGCCTCTGGTTTTTTGGAGTGCAGCTCAGGCTCTATTGAGAGTCTGTCTTTTTTAGAGTAATGAGGGCTGATCACCCTAGTGCTAAAACCTCTCCCCAAGATGAGGAAATCCCAGGTTGTAGTAGGTCAGCTCCCTTGGAGATATACCAAGTGTATTTTCAACTTTCTCTTTTTAATGTTTCTCTTCTCTGCAAGTATTCATCAAGTTTTTTATCAAGTCTCTGTTCTTTCTCAAGATTCTTAATTATTTTTAATTCAAGTTGAAAGAAGAAGATTGGTCATATATCTTTATTGAAAGATATGCGGAAAAGTTTTGGGGCGGTGAGATTGGGGTCTAAAAGTAAGTACCCCCAATTGTGCACTGCTAGGGTTTCTTCTACACCTTTCAAAAACATTACCTGGGCCACACCTGTGAGCAATGGGGAAACTGCTGGTTATTTTTGTAGGTCAGAAGAAAAATCAAGAAAAGAAAATAAAAATTTCAAGATAATTCATGAAAATCAAGAAAAAATCTAAAGATAATGAAGAAAGAAGATGCAAAATATTTTTGTGAAGATCGTCAAGATCTATTTTTGGGCCTCCAGCATGAGGTTAAACTGCAGAATATTATGAAGAGAGAAGATTGTCAAGATCTATTTTTGGGCCTCCAGCATGAGGATAATCTGCAAAATTTTAGAAGACGTGATTCAGAAGATGAATCAAGATTTGAAGATTTGGAAGTTGGAAGTGAGGATGAAGATGTGGAATTGTGGAAAAGTTTTGGAGTGGTGAGGTTGGGGTGTAAAAGTAAGTCCTCCCAATTGTGCACCGCTAGGGTTTCTTCTACACCTTTTAAAAACATTACCTTGGCCACACATGTGAGCAATGGGGAAACCCTTGGTTTTTGTTCCAGGTCTGGTGATGAAGATTTCCTGAAGATCCCTCAAGTTGAAGGTGGAGCGGCAAAGTATAAGAAGGTAGCGCAGAAGATTAGGCCTGTTAATGAGCCTATGCTTGTGGGCTTGAATCTGCCCTTGAAGTGACCTCCTTTGTCAAGAGATCCGTACTGTACTCCTTTGGTGAAGAATCCTCCAGAATTTGTAGAGACGGCTAGGGTGACCGTGGAAAGGTTGAAGGTTGTTAATTTTGGTCCTGATGGGTGGTTGTCTGAAGAAGAAACAAAGTTGTTGTTGCACGTTATTGTGCTAAGGGAAAAGGCTGTGGCGTTTGTTGAGGAGGAAAGGGGTGTATTGAAGCACTCTTATGGGGAACCTTACTTGATTCCTGTGGTTTGTCATGAACCTTGGCAAATCAAACCTATTCCGATTCCAGCTGCTATCAGAGAGGATTTTGTGGAGATTGTTAGGGAAAGAGTCAGGACTGGGTTATATGAACAATCGACATCCAGTTACTCAAGTCCAGTGTTCTGTGTAAAGAAGCAGAATGGAAAGTTGAGGGTGGTTCATGATCTTAGAGCCTTGAATAGAGTCACTATCAAGGACGCTGGTATTCCACCAAGTGCAGAGGATTTCGTTGAAGCTTTTTCTGGAAGGGTGTGTTATAGTTTGGGTGATATTATGGGTGGTTATGATGAGAGGGAACTCCATATGGATTCAAGGCCTCTCACAACTTTTGAGACTCCTTTGGGAAGATTTCAGCTCACTAGGTTGCCTCAAGAGCAACTAATTCAGTGGCAGTTTATCAAGCACAGATGGCTTGGATTTTTCAGGATGAGGTTCCTACTCATGCTGGTATTTTTTTTGATGATGGTGGAATTAAAGGACCATCCACTGTTTATTGTAATGAGGTGTTAGCGGAGAACCCTGGCATAAGGAGGTTTGTGTGGGAATATGCAATAACTCTAGAGAGAGTGTTGTTCAGGATTGAAGAGGCTGGTTTGACCATTTCAGGGTCAAAATTCTGTTGTTGTGTTCCTGCTTTGGAAATTCTGGGTCATGTGGTATGTAAAGATGGAAGGATTATGGCAAAGAAGAAGTTTAATAAAATCCAGTCATGGCCAAGGCCTAAAAATACTACTGAAGTCAGAGGATTTTTGGGTGTGTCTGTATATGTCAGGATTTTTATTAAGGATTTTTCTTTGTTGGCTTCACCTTTAAGGAGGTTGACCAGAAAAGATTCAGATTGGGAACGGACTGAAGAGAGTGAAGAGGCTTTTCAGAAGTTGAAAAAGGTTGTTGGTGAAGATATTTTTCTTCACAAGTTCGATTATGGTGTTGGTGCTGGAAAAATGTATCTGGCAGTGGACTCAAGTTATACTGCTGCTGGTGCTGTTTTGTCTCAGGAGGATAAGACTGGGAGGGTCAGGCCAGTAAGATATGTGTCTGTGGTGTTTAATGAGGTGGAATCTAGGTATTCTCAACCTAAGTTGGAATTGTGTGGCGTAGCTAAAATTTTAAAGAAGCTACAGACGGTTTTGTGGGGGCAGCATTTTGAGCTGAAGGTGGATGCAAAATCTTTGGTTCATATGATCAACACACCTAGTCTTCCAAATGCTCCAATGTCTAGGTGGGTGGAATTTATTCAACATTTTTCTTTTGACCTCGTACACAAACCAGGTAAAACTTTTACTATGCCTGATGGATTATCAAGGAGACCACCTACAGACAAGGATTCTGATTCTGAAGAGTTTTACGAGGATGTTCCAGTGGTTAGGGCCAGCACAAAGGGTGCTGAAGATTTTTCTTTCCTCCCCCATGAGGCTAAACTGGATGATTGTTCTGACCTCCCCCAAGAGGCTAAACTGGCTGGATCTGATCTTGATTCTGGTGATCAGGATGTTTTTGTTGATGAAGATGGAGTTGTTGTTTGGGACAGTCAAAATTAGAAAAGGGTGTTTCTGTTAGTGAACTAGATTCTCACAAGGTTCAGTGGAAAGAGAAGGACGTGCCAAAATTTAAGGATTGGTGTCCTGTTTGGGCTGATCAATTGGCTCATGTTCAGACTGGTGATTTTGATGACAGAATTGTACCTTTGGATGGTGTTTTGTTGGATTTTGAAGATGAGACCTGGGGTCATTCTGGGTTTTATTTTATTTTGGTGGAATATCTGTTGACCTTGGAGAGGCCAGATAGTTGTGATGATGATACTTGGTTGGCAATCAAGAAGAAGAGTCCTGGATTTTATGTGTCAGGAGGGCGGTTGATGAGGAGGAGACATCCAAATCCTCAAGTGGTGGTGACTCAGAAGAAGGGTCAAGAATTGGTTTTGAAGTCTTTGCATGAAGACCTTGGTCATAGAGGCTTTGGGGAGACTTATAGAAGAGTAGCAGACAGATTTTGGTGGCCAGGTATGAAGTTGGCTGTGCAGGGTTGGGTTCAATTTTGTGAAGAATGTCAAAGAAGAAGTCACTTGAAACCTATAGAGGTGGGCTGTGCTACTGGTGAATCAACTGTTTTTGGAAGGGTCAGTCTGGATGCTGTCCATATTAAAGAGGGCAGGTATAAATACTTGATTGTTGCTAGAGATGATTTGTCTGGTTGGGTTGAGGCAGTGCCTCTGGTTAATTTGACTTCCAAGAATGTGGCAGAGTTTTTGAAGAAGAAGTGGATTTATAGGTATGGGTTGATGAAGTTGGTGACTGTTGATAGTGGGCTGGAGTTTGGTGCCAAATTTAAAGAAGCTGTGGCTAGTGTTGGTTCTAAAGTTAGAGTGGATACACCTTATTATCCTGAAGCTGAAGGCATGGTTGAAAGAGGCCATCAAGTTATCAAGAATGCTTTGGTGAAGATGTGTGGAGATAGTGCTGAAACGTGGAGGCATTATTTACCCTTGGTGTTATTTGCTGATAGGGTCACTGTGAAGAGGACAACTGGCTATTCTCCTTATGAGTTAATGTTTGGTCAGAAAGCCATTCTACCAGTGGACTTGGAAGCTGTCTCTTATCTTGGAATTGATTGGGATGACGTGTGCTCAACAGAAGATTTGCTCTGTGCCAGGATGCAACAGTTGAAATGTAGAGAGGAATATCAAGAAAAGGCATACTCTAGAATGATGAAGATTAGGAATCAATCAGTCAGGTACCGGGACAAGAAGTTGGCTCATAGACTCAGGAATCCTTTGAAACCTGGTTGTTTGGTTTTGGTGTATAATAGAATTTTGGAGAGTCAGTGGGGGAAAATGTTTGCTGAAAGATGGAATGGACCTTACAGAGTCAGATCTCAGGCGTCTGGAGATTGTTATGGTTTGGAAGAGTTGGATGGTGCAGTCTTGAAAAAGAGGGTGGCTGCAGACCAAGTGAAGAGGTTTTATCCCAGAGGCACTAGGCATGAAGAAGATTGACTCCGCAATGAGGATAAACTATGGAACGATCTTGTTTGTCTTGGGATTTTGTGGTGTTGCAGAGCAACTTTTGTGTTGAAACTTTTTGTTAGAAGGTACCCATGGGTGGGGCTTCTAGATTTGATCTTGGAAAGTGTAGGGGTGACTGATGGGCTGGCTGCTCTATCAACAGTTACACCAGATTGTCTGTTTCCAACCCTTTTTCTAAATTTGGTTGAATCCTAGTATTGGTTTCTTTTCACAGGTTTTTAGTCCTCTATTACTTTAAACTGGAATTTCCTCTGGTTTTCATGTGCTGGTCTCTTCACTCTTATTGGTTTTGGTTTTTTTTGTGTTGGACGTTGTGTTTTTGTTAGAAGGTACCCAGGGGGGGCTTCTAGATTTTATTTTGGCAAGTGTGGGGGTAACTGATGAGCTGGCTGCTCTGTAGAACAGTTACCCCAGAATGTCTGTCTCAAGTCTTTTGTTTTTCCTAGTTGAATTCTAGTTCTGTTGTTTATTTTTCAGGTTTTAAGTCCACTATGACTTTAAACTGGTTTGGGAATGGCTTCTTTATCTTTGGTTCTTTCAGATTGGTGGTGGATCACTGGTGGTCTCCCATCATTTTTACTTATTGGAGGGAGCCCACCCAGTGATTATTTCTATGGACCGGACTTTCTCTTATTGGACCATCTATGGAGCTGGAATTTCTTTGATTTTGCAGTTATGTTTTTTCTAGATAGAAGTTTTAGATTATTTTCTTTTTTCTCTTTTTTTCTTTTAATTTTTTATGGGGGTTGTTTAAAATTATAAAATCAAAAAATATAGGGTGTTACCACATAAGGGTCACCTGGATGTGGGCAAGCATTGGTGGGGAAAGGCTCATCAATTGGCCGGGAAATGCTATTTTCTTTTTTTATAATTATTTATTTATTATTTATTTCATGTGTTTCTGTGTTTCATTATTTTTTATTATCTTCTGAATTTCTAAATTTTTTTGAATTTTGTTTTCTGTTAGCCATTTTAAAGAATTAATTTTGTATCCACATCAAGGTGCACTTGGATGTGGGTAAGGTATCAGGGGATCAGCTCATCAATCGGCTGGGGGATACCATTTGTATCATTTTTTATATTTTATTTTATTTCATTTATTTTATTTTATTTCATTTTATTTATATATTTTTAATTTTAATAAATTAGTATCTCACTCAAAAAAAAAAAAAAAAATCTGAAGTTATTTTTATTAATTGTTTTATATTATTATTATGTTTCTAATCTTTTTGCAGGAGCTCATTGTCTGGATGATGAAGCTTCTGGAGGCTGGTCTGGGTTGTGATGACGTTTTTGTTTTTTGTTGGGATTGTGGGAAGCACTGTGTTCTTTGAAGTGCATCCTGCTGGAGAGATGATAGGGATTTGAATGATCAGGAATTGGATTAGAGGGAAGTTCAGAGGAGGAAGAAGAAGAGGCAGGAATGGAGTGCTGGAGGGTGTGTTTAATGATCCTAGACATTTTCCAGTGGTCTTCTGGTAGGCGCTTTCTCAGGGATTTTTCAAAGTCATTCAAAGGTCCATGGAGGGCAAAGGCTTTTAGCATGTTGGAACACATGGTGCTTAGGTGTTTCTTCATGTCTCCATAATCCAGGGTCAAAGAAGTTTCAAGAGGTTAGCCAACTCAAATAATAGATTCAGGAGGAGGGGTGCCAACTAGAAAAGAAGAATTGGATCAGTAATTATTTTTGTTGAAGAAATGGAATAATTAATTTTGGTACTTACAGATTGGAAGCTCATCAAATCTGTAAGCAGCTGGGATTTGGATCTCTGACGATTTTGTAATGGTCATAGTGGGTGGATCAACTAGGGAAAGATATGGATTCTCATTGTCTTCCTCTGAAGGATCATGAGAAGGTGAACTGGGATGCTGATGTTCCTGGGGCCTAGTTGGAGAAGTGAGATTGTTGTTGTTGTTGTGGTTGTTATTTCTGTTGGATTCAGCTGGAGGAGGTGCTGGTGATGGAGTGCCAGGGTTGTTAAAGGATGGAGCAGGAGAGGGGGATTTGGAAGCAGACTTCTCTCTTCTGGATGGAGAATTTGAAGAGATGGAACTGTCAGAAGAGTAGTTGTCTGACAGAGGAGAGGTGTAGTTTCTTTGTCTTAGTTGGGGACAAAGTTGTTGTTGTGGTGCAGTGTGTGGTGTTCTGGTTTCTTCTTGGGGTTCTCTGGCAGGTCTCTTAGAAATCTGGGAAATTTTGGTGCTTTTGGACTTTGGAAGGGTGGATTGCATTGCTCTGGGAGAGGTAGGAGGTAGTTGGGTTGAGTTGTTGTTGTTGTCCGGATGAATTTGGCTGTTTACTGGCCGTTTTTGGCGGTTTTGGCCCTGATTTTCACTGTTTGGTGAGGCGGGCGGGCCACCTGGACGCGGTCTAGAAGCCTGGGAGTTGATCTTGAAGCTTTTGGAGCAAATTTGGAGGAGATTAAAGAAGTTTCTTGTGAGGCTAAGGCTGGTCTTTTGGGAAGAGTGCGGGAAGCTAAGCTTCTGGATCTTCTGGAAGGAGCAGAAGATAGAGAGGAAGAGGAAGAACCAAGCTCTGGGGATCTGGTTGGGGATCTGGAGATGTATTTGTGAGAAGGAGAAGGCAGAGGAATAGGGTAGTTGGTGTCTCTGTCACATCTTTTATTTTTGGAATAGCAAGAGTCACAAGCCCTGTTGTAGAATTTGGATTCAGGATTTGGAAGAGTGATTGTGCAAGGTCTGCACATGTGGATGCACTGTTTGCAGGCATAGTCCTTGGGAGCAGTGAAGCAAGGGAGAGTAGAAGGGTTAACATCAGGAGATCCAGCCATTATCTGTGGTGAGAAAAGATGATGAAAAGGGATAGGAGGAGATTTTGGTCAGTGATGGGTAGATGATGAAGTGAAGGTGGAAGTTCAGCAGGTTGGCTGTAGAGGTGTGCTGCATGAAATTGGCTGCATCCATTTTATGCAAAATTCCGTCAGTCCATCAAGACTCTAAACTGAAAAAGCTATGTTATCAAGTCAGTCCATCAAGACTCTAAACTGAAAAAGCTATGTTATCAAGTCAGTCCATCAAGACTCTAAATTAAAAAAAAAGCCATGGTATCAAGATCAGTCAATCAAGATTTTAAACTGAAATCTGGTTTCTGTTAGTCCTCCAAGACTTTAAAATGGCTGGTTTCAAGATTTTATCAAGACTAGTCTGTCAAGACTTTAAACTGAACACTGTGTTAGTCCCCCAAGACGTTAAACTGAGGATTGTTGTTGGTTTAGTCCCCCAAGACTTTAAAATGAGGGTTGTAAGTCCCCCAAAACTATAAACTGAGGAAAAAGGGTTTTGTTGTTGGAGTTGGTTTTGAAAGATTGGTGGAGGGTATCCACAGGGGGAGCCTCCGAATTCAGCAAAGGCAAGTTTGGGGGTAATTGATGGGCTGGCAGCTCTATTTACAATTACCCCAGAATGTTAGTTTTTTCTCTGTGTCTTAATGTGGTTGATCTCTGGTTCTGGGTTTATGATTTAGGTTTTTGAGTCCCCCAAGACTTTAGACTGAGGGTTTTTAGGTCCCCAAAGACTATAAAATGAGGATGGTCCCCCAAGACCTAAAACTGAGGGTTGTTTTGTGGTTACATCCTATAGAGGGTGTGGTCAAATTTTCTTTCTGTATCAAACTCAAGTCACCACAGAAAAAATGGGGGGGTATTGCTAGCAATATGCTAGAAATACCCCTTTCTTGAACTCCGTTGAGCCACAAATCTATGCCTGAATTATGCACACATCATCACCATGTAGGAAATTTTTTGGCCTTACATTTGGTCAGAGATTTGTCACAAATTGAGCTCAAGATGAACCTACATTGATCACCGTTTGATCTTGAAAAATCCTAATTTGATCATGAGTTGAACTCCCTTTCATCTCACTTTGATCTAACATAAGCTTTTGCATATCCAATATGTCAACTATTCACTTTCAAAAAGATTTGTAATGAATTTCACATGGAATATTAGAACTAAAACCAGTAATTTTGAGTAAATGGCTTATCAAAATGATTAATCTACAACAAAATACCATCAAAACTCAATCTGATTACTGAAAACTTTTGGTAAAATGACTAATAGATATTTAAATTGGAAATAATATTCAATTTCTCAATTTCAAATTCAAAATATAAATCCTCGTTTCAAATGTGAATTTTGTAGATTCCTTGCCTTCCTATATTATGAGTAATATTTGAGGTGTTTTACACCTTTGTAAATATGGTGATGTGCTGCTAGAAATTATCTCTGTTTCAATTCAACTTTATTGAAGCTTGATTCCAGAATGATACATATTTTATAACTATTTTGAGAAAAAAGTCACTAGTAATGAATTTAGCCTTTTATCTGTCCTTTATTAAACCTCACTTAGTCCTACTTAAATCCAAATTGACCCACAAAAACCTTATTCGGGATATTTTTTAGCCCAGGATGATTCAAGATTGGAGCAAAATATTATTTTAAATATCCAATATGCCTATTGATTAAATTTCTTCAAGCTTACTTAAAATTCACATTAACATTATCTTTCACAGGAAATATTAAACACAAATCTTGAAAATATAGTATTTAAAATCAAAATAAATATAATATAATATGCTTACAACAAAATTTTCTTTCTGGATTAATTGAAACAAAAAATTGTTCATTTGTGAAAATAGAAAAAATACTATCCATCCTGAATTCAGAATTCATTTTTAAAAATTTAATGCCCCCTCACTTTCAAGTTTATCATGTATTTCAAAAATTATATTTTTAATAATTTTGTGAATAGTACACCTGAGATATAAACTTGGGGATATCAAAAACTAAAGCATCAGCAAATTGAAATGTTTTTTATTGTTATGAATGGAAATAATGATTGAAAAACACCATTAGAGCAAGTTTAATTTTGAATAATAGGCATACTTTCTCATGTAAATTTCAATAAAAATAATTTTTATTCTTACATAAGTTGTGGTGGATACATTTGAGCTCAAAAAGAATTAAAATTGACAAAATATGACTTCTATAATTCATAATCAAAAATGAAATCACCCTTCATTATCTACCTGTAAACTATTTTAAATTAAATAATTTCAAAGTCAGTATATACTGATGTTTCTTCTAAAAAATTTATTATATAGATTAATAGTCGTAAACAGTTGACATAGATGTTAACTTTATATAAGCAATCTTTAATGCATAAAATGATAAAACTATCTTTTATGTAAAAAGTGATGAAGGAAAAAAATATTATTAAATTTTTGATGCACTATCAATAAAATTGAAGATAGAGCATATCAAAAGTTTAAACTTAATTTCAATTTTGATATCATCATTTTATATTATTTTACTTGAGTAGAAAACAGATTTTAAATCTCAATATAATTTTAAATCCCATTAGTTTGTAGATTTCAACATTTGAAACTATGAAATAAATATTTATGAAAGAATTCTACAATATTTGCCCTTCTAAAAACTCATAAATCCAACTTCAAATCTTCTAACCTTCACAAGTAACCACAATGCATTCTGAAAATACTCTATATTTAAATAATTAAAGGTAAATAAAATTGTGTTTTTATTCTTTATTTCAATTTTTGATAAATAATATAACTATATATATATATAATTTCTTAAAAAGTCTAAGAGGGAACTTAATAGTGGTTTTGGCATTAGATATATAGATTCAACTTTCAAAAAATTTGTTTGGAATAAATTACAAAGACAAAAAGGATATATTTTGATGAAAGAATACTGATTTAGGTTATCTTAAAATTTTATTAACCATTTTTATGGAATATTAATCCATGGTTATCATTCTTTATGATATTATCATAGAATTTTTTCCTTTTTTAATATAATGATTTTCTATTGTGTGGTATGTAGGTTAAGATAAGTTTAAAAGATTTATTGAAGATATATATACCAGACACAGTATAATTTGTAGATTTATAACTATAAATTACTTTTCTGATGTTTTACATCATTGATAAGTAGCTCATGAATTACACAAGTAAATAATTATAGTCCATGGAAATAAGTCCTTGTGAATTTCAAATTTTTTGTTATTCTTAAAATCATTACCCAAATAAACTAAAAATTTCGTCAAATATTGATTGAAAGAAGGAGTTACAAAATCTTATTTTGTAGGTATAAAAGTTTGAGTTATTTTTCATATTATCAAGTATAATGAACATTTGTAAATTTTAACTTGAAAACTAGTGATCATAGCAAAGTAATACTGGAAGAATCAGATAAAAAGGGTGGAATAAAGTCATAGCACAACATGAAATGATACAAAATTGTTGATTTTTGGCTCACAAAATTCAACATATTTTTAACATATTTTACCACCTTAGATAATGTTTAGTGGATTTTAACATTATTATAACAAGCAAACTTAACAATGTTTTGATTTTTTTAACAAAAATAAATATTGTTAGATCATTTTTTTAAAAAATATGACTCATTTTTATGCTTTATCTACAATAGTTAGTAGTTTTTTTTTGCAGAAAATACTTGTTTTGATATTCTATTTTTGAATTTTTTAAGAGAGTTCATTGCATTAAAGCTTTGTATTAATTTTTCATTAAAGCATAATATTTTAAATCTAGAGATTTGGTTTTGAAATAATATATATTTTTATGTTAATTGACTCATTATTTTTGGATTGATAAATTATGTTAAAATTGGGATTGCTTATTTCTAGTGAGTGTACATCATAGTTGGTTTTCAAATCAAAGATTAATAAATGGTGAAATTTTGTAAAATTCTAAATATCTTTTAAACCTTTTTGATTTAAATAATGTTTAATGTTATGTAATCATTCTATAAGTAGAACACAGTTAAAATCTGATAATGGTACATTGCTTTCAATTTCTAATACTAAAATTCTATTCTACTTGAAACAATGTAAACTAAAGCTTGGTATCTCATATGAAACTCGCAATTTTCAAAAATCATTTTTCCAACTTTTTAAACATGATGCACATTAAAATATATTTTTAGAATAATTTCCTAATTAGTTTCAAATACTAGAAAATAATGACCTCAATTCATTTTAATACTTAAAACATTCTGATGAGTTAATTTCACAATCCTCTAAGTAACATATGGTTACCATTTATACACATATGCATGATTTCTCCTTTTGTTTAATTTTAGGTGAATCTAAAAAGTAAAATCACATGTTGAATATCATCTATAGATAAACTTCTTATATTAGAAGCTAACTGTCAAGGTTCACTTTTGGTCTAGAAGCTTTGGTACGGAGTTATATGAAGATTTTAAGGAATTTTTGGACTCTAAATAATTTAGTACGTATTTCTCAATCATAGATGATGTTTTACTCAATGATAAGAGGTAGATTTAAAATATTTATATAAGTTATAGATTAGAATTACGTCCTTGTAAATACTAAAGATACAAGATATAAGAAATAAGTATTATATTGTAGTTGTAGTAATAAGTAAGTTGGTAAAAAGGATGATTCAAAAGACAACAAAAAGAGAGGCCTTTTATAGGCAAAGGAGAGACAAAGCACGGCAATCAAATTCTAAAAACAGTAGTATGAGAGAGAGAAAAGAACATTCCAGAAGGAGTATTTCAAATAATAAAGTTATTCTAAAAAGAAGGCCTCAAAAAGATGTATTTACAGAGTATGTCAGAAATACATCAATTTATTTAATATTTACTGTAGAAGTCAATTCTAAATAAGAAATTTGAATTTTTTGTATATATTTAATATTATTTGAATATTAAAATCTTATTTTATCTTAATATCTATTTTTTAATATAAAATTTTATTTTTTCCCAACCTGTCAAATGAGCACGGTGTTAGAAAATAATATAAGGGACAAAATTATATTTTTAATTTTAATTATTTATTTAATTTTTTAATTTTAACATTCTGTAATTAGTTAATTTATTATAACTAATTTTAATGTAACTAAATTATAATTAAATAATAATTAAAATGATAAGGTGCGGCTTCATCCAGTAAATAATTAATTATTTCACTGGGTAAGTCTTAGTAGCCTGGCTGACACTCCCTCACTCTTTAAAAAAAACAATAAAAAAATGCTATGATTTTTTCTTTTTATACTTTTTTAGTAGAGTGGGAAGATTAGATATCTCCTTCCCAGCTATCCAAGAATCATATTCAGATGATTTATTCTTGAATCTCAATAAGTATTCTGTACCTTTTTCAGCAGTGACTATTCTTTTATTTAGAATTTTTTCAATTTCTGCTGTTTCAGTGATTTCATTTGGGGTTTTCTTTGGTCTAGCCCTCCTTTTTGGGAATAAATCACTATTGGATGTGTAAGGTTTCAAAAGAGATATTGGAAAAACAGGATGTTTTCTGTCATATGGGGAATACAGAATAACTTCAACTGCATTATCTCCAATCATTCTTCTGACAACAAATGGACCAACAAATGGATCTTTCAATTTGTTATTACCTTGTAAGTTGAAGTGGACAGTAGAAATCAACACTTCATCACCCTTTTTAAAAGTGTATTCTTTATGGGATTTGTCCCATCTTTTTTTCTCATATTCAAATGATTTTTCAATACATTTTCGAGCATGATTTCTACATAGTTGTTGCATTTGAAGAAAAGATTTTACACCAGGATGTATATCCAATTTAGGTATTTTGATATTGAGAATTTGGGCAGGAGTATTAGGAACATATCCAAGTCAGAGCTCAAAAGGCTTTCTTTGAGTAACAGAATGAACAGTGCTATTATAAGCAAATTCTAACCCAGGAAGTAAAGTAACCCAATCATGAGTGAATCTGTCATTATCTTTATACTCAAGGCCAAAGGCACAATATCTTCTTATCATGTCCTCTAAAGTCTGAATCATTCTTTCAGCTAAACCATCAGTCTGAGGGTGATGGGCAGTAGAAAGTTTCAGATCACAACCACAAACATCCATCAGAGACATCCGAAATTCAGAAGTAAATTTTGGGTCTCTGTCAGAGATTATGGCTTTAGGAAAAACAGCAGTATTAAACATATGAGATCACCATAAGAAAGCTAATTCTTTAGTGGAAACATCCTTGTGGGTAGGGATAAATTTACACATTTTTGTGAATCTGTCCACAATAACCCAACAAGAGTTATAACTGTCTTTACCAGCAATAGGTAAGCCTGTTACAAAATACATGTTTATTATTTGCCATGGAGCATCAGGAGGTTCAATATGTTGCATTAATCCTGCTCTTTTACCAGTTAATCTTTTTGATTTTTGGCAAGAATCACAAGATTCAACATATAATTTTGTGTCTTCAGACATATTAGCCCACCAAGCAGTGTTCTTAATTCTGATCATTGTTTTGATAAGATCAAAATGTCCAGCTAATATGTCATCATGACAAATTTTCAAGATGATTTTTTTCATAGAAGGAGGAATAACAATAAAATTACTCAACTTTCTTCTATAATATAGATATCCTTCATCAATTGAAAATTTACCTTTTTCCAAAGCTTTTTGGTACTTTGGTGGAAGGGTTTTAATTAATTCTTGTATTGAAGCATTCTTTGGATCATTTAATATGGTGCATAACTTTTTCAAGTCAGTGTCCTTATCATATGATTCCAGAATAAGCTGTAATAGCTCTTCCTCCATATCAACCACATATATCCCATAGATATGAATAATTTCATCCTCAGGATCATAAGCAGGATTAGAGTCATCATTTGGTAAAGTTAACCTTGATAACATATCCACATTTGAGTGACCAATCCCAGCCCTGTGAATAATTTTCATTCTCCCTCTGTACTCTTGAACAGCCAGCTGCCATCTAAACATATGTCTGTTAGGTGTTTTCAAGTTTAAAAGAGATTTAACTGCACTGCAGTCAGTGACAAGTTCAAATTTCTGGTCATCTAGGTAATAATGAAGCTTTTCTAGAGCCCATACTACAGCTAAACACTCTAATTGAGTAGCACCATATTTCAATTCACTATTTCTCAAGGTTCTTGAAATATAACAAATTACTACTTCTGAAACTTTATCATTTATCACTTGTTTTTGATGGAGGGCAGCACCAAGACCAATGAAACTGGCATCAGTGTACAAAACAAATGGTTGATCAAAGTCTGGTAAAGTAAGAATTGGTGCTGACATCAAACAGTGTTTCATAGTGTCAAAGGCTCTTTGTCTTTCACTATTCCAGACAAAAGAAACATCCTTTCTAGTTAATTGGGTAAGGGGTAAAGCTATGACTTGGTAATTTTTAATATACTGTCTATAGTATCCACACATTCCCAAAAAACTTTTGAGCTCTCTCACTGTTGTAGGAGCTTTCACCTGTTGTATGGCTGCCACTTTGTTCTGGTCAACACATATCTGTAAGCCTGAAACAACATGACCAAGAACTTTTAAAGAATGGAAACCAAATTTACATTTCTTCAAAGCAAGTGTCATATTTATTTCATCCATTTTCTGGAATACTTTACATAGGTGTTTAAGATGGTCCTCAAATGTTTTTGAGAATATAATGATATCATCAATATAAACCATCAGCCATCCTTCAATTATCTCTTGATGGAATGTGTTATCCATTACTTTTTGGAAAACTGAAGGGGAATTTTTAGGGCCAAATGGCATCCTAATATACTTATAAATACCCATATGAGTGGCAATCATCAGAAAGTTCTGAGAATTTTTCTCCACAGGTACCTGGTGATATCCCTTATTACCATCCCAACAGCTGATATATTTAGCACCCTGTAAAGTAGCATGTATAGAGCTGATTCTAGGTAAAGGATAGATATCATCAACAGTGTAAGTGTTTAGTGCTCTATAATCACCACATAACCTGGCTTTATCTTTCTCATAAGAAATTAGGACAGGTGAGATAACACAATATTTAGGTGTTTCAACTAACTTTTCAATAATATTCATTTTTAAAAGGGTAGAGATATTATCTTCAATATCTTTTCTCTTTGTGGGAGAAGCAGGATAAGGCTTCTTCTTTAAACTAGGTGGTATATCAGTCAATGGGAAAGATAATGAAAGTTTCATTTCCTCTTTAACTAATCCCAGTTCATGTGACCCATGAGCAAAGGCCATAGGAAAAGATTTTATCAAGTTAATGATGGAATCTTTATCCTCACCAGAAAGTTGTTCTCCAAAAGAAGCATTGTCAATTTCAGACATAAGGGCATGCATTTCCTTTGTAGATCTTCCTTTATATTGAACCACAGAATTACATGTGTTCCATTCTGGTTTTAAAAATTTTTTAGGGGAGGAAATTTTAAATTTTCTCTTCCCATTCATCCCCATCATTGGTTTGAAGGATCCAATTTTATGCCATACTTGGTTAAATTATCATTGCCTACAATAAACCAATTGCTCAAGTTATCATTTTTCATGACAACAAAATCACAAATAGCTCTTCCAAAACCATGGTTATATTTAAAAAACACTGTGGCTTTGTATTTACCAATGGGGGACAAAACAGAGCCATACCCTCTCCAATTTTCAGAAATGATAGGCATCAGTTTAGATTTATAGTCTTGATCTACTGAAGCAAGTGCTCTTTCAGATACTACACTTCCTCCAGCTCCAGAATCCAGAACAACTTCAATGCTGGTTCCATTGATCAAGACTGGTGCCTTAAGAGGGGCAATAACAATTGAGTTATCCTCAATGTTCTTTATGATCTCAGCATCCTCAACTGTGGATAAATCATTATTATCAATGTCAATAGTATTTAAATAATGAATATCTTCTTCCAGCATCAAGATTTCTTGTTGAGATTCATATGAAATATTGCTGGCACAACCACTTGATGTATCATCCAGTGCCACTGTGTCTTCAGCATGCTCCTCTGTTTGTTCTACAAGATTTATCTTCTTGTCACAAACATGGCCTTTCTTCCAATGCTTGTTGCACTTGAAGCAAGTGTTTGTTGCATACTTCTTTGGTGCAACAGGGGCAGAAGGTTTACCAACCTTTTCCAGAGGTTTTTGTTGGTAAGTGGAGGGTTTCTCCAAAGGGGTCCTAGGAATGAATCTTCTTGCATCATACTTATTGTTTAGAAGTATCTCATTGCAAGTATTAATGAAAGAAGAGGGTTCTTTGGAGAACTCAGTCCTAGCCACTATCAAGTCTCTCAGAGACATTGGTAATTTATAGAGGATCCTGTCCTTCCATAAATCAAACTCCATATTTGGGTCCATTGCCCTTAAGATTTTTACAAGTTTCATTAAAAACTCAATAGGTTTATCAGTAGAAGAGCTATATCTAGTTTCCTCATACTGCCTTTGTTGAGCCATTCTGAACTTGGAGCCACCAAATTGTGCTTTAATTAATTTCTTCCAATCCTCCCATGAGTAGTCATTCCCATCCAGGAGAACAGATTCATACCACATTAGGGAAACATTAGTGAACAAAGAAATTAACTTGGACACAATTTCCTCATCTGGGAGTTTGTAAGAATTTTTTAAATTATCAATTCTGCAAATAAATTGTTGCCAATCAGAAGAAGAATCACCATCAAATGTTGGGTACTGGTCATGTTTTGGCCAATTATTTTGATTTGAAGGAGTCTCCCTAGTACTAGCTTGTTTCTGAGTAAGAAGCAGCTGTAATTTCTCTAATTGTGCTGAAATCTCATTGTTTAATCCTTCTGTTGCAGATCCTGGTGCATCATCAGTTTTTGATGGAAACTCAGTGTTATCAACAGGTATTTCTGGATCTATTTTTATTTTAGATGAACTAGCCACAGGTACTGGTTGAGCATCCTGCACTATATGTTCCTTCACAGAAATGTTAGAATATTTTTGATCATTTAACAATGAGTTCAATTTTTCTTCAATGATTGTTAGTCTTGTTTTCATTCTTGGAAGACTAGATAAACTTTCATTGATAGTTGCAAAAGATAATTGATTTTTGTGTTGAAAAGATGACAAATGGTCACTCAATCTTTTTAGATTTATCTTATCTATCTCTACCTCCTGGCAACAGGCAGATACAGTATCTTTTAGTTTAGACAAATCATTTTTTATATTTTGCCATAAAGCAACTTTCTTTTCATGGGTTGCTTTGTAATGAGACAATTCATCAGAGACTCTCTGTGCTTCACCTTTTAATGCTTGATAACCCTGATCAGTTAACAAACTATTATATCTCTGAGTCAATTGCATATTGTTCATTATATGATTTTGCTTGGCAATAATATCTCTCAAGTGCTCATCATTAATTCTTGCTACATCTGGAGTGTTTCTCAATAAGGAAACTGAGTAACTTTCCAGACTCTCATAGAACTCAGGGTCAAGAGTTTCATCAATCACAGCCATATCAGGATTAATCATTGAGGTAGCAATTAAAAGTAATGGATTAGATACATGAGATATCTGTCTACTATTCCCAGCCTCTATAGTTCTCAAGGTTTCATCCTGCCTTCCAGATTTACCTGAAGGAACAGAGTCAGCCACAAGAAAAGGCACTTGAGAATCAATAGAGGGACGTACCAGGTTTTGCTGGGTATCACCATATTGGGCTTCCTTCTTCTTTTGCCTCCTTGATAAGGGTGGGGAGGAGTGGGGTTGGCCTGGGTGGGCCTTGATGGACCTACCTGAGGTAACTGATGCTGGTTTTGAGCCAAGTAGTCCCACTGAGTGTTGAGCCAGTCCCACTTCCACTTGGACACTTCCACCATCTCTTGGGATTGGGGAGCCAATTGTTGTTGATCCCTGGGAGGAAGAGGTTTCTTCTTCTCTTGAAGAAAAGTATCTGTTCTTCTCACCTTTTCTTTCAAGGCATCTACCCTTACCTTTAGTCTCAAGCTGTCTGTCTTTAACTCCTTTCTGTGGGTAGATAGATTCTTTACCTGCTGAGACAACAGCATCTTTTTTATCTTGAAGCCTTTTGGAAGCTCTTCTGGTGGGTTTGTCATGGGCTTCTGATCCTGAGTATTGTCCACTAGGATTTCTACTTCTTCCATCTCTACATCCTGTTTGGGGCAAGGATTTATTAGTTTGTGAAATTCTTCTTGTTAAAGGAGAACTTACAGAAGTAGGCTCATCATAATCAATTAAGTCTAGTTCACCACACAATATGGGGGGCGGACTTGCTAGCAAGTCCGCAACCTTGGACCCAAACTCACCATAGATTGAACACACATTGAGCTATTGATAAAGGAACCATACAATCAGGGATGAACACCACTCAGCAGAACAGTTTTAGGTGGGTGTTCAAGTAGAGTTCAGTATGGGTTCAGTCTGAGTTCAGTCTGAGTTCCATCTGAGTTCCATCTGAGTTCAGGTTGAGGACTTGCTAGCAAGTCCACCCCCTATATTGCGTAGTGGTTCTTATTCACATGCAGCAAAACCACTTTAGTCAGTCATCTTAAGATTCTACTGAAATGAAGGAAAGAGACAAAAATTAATTAGTCTTTATTTTTAATTTTTATTTAACAGAAATAAAATAAAAATAATAAAAAAAATCTTTTTAGGATAAAAATCAACTTAAATAAAATTAATAAAAAAAATTTAAAACCAGGATAATACAATCAACTGTAGAAATAAATTAGAATTTCTATTAATTTTTTATTTTCAGGATTTAAATCAACTAATTTATTACCAGGATTTATTGTCAACTGAAATAATCAAATATGAATCTTTATTAATAAAAAATAATTTATTTTAACTGATCACTTAACTACCAGGACTTAATGTCAACCGAAGTAATTAAATATGAAGTTTTATTTTAAAATTTTATTACTGATCACTTAACTACCAGGACTTAATGTCAACTGAAGTAATTAAATATGAGTTTTATTAATTAAAAAGATTTATTGGATTAGCAGGACTCAAAGTGTCGGTCAGTTGTCTAGAAGAGATAAGAGAAGAGGGAAGAAAAGAGAGGAGGACAAGAAGGAGATAGTAGTTTAGAAATAAAAGAAATAAAACAATTGAAATTATTTAATTTATTTGAGAGAAAGCAATGACAAGTGATTTGAGAGGTGACAACAAATTGGTTTTATTAATATTAATATTATTTAAGTAAGAGTTTCTGCGCGGCAAACACTATAATTACTATCAGACTTAAGGCAACCTTTAAATTTTTATTTAGAATTTTTAATTAGAATTTAATACTAATAAAAATAATAATAAGCGTAATAAATTTATCTTCAAATTGTTGAGTGTGTAATAAGTGATGAGGCTACAGGGGATTATCCAAGGCCCTTTTATAGGCAATGGGTCCTCTGAAGCGCCACTATATTTTTAAATACAATAATTATAATAGGATAAAACAAGTATATCAAAGAGTAAGTGAAACATAACAATGTAGAGAAAAATATGAAACAAATAATTAAAAACCCCAATTAAGAATCCAATTTTTCCGCCATTAATTCCCAAATCAGTAAGTAAAAATAGTGAATAACTAAACAAGCCTGGAACATAGGAACTATGAGAAAAAACATTCAAAACAGATGGTACATTCTGATTTAAGGATTTTTAAGTGAAACAAAAATATTCTGACGCAACAAATATGTAGTTTATTTCAATTCAGTATTAATTAGTTCTTCCTGACACAATTATAGGTCAAAAGAAGCGTCATTATTTATTGTTTAATATTATAAAAAATGATATTTAATATATAAATATAAATAATTAATTTAATTATATTATAAGTAAATTTTACACTTATAATTATAATATATGTTTTTAATTAATTAAATATAAATTTATAATTATTAAATACATAAAAAATGCGCCATTATTTGTAGAATATAATATATTATGTTAAATTTAAATGTATAAAAAATTTATATAACCAATAAAATTAATATAACACTTATATGTAATAAAATACTTATATAATTTTATTATGCAATAAAATATTAATTTATATACATTAAATACAATTCTTACCCCCTCTTTCAGGTCTTATAAGTTACATATCATTTACTGGACTCCTGGAATAGCCTGGCTGACACTCCCTTACTCTAAAAAAAACAATAAAAAAAATGCTAAGATTTTTTCTTTTTGTACTTTTTCAACAGAGTAGGCAGATTTGAAATCTCCTCACCAGGTATCCATGCATCATGTTCAGATGATTTGTTCTTATATCTCAATAAATATTCAGTACCTCTTTCAGAAGTTATAATTCTATCATTGAGAATTTTATCAATTTCTGCTGTTTCTGTGACTTCCTGAGGGTTTTTCTTAGGTCTTCCCCTTCTTTTGGGAAATAAGTCACTGTTGGAAGTATAAGGCTTAAGCAAAGAAATGGGAAAAACAGGATGTTTCCTATCATATGGAGAATACAATACAACTTCTACTGCATTATCACCAACCATTCTTTTAACAACAAACGGTCCTACAAAAGGATCTTTTAATTTGTGGTTACCTTGTAAATTGAAATGGACAGTAGAGATCAACACTTCATCACCCTTGTTAAATGTGTATTCTTTATGGGATTTATCCCATCTTTTCTTTTCATATTCAAATGCTTTATCAATACAGCTCTGAGCATGTTTTCTGCATAGCTGTTGCATTTGCATAAAAGATTTTACACCAGGCTGTAGTTCCAACTTAGGTAATTTATTATTGAGAATATGAGCAGGAGTGTTTGGGACATAACCTAACCAAAGCTCAAAAGGCTTTTTCTCAGTGACAGAATGAACAGTGCTATTATATGCAAATTCAAGACCAGGCAAAAGAGTGACCCAATCATGAGTAAATCTGTCATTGTCTTTATATTCTAAACCAAAGGCACAATACCTTCTAATCATATCTTCCAGAGTTTGAATCATTCTCTCATCTAGACCATCAGTTTGAGGATGGTGAGCTGTAGACAATTTTAACTCACAGCCACAAATATCCATCAAAGAGGTCCAAAACTCAGAAGTGAATTTTGGATCCCTATCAGAGATAATGGCTTTTGGAAAACCAATAATATTAAACATGTAAGACCACCATAAGAAAGCTAATTCTTTGGTGGATACATCTTTGTGGGTTGGAATAAATTTGCACAGTTTTGTGAATCTATCCACTATTACCCAACAAGAGTTAAAGCTGTCTTTTCCTGCAACAGGAAGACCAGTGACAAAATCCATATTAATGATTTGCCAGGGAGCACTAGGTGCTTCAATATGTTGTAATAACCCTGCTCTCTTACCTGTTAACCTTTTAGATTTTTGGCAGGAATCACAAGATTCAACATATAATTTTGTGTCTTCAGACATATTAGCCCACCATGCAGTGTTTTTGTCTTCAAGACATAAAATATAGAGAAAAACCAGGGCTATCCAATGATAGTACCCACATACCCGCAGTCCCAATATCCACGGAATAATTCCAGAAAAATACCCAATTCCTTAACAGGTGTCAATTAAGACATGCACAAACAGCGCCAAATCACACAACAAAGGCCCCTGCCAATGTTGGAAGACCACAGTGATAGATCAGTGGAGAAGGATGTTGTGGACATATCTGGATACAAGAGACTGGACTGGAATCTATTGTGCAGGGAGATGGTGGATAGATGAAGTTTCAGGTTCACTATGGTGGATCTGAAAAAGTTTGTCAGTGAATGGAATTCTTATGGTGGTGTTGATAACTTACACAGTTACAGGAAGTTTCTGCTACAGTTTGATCCTGTGGTGGAATATTTGGTGGAAGTGGAGGAGCTGGCACATGAAAATAATGCCAAGGATGTTTATTGGTCTGCCTTGGCTAGCGATCTCAGAATGAATGTGTTGAAGAGCTTTTAAGGAAGGACTTGATGAAGACTCTTTCCAATGGGGGTCAGAAGTTTCCTGTATTGGAAAAGGTGAAGGAGGCTGTGGGGGCCCGTTTGAAGTTATTGGCTGTGGACACCTATCAGGAGGGGTGTGCCAAATATGTCAGCAAAGTCAGTGAGGCTTTGGCTGAAGAGAAGAATAGAGTGCAAAAGGAAGAAAAGAATATGGTGAAGGTTCCCATACAGGAGAGGGACCCAGTGGTGGAGCAGATGTCTGATCTGACAAAACATCTACATATTCTTGTTCAGGAGGCTAAGAAGGCCAGTAAGGCTCTTTCTCAGTCTAGAGATTTTGATAGGAGGGCTTGTAGGAGTGATCTTTGGGTCTGCTCTTATTGCAGCAGGAGGGGGCACAAGTCCAATGATTGTTGGGCTCTGAACAGAGATGTGTCAGAGGGAAAAAAGGAGTTTGATGTCAGGGTGTTCAAGTTCCCTGATGGTTTATTTGTGAAGGCCAGTGAGGAGCAGGCACCTGTTAATTTGGTCAGTAGAAGGAGTGGTATCAATCAGAGGAGGCCAAGGTTTGAGGAGATTCCTGATCAGGGGAAGTCTTCTGGTAAGGAAGATGATGATGTCAAGGGAAAAGGGAAGGAGGTTAATAATGTCTCTTTTCCTACTTCCTTTTGTGGATTGGAGTTGTATTCTTGTGGTGGAAAATAAAGTAGTGAATGCTTGGCTGGTGTTTATGATGTAGAAGCAGGAAAGGTGAGAAGGCCTAAGAAAAGTTCTCAGGCCCAACCAAAGCCTAAGACATCAAAGATGGATCCTAAGCTGAGTGCAGCTAGGAAGAAGTACAGCAAAGAGTAGCTGTACAAGATGCAGTAGGGGATTGTTAATATGTTCCCCCCTAGTTTTGGTGCATTTGACATGAATGGTGAGTTAATGCCTATGAATATTGATTCTGAATCTGAGGAGGATTTCCCTTTGGCTTCATTACCAAAGCCTGCTGGAGTTAGAGGTGCTGGTGAGGGATTCGGTTCGATTCCTGTTGACAGTTAATCTATTGGTGGTTCTGGTCCTCAAGAATCTTCTAGGACCAAGGTAGTGAAGCTAAGGGCTCACTTTAAGAGGCCAGTAGTTTCTGGCCAATCTAATGATATGGAATCTTTTCTGGAAAGATGAATCAGGGTCAGGTTTCCTTTTCTTATGGGGAGTTGTATACTATTAGTCCTGGGTTGGCTGATAGGCAGATAAAGTTGTTGACCAGGAGAAGTGTTTCTTCTGGGGAGGTAAAATACATTTTTGATTCTGCTGAGAAGTTTTGTCAAGGTCACTTTCAAGTCTAGAAGAATTTTTGAAGAGGTCTAATGGCGGTAACAACAATTTTTAGGGTTTTCAATCTCAGGTACATATTTTCTATCTTAAAGATTTATTACTCAAATGTTAAGAGGTAAAATTTTTTATTATTATTATAATTAATGAATTAGAATTAATTTATTGTAAGTACTAAAATAATAATAAATAGTAATAAATATTTGAATGGTAGTAATTGATTTAATAAAAATAAGTAAGTAATGGAATGTCTTGAAAAGTACAAAAGAGAGGGCCTTTTATAGGCAAAAGAGTGAGAAATAAAATACGGAGTTAACACAACCTAATACAAGGGTGTGAGAAAAAAGAAGCTAAATAAGGAATGTATTTGAAATAATAAGAGTTATGCTAAATAGTGCATAAATAAAAAGTATTATTTTATTTGAAATAAAAATCTTAATCCCTTGGTCCGTCACATTTAGTACAAAAACATTTGATTTAAAATGTTGATTCAACAAAATTTAAATAAAGGAATTTGAAAAGTTTTTTTTTTCTTTTTATATTTTTATATTTTTAATACTATTTTTATTCCCTCTCATCTGTATTATTAAGCACGGTGTTTGGGAGTAAAAATGTATGTGACAGTAACTTATTTCTTATTAATTATTTACATTACTTATTGTACTTAGCTAGTTAGTTGTAAGTAATAAATAAGTAGTTTGTAAATAATTAATTATTAATAATGATTGAAAAGGCGTGGCTATATCTCAGTAAGATAATTAATTATTTTACTGGGTAAGTCTAGTAGCCTGGCTGACACTCCCTCACTCTAAAAAACAATAAAAAATGTTATGATTGTTTCTTTCTATATTTCTTTAGCAGAGTAGAAAAATTAGATATTTCCTTCCCAGGTATCCAAGAATCATATTCAGAAGATTTATTCTTGAATCTCAATAAGTATTCTGTACCTTTTTCAGCAGTAATTATTCTGTCATTTAGAATTTTATCAATTTCTGCTGTCTAAGTGAATTCATTAGGGGTCTTTTTTGGTCTTCCCCTCCTTTTGGGAAACAAATCACTATTGAATGTATAAGGTTTTAAAAGAGATATTGGAAAAACAGGATGTTTTCTGTCATATGGAGAATACAAAATAACTTCAACTGAATTATCACCAACCATTGTTCTTACAAAAAATGGACCAACAAATGGGTCTTTCAATTTGTTATTACCTTGTAAATTGAAGAGGACTGTAGAAATAAACACCTCATCACCCTTCTTAAAAGTTTATTCTTTATGAAATTTTTCCCATCTCTTCTTTTCATATTCAAATTATTTTTCAATACATTTTTGAGCATGATTTCTGCAAAGTTGTTGCATTTGAAGAAAAGATTTTACACCAGGATGTAGATCCAATTTAGTTATTTTATTATTGAGAATTTGGGCAGGAGTATTTGGAACATATCCAAGCCAGAGCTAAAAAGGATTTCTTTGAGTAACAGAATAAACAGTGCTATTATAAGCAAATTCCAACCCAAGAAGTAAGTTAACCCAATCATGAGTAAATCTATCATTGTCTTTATACTCAAGGCCAAAGGCACAGTACCTTCTTATCATGTCCTCTAGTGTCTGAACCATTCTTTCAGCTAGTCCATCAGTCTGAGGGTAATGGGCAGTAGATAGTTTCAGAT
This sequence comes from Hemileia vastatrix, assembly GCA_030280995.1. NCBI lineage: Eukaryota > Fungi > Basidiomycota > Pucciniomycetes > Pucciniales > Zaghouaniaceae > Hemileia > Hemileia vastatrix. The sequence continues at coordinate 28,485,052 of JASXTE010000014.1, read as the reverse complement.
CACAACCACAAACATCCATCAGAGACATCCAAAATTCAGAAGTAAATTTAGGGTCTCTGTCAGAGATTATGGCTTTAAGAAAAACAGCAGTATTAAACATATGAGACCACCATAAGAAAGCTAATTCTTTAGTGGAAACATCCTTGTGAGTAGGGATAAATTTACACATTTTTGTGAATCTGTCCACAATAACCTAACAAGAGTTATAACTTTCTTTTCCAGCAATAGGTAATCCTGTTACAAAATCCATGTTTATTATCTGCCATGGTGCATCAGGAGGTTCAATATGTTGCATTATTCCAGCTCTCTTACCAGTCAATCTTTTTAATTTTTGGCAAGGATCACAAGATTCAACATATAATTTGGTGTCTTCAGACATATTAACCCACCAAGCAGTGTTTTTAATTCTGATCATTGTTTTTCAAGATCAAAATGTCCAGCTAATATGTCATCATGAAAAATTTTCAAGATGATTTTTTTCATAGATGGAGGAATAACAATGACATTAATCAACTTTCTTTTATAATATAGATATCTTTCATCAATTGAAAATTTACCTTTCTCCAAAGCCTTCTGGTACTTTGTTGGAAGGGTTTTAATTAATTCTTGCATTGAAGCATTTTTTGGATCATTTAATATGGTGCATAGCTTTTTTAAGTCAGTGTCCTTATCATATGAATCCAGAATAAGCTGCAATAGCTCTTCCTCCATATCAACCACATATATTCCATGAATATGAATAATTTCATCCTCAGGATCATAAGCAGGATTAGAGTCATCATTTGGTAAAGGTAACCTTGATAACATATCCACATTTGAGTGAGCAATACCAGCCCTATGAGTAATTGTCATTCTCCCTCTGTACTCTTAAACAGCTAACTGACATCTGAACATATGTCTGTTAGGTGTTTTCAAGTTTAAAAGGGATTTAACTGCACTGTAGTCAGTGACAAGTTAAAATCTCTGGTCATCTAGGTAATAATGTAGCTTTTCTAGAGCCCACACTACAGCTAAACATTCCAATTGAGTAGCACCATATTTCAATTCACTATTTCTCAAGGTTCTTGAAATATAACAAATTACTACTTCTGATACTTTATCATTCATCACTTGTTTTTGATGGAGGGCAGCACCCAGACCAATAAAACTGGCATCAGTATATAATACAAATGGCTGATTAAAGTCAGTTAAAGCAAGAATAGGTGCTGACATCAAACAGTGTTTCATAGTATCAAAGGCTCTTTGTCTTTCACTATTCCAGACAAAAGCAACATTCTTTCTAGTTAATTTGGTAAGGGGTAAAGCTATGACTTGTTAATTTTTAATATACTGTCTATAGTATCCACAAATTCCCAAAAAACTCTGTAGCTCTCTAACTGTATTAGGAGCCTTCACCTGTTGTATGGCTGCCACTTTGTTCTGGTCAACACATATCTGTAAGCCTGAAACAAAATGACCAAGAACTTTCAAAGAATGGAAACCAAATTTACATTTCTTTAAAGCAAGTGTCATATTTATATCATCCATATTTTGGAACAATTTACACAGGTGGTTGAGATAATCCTCAAATGTTTTTGAGAATATAATAATATCATCAATATAAACCATCAGCCATCCTTCAATTATCTCCTGATGGAATGTGTTATCCATGACTTTTTGAAAAACTGAAGGGGCATTTTTAGGGCCAAATGGCATCCTAACATACTTATATATACCTATATGAGTAGCAATCATCAGAAAATTCTGAGAATTTTTCTCAACAGGTACCTGGTGATATCCTTTATTACCATCCAAACAGCTGATATATTTAGCACCCTGTAAGGTAGCATGTATAGAGCTAATTCTAGGCAAAGGATAGATATCATCAACAGTATAAGTATTTAGTGCTCTATAATCACCACATAACCTGGCTTTATCTTTCTCATAAGAAATTAGGACAGGTGAGATAACACAATATTTAGGTGTTTCAACTACCTTTTCAATAATATTCATTTTTAAAAGGGTAGAGATATTGTCTTCAATATATTTTCTCTTTGTGGGAGAAGCAGGATAAGGCTTCTTCTTTAAACTAGGTGGTATATCAGTTAATGGACAAGACAATGAGAGTTTCATTTCTTCTTCAACTAATCCCAGTTCATGTGACCCATGAGAAAAGGCCATAGGAAAAGACTTTATCAAGTTAATTATGGAATCTTTATCCTCACCAGAAAGTTGTTCTCCAAAAGAGGCATTGTCAATTTCAGAAATAAGGGCATGCATTTCTTTTGTAGATCTTCCTTTATATTGAATCACAGAATTACATGTGTTCAATTCTGGTTTTAATAATTTTTTGGGGGAGGACAACTTAAATTTTCTCTTCCCATTTATCCCCATTGTGAAGCATTTGTTTGATGGGTCTAATTTTATGCCATATTTGGTTAAAATGTCATTTCCTATGATAAACCAACTGCTTAAATTATCATTTTTCATGACAACAAAATCACAAATAGCTCTTACAAAACCATGGTTATATTTAAAAAATACTATGGCCTTGTATTTAACAATGGGGGACAAAACAGAACCATAACCTCTCCCATTTTTAGAAGTGATAGGCATCAGTTTTGATTTATAGTCTTTATCTACTGAAGCAAGTGCTTTTTCAGATACTACTCTTTCTCCAGCTCCAGAATCCAGAAAAACTTCCATGCTCGTTCCATTGATCAAGACTGGTGCTTTGAGAGGGGCAATTACAATTGAGCTATCCTCAATGTTCCTTATGATCTCAGCATCCTCAACTGTAGATAAATCATTATTATCAATATCAATAGTATTTAAATAATGAATATCTTCTTGCAGCATCAAGATTTCTTGTTGAGATTCATATGAAATATTGCTGGCACAATCACTTGAAGTATCATTCAGTTCTATTGTGTCATCAGCCTTTTCCTCAGTTTGTTCAACAATATTTATCCTCTTGTCACAAACATCGCCTTTCTGCCAAGGCTTGTTGCACTTGAAGCAAGTTTTTGTTGCATACTTTTTTGGTGCAACAGGGGCAGAAGGTTTACCAACCTTTTCCAGAGGTTTCTGTTGGTAAGTGGAGGATTTTTCCAAAGGGGTCCTAGGAATGAGTCTTCTGGAATAATACTTGTTGTTTAGAAGGATCACATTGCAAGTATTAATGAAAGAAGAGGTTTCTCTGGAGAACTCAGTCCTAGCCACTATCAATTCTCTCAGAGACATTGGTAATTTATAAAGGATCCTGTCCTTCCATAACTCAAACTCCATATTTGGGTCTATAGCTCTTAAGATTTTTACAAGTTTCATTAAAATCATGAAAAAAATCTGAAGATAATCAAAAAAGAAGAAAAGATATATTTTTGTGAAGATCATCAAGATTGATTTTTGGCCTCCAGCAAGAGGTTAAACTGCACAAACTTTTAAAGGAAGAAGATCAGAAAGATTAATTTTTGGGCCTCCAGCACAAGGTTAAACTACACAAATTTTTGAAGAAAAATTATCATCAAGATCAATTTTTGGGCCTCCAGCAAGAGGTTAAACTGCACAAATTTTTTCAGAAAGAGGATCATCAAGATCAATTATTGGGCCTCCAGCAAGAGGTTAAACTGCACAGATTTTTCAAGAAAGAAAATTTTCAAGATCAATTTTTGGTCCTCCCCCATGAGGCTAAACTGGAAGAATTTTCTCTCCTCCCCCATGAGGCTAAACTGGAAGATTGTTCTCTCCTTCACCAAGAGGATAAACTGTCTGGTTCTGATCTTGATTCTGGTGATCAGTATTTTTTTGTTGATGAAGATGGGGCTGGTTATTGGAATGGCTCAAAATTGGAAAACAGTGTTTTTGTTGGTGAACAGGATTCTCATAAGATTCAGTGGAAAAGAAAGGATGTGCCAAAATTCAGGGATTGGTTCCTGAATGGGCTGGTTGCCTTGCTCATGTGTACATTGGAGATGTTGATGCAGGTTTGTACCCTTGGATGTTGTTTTGTTGAATTTTGAAGATGAGACCTGGGGTCAGTCTGGGTTTTATTTTATTTTGGTGGAATATCTGTTGACCTTGGAAAGGCCAGATAGTTGTGAGGATGATACTTGGTTGGCAATCAAGAAGAAGAGTCCTGGATTTTATGTGTAAGGAAGGAGGTTGATGAGGAAAAGACATTCAAATCCTCAATTGGTGGTGACTCAGAAGAAGGGTCAAGTGTTGTTTTTGAAGTCTTTTCATGAAGAAATTTGTCATAGTGGCTTTGGGAAGACTTATAGAAGAGTAGCAGATAGATTTTGGTGGCCAGGTATGAAGTTGGCTGTGCAGAGTTGGGTTCAATCTTGTGAAGAATGTTAAAGAAGAAGTCATTGAAACCTAAAGAGGTTGGCCATGCTACTGGTGAAACAACTGTGTTTGGAAGAGTCAGTCTTGATGCTGTCCATATCAAACAGGGCAGGAATAAATACTTTATTGTTGCCAGAAATTATTTGTCTTATTGGGTTGAGGCGGTGCCTCTGGTGAATTTGACTGCCAAAACGTTGTGGTATGCGCTGTGGTACGCGCCTCGCAGGAAGCGTGAATTTAGACCAATCAGCGCGCGTAGTCCAGGAAGAATAAAGGGGAGTTAGCGCAGCAGGAAGTATAAAAATATAATATGTAGTTGTGTGTTTCAAGGAACAAAGGAAATAGAAGCGCGGAAAAGGATTAAGGGTCTGTGCGCTTGGATTTTGCAGCAAGATGTGCCGCAAAATAGGGGAATTGTGTGTTATTGATTTACAATTGCAAGCGCTAAACAATATGGATTTGGATTTTCCAATAATTGTGTGTTACACATTAAAGAAAGAGTTATGGCTTAAGGATGACTCAAGTACATAGTATACTGTACCGTGGCAAGTGCTATAACTTACTGAGACAAGTAATGAAGAAGGATAACTTGTTAAGCGAGCTTTCAGAACTATTAACTTAGTATAAAAAGGAAAGAGAGTGGGGACTCAATTGTAAAACTACCCAAGAGTTAAGGTATATAGACACAGAGTTAGGATAAGTCAAACCTGGAACTAGCGCTGAAACAAAACAAGGTATAGTTAAAGGCACATATGTGGTGCATCAGTGAAACAAGTTAATACTAGTGTTAGTAATTATAGGGTATGATTTGTGCACTGTAGTTTCTACAAGCCGTGTACGTAGTTTACTAATAGATTAGTTGATGTTTTACTAATGTGGAGCTAGAGTCAGCGCTGGAGATCCATTAGGGAACTGTGTCTTAAGCACTGGAAAAATATAAAAGGAGGACTGGTCGATCTATCTACTCAGAGAAAATAATAATAAAAAAAATAAGAAAAATCGTATTAGTTGTTGTTTTAAAAAGCAGATCATAGAAAAATCAATATAGAGATATACAAGTAGCTATAGTCATAGTACCCAGTATAAGATATTAGATCATTTGTGATTAATTGTTGAGAGAATATTAAAAGGTATTTTCTGAGTCTTTAGAGTTTGTGCGTCTGTGTGTGTATTTCCTATAGTATAGTGAAAGAGTGCAACATAGAGAGAATATATAGATTCAGTGGGATTAACTATTATTAGAGATATTTTATTACTATAATAAGGCAAAGTCAAAGAGAGCGCTTCAAGAGGGAGTAGCTGTGGATAACAGCACTTGTTAAGAATAGAAATATCCGGATAGTAGTGCTTGTTTCCTTATCTTTAACTCATCTCAACTTATAAACTTTCTATTCAAATATTAGTGTTACACATTATTACACTGTCTTTAAAAAATAAGAGTGGCAGGCGCTTCTTTTTATAAATTAAAAAGGAGAACCAACCCATCTCGCATTGTGTCTACTGCTTAGTACTTTAGAACTGTCTACAATTGGTGTCCCAACAGTGGCATAATTGTAACTAGTGTTTTTGATTAGATTGTTTTTTTTTTAGGGTTTCGTCAAGAGGATGTAATCAAGCAGGCGCTTCAGCGGAAGAGTCGTAGGATCTACAACAAGTGGATCAATAGCCGTTATCAGAAGATAGCGTAGGGCTGTATCGTGAAAACAGTCAGGTTTAATTAACCAAGAGTGTGTTTTTTCCTTTGTGATCTTTGCTTGGATTTGATATTTCGGGAATGGATCCTACTGCAACTACATCTAGGGGATGTCAAGAGAGGGTTAAATCGCCCAATTCTTCGACATCGTTTCCAAAAACGGTAACCACGATTATTAGGTGTAAAGACAAAAGCTTGCGCTTTGCGGGAATTAATGCCAAAAAGTTTTTACGCAGGTTTGAACAAGCAGCGGAAGTCCATGGAGCAACCGAATATGATATGGTACGACAAGTACTATTCTTTGTATCTGATGAGTGCAAAGACGATTTAGATGATTTAAAAGGGCATGAGGAGCGAAATTGGTCAGTGCTAAAAGAACAAATGCTCAAGAGATGGCCAAAGGTTACCAAGGAAACTAGGTATACAATGAAGGACCTGGATATTTTGGTAAATAGGGTCAAGGCTAGAGAAGGTGTTCGAGACCCCAAGAAATTTAAAAGTTTTAGGGAAGACTTCAATCAGATAGTAGAATATTTAGTTAGTAACAAAGATTTTAGTGATGTTAATGCGTCGTTACCTTGGTTTTGCGAAGCGTTAGCGCCAGAAGTTGAAGACTGGGCAAAAAGGCGCTTGGATAACAAAGGAAAGTTGGTTAAAAAGAGGGACGGAAATTATAAGTACCCTGGATTAGAGGAAGTAGAAATGGCAGTGGAAGCTGAAATGAAGTTGCGTCGAGTTGAGCGATGTGCAGCAAGGGTGGCTCTGGATAATGAGGATATGGGGGAAGATGCGCCAGGCGTACGATTGCCTTCTCAGATCTCGTCTCCTAAAGATAAAATTCTCTCTAAAGATCCAGATTCAGTCATGGCAAGACTCGATGAGTTGGAGAAGAAGATAGTTGAAGCGGCAAAAGCGAAAGAATCGTTTAGGCCCAAGAGTTCTCCTCAAACTTCGCGTTTTTCCGCTATGGTGTGCTATTATTGTAATAAAGAAGGGCATACAAGGATGAGGTGTAATGAGCTTCAAAAGGATAAAGAGGAAAAGGTAGTTTACAAGGATGGGACTACGCTTATGTTGGAAGATGGTACCAGGTTGATTAAAGACAAAGATCGAGGAATGCTAGCCATGGTCATTGATCATATTAATAAAAAGTCTATGGAAAGCAGGTCAAGCAAGGGCAAAGAGCCGGAAAATAAGGAGAAAAGCAAGGATGCGAAGTCGGTTAATTTTGCAGTTACTTGCGCGGTGTTAGATTTTAAAGTAAAAGAAGGAGCGGTTGTAGCGCCACTTACCGCAGCACGACTGGAGATGTTCGCGGCGAAGCATAAGAAAATGGCCCCACCTACAATTAATAGGCCAAGAAGGGCTGGCGCTAGGTATGCGAATCCAGAGGATATGGAGGAGGTAGGGTATACTACTAGAGAAAATACACCTGCACCTATTGAGGATGTTGAAATGGATTGTATGGACTCTGGAGGTTACGGCGTGGATCACCAGGAAATAGAACAGACGGCAATGTTGGAGGAACCAGTGGTAGTACAGCAAAGAGCGGTACCTGCTGAGGGAATGCCAGGAGCAAAGCATAATACTCCAAAGAACCCACCCGGAAGAGCGAAAACTGGTGCCAAGGCAACTCAGCCTAAATGGAGAATGCAGAGCCCGGTTCATTCTGATTTTCCCAAAGCTGCCAAGGATTTAGCTGCAGAATGTTTGAAGACTACAGTTTCTGTTCCATTGGGGATGCTGACTGCAGTAGCACCAGCCGTAGCAAATGGAATTGTGGATAAGTGCAGAAAGCAAAGGATTGCTAATTGCGCTGAGTTTGATATGGCAGAATACTCATTTCAGCCAGTTGTTGGATTACCTAGGGCGCCACATTACACAGGACCCTTAGGGTATTTAACTATTACGGTAAATGGTAAGCAAATTAAAGCGTTAGTAGATACGGTTTCACAAATCAACGTGGTATCAGTGGATGACGCAGTGGAATTAGGTCTTCCTGTAAAAGACGGCGAAGGCACTGTCGCAGGAATTGGGGGAGTTAGGTTACCTGTTATAGGTGTAGCAGAGTATGTATGCACTAGAGTTGCGGGAGCAACAAGAGATATACATTTCTATGTTCCAATGGGTGTAGTTAAACCAGTTTTAGGCACACCATTTTTAATGGATTATTTGGCGACTATAGATTATTGTTTAAATAAGACTATAGGAATCAGGATTATGGGTGATGACGGTGTTCCAGTAACAGCAGTCTTAGTAGCGCCCAAGGATGGTGGCTGGGAAACTAAGTACTCTGGAGCTGCGCGGCTAGAGAAAGAAAGAGAGTTTTATGAGGAAGTCTCAGATGAGGAGATAGTGCTACCGCCAGGAAGGCGTCAACATTTTCATTAGGGACTGGCATTTTAGGTGTTACTATCTCCCAGGATGAGAAGAACCCGGATAGTGACCAGTCAGTCCAACAAGGAGGGATACGTAAAGCGGTACTTCATAGGTGTCTTGGGGATACTACTGTAGAATGTATTATACCTAAGCTTTTTAATTTTTTTAATTATGGATATTGTTATACTTATATTAAAAAGAAAAGACAAAAACAGGATTTAGGTGTAACCCGTAGTTATATTAGAAAGGGTTTTATTTTAATTAATGAAGGAAGCAGTAAGGACTGTTTTGCATCTAAGTATAAACCAGTAGCTGTTAAGGTTAAACCAGTGAATATAGCGATGCCTGATTTGAATCCTCCTTTGCAGAGGCCGGCGCTATCTAGAAATCCTTATGATACACCTTTAACAAAGTTTCCGCCTGATTTTGCGTTCACCAGTAAGATCACGATGGAAAGGCTTCAGATGGTAGATTTTGGACCAGAGGGCTGGTTATCGCAGGAAGAAAAGAAGTTATTATTACATGTTATGGTTCTTAGGGAAAAGGCTATTGCGTTTTCAGAAGAGGAAAGAGGTTTGTTAAAACACTCTTATGGTAAACCTTATATTGATCCAGTTATACCTCATGCCCCGTGGAAAAAGAAGGCTTTTCCAATACCGGTGGCTATGAGAGAAAAGTATACGGAATTAATTAGGGGAAGGTTAAAGTACGGCTTGTATGAACAGTCTATGTCTAGTTATTCAAGTCCAGTGTTTTGTGTGGTCAAACATAATGGTAAATTAAGGGTTGTTCATGATCTTAGGGAGATGAACAAGGTTACGGTAAAGGATGCAGGGATGCCACCAACGCCAGAAGAATTTGTGGAATCTTTTGCAGGGCGTGCATGTTACGGATTAGGTGATATTATGGGAGGATACGATGAGCGCGAGTCAGACAAATCGTCTAGACCCATGACAACGTTTGAAACACCACTGGGGCGCTTTAGGTTGACAAGGTTACCACAAGGCGCAACAAATTCTGTGGCGGTATATCAAGCACAGATGATGTGGATATTGCAGGATGAAATCCCAGAACATGTGGGAATTTTCATTGATGATGGTGGTATAAAAGGACCAGCCAGTGATTATGAAGGGGAAGTGTTAAAAGAAAATCCGTATATTAGAAAGTATATTTGGGAATATGTGATTACCCTGGAAAGAGTGCTATTTAGGATAGAGGAGGCAGGATTAACGATTTCTGGGTCTAAATTTGCCTGTTGTGTTCCAGCGCTAGATATAGTGGGACATGCGGTATGTAAGGAAGGGAGAATCATCGCTGAAAAACAGAGGAATAAGGTACTTACATGGCCAAGACCAAGAAATACTAAGGAAGTTAGAGGGTTTTTAGGCATTTGTACATATGTAAGAATGTTTATTCGAGATTTTTCTTTGATGTCTTTGCCTTTACGGCACTTAACAAGAAAGAATGTTGTATGGGATTGGACGGAGGAATGTGAGGAGTCATTCGAGTTATTAAAGAGGGTTGTGGGAAAAGATATTCTTTTGAAGAAATTGGAGTATGGACCAGGTGCTGGAAAAATTACTCTAGCGGTGGATTCTAGTGTGTCCGCGGTGGGCGCAGTTTTGATGCAGGAGGACAAAGAAGGTAATGATAGACCTGTCCTTTACGAGTCCAAGACTTTTACCAAAGTGGAGTCTAGGTACTCCCAGTCCAAGCTGGAGTTATGTGGAGTAGCGAAGATCCTTAAAAAGCTACAATGGATGCTTTGGGGGCAGCATTTAGAGCTGCAGGTTGATGCGCTATCGTTGGTGCAAATGATTAGTAGCCCGAGTTTACCAGATGCGCCCATGACGAGGTGGGTAGCGCAGATTTATTTGTTTTCTTTTGATTTAATCCATAAGCCAGGGAAATCTTTCACTATTCCAGATGCGCTGTCGAGAAGACTGTTGTGTGAAGAAGACTCGGAAGCGGAAGAATTTGAAGAAGATAAGAGATGGGTAAACGGGATAGATTATTGTTATACACAATTTGGCAAGAACGTCCGCAACGATGATAAACTATCAAGCAAGAATTTCTGTGAATACCATAAACTAGATGTTTGTAACAAGGTTGAACTGCAACTTGATTTAGGGAACACTGAAGCTAATGTAGCGACAAGGAGTGCGCAAGGCGAGGAAGTGGAGGAGTCAGATGATGGAGATACTTCAAAGGGAAGTCAGGATAGTAGTACTCAACTCAAAGAGGGGGAGTATTTAGAGGACAACGCATCTACAGATGAGGGAGTAGAGTTGTTAAAGTTATATTTGGAAGGTAATAGTCGACCGGATTTTTGCAATAAAAAGGTTTGGCGCAATATTAAAAGGCGCGCTAAAGGCTATTTTATTAAAAATGGGAAGTTATGGAAGAATCAAGCATTGTCTTCTCAGTTAGTTATTCAAACTAGGGAAGGGAAGGAGAAGATACTCAGGGAGTTACATGAGAATTTAGGACATAGAGGTCAAGATGAGACTCATCGCAGAGTTAGGGAAAGATTCTGGTGGCCCAACATGAAAAATGAAGTAAGAGATTGGGTTAAATCTTGTCCTGAATGCCAGCACAGAAGTTACAGAAAGCCAAAAGAAAAAGGGAGAGCGACGGGAGAGGATACTGTTTTTGGTAGGGTCAGTTTAGATGCAGTCCATATAAAAGAAGGACACTTTAAATACCTGGTAGTAGCCAGGGATGATCTGTCAGGATGGGTTGAAGCAGCGCCGCTGATAAACCTCAAGGCAAGTAATGTGGCCGAGTTTTTGAAGAAAGAATGGATTTATAGGTATGGGGTAATGAAGATAGTAACCGTAGATGGTGGCGCTGAATTTTCGGGAGAATTCCAAGAAGTAGTAAAAGGTATTGGCGCAAAGTTATGAGTTGCAACACCATATTATCCTGAAGCAGAGGGAATGGTAGAAAGAGGGCATCAAGTTATAAAAGATGCGCTAGTTAAGTTATGTGGAAATAATTGGGTGAAGTGGAAGAACTACTTGCCATTAGTTTTGTTTGCGGACAGGATTTCAGTTAAAAGGACAACAGGGTTTTCGCCGTTCGAGCTTATTTTTGGTCAAAGGGCGGTATTACCTATTGATCTGGAGGCTGGATCTTTCCTAGGATGTGATTGGGATCAAGTGCACTCAACCAAAGATTTAATTCTAGCAAGGGTAGCGCAACTTGAAAGGAAAGACGAGTTTGTGGAGAAAGCGTATGAAAGAATGATGCAGATCAAGGACAAGTCAGTTAAATATTGGGATGAGCACTTAGCGCATAGGTTAAGAAAGCCATTGAAACCAGGAGATTTGGTTTTGGTTTATAATAGAAGTTTAGAAAGCCAATGGGGGAAGATGTTTTCTGAAAGATGGAATGGTCCTTATAGGATAAGAAAGCAGATAACTGGAGGGTCTTACTTACTGGAGGAATTAGATGGTACTGAGTGGAAGCGGCGTGTGGCCGCAGACCAGATCAAAAGATTCTACCCACGGGGTGTTCCAGTGATACAAGATAGCCTCCGGAATGAGGATAAACTACCAGAATAATACCTCCGGGAAGAGGATTAAACTAACAAGTTATGTTAAGTTTTGTTTTTTCTAAGAGGACTCACAGGAGGCTTTTGACACAGTTGTGACGGATAGAGGGCACTAACTGGAAGTTAGGCAGACTATGGCAGAACAGGCAACTGGCACAAGCGCTTAGATGAGGGTGCAGAAGAAAATGAAATCTTATATTTTCATCGTTCGAGGGGACATGACAAAATAGGTAATTGGATTAAAGGAGATGTGTATCATGTAAACGCAAAAGACGCTGGGGATTTAGCTAATGGGTTAACTAACTAGGAGTGGAATAGCAATTTATAGATGAGGCGCTCTACAGTTCAATTCTTATTTTACGTAGTATATCACTGTATCGCAGTAAAGGCAGTAAAGTTTTACGATATGAAGGTTTATTTATGATTTTTTTGGGTTTACAGTCTTTTAAAGAAAGTAGAGGGAGAAAAGTTAGGCACTCTAAAAGTATGGAAGACAGGTGTAACAAAATAGGGCCATGTCTAAAAAGATTATTTGAAGGCATAGCATGAGAAATGTATAAAGACTATTTACAGGAAGGATGGACAGAGGAGAATCAAAAGGAGAAGCGCTAGTGGTCTATTCAGTATCAGGATGAAAGCTAATAGGATATCCTTTCCAGTCTTCAGGCATGACAAAGTGACGGGTATTGGCAGGGAATCCAAGAATAGTTGTTGAGATGATTTCGTTCATTAGTTGACCTATAATTTCTATATGAGTATAGCGAGCTTCAAGTTCAGCGTCAGAAAAAGCTGGTGCGTTATTGTAGGATAGGGACATAGCGTCATATATAAGACGAAGTCTGGAAAACATTCGCATGGAATGGACAAAGGGTAAAGGAATGGGAACCTATCCCAAGGAGATAGACACATTGAAACCTGACAGGAAGTTAGTAAGCAAGAAGAGCATAAGTATTGTGAAGGATGCTTACTTGCTAATAAATTTTATGGGCGTGCTGACGGAGAAGTAACAATAACCGCATCAGGAGCAGCTGTAGGAAAGCCTGAGCGTATGGAAGCACTGGAACTCGGAGGGGGAGAAAGTGTAGCCCTAGGCTGTATGGATATTTTGTGCCTGGGAAAACTAGGAAGTGATGGCGACTCATAAGGAACATTATTATTATTAGTGGAAATAGTGGGACTAGTGGTGGTAATTATGGGAGCGCTACTAATAGAGATAGGTGGAAAGCGAATATAACCAGTAGGCTGAAGAGTATTCTGGTTAAGGGAGGTATTGCAAGTTTTGTGGTATCTAAAGCAATTATCACAGACAGTTCTAAAAGAGGCATAGCCCCGAGGTCTAGAAAATGTACAGCTAAAGTTACGTCGTTTGCAAAATGAGCAAGCTTGATCTCTGGGAACTGTGCGATATTGAGTCATGATGTTAGAATAGAGGAAATTCAGGTTATTAGAAGGGCTATTTATAGGTTAACAATAGCATTATAAAGAAGTCATCAGTTGCGCCACGTCTGACTTGAGCGCTGGATGGTTTCTAAGAAGCTAGCAAGAAGCGTTTCTCATAATAAAGAACCCAAGGAAAGATGAATTGTTACAATCAAGGGAAAGGCATGTATTGCAAAGGTTTAAAGATTGAAAGAAAGCGCATACGCAAATGATGCAGGAGAAGTAATTGCTGTAGCAGAAATCTCAAGTTGTTATTTTTGGTTTCATCTTTCATAGGCACTTAGTAGAAGGGTGCGCTGCTTAGAAAAAGGATGATATTTTGGGGGCAACTCATCTCGTGGTTGTAGAGTTCTCACAGGAAAGTTAAGTGAAAATAATAATAAAAATAAATAAATATATATTACATTTTTTTTACAAGGCTATATACATTACAAGGAATAAATACAAAAGAAAATATTTTTTTAGTGGTATTCTTCTTCATCAAAGATTGGGATGCAGATAGCCCAATTGTTAACAGCTTCTTGCATGTTTTGTTGCAAGGCAGCTATTAGTTGTTTTCGCTTATTATACTCAGCGCGAGTATAAACCAGAACCTCCTCGAGGAATGTTTTGATGGCCTCAATCATGTTATTCATACGACGCATGGTCGCATTGTAAGGAGCGCAGGCAATCTGTTCTGCAAATTCCCAGTTTTGAGCCATGGTGGGCTCATCGTCATCTACTACCGAAAAGTTATCGTTTGGCCATTCAACCGGAGTGACGGTATTGAAGACCGGCTGCATATCAGACCAGTCAGGAGTGGGTGATCGAGGAGTAGGTTTGGGAGTAGGCGTCGTATCCCAGGTGGGATCTTCTTCCAAGGTAGGAAGGAATAGTGGAGTGATAGGAGGCGGAGGCGTTTCAGCATAAGGAGTATCTGGTGCATCCTACATAGTAAAAAAAAAAAAAAAAAAAAAAAAAAAAAAAAGGGAAAAAGAGAATGTTAGTATTAGAAAGAAAAGAAGTAAGAAAAAGAAACTTACTGTACTTTCCTCCGAGAAAAGAGATTTAGGGACAGAAGCGACGCTACTAGGAGTAGGCTCACGGTAACCAACCTTGGTTCGTTTGTTACCAGGTGGGGTAACAGGAGCAGGCACCGGGCGCTTGATGGTCATTTGACTCATCATATTTGTCGTAGAAGCATTTGGGTCCAGGCGCGCGACGATGGGCGGCCCATTGTAACTGCATTTCTTCTTGCGTTGCTTGCAGTAACCACATGACTAGGAAAAAAAGAAAAATGAAAAGGTTAGAAACAAATGGGAAGGAGAATGAAGAGAACTTACAGTGAAGAAAGTATTGCCACGGCGGGCTTTTGAAAAATGACATGGAGTTATGCCATTTTCGATGCAACGAGTGCATCTTGTCCCACCCATCAGTGTGGTTATGGGCGTTGTTGGGGAAGCAGTAGGGGGCTGAGTGCGCACGAACTGTTGAATAGCGTCCACGACGTTGGTGGTATTTTCAGCATTAGTAGGGGTTCTTCTGGTATTCATTGTGAAGGATAAAAATAATAAAGATAATAAGAAAAGAGAAAAGGATAGAAGGTGGAGGAAGAAAACGCTGCGAGACACAGAATATTTATGGGCTCCTGGGGACAGTCGCGAGTAGAGGGAGGATGTGGTACGCGCCTCACAGGAAGCGTGATTTTAGACCAATCATCGCGCGTAGTCCAGGAAGAACAAAGGGGAGCTAGCGCAGCAGGAAATGTTAAAATATAATATGTATTTGCGTGTTTCAAGGAACAAAGGAAATGGAAGCGCGGAAAAGATTGAGGGTCTGTGCGCTCGGATTTTGTAGCAAAATGTGCCGCACAATGGGGAATTGTGTGTTATTGATTTAGGACCATAAAGCGCTAAACAATATGGATTTGGGCTTTCCAAAAAAAGTATGTCTTACACATTAAGAAGAAAGTCATGGATTAAGGACGACTCAAGTGCATGGTATGCTGTACCGCGGCCAGTTGGGAAACTTACTGAGACAAGTAATAAAGAAGGCTAACTAGTAAAGCGAGCTGTCAGAACTACGAACCTAGTATTAAAGCAAAGAGAGTGGGGACTCAATCGTAAAACTACCCAAGAGTTAAGGCAACTAGACGCAGCGTTAGGATAAGTCAAACCTGGAACTAGCGCTGAAACAAAACAAGGTATAGTTAAAAGCGCATATGTGGAGAATCAGTGAAACAAGTTAATACTAGTGTTAGTAATTATAGGGTCTGATTTAGGCGCTGTAGTTGTTGCAAGAAGTGTAAGTAGCATACTAATAAATTAGTTATTGTTTTACTAATGTGGCGCTAGAGTCAGCGCTGGAGATCCATTAGGTAACTGTGTCTTGAGCGCCGGAAGAATATAAAAGGAGGACTATTAGATAGGGACAAGAGGAGAACTGGTCGATCTATCTATTTAGTTAATAAAATAAGAAAAATCACATTAGTTGTCATTTTAAAAGAAGATCATAAAAAAAATCAATATAGAGATATAAGTGTAGCTATAGTCATAGTACCCAGTATAAGATATTAGATCATTTGTGATTAATTGTTGAGAGAATATTAAAAGGTATTTTCTGAGTCTTTAGAGTTTGTGCGTCTGTGTGTGTATTTCCTATATTATAGTGAAAGAGCACAACATAGAGAGAATATATAGATTCAGTGGAATTAACTATTATTAGAGATATTTTATTACTATAATAAGGCAAATTCAAAGAGAGCGCTTCAAGAGGGAGTAGCTGTGGATAATAGCGCTTGTTAAGAATAGAAATATCCGGATAGTAGTGCTTGTTTCCTTATCTTTAACTCATCTCAACTTATAAACTTTCTATTCAAATATTAGTGTTACACATTATTACACTGTCTTTAAAAAATAAGAGTGGCAGGCGCTTCTTTTTATAAATTAAAAAGGAGAAACAACCCATCTCGCATTGTGTCTACTGCTTAGTACTTTATAACTGTCTACAGCGTGCTAAAAATTGACTGGGAAAGACAGATCTGGTCTAGTTGCAACTGCCACATAACTGAGAGCACCTAGAATGGAGAGATATTTAGTTGTTTCTATAGCTACCTCTTTGTCTTTTGCCGTGGTGATTTCCAAATTGTTTGTTAAGGGTGATCTTGTGGTCAATCAAGATGGGTTATGAGTCCATAGAATCTTGTCAATGAGCTTAAAATTGTGTAGATCAAAACCTTCTGGAACTTCTTTGATAGAAACACCACCTATACCATCAACACTATCATTCCATTTTACCTTCAAACTACTATCCAAACCATCTTCCAAACACTTTAACACCTCCTCACTACTACCAGTAACTATACCATCATCAACATGTATCCATATCACTCCCAAACAATCCTTCTTCCTAAGAACATAGAAACTTTTATCATACTGACTTGCTTTATACCCCAGAGCATCCAATTTGCTGGCTATATGAAGCCACCAGAATCTTGCTGCTTTCTTGGTACCATAGAGGGCTTTCTTCAAGCATAACGCATTGCCAACTTCACGTAACTGGTAACCTTCAGGAGGTCGCACCCAAATTGCTTCATCAATTGGACTGTGAAGGTAAGAAGCAGTGAAATCAAAAGATTTGACAGGCCATTTTTGATAAGCTGCTAAAGTGAGAAGAATGCGTTGTGAAGCAAAAGTAGCAGTTGGGGCAAAGGTGTCAGTAAAATCAATACCATATTGTTGTAAAAAATCTTTAGCTACGTATTGTGCCTTGTAGATTGGAGTTTTGGAAGAAGGATTTTTGATTGTGAAGACCCATTTTACATTGGTGAGCTTGGCGCCAGGGGGGAGCTTCTCCTCATACCACACATCCATATCTTTCATGTTTAGCAGTTCCCTTTTGCAATCTTGGTCCCACTTTCGACTGTCAGGTGAGATCATAGCTTGCAGATGTGTTCTGGGAATAATGGATGATTGGGACAAACCTTTTTTAACTGTTTCATGTACAGCTTTTTCCTGAGAGATAAGAGTTTCCTCATCCTTGAAATCACCTAGCTTCATATTATTGAGGATATGGCCTAGAGAGACCTTAGATGGTGGTGGTTGATAAGCAGCTTTGTGAGCAGGAAGTTGGTCACCAGGGAAAACAGCCATAGCAGATTCAAAGAAGGAGTTTGATTCTGGGTGCCAAAAAAACCAACCTGCATTATTCAAAGAATAACCTATACACTTACAAATCAAAGCCCGTTGGTCCAGTTTACGTCTGGTTTCTTTATGGATATGGACAAAAGCTGTTTCACCAAATATTCTGAGGTTTGAGTAAGTTGGGTCACAATTGTAGATGAGTTTCAAGGGAGTTTTGTCACCAGTCTTGACATTGGGGAGCCGGTTGTGAACATGAGCTTCCCATTTGTAAGCCAAGCCCCAGAATCATTCAGGTAGTTCGCTTGCTAGTAAGATTTTCCTGGCAATGTCACCAACAGTTCTGTTGAAACGTTCCGCTGGTCCATTTTGTTCATGATGATGAGGACAGGTTATTTCATGAGTCGCTCCAATGTCAGCCAGGATCTGAGCCATTTGTTTACTGTGCATTTCCCCCCCCATTGGTTCTTAATGCTTGTAATTTCTTACCAGTAACATTTTCTAGATTTTTATAAAAGGTGACAAAAGCAGTTGTGGCCTCAGATTTGGAATTGAGCAAAAATACCTCACCATAGGAAGTTGAACTTTCTCCAAACATTGCCGCCCATCTTTCCCCATTAACAGTTGGATCCATAGGACCAACCAGGTCTCCAACAATAAGGCTTATCATTGATTCTGGTCTTGATTCCCGTGTTGCTGATGGTTTCCTTGTACTTTTTGCTATTAAGCAATCTTCACAGTCAATCTTACCTGGTGGCATAGAGAGGGGCAAGCCAGCACTAATTCCAGTTCTGATGATAGTTCGAATTGTGTTTTCACTGGTATGGCCAAGCCTTCTATGCCAGTCCATGAGGGAACCTTTTGCAGCAGGGGGTCAATTGATGGTATCATTCTTTTTAAAAGTACGCAGGAGGGAAGGATTCAAGGGAAAATGATAAGAGGAAACATTTTGATTGCAGTCACTAGACCTAATTACATCTAAAATCCATCTTCTCCTTGTACTTTCCAACCGCCCTGTCATAATCAGTTCATCTTTAAAATAAATCCCTAAATTTTTGTCTTCAGAACATAAATCAAAACAAAAACCATTGTCCACTAAATCAAAGAGAGAAATAAGAGTAGTTCTAACTTCTGGACAGTAAAAAACATTGGTAATAGTATTAACTTTCCCATCTCCTTTTATATTTAGGTCCCCTATGCCAGTGATAAATGAGGAAAGACAGTTAGTTGCTACTTTGATAGGTATTTGATTTTTAAGAGGTCTGAAATTGCTGAGAAGGCTCACATTGCCAGTGACATGATGGGTGGCACCAGAGTCCAATATTGCCACATTCCTGGCGAGCGCTTCAAGTGACCATTCTGCACGGTTTAGATCAATTTGTTCCAACTGTTCATACAGAGCCTCCACATTTTCTTCAAAGATAGTGACTTCATCTGCTTCAATTTGTACATCTCTTGCTCTAATTTGTCTGTGCTGTGGTCTTTTGTAAGGGATGTATATTGGTTTGCTTTTTGCATTTGGGTCAGAGGCAAGGGTTGTAGCATGTTCTCTCATGAGGTAGAGCCTCGCAGAAAAGGTGGAAGAGTTAAGGTTGTAGGGACATTGGGTAAAGAAATGAGCTGTTGATTTGTATTCATGGCATTGTCATTGAGCACCAGCGGGTCTGTAAGAGTCAGTTTGACGTTGTGGGTTAGTCACCGCATTAAAGGTTGGTTCAGCAGACAGAGAAGTAGCAAGAGTTGTTGAGACAGATTCTCTATCAACCCTATTTTGAGTCAAAGATGGCATGAGTTGACAGAAATCTTCAAAAGTGACCGCTTTTGAGTCAGCACGATTGTCCAGGGCAACACAGAGATCTATGTATAGGTCCTTAAGGGATGAAGGCAATAAGGCATGAGACATTAGTGCTTTGAATACCTTATGATCAAAAGTGATTCCTTGACGTTCAATTGCTTCAAAATACTTGTTGAATGCCTCCAGATACTCACTGTGGGATGTGAACTGTGTTTGTTTCAGATTGATGAGATTGCATATGGCGGTCATTCTAGAAGTATGATTAGATCTAGCAAACTTGTTGATGATATGAAGATAAGTTTGGCGAGCATTCCAGTCTGTTGATATTTCATGCCAATGATTATGTGAGATGGAGTGTATTAGAAGCAAGTGAGTTACTCTATCTTCATATTCATCAGGTCCTTTTTCATCATTAAGTGCATAAGCTCTTGTGCCAACAAAGTCTTTTATTAAAGCCATGATGTTGCTATGCCAATCTGAGTAATTACAGCCATTAACATCAAGGATTGGAATGGACTTGGTGAATTCTATGACATTGCGTAGCGTTCTCTGCCTCTCTATCATACTTATCGAGTTATTTGTTGACATGTGGTGAGGAGGTTGGCGTGCATGACCGATGGGATTGGCCTGTCTAAAAGGTGAGGCCGATCGCTCCGTCGGTGCAGCCATAGAGGATAGGGGATCTGGCATTGGATTGTTTGGAGTAGGGTGTAGTTTATGTAGAGGAGGGGTAGGGGTTACAGGTAGAGGTGTGGGGGTAGTAGGGGATGTAATTGTTGGATTTGGAAGTGGAGGGGGAGTGAGGGAAAAAGGGGGGGCCGATGTTAAGACCTCCTATCACCTGCGTGAGGTTGTCGACAGTAGTCGGCGATTTGTGCTGGTGCAAGGGGATTACTCGCGAAGTTGGGAAAGGTAGTGTAGTGGGGGAGGCTAGTGCAGAGGGTGGAGGAATAGATGCAAGCAGGGGTGAGTGTAGGGGCAGGGGTAGGAGAAGGGGTTTGGGTTCATTGGGTAGTGGAACGAGTTTGTCAGTGTGAAGTCGGTAAGAGATTCGGATCAGGATTTAGGGGGTCTATACCAATACTGCATAGTTCTCGGTTGGAGATTGAACAGGAGGATTTGATTTTACCAGCACAATTATCAGGTGAGTCTTCTTTCGACATGCGCTGGGGGTTTTTTGGCTACTAGCGCTCCTAGTGTCGCTAACGCTAGTGGAGTTTCTTTTGGCTAATGTTTCAATGCCCGCGGGTACAGCCCATAACCTGTAGCACGGTGTCAACCTGTAGAACTCTGGAAAGAACCCATAATCATTACTTTACCTGTAGCCCGGTGTCATCGTGTAGAACTCCGGAAAGAACCGGAGAACAGGGGACTCCGCGACTACAGTCTATATACATTTGCACACATAACTAAGTACATAGTCCTAGTGACTTAACAGTGAAATGCCTTTTAAATAATTACAAATTTATAATTTTGATACCCCCTATTGTA
This sequence comes from Hemileia vastatrix, assembly GCA_030280995.1. Classification (NCBI taxonomy): domain Eukaryota; kingdom Fungi; phylum Basidiomycota; class Pucciniomycetes; order Pucciniales; family Zaghouaniaceae; genus Hemileia; species Hemileia vastatrix. The sequence continues at coordinate 28,464,254 of JASXTE010000014.1, read as the reverse complement.
AATTTTATTGACTCGAGATGTCAAAATACATTTAAAAAAAACTGAAATTTATTATACAGGAATTTATGGCATTTGAAACTGTTTTGAAAATACTCTTGTGAATTATTTTTTTTTATACTCTTTCAAGCTGTCATGAGATGTCTGAGCTATTCAGTATTCATATTGCTACAGACAAAAGCTGCCATTAGTTTTCAGTTGACAATAATAAAGCCACTTAACTGATGAAATCTCTAGTTTAATTTAATCATTAGGGTCTGATGAATGTATCACCTTATCACGTAATACGTTCACTTTTTTACTACTTTGATTCAATTCTACTAATTTAAAAATGATAAGGCGGTCATCAAAGTGAATAAACAATGCATACACTCTAGAATCTTATATTATCCGACTCTGGATCGTCCAAAATTTCACTTCCAGGAAATTCCTTGATGAAGATTTTAGTCACAGGTGGTTCAGGTGTGTTTTAATACTGAATTTGACCTGTGGAACCTCCATGGCACAGAATTAAATTATCTGTTCATGTCAATACATCCTTATATCAGGTTTGCTTGGCCGAGCCGTGTGTTCGGCATTCAAAGATGCTGGTCACGATGGTATGTAGTTTTCGAAAATCACTACCACCCTTCGAATTCTTAACTTTGCGTAATCATGCTCTTTCAGTAAAGGGATTGGCATTCTCTCGAGTCAAAGGAGATTTGGAAAAAGTAGGATCAGTAATACTCTTGCTATCAGGGACAAGTTTGACCGTGTTCAAATTCAAATTTTAGATTGATTTGAATGATTACCAAGAAGTAGAAAATCTGTACAAGGCGTATTGCCCCGACATCGTGATTCATTGTGCCGCTGAACGCCGACCAGATGTTGCTAAGAGGGACCCTACAGCTGCTCGCAAGGTAAGTAGTGCTCCTGTGTTAAAAGATCTAAGTTTCATTTCTGGCAGTGTCCAACTTGCTTATCGTGCTCAACGTGTGCTAGCTCAACGTAGACGCCACTCGAAACCTTGCCATTCTGCACAAAGCATATGGAGGAAAGCTGATTTATATCTCTACCGACTATGGTAAGGGTGATCCTAGCATCGCCATCCGGAGTAAAATGAAACTGAGAAAAATGTGAAATCTTCTTTTTTTTGGTCCAGTTTTTCATGGCCACGCCCCCGTCAATGGTTATTCTGTTGAGACGATTCCCAAGTAATGTAGCGAACATTTCTAAACCTCTTCTATTGCAGTTCTGAAAATTTTGGGTTCATATAGTCCAACTAACTTATACGGAGAAACCAAATTAGCAGGCGAAGTAGCTGTTTTGCGCGAAGGTAAACCAGGGTTTGTAACGTGCCTTCGCGTACCAATTCTGTAAGTGGTATGAGTCTTTGAATATGTTCAACTGCAAATCTTATCACGCTAAAGGGGAATGAATCTCAGGTATGGCCACGTAGAGTTTCCAGGCGAATCTGGTCAGTAAATTTCTGATAAGTAGCTATCATTTCAAGAATTCAGAAATGAGATAAATCAATCAATGTCACGTTTTTGTAGCTGTGAATATTCTTCTAGACAGCATTCACAAAGCTATGTCGGGAGAGAAAGTATTCATGGATGATTGGGCAATTCGGTACCCGACACTAGTGGATGAGGTAGCTGCATTTTTGGTAGAGCTAGCTGGTAAGTGATCTGGGCATCTGAAAACGTCGGAACATTCAAGTGACTCCCATTGAATGCTAGAATCTCCTGCTAAACTTCCCCCCGTTCTGCATTACTCGGGTCAAGAAAGTCACACAAAATACACGATGGCTATGGTGATTGGAAAAGCCATGGGGATGGATCTAAAAAAGTTAGAGCGAAATCTAGTAAGAGTTAGTGAAGGTCCGCGAGGTGATGAGGAAGTCAAACGACCCAAAGACTGTCATCTTAACATGGATAAAACGTTAGAAATAGTTAGGCCAGAAAAAGTGCAGGGTCTGAGAAACAGAGTCTCATTTGAGAAATGGTGGACCGAAGAATTAAAAGCTGCTGGAAAGGGGTCTATGTAGCTTTTATAGTGAGTTTTATAGTCTGGGTGTATTTAGAGTGTAACTGGATGAGATTTGAAATTGTAGGAACTTTTACTTAGCGCCATGACCAGATGTTTTTACTAGTTGTTCATGCGTGTGAATGAGACTGGAAAAAAGATCAGAATTCTACTCCATGATGGGCGATGTCTACGCAACTTGTGGGAATGAAAAATCATCAAAAAGAATGCTTACAACCGGTATTATTTTGAGTTTTGATTTTCTGATTTTTGTGGATTGGCATTAGTCCATTTGTAATTGTTCCTGATTGCCTTTTAATCGAATTCGCAGCAGTACCGCATCATTTTATATATATTTATTCAACTACGTACACAAACTGTTTGCAGGGGAGTTGGCTGGCCACAAACATTTAGTTTTAGGCAGTACGTGTGATTTTTCTCTGCAATCGCTAGCAAGGCTATTTCTAATTACTCACTAATATTGGACCAAGAGAAAGTAGACACCTTCCTTAGATTCACCACTGGTATTCTTGGATTTTTGGAGATCTTTCGCCCCTTAATGGTGTCTTTGATGGCTAATCATGATTCTATAGAATCTGTCTCCCTAAACATTTCTTCTCCCTCTCCTGAGCCTCATACCGATGCTCAATGGAGTACTTACTCATTTGAAATTAAAAATGATCAAACAGCTGATTATTTTTCACAATCATCAAGATCCGTCCCCTCTATATTTTCGCCCTCTACTGGTGTTCAAACAGACTCATCAATTGATGCGCATTCACCTTTGCCTTGCACGTCCAGTAATACATCCCATCATGTGTCTCCAATTTTTCAAGAAGTGGATTTGAACTCTAAATCTCTTTTTTCTATGGCGTCTTCATCAGTTGTTTATTTGGAGCCTCCGCTTTTTTCTCAATCTACCTCTTCTTCTGTCCCTCCCAGCCCTTCAAACTATGCTAATTTTCCTAGTCCTATCATGACTTGTCCTTCCATCAGCTTTTCGTCTACCTCGCCGAATGACAATCTTAAATTTTCACGTCGTAAGCGAAAACCTCTCCCCCTTGAACTTGATGTATCGTTTTCTTCTTCCAAAGTGAACAGAGGTAGAAAAAATAAGTTTCCTTTTCTTCGACCATCTGCGTGGCTTTCCAATAGAAACAAATCAGTTACTTTATTTGATGGGCTTTCTCATGAACGCTCTTTATCACCCCATGATCTATTCTATCGTGGACTTCAACCTCAGAGCCCCAGCTATAGAAAATTTATCAAATCTCCATCTCGAACAAAGCATAAAATTCTTGGACATCGCATTGCGCGGACATTTTGGCTGATTTCAACTTTTCCTATCCTAGTTCTCAATTTTCTATTGGCACCCTTTGGTTCTTGGACACTTTTTGGCAATCTAGAGGAAGTTGGAGCCACAACTCAATATTCTCCAAACAGTCCAACAAATGGATTTAAAAAATTAAACGCTCAGATTAAAAAACTATATAGCTCTCCTCATCGGCCATCTGGCTTATTGGATCGTAGTAGTTCAGGATGGCGATTGATGGCTCATCGAACAATGCGCTTTTTGGGTGTAGTCTATGTTGCTATCTGTGCGGTGCTATTCACCAATACTTGCATCCAGAAATTACCATTTTACCCAACTGCATACGACTTAAGAGACAGTGTTCTTATGACAACGAATAACTCCAATTCTCTTTATTCTCAGAAGGCAAAACTGACCAAGAACAATGAATCCAACGGAATATTAGATTTAGAGTCTGAAAATGGATCTCCTAGCTCCGATAAACTTCGACATCAGCTTTTCAGTAATTGGTTCAATTGGAGTATGAAACCTGGAGAAAATTGGGTCTCCTGGCACAGCCCCAACACCTTTCATTCTAATCATGATGCATCTCTTAGTCTTGAAGAATACCCACCAGACCCAATAGCAAAGAGGACATGGAATAATGGTATTTTATATATTTTTCTTTTTTCGGCTTGCGCAATTGAAAGCATTAAGACTGACTTTAGCAAAATTTGATCTTAAGGAGGACTGGAACCTGAAACTAATCCGCTATCAGCTATGTCACATTCTGGTCTACTTTCGAAAATGTTTTCCAAAATCGGGGTTTCCGTTTACATTTTACCCTTCATTTTTGAAGCGAACAGGATATCGAAATCAACCTCCGCGACTGCTTGCATGTACACTAACGAGTTTTGGCTCGAATCATTAACTCATTTCACTTCAATTTGGAAAGCTCCCATTAGTGTTATCTATGAAGTTTTAGATGTGAGTGCAGTTGGGCAAGCTACCCGAAAAATTGAAGAGTTGAGAAGTAACAATCCAGATATTCGAAATTGGGTAGATTTCCACCTCTATACAGATTCTATTACAAATCCGAATTCTCAAGTTAAAAAATTGCAGAGGATGCGTAATTATCCGGTAGCCAAAAATACACACCTAAATCTAAGTCGTTTTTTGGCAAGAACAGAAATAGTCTGGCTTGTTGGAGATTCAACGGTAATTCCTTCCAAACATCTCCAGGAAAAAATCGATCACGAGAACATGAAAAGATTTATTTTAGAGCTCGGGGATGCACTCGTCGTCCCTACCTTTGGATTTTTACGCAGAGAACTTCAGTCAATCGATCAAGAATCAGAAAGAGATAGCAAATTTGACACATTATGGAGAACACTTCCAATAAATTTAGATCAATGGCCTCAATCAAAAGAGAAGCTTCTAAAATTGGTTGAACCTCCTATATCAGGTAACGTATCTGCGCAATTGGCACTTACTGATGAAAATTGGGAAAAGCTGAACTCGGGACCTACTAATTTTCATAAATGGAAATTAGCAAGAGCCGAAGATGAGGACAATCCAGAAGGCCTGTTTAAGCTTCGAAGATACGATCTGAACTATTCGCCATCACTGGTCATCGCCAAGAACGGACCACCATGGTGTACTGAAAGATTTGATTGGAATCGAGCTGCTTGTGCCTATCAATTTTATCTTACTGGATCAGATATGTGGATATTGGAAGACCAATGGGCTTTTACTATAAAAGAAATATCCCAAAATAAAGAAAACCCCCAATCTCCAAAAGACATCTCGGATGATAGCGAAAAACTAAAGGTAAGAAAAATATTTTATTATTTTATTATTATTGAATGTACCTATAAAAACATTTACTGTTATGAATTTCGCTCATTATTTTTCTTTTCTTGATGCTCATATATACCCTTGCAAATATAGGACGCCATATCTTCAAAGTTATATACGAAATTCCACCAAGAGGCTTGTATGCATTACGGAAGAGAATTTCTATCAATTGGAGGATGGCAAGATGGACGATCAAATAACTTAAGAGGAATTTGCTCAAAAGTTCTATATACTTGGGGTGTAGGCGCTGCTGAATCGGGTCCACCATAAATCTATACTTGACCAACTTGATCCCATCCTTCTACCAGAGCAATCAAACCTATTTATTTTTTTCTATGTTGCATAAAGAATAGATGAAGATATTTTAAAGAAATATATAAACGACTTAGATTGATTTTATTTGTATCTTTATGAATTATTAGTCAACGTTCTCAAATTTTTAATGTAAATGGATCTACTAGGCGCTTTATGCTCTCGTGAAATTGCGAGTTTCTGGATACATTAATCACATGGAAGTCATCTCCTTAATATTTTTGAATTTATGCCATTAAGTTATATTATCTCCAATAGGGGAGCTACCATTACATATCAGAGTTAAAAATCAAATCATGTGCTTCCTACCTCATTGACAATATTCTTTTGAGGCACAAAGATTCTATCCAAGAATAATATCATTTATAATAAATGCACTTTTCAGTAGTATTTATTGTTGCTTTCATTGTGCGGCGTTATTGAGTGACTAGAATGGGCACACGTTGAATATTTGTATTGTTACTTTTTTGTTCACAAAAATTTTTGTGGAGATTTGATGCCTGAATTTTTGGGACAACAACAAAAAGAGTAACTGATTTAGGGATTGGCCTAATAGAAGACAGTAAAAGTGAAAAATATAGAAGCAAGAAGAAAATCATTAGCAGATGGGGAAGAGGGCGAGGAGAGGTATTTGATAACCATTTGCTTATTGATAATCAGGATGAGGTAGGAGACATAATGGTGTGCAGTGTTAGAGCAAAACAGGTGAATACATAAACACTACGTACCAAGTAAGATATCCCTGATGAGGATATTCATGCTCAAGTTGGGGATATTGTAAATTCATTAAAGGTTGCGGTCCCAAAAAAAAAAAAAATTCCTCTCACCCCCTCAAAATAATTTTATTTTTTGGTCAGCTGAACATGCAACTCCGATGGATTGGAAATGAACTAGAAGCACGCCTGGCCAGTTTCCACCATTTTTTTCCCTATATTCCATTTCGTTTTCTTTTCGCTATCCATTTTTTTGCTCTTGGGTAAGTTTTTTCTGTTGTTTCTTTTCTCTTTGCTTGTTTTTATTATCCTTCTTCATCTTTTTATCAAATATTTTGTATAATTTTTATTTATTTTCAAGACCTTTTTTCAAACTCTTTGAAACTATCAGTAAGTTTTTTTTTTAATCTCAGTGCTTCTTTTTTTTTTTAAATTTTTTGCTAATTTTTTTTAATTGTCAAGTTATGGCTTTTGGAAAATATGATGCTGCTCTCAAAGTGAATGTAGTTAAAAAACATTTGGCAAGAATGGCATTGGATGAGATTAACTGTTTGTATGGCACATCAATCAGTGATGATTCACTTTGCTAATGGATTACCCTTTATGAGACAACACAAGCAGTAGTTAGGGATCCTAACACCTATCTTCATTGTGAATGACACTCTCAGTTATATGAAGAATTGTGTGAATTTATTTGACACTTAGTTTCTTCTGATCAAACTATGTACATTAATAAACTTCAAAGGGCTTTGCTAGAGTCCCATGGGGTGCATATAAGCTGCTCAAGTCTTCACAAAGAGCTCCACAAACACCTTGATTTGTCAAAGAAAATAACACAGAATTTGCACACCAGTCAAGATATTGATCAACATGCCAAATATATATCAGTTATTGGGTATTTCAAGTCATAATGGATTAATTTTTCAGGTGTGTTTTTGTTGAATTTATGTAAACATTAATTTTATTTCTTATCTTAAGTGTTTCTTTTGATACCAGATGAATCTGGTATTTCAATAGATGGTGCGGTCTGAAAACATAGCTGGGCCCAAGTTGGTCAATGCACCAAATGTATAACCCGCACAAAAGCTAAGCACAAATTAAACATTTTGCCAGCAATTGGGCTCAGTGGCTTAATTGCTTGCTTGGTTCAAGAAGAAACCGTGAGCCATTTGAATTTTGAGAATTTCTTGGAGACTATTTTAGTAAGTTTAAATTTTATTTTATTTTGTTATAATTTTCCTTATCTTTTTTTCTCTAATTTTCCAGCTCCACATGATGAACCCATTCCCTGGTCCCTTAAGCGTTTTGGTTATTGAAAATGCACCAATTCATTGGGGGGGGGGGGGGGGGGGAGGGAGGAGAGTTAATGAGTTAGTTGAATGTGCTGGTAGTTTGTTAATTTATTTACCTCCACATTCACCTGATTTGAACCCCATTGAAAAAGGATTTATTGTTTTGAATTCAAATTTATGTTGTGCACAAGTTTTAAAATGTGGTAAAAAGGATAGAGAAATCATTGAAACTGTTGCACAAATGGTATTAAATAGGGATTTAATCCACAAACTTTTTAGAGCTAGTAGATATTAACAATTATTTTTTTCCATATAAAAGTCTTAAAATTTCATATGTTTAGTTTTAAAATTTTTGTATACATGTATATTGCTTAAAAATCTATTATAAAAAAATATTGACATAAAAATGATACACACAAATCAAACTAAAAAATCCCAATACATTTAAAAACATTTTTACTCATTTTGAAAAGTAGCAAGTCCCAAGAATTTTTGTTTAAATGAAATAAAAGCCCCCCAATTCATTTTTGTGCACCTTAATGTAATTTTCATGAGTCTAATTTTTAGATCTAAGTTAAATTTGGGAATCAAATTCATCTTACCAAAAATATTCATTCTCTTATTAAAAATGGAACACCCAATTGTTTATTTCATAGATTCTTGAATATGGTCAAGATCAGACAATTTAAGTTTTGTGTATTTTAAATTTGTATTTGTTTTTAAAGCACTATCAATATAATATAGTATTCATGTATTTATTTTTGTATTGTATAATTTAAAAAATAAGTTTATGAAAAGAAATTTAGAAACATGTTTTATGCCTTTTCTTCTTAAGGTACAATACATACCACTTTGCTTCCATAAGCATTGCCCATGCTGGTCCTTCTGGAACACCAGAATTCACCAAACGCTCAAAGAGAAAATCTTTCAAATAGCTCCAGTGTTTCATTTGTAATTAATCCAAACCTTGCAATACCTGAGTATCATTCGGATCAACTTTTGAAAATTTTAAGAATCTTTCAAGAGACTTTTCATCATCTGAGACATAAGGGGTGCTAGACAAAAATGTTGAATCAAAGGGCAATTAATTCAGCTCTTTTTTGTTCTGAGAGGAGATCAATTGCTTACTTTGAGTATCTTTCTTGTTACAGCCAGTAATATATTGGAAAAAAAGAGTTTGAGGTTTTAAAAGAATAAAATTATTTTGGTTTGTTTGCTTAATTAAAAAAACATAAATAAATTTGAAAAACCAAAAAAAATGAAACAAACCATTTCTTTGGCCCATTGGCAATCTTATTCAGTAGTAAGTACAAAATATTTGTTTGGGTTTTCAGAATTAACACAGAAAAGAGTTTCAGTCAAACCAGAGATATCAGGTTGTGGAATGTGTGAACCTAAAATTTGGTGCAAGTTTTCATGAAATTCAGAGCTATTGATTTGAGTGGGATTGGGTTGAGAATGAGGGTGATTAGAGGCAGAAATTTGAGAATAAGATGAATATTATTGGCCCAATTTCTGGTACAGAATTTCTTTCTAAAATTTAGAGATAAGAGAAGATCAGTTAAAAATCAGAAAAAAAAGTTAAAAACACTTACTTGTGCATCCTTGCCAGGATCAGATTGCTCCAGGTGGAGAGAGATCTTTTGGTGTGGTGGGATATTTACAGAATCATGAATAAATTCAACAAAAATATGCTGGCTGCTCAATTATTTCTTTTGTGAAGGAGAAAATTTAGGGTGAGACATTTTTATGTACCAATCAATTTACCCCACATCTTTTTCTCTTTAAAAAAGCATTCCAGATCTCTGTTTTCATGTTCTTTGATTTGCAGAATTACAAACATATTGAGAAGATAAAGATCCTTGTTTGTGGATGGCCACTAAAATTGAAACTTGTTTAACTTAAAAGTGACTTTAGAAAATTGAGCTTGTTTCCTATTTTTTGTAGTTGGGGCAATAGAAGTATTTGGAAGGTATAAATGAATATATGGAAATAGTTCATATTCAAAGGATAGAGTGAAGGTGTCCAGTTATTTGCCTCATGGTATTGAAAACTTTAATATCATCATTTAAAGTAGTAGGACTGTTAGAATCATCATCATTTAATATTAGATGAAAGTAAATTTTTTTACCTCACATAAAAAGAATTAGCAAATAATAAAAAAAGGAAGCACTGAGATTAAAAAAAACTTACCAATAATTTCATAGAGTTTGGAAAAAGGTCTTGAAAATAAAAAATATAAGCAAAATATTTGATAAAAATATGTAGAAGGATAATGAAAACAAGCAAATAAAAAAGAAACAACAAAAAAAAACTTACCCAAGAGCAAAAAAATGGATAGCAAGAAGAAAATAAAGTGGAATATAGAAAAAAAAATGGGGGAAACTGGTCAGGCATGCTTCTAGTTCATTTCTGATCCATTGGAGTTGCATTTTCAGCTTACCAAAAAATTGTTTTTGGGGGAGTGAGAAGAAAGAAAAATATTTGGGACTGAAACCTTTAATGAATTAGCTGTATGTGTATGAAAAATAAGTGTAAGAAAAATATCTTTTGACCATGGGAAATTTAAGTGTATTTATTTTTTCTAAAAAAAAAATTTTAATTTAATATTTTAATTTTTATCCTATTTTTTACAATTTTTTAAAAAAAAAAATTTCTATGGTTGCAAATGCTTTTTCTTACACTTAATTTTACTAAATTTATTTTTCTAACCTTATGTCCCCCCTAAAATATCCCCAACTCACGTTGTGGTGATCCAAACCTGGGTAGGCCTTTGGAGTGCATATTTTGGGGTATTTGGGTAGTTATGGTGTTATTATTGGTATTTATCAGATGTTTATTGCTTAGTGGTGCTTATGTAGGCTTAAGCTAGGGTCACTTATTATGTCTCAGCTTGTTGTACTTCATTTTCTTTTCATTTTGGTATGTCTTATGTGTGTTTATTTTGTTTATTAGTGAAGTTATGGGTTTTTAGGGTTTTTAGGGTTTTTATGGGTTGTATGGGTGTTTTAGGGCCTAGAAGCGGCCCTCCTGCTTCAGGAGGCACCTCCGACGTCGGGCGGCCCGCCCGCCTGGGCGCTGGGGAAGCACTAAAATGCACTTTTATGCATGAAAAAGGTTGGGAAAGCTGGATTTTGGGCAGGGAATTGGTCAGGGTGGTCTGTGCGCTGGCTGTATGATGCGTGTGTGGGAAGATTTTTAGGGAATCATCTTATCTCTTTACTCATCGCCTCTCTGTTCTTCACTGTCTCATTGGCTTGTGTTTTGTTGGAATATATTACTGTTCATTTCAACTCTTTCTGGTAGTCTGTCTGGGACTATTATCTTCACTTTTAAAGGGGTCAAGTGTGTTTAATTAGAGGGTCTAGCAAACAGATCTCCAATTTGCTTCAACAGGTCAATCTCACTTATTTTTCTAAAGGGACAGGGGATTTTCTCTCTGGTTTTTCTCCAACTCCCTTGGTCAAGGCCTATAGCTAGTACTATAGGATTGTCTACATTTCTGGGGCCCAACATGGGGTACGAATCTGCTGGCTTTTTGGAATCTCTGTTGATCTAGGCTTCTCTCTTTGGTGGAGCTCCTTTGGTGGATTTTGAATTTGGTGCTATATCTATTTGTGGTTGGTCTAGGGGTCTTCTTTTCTGTTGTATTTGGTCCCCCCTAGGTCTCTAAGGCTATTGGGGGGGACTTTGGCTATCTTTGGTGGAGATTGGAGGCTGTAACTTGGAATTGCTAGGATGGTTAGGATTCAGTCTTGGGATGGTTCAAGGTTTTGGGGGGAGGATGCAAAAAGGTTTTTGTCTAGGTTTGAGGTTGCTTCTGAAATTGATGGGGCCTCACTGTTGGACATGGTTAGGCAAGTACTCTTTTTCATTGGTAATAGGGAGGTGGAGAAAGAAGTTTCTTGTTTGGCAGGATATAGGAGTCAGGACTGGGGGAAGTTGAATATTGAAATGGTTAAAAGGTGGCCTACTACTTTCACAATGGTGGATCTTCATGGGATTGCTAGGAAGTGGGAATTGAAAGGTGGTGTAACTTCTCTTTCTCAGTATGGGGAATTTATGGAGGAGTTTGGGGAGGCTCTTGATTATCTGGTATATAATGATATATTACCACATGAAGATGGGGCCAAGTATGTATTTTGGAGTGCCATGGGTAGGAATGTAAAGGTGGAGGTTATGGAGATTCTTTTCAAGGCTGACTTGATGAAGACTCTTCCAAATGGGGAAAATAGGATTCCTGGTATGGCTATTCTGAAGGGGGTTATTTTGGGATATTTGGATGGTATGATGGATAGGGATGTGGAATCTGGAGAGGAAATCCTGGTGGATGGAGAGGTTCAGGAGACTGTTGTGAAAAATTCAGTTTCTGGAAAGGTGTTGGAGCCATCAATTTTGGAAGATGGGGACTCTGATGATGTTTGTGAAACTGATTTTTCTTTTAATGTGCTTCACTGGATGTTTTGGAAATGTACACACTGGAGGATCAGTGTATTTCCTCAAGTTTGGGTGAATTATTTGGGAAGGAGGACTTTTCTGGTCATGAAGAAGGATTTTGGGATATTGAGAAGGAATCTGTGGTGGATGATTATTTTTCTTTCCCAAGTTCAGATAATGGCTTATTGGAGGAGGATGTATCAGCTGAATTTTTGGATGGACAGATGGATTCTGTCTTGGAGCTTTTTCTCATAGAGGAAGATTATTTTCAGGTGGTTCCCTCAAAATCTGTAGCTCTCTGCTAGGAGGAGGATTTTTATTTTGATGTTATGGATGTTATTCTGGAGGATTTTGCAGATTCTAAGTAAGATTCCTGTAGGGAAGGGGAAAATTGTGATGTTTTGGATGTCACCGGTATGGAGATTGATTTTAAAGATGTGGTGGAGGTTCCAGATGTTTCACAGGTTGGAGAATTTATTGATTCTGGTAATTTGAACTATGGTAGACTCAGTGTATGGAGGAGGATGGAAGATTTATTTGGAGGTCTGATTTTGGGATATCAGAATTGGAAGAGGAGCTTAGAGGGTTCAAGCCCTAGGGGCAAACTTATTGGTTTAAACCTTGGGATTTCAAAAAACTAATTCCTCCAAAATGAGGATAAACTACTTAATTTGTTTTGGTTTTGCTTAATTTGGCCTCTATGTATTTGTCTTCATATAAAAAAAAGGAGGCCGGGCCGCTTCAGGTGGCACCTCCGACGTGGGGGGGCCCGCCCGTAATGAAAAAAAAAAATCTTAGTATAATGAAGATGGAAAAAAAGAAAATTTCAAGTGAAGATTGATATTTTATTTAAAATAAAATGAAGATAAAAATGAAGATAATTGGTTTTATTTCACCTCCAGCAAGAGGTTAAACTGCAAAATTTAATTTCTAAATTGGATGCTTTTGGCTTTCAAGAATTTTAATGGTTTTTTAATGGTTTTGGTTTTTTATGGGAGAAGATTTGTGTTGGAAAATCTTTTTTGTTAGAAGGTACCCAGGGGTGAGGCTTCTAGATCTTTTTTGGAAAGTGTGGGGGTGACTGATGGGCTGGCTGCTCTATCAACAGTTACCCCAGATTGTCTGTTTCCAACCCCTTCTCTTAATTTTGTTGAATTCTAGTATTGGTTTTCTTTCTTTAACAGGTTTTTAGTCAACCATGACTTTAAACTGGAAATTCTTTTGGTCTTCAAGTGCTGGACCCCTCATGTTTATTGGTTTTGTTTAATTTTGTTGGATGTTGTGTTTTTGTTAGAAGGTACCCAGGGGGGGATTCTATATTTTATTTTGGAAAGTGTGGGGGTAACTGATGAGCTGGCTGCTCTGTAGAACAGTTACCCCAGAATGTCTGTTTCAAGCCTTTGGTTTTTTTCTAGTTGAATTCTAGTGTTGTTTTTTTGTGATTCAGGTTTTTAGTCCTCTATGACTTTAAACTGGATTTCCTTGGATGTCTTTTGGTGCTTTTAGATTGGTGGTGGATCACTGGTGGTCTCCCATAATTTTTACCTATTGTAGGGAGCCCACCCAGAGATCTCTTCTGTTGACCTGGAGCTGGCTTTGCTATGTGGTTCAAGGGTGTTGGATTTGAAAGTGGTGGATTCAAGATTATTTTATTTTTTTCTCTTTTTTTTCTTTTAATTTTTTTATGGAGGCTATGTTTGTTCAAAGGCTCAAGATAGGGCTCTGGGAATGTTTTTGGTAGAAGAGGAGGAGTCAAAATAAAAAAAAATTTTTAGGTGTGACCACATCAAGGTGCACTTGGATGTGGATAAGGTATCAGTGGATCAGCTCATCAATTGGCTGGGGGATACCATTTTATTTTGTTTTATTTGTTAAAGGAGGTTAAATGTTTTGGCTTTGAGTGTTTTTGGTTTGGGAATTTTTGGGATATATCTTCAAGATTTTTTTTGGAAAGTCCTTCAAGACTTTAAACTGATCTTTTAATTACGGGCTAAAGATTTTTTCATGTCCATTAAGACTTTAAACTGAAAATTCTGTTAGTCCTCCAAGACTTAAAACTGGCTGGTTTTTAAAGATTTATTCAAGAATTTAATTTTACTACTGTGGACCTAGTAGTCCTCCAAGACTTTAAACTGGCTGGTTTCAAGATTTTGTCAAGAAGTAGTCCGTCAAGACTTTAAACTGAACACTGTGTTAGTCCCCCAAGATTTTAAACTGAGGATTGTTGATGGTAAGTCCCCCAAGAATATAAACTGAGGAATGGGAGGCAGTGTGATGTGGAAGTTTAAAGGCAGAAGGAATCAAGGGGGAACTTCTGAATTTTGTAAAGGCAAGTTTGGGGGTGACTGATGGGCTGGCAGCTCTATATACAGTTACCCCAGAAAGTAAGTTACTTCTCTAAATCTTTTTCTGGTTGATCTCTGGTTCTGGGTTCTGTGATTCAGGTTTTTTCAGTCCCCCAAGACTATAAACTGAAGATTTTTGGAGTCCCACAAGACAATAAACTGAGGGCTGTTAGTCCCCCAAGACTTTAAACTGAGGGCTTTTAGTCCCCCAAGACTTTAAACTGAGGGTTGTGAGTCCCCCAAGACTATAAAGTGAGGAAACTTTTATGCTGGTAGAAGGTTATAGTTGGGAAGACTTGTCAACTGGATATCACTTTTCATTGTTGGAGGCTGGTACAGCCAGAGTTGGAATTCAGGAACAGAAGAAAGAGATTCTTTTCAAATAGATAGATTCAATTTAAAGGCATGGTGCAAGAGAAGTTTTAAAGAAGAAGCTTGGATTGCTGGTTCAGAAGTTCACTTAGTGTCAGTATAGTTTAGTATATAAGTATGATATAATAGTCTTTATTTATGGTCCTACTACTTATTGATAAATGATTTAGTGATTAAACCTCAGGGGAAGACTAATAAAATAGTTATACTCAAATAAAACTCACAATACTTGTATTTAAATGCTTGCTAGTGGTGGAAAATAGATGTATAAAATATAGTTATAGCTTATATAAAGATAATACCAATTTATAATGGCTTTTATAATATATTTCTGAATGCTAATAATTGTATAGTAGTGTTTGTTTGAATTGTAGTAGTTGAATGATGATAAATAACCGTCAAAATCCCTCCTTACTTATACCCAAATCCACTGGAGTGCACAGACCTTCAATCCAGATGATGTCACTGCTATCCCCGGCAATTACAGCACTGTGAGGGCCCATCACCTCCCCATGGCGTCCACTTCAAGCAGATTCAACACCCAGACCTCCAGTAAGGACCCTCCATCACTATTAATGATACCACAGATCTATACCACAAATAGAAAATCCAGATAAAAGCAGATACCATAAAAAAACAGGTAAAATAAGCAATCAAAAAGAGATTTAATGAAACCAAAAGCATATAAAAAAACAAATAAAATGTCCAAGCCCCCAATAACATCCCCAAGCATCCACATCAACCCAGAAATGTCCTTCCAACCCATAAATCCGTGAATAACCATCCAAGGAAGTAAATTAAGTTGTCCAAACTGGGTGTATGCGCCTGATATAGGTGTCTATGCTTCTGTAGGCGTTGTGAGTCCACTGATTTCGTCCATATGACCTAAAATAAGCAGAAAAACAAAGGTTATAGGCTATTAAGGGGCTAAAACCCACTTATATACCTAAATATACATAATATACTGCATATTTCACTAAATATGATATTTATGTATACATATAAGCTTATGTATGTCAATAATTACTTCATATCATTTAAGATAAGTATATTATGACTCCATTAACACCTTAATAAGTATTATTAGGCTATGGATAAGCTATTTAAACTACTATAAGTTATTTAATAGAATAATAATTATATATATATATAATATAATAATATATATTATTATTTTAACCTTATTTTTAAGATATAAGCTTAATTTACTTAAGGTTATCTTTTTTTAAGCATAATAAATACTCATTCCTAGGGATATCTAGGCTGACACTTAGGACGGAATAGGATCTGGTGAAAGAGAGAAATAAGCTGTTTGTAAAGATTCTGGATAGGTGTTTTAACATGGTTTTTGTCGAAGGAAGAATGGGGACATTCTTGATTGGAGGGAGGATGTGGTGATCCAAACCTGGGTAGGCCTTTGGAGTGCATATTTTGGGGTATTTGGGTAGTTATGGTGTTATTATTGGTATTTATCGGATGTTTATTGCTTAGTGATGCTTATGTAGGCTTAAGCTAGGGTCACTTATTATGTCTCAGCTTGTTTTCCTTCATTTTATTTTCATTTTGGTATGTCTTATGTGTGTTTATTTTGTTTATTAGTGAAGTTATGGGTTTTTAGGGTTTTTAGGGTTTTTATGGGTTGTATGGGTGTTTTAGGGCCTAGAAGCAGCCCGCCCCCTGGGCGCTGGGGAAGCGCTAAAATGCACTTTTATGCATGAAAAAGGCTGGGAAAGCTGGATTTTGGGCAGGGAATTGGTCAGGGTGGTCTGTGCGCTGGCTGTATGATACGTGTGTGGGAAGATTTTTAGGGAATCATCTTATCTCTTTACTCATTGCCTCTCTGTTCCTCACTGTCTCATTGGCTTGTGTTTTGTTAGAATATATTACTGTTCATTTCAACTCTTTCTGGTAGTCTGTTTGGGACTATTATCTTCACTTTTAAAGGGGTCAAGTGTGTTTAATTAGAGGGTCTAGCAAACAGATCTCCAATTTTCTGCAACAGGTCAATCTCACTTATTTTTCTAAAGGGACAGGGGATTTTCTCTCTGGTTTTTCTCCAACTCCCTTGGTCGAGGCCTATAGCTAGTACTATAAAATTGTCTACAACGTATGGATATCCCCATTGGGGATATATTACATGTTGTGTAGTGAAAGAACCCCCACCATATCTGCTTCATCAACAAAAAAAGCTTGTAGGTACCCAGTGTAGATAGACTGTGCAATTACCATGCTTTATGTCAGAGTGAGTTCAAGTACAGAGACCTGAATAGCTTGAATAGTCAGTTGTATAGAAGACTTTAATGGTCCTATATGGATACTGTAGAACAAATCCAATAAGTATTAAAATGTAACTCCATATAAGGGTCTCAGTAATTTAATCTCACTAATGATCATTGGTTTACAATTTATGGTTAGTAGAAAAAAAGAGAATATAATTCAAACACTATTCAAAAACTTTAAAAGTACTAATGAAATGTATTGCAATTGTAACGGTTTTATGGTTTGATTGTAATGATAAAGAATGTAGAAAATAAGACACAAAACTCCCTGCTTTTATACCCAATAATTCTCTAGTATGTTCACTGTGTTTACCAATCCTATACATGGCCAATAAAGCATAAATCTAGCTAATACACCTGTCCTTCAACATAAGGAAGAATCAATAACACAATTAGAATGATATCACCTGCTAAAATCCCGGAGTGATAGGTATAATCCATTGAAATAAAAGAATAAGCAAAAAAGAGAGTATATGTGTGTAATACCTTAATATAAAAGACTGAAAAAGGAAAGAATAACAACAAATATAGAATTTAATTAGGGGGGATTGAAATAAGAAATTAAGGGGCTAATTATTCCAAATAACTATGTGAAATCCCCATCCAATTATGACCAAAATTGACTGAGAAACCACTGAGAAACCCAATATAGATGTGAAATGTGGGGTAAATGAATGCAGTCTCTTGGAAGGCACTTGCATGAGTAAATTCTTGACTAAAATAGTTGATTTTAAGCCTGGTAGTAAATTAGAGGTGCCAATCTTGAAGTTGTTAATGAAAGTAGTGCATATGATGATGTCAATGCACTAATAATTAAATTAGGACACTAAATAAGCACCTGTTGCATATTTTAACATGTTTCCCCATAGTGGGCCTAAAAAGTGGGGTTAATTAAAGTGTTAAAAAGATATCTTTGCTTAAAATGAAGCTCTTCATGTGGGAGAAATGCAGACAATATGTGGCCAGTACACAGAAGCCATTTCTGTCATATAAAACACCAAATTTAAAAAATGTTATTTTTATGCATTTGAATAGCCAAATCAATAGTTTTAATTAAGAAAAATTGATCTTTCAAGGAGCATTTTTAATATTATTAAATTTATAGCGCATATATTCAACTTTTAAGTGATTTAAAGTGCATTTCTTGTTTTTTTCCATAAAACAATTAAAACAACAGCTTTATGTTTACTTAAAAATTATATAGCCTTATTTTTAAGGCTTTTAAGTTAATCCTGACATATTTCAACTTAGTATTAAGTACATAAGACTTATAAAAGGTGGATATATTTGTTTATATAAGGTATTATAATGGCATATATTGTGTTTAATTGTTAATTTCACTTATGTATACAACTTGTATACCATTATTTATTTTTCCCATGTGTAATAAATGTGTTTAACATTATTTATAAGAAATTTTTACTCAGTCTTGGGAACATCCATGCTAAAACTTTAAGTGGAATTCAATGTGGTGGGAAAATCATAGAGACCCTTGTCTTTCTAAGAAAAAAAATGTGATATTTAATTTGAAGGAACTAGTAAGTCTACTTGATGAGTAATTTTAAAAATATGAATTTTAATTTCTTGAAAATGAGTTTTTTGAGGACCTAGGAGAAAGAAAAATCTAAAAAAAAAAATTAACAAAGTTTACACCAGTTAAAATCTGAAATCCAACAAAATTTACTCACAAGTTAAATTATTTAATACAAGTTTTTACACCTGCACCAGAGAAATCAAATTACTAAGAAAAAGTTTCCACACTCTCTACAGAGTTTAAAATATACAATAAAGTACACTAGAAAGGATAATACTTAATATAAGTTTGCACACTAAAACCAGAGACAGAAATAATAAGCACAGTTGCCAAGATTCATCAGAGATTGAAGTGAGTTTTTGAGGAAATAACTGAGAAAATCCTTTAATTCGAGATAATTTATTAAAAAACAATAAATTTAAGTCCCTAAGGATGAGATCTATCTACTGGTATCCTATATTTTGGTATTAAAAATATAATAGTTTAGTTCTAATATCTTCTATCTTAAAACTAATTACTGAAAACTCTCTGACAAAATTCTGTGAGCTTGAAAATTTCTAATAGTACCCTACAAGGATATCTTCTTCAATATTCCATTTTTTTAATGCAAATAATCAATAATGTGACTGTTGGCCTCAGGGTATGAGTAGGAAGTATAAAAGCTTAATTATTTATCATTTATTTTAAATATTTTATCTTAAATATTAGGGGGTATCAAATTTAAGGGATCCACAATTAGGGAGCAGCAAATTTTTTTTGGCCAGATCACAGATTATTAACTGCAGAAGATTCTTATCCACTAGCCCCAGGGCTGGTAGATAAGGATTGCACAATAATGCATTATCCCGCCTCTTATACCCCAATTTCCATTCCTAATTCCTGATCCCAAACTCATCACATCCATGATTGATTTGTAAGAAATTCACATGAAATATAATTGAATTTTCCATTATTATGTCTCTTTTCACCCTAGGCCATTTAATTTTGGTGGTGAAAACTTAAGATTTTTTTTCTATCTACAGACCTTCATGCTCATTTGGTAGCAAATTTTGGCCTCCCTCATCACCTAAGACTTTTACCCACAACAATGAAGCACTTCTCCAATAGGCAGAAACTTAAGTCAAATATAAATACCATTGCTTTAGCTTTAATTTCTGACTATAATTCTGACTCTGATTTGGAAAACACTTTATCTAATATGACTATTCATTCCAAAAAGCATTAAATCAACCACAGAGCCCAAATATTGTTTATGATCCCAGATACAGTCTCTAATCAGTTCTTGAAATCCCCCCTTTAAGCTTCACACAACTATTTTTAAATTCTCCCAATTCCTTCATCAAACTTTATCAACTCATCTCTGACCACACTATCTTTCATAAAAATTATTATAATAAACAGTGTTGCCCCGCCATTCAGCTTGCTGTTGCACTATGCAATTTTAGATCAAATAGAAATGGTGATTCTATAAGATTTTTGGAAAATCTCTTTACCATAGGATATGGTACTGTGGTATTATACACAAAGTGCTTATGATTGCCATTCTTTCCCTCAAGTCTCAAATACTTTCTTGGCCAACCCCACAACAGCAACTTGAATCCTCTCAAGTAATGCAAGCTGAAGTTTTTCCTGGATGTGTGGGTCTTATTGATGGTACAACTATAATTTTGGGTCAAAAACCTGCTCATGATGGAAACCATTATTTTGATCAGAAAAAAAGTTTCTTTTAAACATTCTCAAATTTCTTATCATTCATAAAATAACATTTTGTCTTGACTCTAGTTACTCTATTTCCATTCAAATTCTCTGTGATGTTAATAAAAAGTTTATTGGTTTTCATAGTGGCTGCCCTGGCTCATGTCATGACTCTTTAATATTCTAAATAATGAGGATTTCACCAAATATTGACTCATATTTGATGAATCACAGTAATTCCTTGCTGATTCAACATATGAAAGTGGAAAGTACATTATAACTGCTTTACATGGTGAAACTTTAGAAAATGAACCAAAAACAACCTTTCATTATCACCTTGCACAATCAAGAGTGCAAATTGAACATGCTATTGGGATTTTAAATGGAAGATTTTCTAGTCTCCGGAAGCTTAGAATACCATTTCAAAAAAAAATTGGACATAAAAACTGCAAATCATAAGATAATGAGTTGCATACTACTCCATAATATACTAGCTGATATGAAGTAAGAGTGGTATGATCTTTATGAAGAAGAGGATCTTGAACCCAAATCAGCTCTCCCCCCCTTTTGATTCACAAAACTTACTTTCCACTGTGATACACTCCATTATCATTCCAATAACACTCCAACATTTCTCAACACAATTCTTTTAATTTTTTTAGTACTCTCCAAATGACTAAGTTGTGTACTTCATTCACTTGGAATGGTTATTTTTTTATTTTTTTGAATGTTGATTTTAATTTTAAATTTGATTTTAAAGTCTCTTTTTTTCAACTTTCTTTGTTTTCCTTCATCAACTAAACATGAAATTGCATATTTTCTGCAATTGCATAATTTTTCAGTCATTCTTTTTTTCTTTCAGCACTCATATCTGTTCCCTCCTCTCCTTGAAATTGCATATTTTCTGCAATCACATAATTTTTCAGTCATTCTTTTTTTCTTTCATCACCCATATCCCTTTTCTCCTCTTCTCTTGCATCCCTCAAATAATTTGAAGACAATTTTTTTCTCAACTCATCTCTCCAGGTAAGTTTTTTTTCTCATTTTTATTTATATTTTTGCTAATTATAATTTTTTTCTTTCTTTTTTTACTTCTTTTTTTATATTTTTATTTTTTTTGGTAAGTGGTTTTTGTTTATCTTCTAGGTAAAATTAAACTTTTTTTTCTCTCCCTCTTTTATTTTTTTCTCTCCTTCATCCTATCCTTTATCCCTCCTTGGACTGGTCATTTTCCCCACTTTCCCCACTCCTTGGCATGGACATATCTCTCTTTCCCCCCTTTCCCTTCTCTTTGGATGCCTCATTCTCCTCTTCTTGACTGGCTCTAACCCCCCTGTCTCCCCTTTTGGCTGCCTTGAACCCCCCCTCAAACCCCCTTATACCCATGTTTAAATGGTTATCCCCCCTATCTTTATTTGTTAACAATTGTTACAGCATATGGAGTAGCTGGAAATCCTAAAAAAGAAGAAGAGAAAGTTTTTTAGCTAAAATCAAGTATATGAGGAATAAAGAGAAAGTATTTCACAGTATTTTTTTACTCTTCTGAAAAGAGTGAGTGGTGTGTTGTATTTGAAGCTATGCTAGGTACAGGCAAGTGAATAGTTTTTTCTACCCATTTGGGGGAAGTAGTAAGAGTAGCAGGAGTAGGGCCCTTGATAGCCAACTGACTCTTGAGATTTGAGCTTGACGCATTGGGATTAATAGTGGGAGTACCATTGTAGCTACATTTCTTCTTGTGTTCTTTACAGAAGTTTCATGACTAGAGAAAAAAAAAGAGAAGGGTCAGAATTAGAAGAATAAAAAGGAAGAAGAGATTAAAGGAAAAGTTACATTGAAGAAGCTTTTACTACAGCAATCCTTTGAGAATTGACAAGGAGTAGCTCTTTTATCAAAGCAGCACTGTAGAAAGAGAGCTCTATAATACTAAGCTATAGACAAAATCCTAGATGGATTGGTTCTTCTTTCTAAAATCAATTTAAAAAGAAGAATCTGTCACTCTAATTTATAAAGACAGTTAAAAAACGAATGTAAGTGTTGGTCAGAGAAAAGAAGAGTGGAAAGAATTTCATATAAAGTGACTAAAGGATGAATATCTTTTAATATAAGAAATTTACTGATGGAAGATCTTTTCTCAGTAAGCACTAGTATTCTTAGTCACTCCCACCTTGATGAGCTCCCTCTAATAATATCCTTACTGTAGTAATAAAATAACTCCACAGCACTACTTCTGGCCATGTACACCCATTATGCACACAAAAGAATATATATATATATATTTATTTATCTCCAAACTAATTATTCTATCTCTATTAATCTCTAATTACACTCTTATCTTGTTGGTTTGATAGATAGATTGATATCCCCATTATCAAAAAGTGTGTTCTCTTTTATATACCCTATATGATCAGCACCCTTCCCTTATGCTCTCATCACCTACTGGTTCTCCTGCACAAATTCAGAGATTGTCTAAGTATATCAAAAAGTAAGCTAATTATCTCAGTAATCTAAGTACCGCTTTAGAATAAGTCTATTCTAATAACATCTGAATAATTTAGGCAAAATAAACTATAAGAAATCTACACTACACCTATCTTTACATACCCTACACTTCTGAGATCCTCAGCTACATAATAAGTGCTGTACTTCCTGCTGTACTTACTATGGAAAAATGTGCTTTCCATGGGAGTATCTACTAATTGTGAAGCCCTCAGTGCTATATATGTACTCTTACCTATCTAGAGCCTTACCTTTACTTTCTTATCATCAAGCACTGAATATTTTTCTTGTTTTTTATTCATTTATTTTACTAGCACTGTGTTTAATTATCCCTACAAGTTTCTAGACTTCCAATGAAAGATATCTGTGGACTATGTTTATGTATGTTGTGCCTATCTAGGGATGAAAACTACACCAATAATTGACACTACTTCCTAAACTTATATTATGCCTTTAGCACTAGCCATTCTTTCTTCAAGTACATACTGTGCTCTTGTTCCATAGTTTTTTATGCACTTCTATTGAGATTCAACTTGCTGTGGCATGTATATTCATATTACACTAAAAAAATGTGGATGGAGAGTCTACTTTTTCTGCGCTTGGAAGATCTTTTTAATGTGCTTTTCATAACCATCTTTCATAGCAACTCCTTTTGTGAAATTTCTGCAAGCTGATACTTTTCTGTGTTGCTCTGAGATGTGTGCCACAGTCTCCCTCTACTTGTTACTTTCACTAGAGGCTACAAAAACAGGTGCATATTTCACATGACTTCCTCATTCCTCCATCTTATCTCTTCTACCTCATCTACCAGTTCCTTTTCATCTTCTATCTACTAGATTCTCTTCTTCCATTTTCTTCTTTATAATCAGTAAACTCAATAATGATGTATTTGATAATATCTGAAAGTTTATCAACATTCAAAAAGCTGCCATCATTTCTTCTCCCACCATCATAACTAATCTCACCAAAGCTGGGTGTTGTCAGCGCTGTATCAATCATGGAGTTACTCCATGTTTATATTCAAAAGCTCATATTGGTAACAGCTTATTCACTGTAAATTTTATTTTATTTTATTTTTCTCTTCTCTTTTCTTCCATTACTGACTTTCTTTCTTTATTCCCTTCAGTCATGCTATTTTTGTAAGACTTGCAAGAAGAAATGTAGTTGCAATGGTCCCCTTGCCGTTCATTATAACACTGTGGAAGTCTAAAGTTTAGTATGGAAATTAAAAGAGGATTTAAACTAATTTTGGGTTTATTATTATGGATATTGGAAGGGATATTATAATTAAAAACCATTCTATTATAAAAAACGGCTGGTTTTATGGTGAAAATTAGTCTAATAATTGCATCAAGATGGAATATTTATTTAAAAGTCAACAAAAGTAGCTATAGTCTTTAAAAATTTATTTACATGAAATTCAGGAGTCTCAAGATACTTTGGAAACAGTTGTGTAGTTTTCACAATTTTTCTTATCTTTTTAATTATTTTATAAAGTAATTTTGATCATTTTTGATTTTTGATAATTTACATAACATTGATGATTTTTATCTCAGTGAGTAGGGCTGAACAGGCTACCAAAATTTAATGAGGTCTTAAAATATGTAAATCCATCATATGTAATTTTGCAAGATTTTTTATTAAGGCTTTAAGGTTCTAATTGAGTCCAGAAGTCTGTACAAACTCTGGAGTGAAAAAGGGGGCACATGAAAATTATATGCTTATAAAAGCTGTAGAATCAAAATTAGGCATAGGGAAAGAACAATAATACAACATAAAAAAAACCATCATTATTTTAACATAATAGCATACAGCTTTTAATACCCTTATAAATATAACATTTTAATATAACACTTCATAAATATTACACAACAACTCATAAATATATACTTATAGGGTATTGTTAGAAAGGTCTCAACTCCAGGGAATCAATTTAAAAATCTTTTCTCAAAAATAAAAACTTTATAAATACATAAAAATTCAATCATTGAAATTACTTTTCTCAGTACATCTTTATTGTTGTATTTCTTTATCCTACATTCAAGAACACAGATTCTACATCTCAAAACTGTTATTAAAAACCAGTCAACAAGTCACTCTATTATCAAGTAGAATTTTAAGATTATTTAATTGTGAACTCTTTATTTGCTTAAAGGGAATGGGGTTTCTTAGGCTCATCCAAATCCCTTGGATTCTGCTTACAGCAAGGCAACTGTAAGAGTCTTTCTAAAATGCATCAGCTTACAACCTCATGAGTCAGCTAGCCATAAAGATCCCTGCTCTAATGAGACCCTAAACTCCTATTTCTGCTGAAAAGAGTTCTAGGAAAACTCATTTCTTTCTAACACCAAGCACCTCCTCAAATATGAGTCACCATTTTCTCTTATCAGAAGAGTCAATTCATACTGTATGTATTCCATCCAATTCAGAATTTTAATTTTCCTCAAAGGCTTTAGCAAATCTATTTCCCTAGTATGGATCCTACAACCTCTTCCATTATTTCACTTAATGCAAATATTTTTGCACCTTTGCTTCATCTATGAGGTCATGTCATTATCCTACAAAATTGTGCTCCTTCCTTTTCTGAAAATGAATTAAACACTTGCTACAACCACATTGAAATGATCAGTCAATAAATGAAAGAAATCAGTTCTACTTCTATCCCTCTTTTCCTGTGTTTCCCAACAATTTCATCATGCCCAACAGTTGGAAAGGATTCCCTGCAAGCTTTGATAGAGACTCTTATTAGTCTTTTTTCATTTTTTTTGATCAGTGCCATTACTGCTTAAGCACTTGTAAAAAGCCCTATTTAACTATTCTTACCTTCCATAATAATTATAAAACTTGTAAAATTCATAAAAATTATGAGCAAAGCATGTAGCACTTTGTGATGCACTTGCCTCATATCTTGTTTAAAACTTTTTCCAGAGAGCGCTTGACTGTGCTCCCTCTACTATCTTTAAATAACTTAAAACCTCTTTATTAATTATTATTTTTGAGATTTTCAATGAATAAAGTTCCTTGAATTGGGTTCTTCATCTGAAAATCCTCTTCAGATAAAGTTACCTTCCTTCTTCTAGTTCTTCAGTAGCTTTCTGATTTGCCCAGACATCCTTTCCTCTATCCAGTATATCCACTTCTTCATATCTCCTTAAATAAATTTAATTCAATAAAAAAGACCAACAAGAGCCAATGCAAACATCTTATTAAGCCATATTCACTTTGCCATAGCTAGCATCCTATCTGTCACAGCTGCATCACAGCCTCATAAGAGCCCTTCTAAAAAATTACATAATGATGATAGTTTAGACTCTTCTGGAGTATTAAGATATGTATTTATTGTTAGTTTATACTCATCCCCAAGTATATTTCTCCCTTACTGGGATTCCTCTAGTGTACAACCTTTTGACCTGATCTACCTCTACTCTCTGCTTCCATTCAGTGCCATCCAATTCCTCCAGTTATTTATTTTTTGATCCTTTAAGGACCATTCCATCTTTCTGAGAAACATTTTCCCCATTGGATTTCAAGACTTCTGTTGTATACCAATACTAAGTCTCCTGGACTTAATGATTTCCTTAATCTGTGTGCTAAGTGCTCATCCCAATACTTTATTGACTTGTTCCAGATCTGCATCATTCTTTGATATACTTTCTCCATGAAATCATCCCTTCTTTCTAGTTGTGCTATTCTTTCTATAATAAAATACTCTTTAGAGTGCACTTGATCACAATAACATCTCATAAATGATCCTGCTTCAAGGTAAATAGGCAGAAATGCCCTCTGTCCAAACATTAATTCATAAGGTGAGAATCCTGTAGTTCTCTTGACTGAAATCCTTTCTGCAAATAACATTAAGGGTAAATAAGTCTTCCATTTAGCGCCATTAGATCCACATAGCTTGACAAGCACATCTTTAATTACTTGATGACCCTTCTCAATCATCCCTTCTGCCTCTGGATAATATGGAGTAGCAACTCAAATTAAAGCAACAATTCCTTTCAAAACCCCTTGGAATTCCCTACAAAATTCAGAACCACCATCCACGTTTACCATCTGCATTATCCCATATTTATATACCCACTCCTTTTTTAAAAACACCACTACATTACTTGCTTTAGGATTAAATAAGGGAGGTTCTTCTACCCATCCTGATATATTATCTCTGGCTACCACCAGATACATAAATTGCCCTTCTTTGATATGGACTGAATCTAAGCTGACCCTACCAGAAATTCTCCCTTCTCCTGTGGCTCTTCCTTTCTCTTTTAGCTTTTTTTAGCTCCTGGGCTGAAACTCTGGACAATATTGGACCTGATCCTTGACCTCTGCTTTCATATTAGGCCACCAAAATCACTCCTTGACTCTCCTATAAGTCTTGTCTTGTCCCCTATGCCCCGAATTTTCATGTAATTCTCTAAGAATTTTCTCTTTCCTCTCTCTACCCAATATAACTGGTTGTGGAATAGAAGACTGTTCTCTCCATATATGTCAATCCTTAATATAATAATTTCTAGCAACTTTCTATATTTTATGCCATGTGTCTTCATCACTTTTTTCTGGCCAAATATTTCCTTCCAAATACACTCTTAAACAATCCATTTCTGTAATTGGTTCATTAAAAAAATTGCCATCTTTTAATGGAATATAACTCTCTAGACTTGATATTGAGTCATCATTCTCTTCTGATACCTCAGAATCATTCATCTGTTACTCCGTTTTTACTACACTAGACTCCACATCTACTGCTGGAATCTTTCCTCTCAAGGATTCTCCTAAAAACTTTTATTTATGTGCCTTATCACTTAATCCAAAGTCTTCAAAAGCCCCCAATCTTTTTATCATTACAATCCTTCTGTATTAGTTTAGTTTCTTCACAGAAATCTGGTAATAGTTTAGAATATTTGTGGACATCTGAAAGTAGTTTAAAGTCTTCACAGATGTTGTGGTACACATCTCATAGTAACACAGAAAAAGTTGCAGCTCACAGCAAGTGCAACAAAGGAGTTACTATGAAGGATGGTTACAAAAGCACAAAAAAGTGGTCTTCAAAAGTGCAGAAAAACAAGTATACTCTACACACACAGTTTTTTTTAGTGTAGTATGTAAATACAAGCCACGGTAAGTAAAGGTTAGAGGAAAGTGCATACTGGACTATAGGACAAGAGCATGGTATGTCCTCGAAGAAATTGTGGTTAGTGCCAAAGATATAGTATAGATTTAGGAAGCATAATCAAGTTATGGTATAGATTTCACCCTTAGATACAAGTCTATGGACACCCATTTCTGTAAGAAACTTGTAAGGAATATCAAACACTTTTATAGATTAATAAAGCAATTAAAAATGAACCAAATATGCAGCGCTCAATGATAAGAAAGTGGAGGTAAGACTCTAAATAAAGAAGGGTACTTACTCAGTTCTGAGTGATTCAAAGTTAGTGGATACTCAAACATGGAAAGCACATGTTCAAATAGTAAATACAAAAGGCATTACAGTACTTATTATGAAACTGAGGATCTCAGGAAGTGTAGGGTATGTGTAGTGTAAGGTGCTAATAGTTGATTTTTAAAAAAAATTTTAGACACTATTAGAATATACTTATGCTAATGCTGTACTTAGATTACTGAGATAATTATTTTACTATTTGATAAAATTAGATTAGCTCTGAACTTGTGTAGGAAGACCAGTAGCGAAAGAGAGCATAGAAATAGGGTGCTAAACATACAGGTTATAACAAAGAGAACTCACAATTTAAAAAGGGAGAGAGAGTTGTTATATAGAAAAATTAGATTAGAGATAAAAGAATTAAATATTTTTTTGATTATATTGGTGCATAACACACAGAGTAGAATATAAGAGGGCTAGTAGGCAGTTCAATTTTTGTCCCTCAGACTACCCCCAGATTAACTTCAGTAGTAACTCAAGTGGTCCCACAAGGAGTGTTAAAATCACTAAAATCATTTTCAAAATTTATTTTGACACAAAGTAAAAAGGATCTTACCAATATTTGACCTTATTTTGATGTACCAGACAAGGGTAGGACTGTTTTCTTGAATCCAATCACTTCCAATCCCTGCTGCCACCCTAACTGATCACTCATGTTTTCCTGCTTGATCAATCTTCCAACTATTTACTCCCATTATCTTGAGCTGAGACTCTCCTATTAATCTACATATGCTCCTATATTTAAATCTGCACTCATGCACTGTGACTCCCCTTTCCAAGCACAAGCTCCAAAAAAAATACCCAGTTTTAGCTTATCTAGATATTTTAATTTTTTAATTTCTTGAATTTCAAAGCAATTGATTGGAAATTTAGACTACCCTAGATATTTTTAATTTTTTAATTTTTTTATTCATTAATTTTTTTTTTAAAAAATGGCAATTTTAACTACTGTAGATATTTTTACTATCATTGTATTTTATGAATGTTACAGAATCATGAACTGGCTGTTTAAAGTTCTCTATATTTTTTTCTTTTTTTATTTACTTTTCTACTTTATCTTTTTTCCCCTTTAATTAATTTTGATCAGTTGTATCAACATCATCAATTGAGAGTTTAAATTTTTTTAGATTATTTTTTCATTTTCTGCCTTTTCTTATTAGTATAGTTTTAAGATAATTGATGGAAATCTCATGCCATGTTTTACATTTACTTCTTTTTTTATTAGGTGATGATTTAAAATATGGGAAGAAAGAGAGAATGGAAAACTGATGAGCAAGAAGTAAGACAAGAGAAGCAAGAGGAGGGGAAGAGCAGGATATATACATAAATATGTATATAAGAAGTAAAAAAAACAAGATGTAATGAGAGCCAGCAACCAGTTCATGTGCTTTCTCACATGCACCTTTGTGTGAGATGAATCACAAGTTGCTTCACTTGTGATCTACTAAACCCAATTTCTTACAGCCTCACTCTCAAGTTACATGCTGAAAAGACACAGCGTATTTTCAGCACATGACCTGGTTCTGTCTCCCAGGCACCCTTGTTTCAGACGGAAAACAAGTTGCTTGACTTGTGATCCATTTGACCCATTGCCTGACACCCCCATTCTCAGCAACACATGCTGAAAAGATGCAGTGTCTTTTAAACATAAAACCTGACATTTGAGGCATGAAGTTATGGTTCAAATGGATCAAACCTCATAGCAACATTTAATTCATTTAACCCAAGAGTACAGGGGAGAAATACACTAGGTCATATGCTAAAAAGACACAGCATATTTTCTGGCACACACCCTGAAAGCAAAAGGGTGCAAGAGGAGGTGATTATGGTAAATGAGGAATATTGGGAGTATCCTACAGAGGCATGGGGTATTGGGTTAGAGTCATGAGAGTTCAATAAATCTCAGGAGATATAGGGTGTGGAAAATGGCTGAGTATAACCCACAAGGAGCTATGTGGGGAAAATGGGAACACAAAAGACATACATGAAGTTAACTTTAAAGGCCCTTCTGAGTAACAAGGGGGGCTGAGTCGGGCACCCCTGGGGGCCAAAAAAGGGCTACAGAGGGGAAACAGAAAGACTTTTGACAGGTTTGCACATATAAGCTCCTTTCCAATTTTTGAAGGGCTACATCAAATGATGGAATTATTTAAAAAAAATCCAACCATCATATTTTATTTAACTGAATTCACTTGTAATTTTTAGAATATGTCAGGTTTTAAAATATTTAATTATTAATCATGTAAATCAAATCAATTACAAAATCATCCCACTGTTTTTAACTCTGGCTTCTGCATAGTGTCAAAAGTTCTGTGAACTTCAAATGAAAGATCATCCTTAATGAGGGCATGGAACTGTGGATTAGCAAGTGCTATAGAGGAAAAAAAAATTGGCCTATCTGCAAAGTTAACCAAGGCATTAGAAAACAAAATTTCAAGATTGTTGTGAGTAAGATGGAGGAAAAAAATTTATTACATGAAATACACCATATACTTGAGACACAGTGTTCAGAACACTGTATATATAATCATCTTATTATTATCAAATATATCATGTTTTTAAAATGGAGAAAGAACCCAAACAGCCAACAAGCCCTTGAAATTATGACCAAAAGCCTTTATCAAAATTTAAATTTATTTAATAAGTCAGTCATCATGATATATAATCAAGTATTTTATTTGAGTGATAATACAGGGTTTTAGTGTTCATGGATCCGCAATTATTGATCAGGATTTTTTTTGCTGGTGTTGACAAGAAAGAGTTCTATAATACTAAGCTATAGAAACAATTCCGAGATGGGTTGGTTCTCCTTCCTAAATATAACTTTAAAAAGAAGCTCCTTCCACTCTAATATTTAAAGATAGTAAAAGCACATATTGTAAGTCTGGTTATTTATTCTGGGTGTGGAGGTGGAAGTAGAATGATGTTTAATAATAATAAAAGTAATAGAAGATAAATATATTTTAATATAAGCAATAAAACTGTTGGCTAGATCTATTCTCAGTAAGCGCTAGTATTCTAAGTCACCCCTTTTGAAGCGTTCTATCTAATACCATCCTTACTGTAGCACTAAAATAACTCTACAGCACTACTTCAGGTATGCACACCCAATATGTAAAAAAAATAAAATAAATCTTTTTATCTATTAGTTACCAACTTACATGCCCAAACAAACACACACACACGTCTACTATTTACAAGTGAGTACTTATATACATTTGTATGTTCAGCACCTGTTTCTATGTTTCCTTGCCCTACAGGTTTTCCTACACAAGTTCAGCGCTAATAAAAGTATATCAAATTGTATCTAAATATCTTAAAGACCTAAGTAAATTTATTAGCATGGGTTTTGGCTCCAATAGCACCTGAAACCTACAATTTTTAAGATCCCTCACTAAATAATAGGTACTGCACCACCTTTCATACCATTTGCAATGACCCACGCTGGCAACACAAGTATCAATTAATTGTGAAACCCTTTGGGTTTCAGAAAATGAATTTTCTATCTCAAGTCCTATCTTTCTTATCCTTTTCTTGAGCACTAATTGTAAAGCCTTCTTTCTTTCTAGCGCTTCTACTTATTTTTCTAACACGTTTTCCATCTTCATGGGGGGGCACAGCATCTCCCAAAAGTGTCTCTGCTAACTTAAGCATAAATATCCATGCCACCTCTATTGCTGCCTCTTAAGTACATATCATACATCTAGTGCTGCCCATGATGTTTCACAAGTACATTCCATATATCCTTGTCCTTAAGCCCATTATGTACTTACCCTAACCTTTTTCTTGCCACAGCTTATAATTCCAAAATACACAAAAAAAAACTGTATGCAGAGAGTCTACCTTTTCTGCACTATCACATCCCTTTGTTGTGCTCATGTAGCCATCCTACTTGACAACCCCTTTGTTGTGCTTTCTGCAAGCTTCAACATTGCTGTGTTACTTCCAGATGTGTACCCAGTCTCCCTCTACTTGTGACTATCCACAGGGGCTATAAAACCAGGTGCATATCTCACAATTTCTCCTCATTCCTTCTTCTTCTCTTCTTTTATCTTCTTACTTATTCCCCCATCTCTTCTAGCTTTAATTCACTCTATAATTATGGACCCCAATCAAGAATTTGTCAACACCATATGTCAATTTGTTGATGTGCAGAAAACTTTTGCTCCTGCTGCCCCTAATGTCAAAGCTGTCCTCACCTGTGCCATGTATTGCCAACACTGTGCTGAGAATGGTATTACCCCAAGCTGCTTTTCAAAATTCTATTGTGGTAAAAGCTTTTTTAAAGTAAGTTTTTTTTCTCTTTTACCTTCCTTTTAAACCTTTGGTGCTGATCTCCTCCTTTTCTTTTCTCTAGTTATGCAACTTTTGCAAAAGTTGCAATAAGAAATGCAGTCAAAATGGTCCCCCTCCATTGCTGCAAACTCTCCCACCACTCCTATTGTAAATCCCAATGCTTCAATCTCAAATATTATGAGAAAGATGGCCATTAAGTGCCCTGCTCCTAAGAGAGCATGACAAAATCATTGCTCTCCAGCTCCAAGCACCGCATCAAATACAACGCAACATTCACACTTCTCTGAAGAGTCAATTCATACTGTAAGTCACTCTTTTTTTCATTCTCTTCAAATTTTCCTTGCTGAAAACAATATTTTTCTTCTTTCCCTACTTAGGACGTTTTAGAGAGTTCTAAAGTACTAAGCAGTAGACACAATGCGAGATGGGTTGGTTCTTATTTTCAATTTCTAAAAAGAAGTGCCTGCCACTCTTATTTTTAAATACAGTGCAATACTGTGTAACACTAATATGTGATTAGAAAGTTTATAAGTTGAGAAATGAGTTTTTAGAAAAAAAACAAGTATTACTATCTGGATATTTCTATTCTTAACAAGCGCTAATACTCACAGCTACTCCCTCCTGAAGCGCTCTCTTTGAATATGCCTTATTATAGCAATAAAATAACTCTAATACTAGTCAATCCTAATGAATCTATATATTCTCTCAATGTTGTGATCTTTCACTTATACTATAAGAAATACACACAGAGACGCACAAATTACAAAAAGACTCAGAAAAATCTGTAATATATTCTCAAACAAATGATCATAGAAAAACTAATATCTTATACTTGACTTCACAATTATTAACTATTCGCTTGTTAACTAATTATTTGTCAATTTTTCTCCCTTGTTTTATTACTAGATGCGATACCCCTTTTTATATTTTTCCAGTGCTCAAAACACAGTTCCTTAGTGGATCTCCAGCGCTGACTCTAGCGCCACATTAGTAAAACAATAACCAATCTATAAGTAAACTACGTACACCGCTTGTAACAACTACAGCACCTAAATACACCCTATACTTACTAACACTAGTATTAACTTGTTTCACTCATACTCCCATGCGTGCTCCTGACTGTACCTTTGTTTTGTTTCAGTGCTTCTTCCAAGTTTTGACTCCTTCTAACGCTGATCTTAGTTGCCTTGACTCTTGGGTAGCTTTGTGATTGAGTCCCTGCTCTCCTTACCTCATTACTAAGTCCATAGTTCTGACAACCCACTTAACTAGTTAACCTACTACATTACCTGTTTCAGTAAGTTACCACACTTGCCACGGTGCAGTATACTATGCACTTGAGTCCTTCCTTAAGCCATAATTCCTTCTTTAATGTGTAACACACAATTATTGGAAAATCTAAATCCATATTGTTCAGTGCTTGCAGTCCTAAATTGATAACACACAATTCCCCATTGTGCGGCGCATCCTGCTGCAAAATCCGAGCGCACAGACCCTGAATCTTCTTCTGCACTTCTATTTCCCTTTGTTCTTGAAACACACAAATACGTATTATAGTTTAGCACTACCTACTGCGCTATGAATCCCCTTTGTTCTTCCTGGACTATGCAAGCTGATTGGTCCAAAGTTAAACTGCCTGCGAGGCGCGTACCACATCCTCCCTAACACTACTTAAGCTACAACACCTTCAACTTCTTGCATCGACTTTACTATCCCAGTTCTGGAAAAAAATCCCCTCTGGGCTATAATTCCTGGCCCTTGTTTCTCCTCGGTCACAAAAGACACAGATACCTGGCCTGAGAAAGAGGCTACTCCTTCACCCTTCACCCCTGCAAATTGGTTCTCAGCTCCTCCAATTTCAAATCATACTTTCAAGGATGACACCCCTTGAATTCACCTTCCTCTCCCTCAAGATTGGAAAGTTCTTATTCAATAGGTTGTGGCCCCTTACTACTGCACTGTCAATCAAGTCAATACTGCTTTTAACACAGTATACACTTACCTTGAAATTACCCTGGCCCTCAACAAGCAGGATAGCCAAAATCTAGTAAACCTAGTCAAATCGCTGAATTCAACTTATAATAAAGTTATAATGACTGGGAGTATGCCTTCCTTGATAGATGTTAAAGTAATTTTTAATCTCTTTTCCTTATTCATTATTTAAATACTAATTTTCCTTTCTTTCTTCAGCAAAATTTTTTTCTTTTTAACTTTAAATTATTTCTTTTTGTACCCCTATGTAACTAGTGTATCATTATCTTTTCTTTTAAAAAATATTATTATTTCCCAAAAAATGTTGCCAACAATTGCCCATGATTATTTGGTGAGAGTTAAAGGATCCCATAATTTCTTAAAAATAATAAGATTCACCATGCAATATGGGGGCGGACTTGCTAGCAAGTCCGCAACCTTGAAATCTAATTCATATCTTTTTTAGAACACATTGAGGAAGTGATGAAACCATCATGAAGAAGTATTGAATCTACTTTGAATACACTTTAAAGATAAGTTGAAAATTTATTTGAGCATGGGAAATTATTAGCAACAATAATCTTGAGGCTTGAACTACAAGAATTTTTGAAGTAATATTGAAAAAATTGAACCCAACCACCCAACCAGGTTGGCACATGCAAGATATTATAAATTTTTTTGTAATCTTATAAAATTATGAATTTCACATGTTAATTGAACTAAGAGACATTTTAAATATTTTTATATTATTTTTTAGCTCTAAATATATAGATAAATAATCCAATATTATAAGAAATTATTCAAGAAAAAAAATTAATTGAATCATTGATGTCAATCAAATTTTTATCAGTAAAAATTTTCAAAAATATTTTTTTGTCCTTATTGTTTGAATATATAATCTTGAAAAATCTTTTAGCTTGAAAATATTTTTTCAGGGTTCAGAACTATTTAAAAGTCATTTATAACAGATTTATTTTAGGCTGTAATTTTTAAAATTTATCTTCATACACATTTCAAATGTTTAAAAAATATATGGGTGCTACTTTAAAAAAATTAAATTACAATCATCTTCACTATATCAAACAAGTAAGTGTCCAATTTTTATGAGAACAAAAATATTGCTATTAAAAAGGGCCCAATAATTATAAGTTTCTCCTTTGGTTTCACAACATTTCACTTTCCATTCCTTATATTTTATTGGGTATTTATATTATTTTATGTTTTTTAAGATTATTCTTCTCACTACTTTGTTCCCTACTCTTGTGCATACCAATCTCCTACCCTCTAGCACCCTCTCCCTCTCTTAGAATTTGATTTAATATCCTCATTTCTCTCCCCTCCTCTACACTTGTGCCCCCTTTCTTCACCCCTCTCCCTCATTATTCACCCCACCTTACTCTTTTGACACCCATTATATCCCCTTTACTCCCCTCTAAACCCCCCTACACCCCAGCTCTCTGAACCCCACTTTTTTCACTCTTTTTTCCACCGTTTTTACTCCATAGGGGGTGAAAGTGGTGATTTAGTAAGCAAAAGGGGTCGAGTGAAAAGATAAAGCGCTGGATTGAGTTGGGGAAGAAATAGTTGAGGTGTAGAGAAAGAAAAGTACATATACAAGCAAAAGGGATGTGATGGGGTACAAAAGGGGTGTTATGGGATTGAGGGAGAAACAGAAGGCTTAAAAACAATTAAAAAGGGATGGCTTGGTGTATGGAGACATGTAAAAGGGGTGAGAAAGGATGAGGAGAAAAGAAAAAGAGCTCAGGTGGGGTGAAAAGTGAATGGGGAGGGGAGGAAAGGGGTGAGAAGCATTGTAAAATAGGCTGGAGAGGGCTGGAAAGTGCAGCAAGATTATAAGGATAGCTTTTGAAAGGGGAGGGGTGTGAATCAAACTGAAAAGGGTGAAAAAGCAGCAAAAGGTGAGGGGATGTGAAAAGTTTGTCAAACAAGGCAGCAATAAACTGAAGGTGGACTCTATTCTTTGGCTGAAGAATAGAGTTCACCATGTCAGTTTTCAGTAATTTTGTTTGGTCTCTTAAAATAATCAATACCTCTACTGTATTTTCATATGTACAAATTTATCCACAAAAAATACAGATTTATTGGCTGCTGGTATTATAGGCTTCAATAAATGATAGAATATTTATTAGTATATAGATATTAGTTTTATAGTACTATTTCACTTTTTTACAAACTATTTTACAAAATGCTTCTGTTAACTACACATTGGATAGAAAAAGAAAAAAAAATAGGGAAAATTTCTAAAAAAAAAATTAAAAAAATGAACACAACCTATGTTAAAATTTTAAATTGATGCCCTTATTGATTTTATGAGATGAGTGTATTTATATTTTAGTATAATTTTTAATTCTGTTGATGAGATTCCAAGTAGCTTTGAATTAAATTATTGTAATCAAATAAAGATTTCACACACAATAAATTTAAATATTTAAAAAAAATTTCTTGATCTCTTTTTTTATGATTACTATACCTACATAAAAAATGACATGTAATAAATAAAATTTTGAGAAAATTAAATAAGTAAGCTTTATTAATATATTTATTATTATCCATTCAGTATAAAATGAAACCAATTGTGTCCTTTATCCTACTACAATATTTTCATTCCAATGAATATATAAGTTTTTATATCAATATAGAACTTAGTTTTTATGGAACTTAGATTGAACTACCAATGAGATCCTGTTGACCATTGTGGCTCAAGCTGAGTTTAACTTTGAGAATATTTTTATTTTTTTTTAAATTATATGTAAGATTTTCTAATTTAAAAATAAGTGTATTTTTAATTCAAAAAAATATATATTAAATATTTTCAAGTTCTAAAAATAAATAGAGTTGATGTATCATTTTGATAAAATATTATATATAAAAATTTATTGTAATTGTATTTGCTATAATTATGATATGACTTTTTCTCTGTATGATAGGTTAAGAAAATTAATAAACCCAATAGTAATGAATTATAATATTTATAAAAGGTAGCAGATATACTGCTTAATTTTAAAATAATATAAAGAAAGAAGTTTTTTGTTTTAAATAAAGATTATTCAGATACTTCTTAGTATCATTTTATTACTTTGATTGATATATATAAGCTAAATTAAGGCCAACAGGATAATAACCTTGATATTTTTTTAGAAAAGGGAATAGTCATAATTTAATCATTTTATAATTTTATAAAAGAAAATTATAAACCTAATTAGTTGTTAAAATATTTGATGAAGAGATTATAAATTACTTTTTTTAAATGTAATTTCATAAAAATAAATTAATACTATTATGTATTTTTGATAAGGTAAATTACTGTAAATATTTATATAGTCTCTTTTCCAATATAATACCAATTTTTTTTAATTCATGGACTTTCACATTGGATAGCACCATAATGCAATGTTTACCTATCAGTGTGATTATCATATCTCTAATCAACAATTGATAAATACTTAAGCCACATTTTCCTTACTTAAAAGTTATTTTTTAATTTTTAGTAATGAATTACTCCTGTGAAAACCTTTTTCTAAAAACTAAAGGTGTATACCTGAACCATTTTATTTAGCTTATGTTTGAGCAACATGAAGTTAAATTATTATGTACTTTAATTTAAAATATGTAGTAAGTTTTTATTAAACAAAAACTAATCTTTTTAATGCTAGTTTTTTCCCATGCGAATGACTAAAATTGCATATTGTATCTTTTGTACAATTTAGACATAATATTGTAGACCTTTCAGGCTTAGTCCAAGTCCAGAGACGTGAATAGCTTGCTGGTCTAGTGTCTAGAAGATTTACAAAAGTTCCCAAATGAATACAATGGTATAAAACAAGCAAGTAGTAGAATAAAATCAAGTATAAGGCTCAGTAATTTACTCTCACTTATTATAATAGGTATTACAAGGCTTATTGTTGTGCAGAAAAATAGATGTAATATATTTAAAATACTATTCAAAGATTCTCTAAAGTAATAATGAAATGTAAGATAAATTGTATTGGTTATATATTGTAATTGTAATTGTAAAAATGATAAATTGAATGTCGAAAATATGACCAAAAACGCCCTCCTTTTATACCCAATAATTCCCCAATGATGCCCCTTGATGATTCCAATCCTATACATGGCCAAATGCGCCTCAAAATAACTAATAGACCTGTCCAACAACATAAGGAATGACCAATGACAACCAAATAATAATATCACACGCCAAAATCCTGAAATAATAGGGATAATCCATCACAAATAAAGAATAACCCAAAAGAGTGTATATGCGTGTAATATCTATTTTTAATAGACTAAAAATAAAAAAAAGGTAGTAAATATAAGACAGTATTAAGGGGGATTAACAGTAGAAATTTTAGAGTTAATTATTACAAATTTATACGTGAAATCCCTGTCCAAAAATAAGCATTATTGACTGAGAAACCACTGAAAAACCTAATTTAATGCGTGTAAGGGCTGATCCCTGTATGCAGACTCTTGGCAGGCGTAACCACGGGTAAATCCTTGACTAAATAGGCGATTTTTAAGTGTGGTAGCATAATTGGGCGCCAAGACTGATGTAACTAATGCAATTAGTGCATTTAATAAGGTTAAATCACAGTGAAACTAAATTAAGACACTAAATAAGCATCCCTCGCCTATTTTAGTGTGTTTCCACATATAGTGCATGTATGTGGGGTAATTTTAGCGTGAAAAATACTAACTTTGCTAAAAATGAAGCTATTCACACAGGAAAAATACAGGCAGTATGTAGCCACTGCACAGAGGCCATTTCTGGCATAAAAAACACCAAATTTGAAAAGTGTTATTTTTACACTTTTAAATAGCCAGATAAGTTGTTCCAAATAAGGCAAATTGATCTGTCAAGGCGCATTTTCATTATCTTAACATTTATAGTGCATATATCCAACTTTTAGTGATAATAAGCGCATTTATCAATTATTTCAATAAAATAATAGAAAAATTAGCTTTATGTGTACTTAAAAATTATGTAGGCTTATGGCTAAGGTTCTTAAGGTTACCGTAAAATATTCTAACTTAATATTAAGTACATAAGACTTAAATAAGGTGGATATATGCGTGTATATAATGCTTTATAATGGCACATATTTGTATTAAATCAATTTTTTATACAATTATTTATTGTTCCCATGTATGCTACATATGTTTAACATAATTTGTTAGTAATTTTACTCAGTCCTGAGAATATTCAGGCTGACAAGACCTTCAATAAGAAACTGATAGAATTATAAAAAAGAACTACTTCCACATTATTGAGAGAGTCTTTGAAAATATATAACATCTAAAAGTAAAGTTTAAAAACCTCTTTTCACATGAGAAATAATTTTAAAAATATGATGTTCATGTTTCCAGGAAAACAATTTTATTATCCTAAAAAATAATATTGATGCAAAATTTAGATTTACAATGCAGTTTGAAGATATTTATATATTTATATATATATTATCTTTAAAATTTTGATTTAGTTTAAATGTCTTTTTGTCACATTAAAAATTTACTGAGTAGTGATTAATTTTTTCTAACCATGAGATAACTCTAACAGCTCATATTATGCTTATGAAATGGTGACAGAATATATCACACGTAGCTCCACTATCAGCTATTCATTTTTTTAATAAATTGATAGTATAAATAACTTATTATTTGAGCAATAAATAGAACCTAAAAAAGGCAGGAATTAATTTTATGTCACTTTTAATCATCTTTTTATATTTAAAAATCTCAAAAACTGGATCAAACTCTACTATCATAAGAATTAGACTTCCATTAAGAAATATAATCAAATGATGTCTCAATTAATATTTATTATAAAATTGGTTTGAGATTCATTCATTTAGTCATAAATTAGGAAAGAACAAATTCTTATATTTGATTTCTTTAGTTATGTGTGTTTTCAACTGTATTCTAGGATATAAAATTTAATATTTTTTATGTTTAAATGGGTTTTTTTAGATAACTCAATGGAAATTCAAACAAACAACTTGAATAATAAAAACTTATTAATATAAATCAAAGATACCATCAGGTTATACAGTTAAAACTTGAAAATTAAAGTTTCAAGCTCTGAGTTAACAGGAATTTCAAATAAAAAGAGTCACTGTATGAATTTTATATGTTTTCCAAAAAAAAAATTAATTAATTAAACAGTTTAAAAGTGATATTTTTGAAATGAATTATATAATTCTTCATCCTTTTATTGATCATTTTCAACTCAAAAATAACATTGAATTATGTTTCTTTAAAAATACTATGAATTAATCAGAATATTAAGTTCTCCTTACCATCTTCATATTGATTTTTTATTTAAATCTCACTATCCTTTCAGTAAAGAATCATCCATACTTGATAAAGAGCTCAAGATGAGCTCAAAGTAAATCTCAGTAAGATTTCAGTATGAGTTCAGTCTGAGTTCAGTCTGAGTTCAGTCTAAGTTCCATCTGAGTTCCATTAGACTTCAATTTGAGGACTTGCTAGCAAGTCCCCCCCCAAATATTGCGTGGTGATTTCTTCTGCAAATATTATTTTCTTGACTACTTCTGAAATAAGCTCAAAACAATAAAATTTTTCCCAAATATTTTAAATTGCTGGTGCCATATCCTCCTCAAACTATTATTCTTGAAGTAAAATCAGATCTTCCAAGATCTTGCACTCCTTAGTGCTAACTTCCTTTTCACATAAATCTTGATACACTATATTCTTCTGCTTATTAGATTCCCCCACTTGGATACTGCTCAGTGCTCACCTTTTCTTTGCATCCTTACAGCATCTGAATATTATAAATAGGCCTGTAATGTGCTCTTTTACCCTATCCATTCCATTCTTCTTCACAATTTCTAATTGGACATGACAGTATATTGTACTTTACGTAGAGATAAAGCTTACAGCTTTTTCTGCCACCATCATTTTAACTGTACTTTCTTTAAGCCTTGTGGTTATGCCAATTTTAGATCCGCTTGCAATAAATGCTTTAAATTTCATAAGACTTGTACCTTTTCTTATGAATTCTCTAGTTCTCCTAATAGCTACATCCAGCTTCCATCTGTGGATACTTCTAGTGCTCCTACTGTTCTAGCTAGACCTATTATTGCTACTTTACCATCTAATGAAACCTTACCCATTGATAGCGCTTATATTCCTGCACACTCTTGAAAAGAAATCTCCATTCAACCTAAGGCTGAATCACCTTCTTGCTCTGAACAAGAATTCACTGTTCAATCTTGCTCTCCACCTGTACACAACACTGTAAAAGTGCTTTCACCTTCCATGCGGCCTTTGAATTTACTAGCAAGTAAGCTCATCATCATATATTTCTTTTATTTAATTATTCCTAATTTTATTCTATCCTAAGGTTTCAACAAATCCATTTCCTTAGGGTGGGTTTCCATACCCCTTCCCTTCATTGATTCAATGCAAATCTTCTTGTGCCTTTGCCTTATTTACGATGCTATTTTATACCCCTATAATCATGCTCCTGAGTTCTCAGTTGAAAAATTGTAAGCTGGCTATAATCATATAGAAATGATCAGTCAGTTAAAGAAAGAAATTAGTTCCACTTCTATTCCCAATTTTCCTGTAGATCCCAACAACTTTATTATACCAGAAGAGTGAAAGGGATTCTCCAGTAGTTTTGAAGCAGACTCCAATTAGTCTTAACTTTTCCTCTTCACTTTCCTTTCTGATTAGCGCAATTACTTTAACACTTGTACATAGTTACCCTTAAACTATGACTTTCATTAACATTTGTAATTATCATAAACTTGTAATTATTTGTAAAGTCATGAGTAAAGTGTGTAGCTCTTTGCCACACACTTGCCTTTTTGCCTCATACAATTATTCTAGAGATCACTTGCTAAAACTCCCTCTACTATCTTTAAACAATTTTCAACCCCTTGGTTTAACTTTTTATTTTGAGATTATTTATGAAAATGGCTTCCTGAATTTGGGTGCTTCATCTGACAATCTTCTTCAACTAACTTTCCTGCCTTCTGCTAAGCTTACTGTAGCCTTCTGATTTTCCCAGACAGCCATTCCTCTATCCAATTGACCAATTGCCTCATATCCCCTCTAATGACAAAACATCTTAAATCCACAAAACTTTCATTGAGCGCTAATGCCAACTGTTTGTTCAGCCATAGTTGTATTGCCATTGCTAGCACCCTATCCATCACAGTTGTGTTATTGCCTTGTAAAAAAATACTGCTGATAGTTTTTAACTCTTTTCAGAGCTTTAAAACATAAATTTGGTAGTTTTAACTCATTCCATAGGTTAAAAATATTGTTAGTTTAACCTCATTCAGGAGGTAATTCTCATGTTACTGATATCCCTCTTTGGTAGGATCTTTTGATCTGATCCACTGCTACACATAGCTTCAATTCAGTACCATCTAATACCTCCAGTAAGTAAGACCCTCCTGTTGTTTGTCTCCTTATCCTATAAGGAACATTCCATCCGTCAGAAAACATTTTTCCGAATTGGATTTCTAGACTTCTATTATAGACAAAAACCAAATCTCATGTGTTCAATGTCTTTGTTAATCTATGCACTGAATGCTCATCCCAATATTAAACTGATTTGTCCCAGATTTGCATCTTTCTTTCATATGCCTTCTCTAAAAACTCAAATTTTCTTTAAAGTTTCACTACCCTCGCTAGAATTAAATCTTCAGTTGAGAGAACTTGATCCCAGTCGTATCCTAGAAAAGATCCATCTTCTGGATCAATAGGTAATACTACCCTTTGACCAAACATAAGTGCATACATTGAAAACCCTTTTATCCTTTTAACTGAAATCTTGTCTTCAAAAAAAACTAATGGCAAGTAGTTCTTCCACTTTTCACCATTGTTTCCACATAACTTAAACAGAGCATCATTTATCACTTGATTCTCTCTAAAAATCATTCCTTCTGTCTGTGGGTAATATGCTGTTGCAACTCAAATTTTAGCCCCAATTCTTTTAACAAATTATTGAGATTCACCAGAAAATTCAGTGCCACTATCCACAGTTACCATTTTCATTAGGCCATATCTATATACTCATTCCTTTTTTTAAAAATTCAGCTACATTATTCGCCTTAAGGCTTACCAAAGGCGCTGCTTCAACCCATCCTGTAAGATTGTCCCTGGCTACTACCAATTACTTAAAGTGTCCTTCTTTAATATGAACCACGTCTAAACTAATTCTTCCAAAAATAGTATCTTCACCTGTTGCTTTCCCTTTTTCCTTAGGCTTTCTGTAACTTTTATGCTGACATTCTGGGCAAGATTGAACCCAATCCTTGACCTCTTCTCTCATATTAGGCCACCAGAATCTTTCCCTGACTCTGCCGTATGTCTCATCTTGACCCCTATGACCTAAATTCTCATGTAACTCCCTATGAATTTTCTCCTTCCTTTCCATAGTTCAAATTACTAACTGAGGAAAAGAAGATTGATTCCTTCAAAACTTTACATCTTTAATAAAATATCTGTTAGTGCGCTTCTTGATGTTGCACCAAAACTTTTCATCACAAAAATCTGGTCCACTGCTACCTTCTAGATATAACCTTAACAACTCCACTTCCACATCAGTAGATGTTCCATCTTCAGAATACTCCCCATCTCATTGAGGTTTATCACTATCTTGAAATCCCCTTGAGTCTTCCTCATCATCTGATTCTTCCACTGTCTTGTCTAGCGCACTCCTTGTTTCTACTTTGACATCAGTGTTCCCTAAATCCAGTTGCAAATTATCCTTGCTAAAAACATCCTTCTTACACATATTTAATCTAATGTCTTTGCAGAAATTTAACACTGCTAGTTTATCATTGTCCCAAATGTACTTCCTATCATAATCATTTAGTTTTACGTCTTTACAGACACTGACCATTAGTTTTACATCTTCACAGACGTCCTTATTCCTGAATCTTTGATAAGAACAGTCTACTCAATTTGTACACCTCTTGTCATTTTCAAACTCTTAGGCCTCAGAATCTTCCTCACACAATGGCCTCCTAGATAATGAATCTGGAATTGTGAAATACTTCCCTGGCTTATGTACTAAATCAAAAGAAAACAAATAATCTGTGCTACCCACCTAGTCATGGGCCCATTGGGTAAACTGGTGCTACTAATCATTTGCACCAGTGACAGTGCATCAACCTGCAACTCAAAATGTTACCCCCAAAGCATCCATTGTAGCTTCTTAAGACTGTTTTCTACACCACATAACTCCAACTTAGATTGAGAGTACCTAGACTCAGCTTTAGTAAAAGTAAAAGTCTTAGATTCATAAAGGACAGGTCTATCATTACCTTCCTCATCCTCTTGCATTAAAACTGGGCCTACTGAAGACACAGTAGAATCCACTGCTAGAGTAATTTTTCCAGTGCCTGGTCCATACTCCAATCTTTTCAAAAGTATATCTTTTCCTACAATCCTTTTCAACAACTTGAATAACTCTTCACATTCTTCCATCCAATCCCATACA
The DNA here is from genome assembly GCA_030280995.1 of Hemileia vastatrix. Classification (NCBI taxonomy): domain Eukaryota; kingdom Fungi; phylum Basidiomycota; class Pucciniomycetes; order Pucciniales; family Zaghouaniaceae; genus Hemileia; species Hemileia vastatrix. Next base: position 28,419,413 of record JASXTE010000014.1, on the reverse strand, counting down.
ACATCTTTTCTCATTAAGAGCCTTAATAGTGAAGACAACAAGGTAAAATCACAAATGAAAATTTTCACATAGGTACAAATACCCAAAAACCCCTAACTTCCATTGTTTTTCTTAGTCTTAGCCATGTGAGCACCTTTTTTTTTCTGCTATTCTGAAATAATTCTTCCCTTCCTACATACAAAGTGACCAAAAAATATCTAGCGCTGGTACGCAACACCAAAATTTTGTTCCTGAGACTGTCAATCCAGCCTCTTCTATCCTAAATAGTACCCTTTCAAGAGTAAATAATATTCACAAATAGACCTTCTAATGTATGGGATCTCCTCTAGAGCCTCCCCATCATAAACACTGGCTGGTCCTTTTATACCGCCATCATCAATGAAGATTCCCACATGCTTTAGAATTTCATTCTGCAATATCCACATCATCTGCCCCTGATACACTGCAACTGAATTCATAGCACCCTGAAGTAACCTTGTCAAACAAAAGTTCCTCAATGGAGTTTCAAACGTAGTCATGGGTCTCAAAAACATTTCAAACTTGCTCTCATCTTATCCTCCAATTATATCCCCTAATCTATAAAATGCACGCCCTAAAAAAGAATCCACAAATGCCTCTGGCGTCGGTGGTAATCCTGCATCTTTAACTGTAACCTTGTTCATTTCTCTCAAGTCATGAACAACCCTTAACTTACCATTATGCTTGACAACACAAAATACTAGACTTGAGTAACTAGAAATTGACTGTTTGTACAAGCCAGACCTTAATCTTTCCCTAATTAGCTCTGTATATTCTTCCCTTATTGCCGCTGGTGTTTGAAAAGCCTTCTTTGCCACAGCACATGTGGTATTTCTGGAACAATATAAGGTTTACCATAAGAGTTTTTTAACAAACCTCTTTATTCTTCTTAAAATTAAGTAGCCTTTTCCCTAAGAACCATAACATGTAAAAATAACTTCTTTTTTCCTGAGATAACCAATCTTCTGGTCCAAAACTAGCAATCTGAAGACTTTCCATTGTGATTCTATTAGTAGGCATAAAGTCCATTGGAAAATTTGTTAAAGAAGTATCATAAGGATTCCTACACAGCGCCAGCCTCTGAAAAGGAGGATTCAAATCTAGAATTGGAACATTAACTGGTTTAACCTTGACTGCTACTGGTTTATACTTTGATGCACAACACCACCTGCTTCTTCCTTCATTACTTAAAATCAAACCCTTCCTGATATAACTACGGGTTGTACCTACATCCTGTTTTTGTCTTTTCTTCTTAATATAAGTATAACAAAATCCATAATCAAATAAATTAAAAAGCCTAGGTATAATACATTCTACTGTAGTATAACCAAGACACCTATGAAGTACTGCTTTATGTATCCCCTCTTGTTGGACTGACTGGTCACTATCCAGGTTCCTCTCATCTTGAGAGATAGTAATACCTAAGATGCCAGTCCCTAATGAAAATTTTGGTGCCTTCCTAGTGGTTTCCCCATTTCATCATCTAAGACTTCCTCATCAATCTCTCTTTCTTTCTCCAACCTTGCAGCTCCAGTGTACTTAGCTTCCCAGCCACCATCCTTAGGCGCTACTAAGACTGCTGTTACCAGAATACCATCATCTCCCATAATCCTAATTCTGATAGTTTTATTCAAAAAATAATCAATAGTTGCAGAATAATCCATTAAAAATGGTGTGCTTAAAATTGGTTTAACTACACCCATTGGATAAAAAAAATGTATATCCCGTTTTGCTCCTGCAAATCTAGTGTGCACATACTCTGCTACTCCTATAACAAGTAACTTTCCTCCACCAATTCCTGTGATGGTACCTTCACCATCTTTTACTGGAAGACCTTTCTCCAAAGCATAATTCACTGAAACCACATTGATTTGTGAAGCTGTGTCAACTAACACTCTAATATGCTTACCATTTACAGTAATTGTCAAACACCCTAAAGGACCTGCATAATTTAGCTCCCTTGGTAATCCCACAACTAGCTGAAATGACTGCTCTCCTACATCAAACTCAGAGTAATCAGCAACCCTTTGCTTCCTGAACTTATCCACAATTCCATTTGCTATGTCTGACACTTCTGCTGTTAGTACCCCCAATGGAACCAAAACTGTAGTTTTTAAACACTGTGCAACTAAACCCTCAGCTGTGTTAGAAAGGTAAGTGTGAACTGGCACTGCATCCTCCACTTAGGTTGATTCGCCTTCACACAAGCTTTTGCTCTTCCAGGTGGGTTCTTTGGAGTATTATGACTTGCTCTTGGTATCCCCTCTACTGATATAACTCTTTTCTGAACTACCTCTGGTCCCTCCATCATCACAGGTTGCTCTTCTGCCTGATGATCCAAAACATACCCAACAGATTCCACACCATCCATTTCAATATCCTCTGTAGGCGCAGGTGTATTCTCCCTTTTAGTATAACCTACTTTCTCAAAGTCTTCCTGATTTGCATACTTGGAGCCAGCTTTTCTTGGCCTACTAATAGTTGGAAGGGCCATTTTCTTGTGCTTCTCTGCAAAAATTTCCAAGTTAGCTGCAGTAAGTGATGCCGCAACCGCTCCTTATTTTACTTTAAAATCCAAAGTTGTGTAATTAACTGCAAAATTAACTAATTTCACATCCTTGCCCTTCTCTTTAGCTTCAGGCTCCTTGCCCTTGCTTTACTTTACCTCCATAGACTTTTTATTAATATTATTGATAAAATTTGCTCTCATCCCTTGATGCTTATCCATGAAATGTTTTGTTCCATCCTCTAGCATCAGTGCTGTACCCTCTTCAAAAGAAACTTTATTTTTTTTATCCTTTTTAAGTGTGTTACACCTCATCCTAGTATGACCTTCTTTAAAACAGTAACAACATACCATTGAAGAAAACCGCAATGGTTGAGGAGTAAATTGGGGCTTGGTTTTAGCCACTTTGCTCAACTTCTTTTCCAACTCTTCAATTCTCCCCATTACAGAATTTGAATCCTGCGACGTCGCTTTAACTTTTGGAGTTGTCGCCAAAGAAGTTGATCTACTGCTAGGTAAAACCTCTATCACCTCTACATCTTCTAAAGAAACCCTAGAAGCTCAGTGCTCTACCCAACACAGCTTCATTTCTGCTTCTACAGCGATTTCCACTTCATCCAACCCTTGATACTTATAGTCTCTATTCCTCTTTCTAACCAGTTTCCCTTCATTATCAAGGCATCTTTTTTCCCAATCATTGATCTCAGGTGCTAGTACCTTGCAAAACCAAGGTAATGAGGCACTAGTATCAATAAAGTCTTTGTTACTGACCAAAAAAACCATGACCTGATCAATTTCTTGTTGGAAATTTTTCAAATTTTTAGGGTCTCTGATACCCCCTCTAGCCTTTTCCTTATACACCAAGACATCCAGGTCTTTAATTGTGTACCTAGTTTCTTCCATAAGTTTAGGCCATCTTTTTAACATTTGGGCTTTTAACACCTTCCAGTCACAGTTCTTATGACCATCCAGTTCTTCTAGATTGTCTTACATTCACTTGCAACAAAAAATAACACTTGATGCACCATATTATAATCCAATGCCCAACATACTTCCACTGCTTGTTCAAACCTCCTCATAAATGTTTGAGTGTTAATCCCATTAAATTTCAAGGTTTCATCTTTAAACCTAATAATTGTAGAAACCCTAGGCAGTAATGTCGCCGTAGAATTGTGCGACTTTTCCCTCTCCTGAGTGACTTTAGACATAGTAGCTGTAGGATCCCTTCTACCTTTTTAACTACTGTAATTATAAACAAAAACAAATAAGCACTAAAAGCTTATATCGACTATATTCCTTTTTTAATACAGCCCTACGCTATCCTCTGATAACTGCTCTTGATCCATTCACTGTAGATCCTATGACTCTTCCACTGAAGTGCCGGCTTGATTATGCCCTCTTTGACAAAACCCTATAAAAAAAAAGAAAATAATAAATGTAATTACAATTTGGCTGCCACCGTTAAGACACCAATTGTAGACAAGAAAGAGTTCTATAATACTAATCTATAGACACAATTCTGAGATGGGTTGGTTCTCCTTCCTAAATATAAATTTAAAAAGAACCACCTGCCACTCTAATATTTAAAGACAGTGAAAGCACATATTATAAGTCTGGTCATTTATTCTGGGTGTGGAGGTAAAAGTAGAATGATGGTTAATAATAATAAAAGTAATAAAAGATAAATATACTTTAATGTAAGCAATCAAACTGTCAAGTAGATCTATTCTCAGTAAGCGCTAGTATTCTCAGTCACTCCCTCTTGAAGTGCTCTATCTAATATTATCCTCACTGTAGCACTAAAATAACTCTACAGCGCTACTTCTGGTATGCACAAACAATATGTAAAAAAAAATATTTTTATCTATTAATTACTAACTTACATGCACACGCACACACACACACAACTCTACTATTTACAAGTGAGTACTTATATACATTTGTATGTTCAGCGCCCTTTTCTAAGGTTTAGTTTCCCTACAGGTTTTCCTACAAAGGTTCAGCACTAATACAAGTATATAAAATTGTATCTAAATATTTTAAAGATCCAAGTACATTAATTAGCATGGGTTTTGGCTCCATTAGCACCAGAAACCTACACTTCTTAAGATCCCTCACTAAATAATAGGTACTGCACCACCTTTCATACCATTTGCAACGACCCACGCTGTCAAAACAAGTATCAATTAATTGTGAAACCCTTTGGGTTTCAGAAAATGAATTTTCTATCTCAAGTCATACCTTTCTTATCCTTTTCATGAGCTCCAATTGTAAAGCCTTTTGTCTTTCTAGCGCTTCTACTTATTTTTCTAACACATTTTCTATCTTAATGGGGGGCACAGCTTCTCCCAAAAGTGTTTCTGCTAACTTAAGCATAAATATCCATGCCACCTCTATTGCCGCATCGTAAGTATATATCATACATCTATCAATGCCCATGACTTTTCACAAGTACATACCATATTTCCTTATCCTTTAGCCCATTATGTACTTACCCTAACCTTTTTCTTGAAGTGGATTATAATTCCATAATACACAAGAAAAGAAAACTGTGTTCAGAGAGTCTAACTTTTCTGTGCTATCACATCCCTTTGTTGGGCTCATGTAGCCATCTTACTTGATAACCTCTTTGTTGCACTTTCTGCAAGCTGCAACATTTCTGTGTTACTGTAAGATGTGTACCACACCAGGATCAGACATTCTTAATTGCAGAAGATTTTTATCCAATAGCCCTGGGGCTAGTGGATAAGGATTGCACAATAAAGCATTATCCTGCATCTCATACCCCAATTTCCATTCCTAATTCCTGATCCCAAACTTGTCACATCAATGCTTGATTTGTAAGCAAGTCACATGACATATAATTGTAGATGCCATCCTTATGTGTCTCTTCACTCCATGCTACTTAATTTTGGTTCCAAAAACATAACATTTTTTTCCATCCTTATGTGTCTCTTCACTTTATGCTACTTAGTTTTGGTAGTGAACACATAACATTTTTCTCTATCTACACACCCCACCTGCTCATATGGTGGAAAATTCCTACTTCCCACTCATCACCTAAACCTTCTACCGACAACCTTTTCTACCAACAATAATGAAGCACCTCTCTACTAGGAAGAAACTTCACTCAGCTATGAATGCTATCACTTTAACTTTAGCTTCTGAATAAGATTTGGAAGACCCTTTAGCTTAGATGTCTTTTAAATGATCTTTATGAAGAGGAGGATCCCACACCTGCACCAGCTCTCCCCTCCCTTGAATCACAAAACATTCTTTCCACCAGCATACCCTCTGTCATTATGCCAACCACCCTCCAACATTTTGAAACACAACCCTTTTAATTTTTTTTCATACTCTCCAAATGTTTAACTTCTTTGATTTATTCACTTGGTTTGGTTTTTTTGTTTTTTGCATATTCATTTTTTTTGAATTTACACTGAATGTCTCTTTTTTGGATGTCTCATTTGTTTTTATTCACCAGATCAACATGAAATTGCATATTTTCTGCAATTGCATAATTTTTCACTGTTTTTTTTCATTCATCCCTCATATCCTTTTCTTCTTCTCCTCCAACATCCCTCAAACAATTAAGTTTCATTTATTTTATCATCTCATATCTCCAGGTAAGTCATTTTATTCTTTTTCTTTGATTTTTTGATTGCCAATTATAATTTTTTTTTGATTTTTTTCTGTTTTTTCTGTTTTTTCATTTTTTATAAGTGTTTATTTTTTATTTCAAAGGTAAAATTAACCATTTTTTCTCTCCCTCTTTACTTTCTTTTTTAGCTCCATCACCCCACTCTTCATCCCTGCATGGAATGGTCATTATCCCACCTTTCCCCTATTTCACTTTTTTTTGGTTCCATGTCATTAAAACACATACATTGCACATGCTTTATGCATTTCACTTACTCTGTATTCAATTTCCCTCAAATTATAACATCAATCTCTCACACTCTATTTTTCCGACTTTTCAACCAAGGTAAGCTTCATACCCTATTTTTCATGCCTATATTAAATCTCATTACCTCTATGAAAATTTCATACTTAAGTATATGTATAACTCTTATTTGGATAACAGTGAGCTTATTAAACTCCTCTTGTTCTCATCTCCATTACCACTTTTCAAGTTTTTGTAAACTTTTAAAAATCAGACTCGGAAATAGGGTTAGCTTTATTCAAATAAATTTTCTTTTTGCTGATGATTCTTCTGAATGCCACCCTTTATTTCACACAAACAGATATGAATTTGGTTCAGTGGTTACTGAGATACTGAACATTAAAGTTTAGCCTTTTTTTCCAATTTAAATTTTTTTATTTTATGTTTTTATGTAACAAACTAGGGTTATGTTTATTTAAATCAAATATCCTTTAACTGAAGATTTTCCTGAAGCCTATCTTTCATTTCCCATTAACAGATTTTTACTCGGTTGATCAGTTTCTGAGATATTGACCTTTAAAATTGAGCCTTTTTTTCCAAATATCACATAATAAGGGGTGTCAGTTCTGGCAAATCCACACTTACAAATCCGCACTTAAATTTGACCAAATCTGCACTTATTTAATTGCATATTTCCAAAACACACTAGCCCCAATACTGGTGTATTTCAAAATAAAATAAGTCACTTATTTCACAAAAATCTGCACTTTCTCAACCAAAAGTACTGATTTCACCATCAAGTCCCATTTCACTGATTTGTCAGCATTATCCCAATCATACACAGGATTTCTACTCATATACCCCTCAAAAAGGCTCCTCTAGGATTACTTCATGGGTTACTGTAGGATCACTTAAAAACAACTTGCCTACAGTTCGTCTTAAGTTTCACCCTGTGACAGGGGTACATAGCAAGAAGTAGCACTGTAGCATTATTTTATTTCTACAGTAGGGATAGTATTAGAGAGAGTGCTACAAAGTGGGAGTGACTGAGAATAGATTTAGCCAGAAGTAGGATTACTTATTTTTAAATAAATAAATATATATATATTTAGTCTCTTATAAGAAATTATTTCTACTCTTCTTTTCTCCCACCACACTTACATAATTTTTTAGTGTCTTTATAAATTAGAGTGGCAGGCACTTCTTTTTAAATTAGCTTTAGAAAAGAGAACCAGTCAATCTGAGATTGTGTCTGTAGCTTAGTATTATAGAACTTTCTTTCTAAAACTTCTGGTAATAGTTTAGTGTCTTTGCAGACGTCTGGCAATAGCTTAATGTCTTTGTGGACCTCATTCCCAAATCCTTTATAGCAATAATCTATTCCATTTATCCACTTTTTATCTTCTTCAAACTCTTCTGCCTCAGAGTTGTCTTCACATTCCGGTCTTCTAGACAAAGAATCTGGCACAGTAAAGGCTTTCCCAAGTTTGTGGACTAAGTAAAAAGAAAATAAATTAATCTTCACCACCCATATTGCCATAGGTACATCTGGTAAACTTGGACAACTTATCATTTGTGCTAATGACAGCGCATCCACCTGTAGCTAAAATTCTATCCCCAAAGCTTCTATTGTATTGTGATTTCTTGAGAATCTTAGCAACACCACACAATTCCAATTTAGACTGTGAGTACTTGGACTCAACCTTTGTAAACTCCTTAGACTTATAAAGTACTGGTCTATCACTACCTTCCTCATATTCTTGCATCAAGACTGCTCCTACAGCTGTCTCACCCAAAACCACCACCAAGGTAATCATTCCAGAACTGATTCCATACTCTAGCTTTTTTAACAAAACTTCCTTTTCTACAATACTTTTCATTAATTCAAATGAATCCTTACATTCCTGTGTCCATTCCCATTCAAATTATTTTCAAGTCAAGTGCCTTAAAGGCGAAGATAATAGTGCAAAATCACAAATTAACGTTCTTATGTAAGTACAAACCCTGAAAACCCCCATACCTCTGTTGTGTTTCTAGGTCTTGTAAATGTAAGTACTTTTTTATTTTTTTCTGCTATAATTTTTCCTTTCCTGCATACAAAATGTCCAACAATGTCTAGTACTGGAACACAGCATGAAAAGTTTGACCCTGATACTGTTAATCCAGCCTCCTCTATCCTAAAGAGTACCATTTCAAGAGTGATTGCATACTCCAAAATAAACCTTCTGATTCTCTGATTTGCCTCCAGAACCTTACCATCATAATCACTAAGTGGACCTTTATGCCACCATCATCAATGAATATTCCCACATATTCTGGAATTTCATCCTGTAATATCCACATCATCTGCGTTTTATACACTGCCACTGAGTGTTTAGTTCCCTGTGGTAATCTTGTTAATCTAAAACAGCCCAATGGAGTTTCAAAAATAGTCATTGGCCTTGACAAGATATCTAACTCAAACTGATTGTATCCTCCTATAATATCTCCTAATCCATAACATGCACATCCCACAAATGAATCTACAAATTATTCTGGGGTTGGTGGTAATCCTGCATCCTTTACTGTAACTTTGTTCATTTCTCTTAAGTCATGAATTGCTCTTAACTGTCCATTATGTTTAACCACAAAAAACACCATGCTTGAATAGTGTGAAATTGAATTTTTATAAAACACAGAGAATAGTCTTTCCTTAATAAGCTCTTCATATTCTTCTCTTCTTGCTGCCCGTATTGAAAAAGCTTTCCTCTGAAATGGTGCATGAGGTATTATCAGGACTATATAAGGCTCTCCATAAGAGTACTTTAATAATCCTGTCAGCCTAGAAATCCCCAGGACTGATTATTTCTCATGTTTAAAATAAGATAACCTTATTTGCATTAAGCTTATAAGTTAAATATATGGTTTTTATACTTATATATATTTTTATTATACTATTATATGGACTTATATTCGTTCAAATATCTTATCTTTAGCCCCATAATACTTATTAAGATGCTGGAGTTATCATAATATACTTATCTTAAATGATATTGAGTAATTAGACATATACATAAGCTTACATGTATGTGTAAACTTCATATTCAGTGAATTATGCAGTAATACTATGCATATATACAACTATATGCAAATTTAACCCTCTAAATAGCCTATATGCCTTATTTTTCCATTTATTTTTGGTCATATGCATGTATTCAATGGATTTACCATGCCTATGCAAGAATAAACTCCTTTTATATAAGCATATACCCAGTTTGGACAACTTAATATGCTTTCTTCAATGGATTTTTACAGATTTATGGGTTGGGATATGATTAATCTGTTGTTATTGATGCTTTGGAATGTAGTTTAGATCTTTGAAACTTATTTTTTTCCTTTATATTTTTTGAATTTCATTTTATTCTCTTTGGATGAGTTATTTTCCTTGTTTCCTTTAGGTATCCACTTTTATCTGTTTTTTATATTTTTGGTATAGTTGTATGATATCATTAATTTTGATGGAGGGCCCAAACTGGAGGTCTGTGTGATAAAAATGCTTGAAGTAGAGGCCTTGGGGAGGTGATGAGCTCTCAAAGTGCTGTAATTGCTGGGGATAGCAGTGGAATCATTTGGACTGAGAGTCTGTGCACTCCAGTGGATTTTGGTATAAGTAATGGGGGATTTGGCTGGTTATTTGACATCACTTACTTAATACACATCAATAAAACAATTGAAAACAATTAATATTATATACAAATATATTTAAAAGCCCTTATAAATTGATTTTATCTTTATACTAGCTATAGCTATAGCTATATTTTATTAGTCTATTTCCCACCACTAGCAAACACCAATCCAAATATTGTGAGTAAATAATTGAGTCTAACATTTTTATTAGTCTTTAACTGAGGTTTAATCCATAAATAATTTATTATTAAGTAGTTGGACCATTAATATTTACTATTAAGTCATACTTATATACCAGCTTACACTGGCAGTTATCTAAATGTTGAGACAGTTGGCTGACTGAAAAGCTGAAATCTGGATGTGATACTTGTACCAATTAATTAATAGAGCCTACATCAGATTGATAGTCTCCATTTAACTTGTTGAATTAAGTTATTTCTGGTTCAGTTTCACGGATAAGCTGAATTTGAGAGAGTAAAGAGTTTTAACAGGATTGCCTTTGTGCATGTTGTTAGATTCAAGAAACCAATTAATGTAGGTGAATTGAGAGAGAGATAATGTTTTCTTATTTCTATCTTTGGAGATATTCATTTCAAAAAGATAATGTGCCTCACCTAGGTTTTTGATTAGAGTTTTGAAAGAGTTGATTTTAGGAACACTACCAAAAATGGCTAGGTCATCCACATACAAGAAAACATTGTTATAAATTATAATAATTAATTATCTATTAGTAATCTGTAGTTTTTTTATCTAGAGAGAGAGTCCCTAATATTAAATTGTAACTATTCTATATTTACTTTATTAACCTCACCTTGTTTCCACTTAATCACTCTCACTCTTTGACTCTCACTGTATGTATATAAGTAGATGATATCACTCACTATTGTCCCTATAAAATCTACCATTTACTTATTTGATCTCATATTTTCTTCTCTATTTCCTCCTTCATCTTTTTCTGCTCTAATCACTCCTATTTTATCTATCATTGATACTAATTATTAAATCTCTAATCAGGCACTGTATGTATGTATGCTCTTGACTGCCTAAGCAATCAAATCTACCATTTACTTATTTGATCTCATATTTTCTTGTTTTGTTTCTCTTTCATCTTTTTCTTCTACACTTGCTCATATTTTATCTATCATTGTTACTAATTATTAAATATCTTATCAGGATTTGCATTCTAAGTTTAAGTGGTTATGGGCCCAGTGCTACAGTAAACTCATTATCACATCATTCAAACTGGCTTCACCAATATAATCTCTCTACAAAGAAGCTACTCTATCTAGCTCTTCCTCAGGTACCTCTAGCTTTTTAACTTACTCTACTCAACCTATCTATCTCAAAAACATGGACAATTCTTCTCATTTTACAAAAATCAAAGGTATTGAAAAACTTAATGAAAAAAATTATTCCTCATGGAAGAACAATGTGTACCATGCCTTAGGAATTCTATATCTCAAAAAAAAATTAAAAGCATAATCTTGGGAAGCCTTACAACTCTAGAAAAGCAGAAAAATTTAATTTCAAAAAAAAAAGAAAAATTTATCATATTTATGCACCTAGATAAGAAGAATATCAGTTTTTGTCAAAAAACCTGAAGAAATTAATCCCCTTGTGTTGTGGACCAAAATATATAATCACTATACCTCAACATCTTCAGAAATCTGTGCTACAATCATTACCAAAATTTTCACTAATCAATTCTCAGAGAACAACTCAAATGGAGCTATAAACAATTTTTGTTCAACAATCAACATTTTGGAGGGGGTTGCACCAAAATGTTTTGCAGAAAATGTACTATCAAATGTTCTGGCCTGCTACTTACTCAAGGCCTTACCTGAATCTTTCTAAACAATTACTCAAATTATTCTTTACAGTACTAAAATCACTTAAGTGACTCCCACTCTAGAAGAAGTCTTGGAGGAAATTGAGCTGGAGTTACCAAGAAGGAAGTTGGAGCCTTCCTCATCCATCCATGCCCTCAAACTCACCAGCAGTAAGCCATGGTGCTCAAATTGATTCCACAATTCTACAGCTAATCATTCTTAATTTTAAAAAGTGCATATGGAGAATAGGACCTTCAGTGTTGTAAGTCTTCCTGTAGGAGCATATGTCTCATTTTAGTCAATTCCAGGAACCTGAGAAAACCCCTGTGCACAAAGCCAAGCTTTAAGTTTTGAGATTTCTCCAGTAAGAGTTCCTTTTATAGAGAATACCCAAGTAACTCCAATTGAATTAAAATTAGCTGTCATTTCCACAATAGATCATACGTTGTGGTAGCCTAAAGTTTAGTATGGCACCTAAGTACGTAAATGAAGTTATTACGGCATGCAAGATTGGTGTTATTATTTTTATATAAAAGGGTTTTATTTAATTTATTTGAGTTTTAAATATGAAGAATTTGGTCACGAGCAAATGCCTACACAAAACAATTTATTTTACAAAGAAATCTTATTTTTACGGTCTGAAAAGCTTATAAGTATCAAGTCGAGTCACTCAAGAAACTTGGGAAATTTTCCCAGAATTTTTACTATTTTTCTTATATTTTTAAATGAATTTTAAAGTTTTATAGAAATATTTACGTTTTCAGAAATTACTTAACTTTGATGAATTTTCACGGGGTAATTAGAGCTGCGCAGACTACGAAAATTAGTTTAGAATATAAAGGGGAAGTGGCTCTATCATGTGAAATTTTTCTAGATTTTTTATTATAGTTTTTAAGGTTCTAATTGAGTCCGGAAGTCCGGACGGACTCCATATGGACTCCGCTTCGACTCCGTTCCGACTCCGTACGGGCTCCGGGTTGACTCTGGGAGAGCTCTGGAGGGGAAAACTTAGGCACGTGACTAGGAATACTTAAGCGCCTCTCAAACTCAAAATTGAGGGGGGGGACACAACATACAGCTTAATCATTAACCACCACGGTCTCATTTTTTATTACTCAACAAATTAAATAAATTTTAATACCCTTATAACTTTATATTTTATATAACATTTTAGAAATACTACTCAACAATTTAAATCACACTTCATACAGGGTATCTTTAGAAAGGTCTTCATTGCTGGGACTTGATTATTGCTGTCTCATAAAAATTCAAATTATTATAAAAACATAAAAGTCAATCTTTTCAGATCTTTCACTGGTACACCTTAATTGTTGTTATCAGTATTTCTTTCTCAACAGCCACTTTTATTTAAATCTCAATAAGCGTTAAACATATTAGAGTTTCATTATTTTTATCAATCAGATCCAAGTAGATTGGTTAGCTTAGTGATTTAGAATTCCCATTTTGTTATTTTTATTGGAGGGACGGGGTTTTCAGCTAAATCCACATATCTCCTCCGGATTCTGCTTACAGCAAGGCGACTGTAAGAGTTTACCTTACCATAGTTGGAGCCCAACATGGGGTTCGATTTCTCTAGCTTTCTTTAAAGACTTACTTGGATCAAGAATGTTCTTAGCCTGCAAGAGGCATATTTTCTGGAACTATAATTGGATTTTTGTTATTGGCCTGCAAGAGGTTTGTTATTTTATCGATTGTTAACGCTTTTCCTTACTTATTGGGATGTCTTCTTCTGCTGTTGCTTCTGGATCTTCTAACCCTCTTACTCCCTCAGTTAGAATTGTTTCTTGGGATGGCCCAAAGTTTGATGGGGAGGAGTTTAAATGGTTCATTAGCAGGTATGAAGCTGCTGCTGGGGTTGATGGTGCTTCTCATGTGGACATGGTGAAGCAAGTTAGATTTTTTATTTCTGATAGGGAGGTGGAAAAAGAGGTTATTGCTATGCAGGCATTCAAGGAAAAGGATTGGGTTAAGCTTTCTAAAGCTATGGTTGATAGATGGGGTGTTAGGTTTACTATGATCAACCTCAATAAAATTGTTGGAGACTGGCAAGCAAAAGGTGGAGTTTCTTCTATGGCGGACTTCAAAAAGCTCTGTGTTCAGTTTGATGAAGTGGTGGAATATCTCATATTGGTGGATGAGTTAGTGCATGAGAATCAAGCAAAAGATTTGTTTTGGACAGCATGCAGTAGGGATATTCGAATGGACGTCTTGAAGGATCTTTCAAGAAAAGATTTGATGAAGGAACTGCCTAATGGTGAGCAGAAACTGCCGGCTCTGGAGGTTATCAAGGACAAAATTCAAGCCCATCTAAAGTTATTGGTGTTGGACAAATATCAAGAGTCATGCACTCAATATGTTAGCAAGGTTAGCGAAGTTTTGACCGAAAACAACAATATTATGGTCAAAGCCCAGGAGGCCAAGAAGGCACAAATGGGATTACCTGCTGCTAAAGTTGAGGGCAATGTAGATAATAAGATGGTCGATCACTTGGCCGATTTAACGAAACAATTAAAAATATTTGTTCAAGAGACTCAGAAGGCCAATAAGGCCCCAATCGCTTCTTTGTCAATGTCGACTTCTTATCAATCTAGAGGCTATGAACGTCGAAATTATAATGGCAATAATAATGGTAACCGCTTCCCAGGCAATGGGAGAAATGGTGGGAATGGTGGTAGTAATGGATATAGAGGTGGCTATGATGAGCCAAAGGTGTGCTCCTATTGTAATAGGAGGGGGCATAGAGCAACAGTTTGTTTTGCTCTTGATAAGGATATGGATGCTGGGCAAGTTTTATTTGATGGTAAAGTTTATAAATTTCCGGATGGTTCGTTCATCAAGCCCAGTGATGGACAGTCTCCTTCTGATTTGGTCAGAAGAAGTTTAACGGCTGAAAGGAGAGCCAGATCTGAAGAGGTGACAGATGAAGATGTTAATGCCAAGGGTGGCAAAAATGGTAATGGTAATGGTGGAAAAGCTGACAAAGGTAAAGAGAAAGAGGTCAGTAAAGCCACATTTTCTACTTCTTTTGGAGGTTTAGAGCTGGCGACGGTTGCCCAGGTGGAGGGTAGCTGTATGGCGGGCAAATACGATGTTAATGCTGCTACTAAGGCGAAAAGTAGCATTCAGAGCCAATTGAGGGCTAATCCTGGCAAGGCCAATAACAAAGTGAACCCTTACTCTAAGGACAAGAATTCTAGTGTTCAAACTGCCTCCAACAAATTGAACCCTTACTCTAAGGACGAATTATATAAAATGCAGAAGGGGATTGCTGATATGGGGCCCCCTAGTTATCACAAGTTTGATTTAAATGATGAGCCTGTGCCAGAGGATGATTCGGATTCTGAGGAGGATGTACCGTTGGCGTCTCTACCCAGACCAAGTTTTAGAGGTCCCATCCCAATGGAGGGAGTAAGAAGGACCAGCGATGGATCAGGATTAGTGCAAGAAGCTGGTGACGGAGTTAGGGTTATAGAAAGTGAAGATGTTATAATGGGGGGTGAAGATGGCTCGGTTGGACCTCAAGAGGTACCCAGGGCCAAGGTTGTGAAATCAAAGGTCCAGTATGAGCGGCCAGTAGTTTCTGGTCAAGCTAATGCGATGGACGCAGTTTTGAATAGGGTGAATCAACTGCAGATTCCCTTATCTTTGGGGGAGTTATTTACGATTAGTCTGGCGCTTGCTGAAAAGAAAAAGAAGCATTTGATGAGGCGTCGGGTTTCCACTGGTGAGGTGGAATATATTTGTGAAAATGCTGAAAAGTTTGGGGAAGATGTAGATACACATTTTTCCGCTCCCCTGGGTTACCTGGTGGTAACTCTAAATGGTAAAGAAGTAAAGGCCCTGGTCGATTCAGGGTCTCAAATTAATTTAATTTCATTGGAGCAAGCGACGAGTATAGGCTTGCCAATTAAAAGTGGAACTGGGGGAAACCTCAGAGGCATTGGAGGGCATGCAACTGAGCTGATGGGTACAGCTGAGCATGTCAGGTTAGGCATTGGTGGATCTGTTGGTAAGGTTCACTTTTATGTGTCCAGAGGAGCAGTCAAAACTGTTCTTGGTGGTCCTTTTTTGATGGATTTTGAGGCCAGGATAGGGTATCAAGCTGGCATGGGGATTAGTTTGGAGATCACTGGTGAAGATATGCAGAGGTTACATATGCGGTTAGCGCCTCCTGGAGATGAAGGTTGGGAAACACGGCCAGGGATTACTACTCTGTGCCAGTGTTGTGTTTGCACCAAGAAGCGGCATATAAAATGGACGGCTTCTGGTGAATTATGTTTGTTGGAAAGGGATGAATGCCCTCATTTTTTGGGGTAGCAGGGGCTGATCACTCTAATGTTGTAATCTCTCCTCAGGATGAGATCCCGGATTGCAATAGGTCAGCTCACTTGGAGATAATTCAAGTGGATTCTCAATTATTTTCTGTTAATATTACTTTGGAGTGCAAATATGTTTTGGACTTTTCTATATGTTTATTGGATTTACCCTGTTTTTCAATTAAATTTAAAAATGGTGAAAAAGGCAAAATGGGCCAAATTAGGTTGGATAAAAATTGGAAGGGTATGTTTTATGACCTCCAGCAAGAGGTTAAACTGCAATTATCTCCTTCTATTATGGACCTCCAGCAAGAGGGTAAACTGAGAAAATCTTATCAAAACCCGATTAAAAATCTTAGTATAATTAAAACACAAAAAAATAATTTTTGTGAAAATGTTATTCCGGACCTCCAGCAAGAGGTTAAACTGCAAGTATCTCCTTCTATTTTGGACCACCAGAAAGAGGTTAAACTGCAATTATCTCCTTCTATTATGGACCTCCAGAAAGAGGGTAAACTGCGAAAATCTTACCAAAACCCGATTAAAAATCTTAGTATAATTAAAACACAAAAAAATAATTTTTGTGAAAATGTTATTCCGGACCTCCAGCAAGAGGTTAAACTGCAAGTATCTCCTTCTATTTTGGACCTCCAGCAAGAGGGTAAACTGCAAAAATCACATCAAAATCCGTTTAAAAATCTCAGTATAATTAAAACACAAAAAAATAATTTTTGTGTAAATTCAACTCTGGTCCTCCATCAAGAGGTTAAACTGCCAAATTTCTTTACAGGTGATTTACTGTTGGATAAGGGAAGCAAAGATGTTGGAAAATCTGTTTATAAATTAGACGAGGGAAAGGAGAAAAGGGTAAAATTTAAAAATGAAATAAAATATTTTTCTAATTTTTCTTATTCCGATTCTGTCGATGAAGAAGATTCATTTGATGAAATATGTAATGGCGATACAAAAGTAAATTTATTACCTCAAGTTTATTTAGATGTGGACGCAGCCAAATATAAGAAGGTAGCAAATAAAGTTCGACCTATTAATGAACCGCTACCTGCTGAATTAAATCCACCCTTGAGAGGACCAAGGTTATCAAGAGATCCTTATGAAAGCCCCTTGGTAAAGAATCCGCCTGAATTTTCTGAGACGTCAAGAATCACTTTTGAGAGACTGGGTGTTGTTAATTTTGGACCTGATGGTTGGTTGTCTGGAGAAGAGAAGAAGTTGTTGTTGGATGTGATGGTCAAGCGAGAGAAGGCCATTGCTTTTGTAGAAGAGGAGAGGGGTGTGTTGAAGCATTCCTATGGGGAGCCTTACAAGATTCCTGTGGTATGTCATGAACCGTGGCAGCAGAAACCGATTCCTATTCTGGCTGCATTAAAAGAAGCTTATATTGAAGTTGTCAGAGAACGGATACGCACTGGACTGTATGAGCAATCAATGTCAAGTTATTCTAGTCCGGTATTTTGTATCAAGAAACCAAATGGCAAGCTTAGAGTTGTTCATGATCTTAGGGAATTAAATAGGGTTACAATAAAGGATGCTGGGATACCACCTAGTGCTGAGGAGTTTGTTGAAGCGTTTGCAGGGAGAGTGTGTTATGGTTTGGGAGATATTATGGGTGGATATGATGAGAGAGAGTTACATCCGGACTCAAGGCCTCTCACTACATTCGATACACCACTAGGACGTTTACAGTTAACAAGATTACCTCAAGGAGCAACAAATTCTGTTGCAGTTTATCAAGCTCAGATGGCTTGGATCCTTCAAGATGAAATTCCACAATATGCTGGAATCTTTATAGATGATGGAGGAATTAAGGGACCAACAACCGACTATGATAACCAGGTGTTGGAAGAGAATCCCGGGATATGAAAATTCATTTGGGAGTTTGCAATTACTTTAGAAAGAATCTTGTTTCAAATTGAAGAGGCTGGTTTAACTATTTCAGGTTCAAAATTTTCATGTTGTGTGCCAGCCTTAGAAATATTAGGCCATGTGGTATGTAGAGAGGGTAGGATTATGTCCAAGAAGAAAGTTAACAAAATTCAGTCCTGGCCAAGACCCAAGAATACAACCAAAGTTAGAGGGTTTTTAGGCGTTTGCGTATATGTTAGAATGTTTATCAAGGACTTTTCTTCATTGGCAGCTCCATTGAGACGGTTAACAAGAAAGGATGCAGACTGGGAGTGGGATGAAGAGTGTGAGAAGGCGTTTGTGAAGTTGAAAGAGGTTGTGGGGAAGGATTTAGTCCTGCACAAGTTGGATTATGGAAAAGATGCTGGCAGAATTTATTTAGCAGTTGATTCAAGTCAGGTTGCAGCTGGGGCAGTTTTGTCTCAGATGGATAAAGCTGGTTACATCAGGCCAGTTAGGTATGAATCTGTAGTATTTACTGAGGTCGAATCAAGATATTCTCAACCAAAATTGGAATTATGTGGTGTGGCAAAAATACTGAAGAAACTTCAGCATATTTTGTGGGGGCAACATTTTGAGTTGCAAGTGGATGCGAAATCGTTAATCCAAATGATTAATTCCCCAAGTTTACCGAACGCACCCATGACGAGATGGGTAGCTTTTATTCAACATTTTTCTTTTGATTTAGTTCATAAGCCTGGAAAAACTTTTACTATGCCAGATGGTTTATCAAGGAGACCACCCACTGAAGAAGATTCAGACTCAGAAGAGTTCGATGAAGATATACCTATTATCAAAGCCAGCACTAAAGGAGCTGAAGACTTTCCATACCTCCCCCATGAGGTTAAACTGGCAGGACTATTGTGTTTAGATTATAGTGATGATGACCTCCACCAAGAGGATAAACTGGAAAATAGTCTTTATGTTAATAAAGGTGTTGGAAAAGGTGTAGATAAATTTGGTAGAAAGGAGGTAGAAGAAGATGTGGTGTATGTAGAGGAAGATGGATTGGTAGTGTGGGATAGTAGTAAATTAAGGAATGGTGTATATGTTGGAGAATTAGAGAATTTAAATAAAAGGGTGGATAAAGAGAAAGAGGTATTTTTGAATATGGTTTACGAAGGATCCAAAGGTTCAGAAGAAAAACGTCGACATGGCTCAATTAAAGATTTATTTAGGGGTCAAAGATTATTGGCTCATTCATGTGCAGGTGATATTGGTGATAGAGAAGTCCCTATTGATGTTATATTAATCGATTTTCAAGATGAAGTCTGGGGTCAGACTGGTTTTTATTTTTTGTTAGTCAAATATTTGTTGAATTTAGAGAGGCCAGAAGAGTGTGAAGACAATGAATGGGTGGCTATCAAGAGGAAGTCATCTACGTTTTACCTATCTGGTCGACGTTTAATGAGGAGAAGGTATCCAAATCCTCAAGTAGTTATAACTCAACAGAAGGGGCAAGAATTAGTTTTGAAATCTCTGCATGAAGATCTCGGGCATAGAGGCGTTGGAGAAACGTTTAGAAGAATTTCTGATCGATTTTGGTGGCCTGGCATGAAGATGGCTGTTAAACAGTGGGTTCAGTCATGCGAAGAATGTCAAAGACAAAGTTATATAAGGCCAAAAGAACCTGGATGCGCGACCAGTGAATATACGCTCTTTGGGAGAGTTAGTTTAGATGCCGTTCATATAAAAGAGGGACGGTATAAATATTTAATTGTGGCCAGAGATGATTTATCTGGTTGGGTAGAGGCAGCGCCTCTTATTTATTTAACTGCCAAAAATGTGGCAGAATTTTTTTTGAATAATTGGGTATATAGGTATGGGGTGATGAAGTTGGTAATGGTAGATGGAGGTCCTGAATTTGGGACAGAGTTTAAAGAGGCCGTATTGAAAGTTGGATCAAAGGTTAGGGTAGCAACCCCATATTATCCTGAAGCTGAAGGCATGGTTGAAAGAGGGCATCAAGTTATTAAGGATGCTTTAGTTAAAATGTGTGGGACAAGTGCCAAAAAGTGGAGGCACTATTTACCTTTAGTTTTATTTGCTGATCGAATCACTGCCAAAAGGACGACCGGATTTTCACCTTATGAACTTGTTTTTGGACAGAAAGCAGTTTTACCGGTTGATTTAGAAGCTGAATCATATCTTGGAGTTGACTGGGACACGGTCAAAACTACTGAAGAATTATTGTGTGCAAGAATGAGGCAGTTAGAAAATAAAGAAGAATATTTAGAAAAGGCATATTCGCGGATGATGAAGATCCGAAATCAATCAGTCAGATATTGGGATGAGCGGTTGGCACATCGATTAAGGAAACCTTTGAATTCAGGAGATATGGTCCTGGTGTATAATAGAAGTCTAGAGAGTCAATGGGGAAAGATGTTTGCAGATAGGTGGAATGGACCGTATAAAGTTAAGGAGCAAGTTTCTGGCGGTTCATATGTGCTAGAAGAGTTGGATGGAGTAGTATTGAAGAAGAGGGTAGCGGCCGATCAAGTGAAACGGTTCTATCCTAGAGGCACCAGGAGTGCCAAAGTAGACCTCCGCAACGAGGATAAACTATGACATTTATCAAATTTTATTACCCTCCGCAATGAGGATAAACTATAATATCAATGAATTTTTATGGATACCTCCGCAATGAGGATAAACTATGATATCAACAAAATTTTATGGATTCCTCTGCAACAAGGATAAACTATCTTCTTATTTTTATCAAAAATACTTTACTATCGTTACACTGCATATGGGCAACGAAACTGTGATGAAACATAACGAAATTCAAGAAGACCTTCTTTGAAATTTTCAAAAAAACTTTAAATTCTTAAAATATGGGTGAAGATAGTGTTGGAAATTTTTTAAAATTTATTGGAAGAAGTGTTCAAAGGGGAACCTTCTTAATTTAATATTGGCAAGTGTGGGGGTAATTGATGGGCTGGCTGCTCTATACACAATTACCCCATAATGTTCGTTTCCAAAATTTTCCCTGTTTCTAGTTGAATCCTGGTTTTGTCTTTTAATTATAGGAAGTCCACTAAGACTATAAACTGGAACGAATCAAGAGACACCGCTCTCAACGCCGGATTCAAGATTCTTTTTATTTTATTTTGATTTTGATTTTTTTTTATGTTAGATTGTGATTTCTTTTCTTTAATATATATTATGAACTATTGTAAAGGTGATGCTCACTGGTGGTCTCTAATCATTTTTATAAATTGGAGGGAGCCCACCCAGTGATTATCATTATAAAAATTACCTTCTAAAAACTTTCATTTATTTTCTTTTATTTTCAATTTCTCAAAATTGTGTAACCACATCAAGTTGCACTTGGATGTGGGTATGATGTCGAGGGTATGGCTCATCAAATGGCCGGGGGGCATCTTTTAAAATTATATTTTATTACCTTTTTTATCTTTCTTTTACATTTGTTTATCTTTCTTTAAAAATTAAATTTTAACTTTTATTACAAAACTATCTTTTTCTAAAAATCTTTTATTAAAAAAAAAATTAATTAATTAAATCAAAATTATTATTATATTTCTTAGTTTTATTTTTCAGTCATCATTCTTTTTAGTTTATTCATATAGTTTAGACAGGAAACAGGGTCTAGGGAAACTCAATACCTATGGGATTTTACTTCAAGACATCTGTTAGTCCTCCAAGACTTTAAACTGGCTACTGTTCAAAACATTCTTTAAGGTTTTTTTTATACGAATTTTGGAGTTGTTAGTCCTCCAAGACTTTAAACTGGCTAATTTTCAAGACTTTCATTAATGATTTTATATTGGAGCTGTTAGTCCTTCAAGACTTTAAACTGAATTTCAAGGATGATTAAGATTTTATGGATATTTTCAGAGACGGATTTTTTTTATATAAATCAAATGTTAGGTCCACCAAGACCTTAAACTGGAGTGTTATCAAATGTTAGGTCCACCAAGACCTTAAACTGGGCTGTTATCAAACTGTTGGGTCCACCATGACCTTAAACTGGATTTCTTATCAATTAAATGTTTGGTCCACCATGACTTTAAACTGGTAGTTCATTCATTGTTTAGTCCACTATGACTTTAAACTGGAAAATTAATATCTGCAGGATAATTCAACATTCATTGGTCCACTATGGCCTTATACTGGATTACTTGTTGATCAAATATTTGGTCCACTATGACATTAAACTGGATTATCAATTTATTCAATCTTTGGTCAAGCCTAGGACTTATTTAGGAATATATCAAGTTATTTATGCACCTAAACAATCTTTGGTCCACCAAGACCATAAACTGGAAATCGATTATATGTTTGGTCCACCAAGACTTTAAACTGGAATATCAATCTTGTTTGGATAACTCAATTCAATCTTTTAATTTATCACTGTCCACTAAGACTCTAAACTGTTTATTCAATTATTTCTGGAATTGGGTGCTGATAAGCTTTAGGAGGTTAAAATTTTAGGTGGTGATGATGCAAAGGAAAGCATAATGGTTAATTAGGTGAAATTTGTGGCGCTTTAACATGGTCTAAAGTTAATATTGTCATTGGAAGCCTGGCAAAAGTATTTTATGGGTTTGCTGCATAGCAAAGTTTGAAAATTGTGATGAAGGAATCAGAAGTTAGGATGGTAGTTGGATTTTAGGGAATGATTTTTTTTAGTGCCTCATTGTTAGGCCATTTTTTTGGTGTGAAGCTTGGAGGACCTTATGGCAAGATTGGAATCATAGAATTCGGCTCAGTGGGGGGCCCTATGAGGTTGGAATCAGGAGTATTCGGCTCATAGGAAGATCCACTCTCTCAATGCTGTGACAAGAAGGAAGACTGGTATATGGGAGTCTGAAGGGATTCAAACCTTGCTCTCAGTAGTGGAATCATCACAAGATTTATTTTATTTTATGTTATATCAAGCCAGAGAAGAAGAAACAACGTTTTTATTATAAAGAATTAAAAGAAGACCAGCTAAAACAAATTTATCAAATTATTTTATTAGAAAAGATAATTCTTTTGGAATTGCTCAATCACTTATGCAAAGTTTGACGAATGGGGACATTCTCAATTGGAGGGAGGATGTGGTAGCCTAAAGTTTAGTATGGCACCTAAGTACGTAAAGGGAGTTATTACGGCATGCAAGATTGGTGTTATTATTTTTATATAAAAGGGTTTTATTTAATTTATTTGAGTTTTAAATATGAAGAATTTGGTCACGAGAGAATGCCTACACAAAACAATTTATTTTACGGAGAAATCTTATTTTTACGGTCTGAAAAGTTTATAAGTATCAAGTCGAGTTACTCAAGAAACTTGGGAAATTTTCCCAGAATTTTTACTATTTTTCTTATATTTTTAAATGAATTTTAAAGTTTTATAGAAATATTTACGTTTTCAGAAATTACTTAACTTTGATGAATTGTCACGGGGTAATTAGAGCTGCGCAGACTACGAAAATTAGTTTGGAATATAAAGGGGAAGTGGGTCTATCATGTGAAATTTTTCTAGATTTTTTATTATAGTTTTTAAGGTTCTAATTGAGTCCGGAAGTCCGGATGGACTCCGTACGGACTCCGCTTCGATTCCGTTCCGACTCCGTACGGGCTCCGGGTTGACTCTGGGAGAGCTCTGGAGGGGAAAACTTAGGCACGTGACTAGGAATACTTAAGCGCCTCTCAAACTCGAAATTGAGGGGGGGGACACAACATACAGCTTAATCATTAACCACCACAGTCTCATTTTTTATTACTCAACAAATTAAATAAATTGTAATACCCTTATAACTTTATATTTTATATAACATTTTAATAATACTACTCAACAATTTAAATCACACTTCATACAGGGTATCTTTAGAAAGGTCTTCATCGCTGGGACTTGATTATTGCTGTCTCATAAAAATTCAAATTATTATAAAAACATAAAAGTCAATCTTTTCAGATCTTTCACTGGTACACCTTAATTGTTGTTATCAGTATTTCTTTCTCAACAGCCACTTTTATTTAAATCTCAATAAGCGTTAAACATATTAGAGTTTCATTATTTTTATCAATCAGATCCAAGTAGATTGGTTAGCTTAGTGATTTAGAATTCCCATTTTGTTATTTTTATTGGAAGGATGGGGTTTTCAGCTAAATCCACATATCTCCTCCGGATTCTGCTTACAGCAAGGCGACTGTAAGAGTTTACCTTACCATAATGTTTTTTGATTTTATGTTTTCTAAATCAGCTTAATAGCCTTAGACTATTCATCACCATCATTTCCTTTTACAGTGCTATTATAATTTTTAGGGATTGGGACACTTGATTCTAGCCAAATCACAATAATATTTCCTTGCTCTCTTTATGGTCGATTTCTTTTAAAGTATAAAATTTTTTATTCTGGAATCTCATAGGAACAATTTTTAGGTGCTGATTCAGTATTAACAATATAAGAGAATTGATTTTTGACTGGAATTCTGGTAGCAACAGGTAGCTCAGTTTCATTTGTAGCAGGTGTTGATGTATTTTGTGGTTCAGATTCATTAATAATTATGTCTTGTTCAGAAGAAGGAAGATTTTTTTCATTAACTGATGCAACAGTTTTTTCTTATTTAGCAGGTAGAGAACTATGTTTCAGCTAATGTTTTATGGAAGTGAACTCTATTCTTTGCCCAAAGAGCAGAGTTCATCCTCCTATTTCCACACTCTGTTTTCAACCATCCCCATCCCTTTCAATTCTACCAACACATGCTTGTCTTCCCTCCCCTCCTTTTGCTACCCTCCCAGCCCCATTGTATGCCATCCTCTTTTGATCCCCATTTCACCCCTTCCAACCTCTCCCCAACCCTTTTCTCCATTAAAAATGCCTTGGAAACCCTTAATCTTCCCTTCCACTTTTTTCCAAACCTTTTTGCTACCCCATATACCTTTCCTCACCACTTTCTCCTGCCTCTTCAACCCTTGTAACCCCATTCCTCCCCTTTACCTCGCCTCCACAATCCTTGAACCTCAATTTCCCCCCTTTCAACTCAGTCCCACATTTCATGAACAAATTGACATATTTCAAATTATAGTTTCTCCATGTATTTCTGGCCAAAGAAACTTATATAATTATGTCAGATGGTATCTTGCCGGATCTATACTTTGGTGTACTTTTTTTTAAAAAATTGCACAGAAACTTCTTAAATAGTTTAAAATATGTTTTTTTTCAGAATAATTTGGGTGTGATCTGCACTGTATAAAAATTTCTATAAAAAAATCTTATTCTTCATATCTCAAGATTTGTTCAAAGTATTATTACCTATGCTTCATTAAATGTTCAAGTTGTATTCATATTGAGTTCACCAGAATGTCAATATTTTTTCTTGGTGGTTTCATCACTAATTCAATGTGGGTTCAAAAAGATATGAATTAGGGTTCAAGTTTGCAGACTTGCTAGCAAGTCCCTCCACATATTTTGTGGTGAATGTTTGGGGCTTTCCAGAAGTGTAGGCTGAGGAACCTCATGAAACAAATAAATGTTGTCATTATTACCATTTATTAAAAAAAGGGTTGTTGTCCTATTACTTTATTATAGGAGTTTGAAATATAAGAGATATTTATAAGATATTTATAAAAAAATATAAAATATTTGATGACTCTTCTCATCCCCATACTTTTTAGATCTACATAAAGTTTTTTTATATCTGTTAAATTTACCTTATTTTTTACTTTATTTGGTGTTAGATATACTAACTAAAGTCCTTGAAAAAAAAATGAAAAAAAAAAAAATTATAATCAAAAAATTACACAAAAAAAATTTTTGTATCAGAAAATTTTTTCCCAAAAATAAATATCAAAATTATAAACACACACCAAATTTAATTTTGATTCAGCTTGAACCATAAAAAATTTTTTTATAATATTCTGTAAAAAAAATACAAAAAAAAATACAAAATAATGTTAATAAAAAAAACAAATATTTTCTTTTACATGCTCCCATATCACCCCTCCTTGTCTGCCTCTTTTACCTTTTTTTGGTGTCCTCAAACTCCCCCTCCCCCTTCTTGATCTCCTAAAAAACCCCTTCTCCCCCTTTTTCACCAGGTCCTCCCCCCTTTTCCCCCCTTGAGTCGCCTTTTCCCCTCTTTAGGCCCTTTCCCCCCCTTTCCCCCCTTTTACCCCCTTTAGGCCACCTCTCAACTCTCCCCCCCTCTCCCCCTCTCCCCTCAACCACTTCTCCCCTCCCTCCTTATCCCTTTCCTCCCCCTCACCCCTCCCCTCTCCCCTTTCCTTCTCCCCTTTTAATACCTAAATGAATCACTAAGAGATTTATTTAGCTAATAGATAGAGGGTGGAGGTGAGGTGAGAGGGGAGTGGGGAGGGGGGGAAAGAGTTAAGTCGGGAGGGGGGAGTTGAGCGGTAGCCTAAAGGGGGTAAAGGGGGGAGGAAAAGGGCTTAAAGAGGGAAAAGGGGGGTTAAAGGGGGAAAAAGAGTGCCTAAAGGGGGGGAAAGGTGAGGAAGAGAAAAAGGGGGGAAAGGGGGGATCGAGGCAGTCAAGAAGGGGGAAAGGAGGGAAAAAGAGCAGGAAAAGAGAGAAAAGAGGGAGAGACAAAACAAAAAAATTATTTTAACCTTGAAAAAAAAATAATTGAAGTACTTACAAATAAAAAAAACAAATAAAAAGCAAATAAAAAGCAAATAAAAAGCAAATAAAAATTCAATAAAAATGAAAAAAATGACTTGCCTGGTGAGATGAGTTAAAAAAAATGCAAACAAAATATTTGAGGGATGTTTGAGGAGAGGAGGGAAAGGATATGAGTGAAAAATGAAAAAAGAAACACTGAAAAAATATGTGATTTCATGTTGAGCTGGTGAAAGAAAACCAATGAGCCATCCAAAAAAGAGAGATTCACTGTAAATTCAAAAAAATGAATATGCAACAAAAAAAAATACCAAGTCAAGTTAATAAAGTATACAAAGCAGACATTTAGAAAGTATGAAATTAAAAAATTAAAATGGTTGTGTGCCAAAATGGTGGAGGTTGATTGGAATAATGACAGAGTGTATGCCGGTTGAATGAATGTTTTGTGATTCAAGAGAGGGGAGAGCTGGCACTGGTTCAGGATCCTCTTCTTCATAAAGATCATTCCACTCATCCTTTAAATCAGCTAGGATATTGTGGAGTATAAGGCAAGGCATTCTCCAATGATTTGCAGTTTTTATTTCCATTTTTTTTTGAAATTGGATTCTGAGTGCCTGGAGAGTAGAAAATCTTTTCTTTAAAATCCCAAAAGCATGTTCAACCCGTACTCTTGATTGGGCAAGGTGATAATTAAAGGTGGTTTTGGGGTCATTTTCTAAAGTTGCACCATGGAACGCAGATATAATGTACTTTACACTTGAATATGCTGAGTCTGAAAGGAGGTACTGAGATTTTTAAAAGTATGAGTCAGGACTTTTAGAAATCCTAATTCTTTTGAAGACAGAAGAGTCATGACATGAGCCGGAGAAGCCACTATGAAAAGCAATAAACTTTATTTTGACATCACAGAAAAGTTGAAAAGTAATAGAGTATCTACAAAGAAGATAAAAAGTTAGTTTATGAAAGATGTGAAATTGGAGAACATTTTGAAGAAAACTTTTTTTGAAATCAAAATAATGGTTGCCATCATGATCAGGCTTTTGAATAGAAGGTATAGTTGTACCATCAACAAAACCTACACATCCAGGGAAACCTTCAGCCTGCATTACTTGAAAGGATGCAAGTTGCTGTTGTGGATTTGGCCAAGCAAGTGTTTGAGACTTGAAAGAAAGGACAGCAGTCATGCAGCACTTGGTGTATAATATGATGAAACCATATCCTATGGTAAAGAGATTATCTAAACGTCTTACAATAGCACCATTTCCATTTGAACCAAGCAAAATAGTGCAACAGCAAGTTGAAAGGTAGGATCATTCTCTTTGTTATTGGAATTATTATGGAAGATAGGATGATCAGAGAAGAGTTGAGAAATTTTGAAAAAAGAATCAGGAGAATTTCAAAAAAGTTGTGTGAAGTTTAAATGAGGAATGTTGAGAATGGAGCTGAGATCATATCTGGGATCATGAAAAAGATTTAGCCCCCTTTCACAGGGTAAAATATAAGACAACTTGTAGGCAAGTTGTTTTTTTGTCCTTCAGACTACCCCCAGAGTAACTTCAGTAGTAACTCCATTGGTCCCACAAGGAGTTGGAAATTACTAAAATCATTCCCAAAATTTATTTTGAAAAAAAATAAAAAGAACCTTACCAGTATTTGATCTTATTTTGGTGTTCCAGACAAGGGTAGGACCACTGTCTTGAATCCAATCACTTCTGCCACCCTAACTGATCACCCATGTTTTCCTGTTTCATCAATCTTCCAACTCTTTACTCCCATGGTCTTGAGCTGAGACTCTCTCCTATTAATCTAAATATTCTTTAATATTTAACTCTGTACTCATGCACTGTAACTCCCCTTTCCAAACCCAGGCTCCAAAGAAAAAAACCCATTTATAGCTTATCTAGATATTTTCATTTTCTTTAATTTTTTAATTTTTTGAATTTCAAAAAAATTAACTGGAAATTTAGACTAACTTATATATTTTTGATTTTTTGACTCTTTAATTCTTTTTATTTAAAAAAAATGGCAGTTTTAACTACTGTAGATATTTTTCCTATCATCTTGATTTTTGAATATTACAGAATCATTAACTTGCTGTTTAAAATTCTCTATATTTTTTCTTCTTTTTCTTCTTTACTTTTCTCCTTTATCTTTTTTTTCCTTTAATCAATTTTGATCAGCTGTATCAACATAATCAATTGGGAGTTTAAAATTTCTAAGATTTTTTTTCATTTTTTGCCTTTTTTTATTAGTTTATGTTTAAGATAATTTATGGAAACCTCAAACCATTTTTTAAATTTACTTCCTTTTTTTATTAGGTGATGATTAAATATATGGGAAGAAAGAGAGAATGAGAAACTGATGTGCATGAAGTAAGACAAGGGAAGCAAGAGGAGGTGGAGAGTAGGATATATATATATATGTGTATATAAGAAGTAAAAAAAACATGAAGATGTAATGATAGCCAGTACCAGTTCATGTGCTGAAAAAACGCTGCGTATTTTCAGCACATGACCTTATACTTGCTCACATGCACCCTTCTGTGAGATGAATCACAAGTTGCTTCACTTGTGATATACTTGACCCTATTCCTTACAGCCTCACTCTCAAGTTACATGCTGAAAAGATGCTGTGTCTTTTCAGCACGTGACCTGGTTCTGGCTCCCAGGTACCCTTGCTTCAGATGGAAAACAAGTTGCTTGACTTGTGATCCATTTACCCATTGCCTGAAACCCACATTATCAAGGCCATGCACTGAAAAGACGCAATGTCTTTTCAACGTGAGAACTGACATTGGAGGCATAGTTATGGTTCAAATGGATCAAAATTCATAGCAAAATTTGATTCACTTAACCCAAGGGTGCAGGGGAGAAATACACTAGGTCATGTGCTGAAAATATGCAGCATCTTTTCTGACATACACCCTGAAAGCAAAAGGGTGCAAGAGGAGGTGATTATGGCAAATGAGGAATTTTTGGAGTATCCTGCAGAAGCATGGGGTATTGGGCTAGAGTCATGAGAGTGCAACAAAGCTCAGGATATATAGGTTGAGGAAAATGGCTGAGTATAACCCACAAGGTGCTATCTGGGGAAAATGGGAACACAAAAGACATACATGAAGTAAAATTTAAAGGTCCTTCTAGTAACCAGGGGGGCTGAGTGGGGCACGCCTGGGGGAAAAAAAAGGGCTCCAGAGGGTAAAAAGAAAGACTTTGACCAGGTTTGCACTTATAATTTGCTCTCCAATTTTTGAATGGCTAAATTACATGATGGAATTATTTAAAAATAATTCCACCCACATATTTTATTTTAATGGATTCACTTGTACTTTTGTAGCATATGTCAGGTTTTAGAATATTTAATCATTAATCATGTAAACCAAATCAATTAAAAAATCATCCCACTGTTTTTTAACTTTGGCTTCTGCATAGTGTCAAAAGTTCTGTGTCCTTCAAAAGGAATATCATCCTTAATGAGGGTGTGGCACTTTGGATTAGCAAGTGCTATAGAGGAAACAAAGATTGGCCTATCTGAAAAGTTAACCAAGGCATTAGAACACAACATTTAAAGATTGTTGTGAGTAAGATGGAGGACAAAAATTTATTACATTAAATACACCATATACTTGAGACACAGTGTTAAGAGCACTGTATATATAATTTTCTCATTATTATCAAATATATGATGTTTTTAAAATGGAGATAGAACCCATCAAGCCAACAAGCCCTTGAAAATATGACCTAAAGCCTTTATCAACATTGAAAATTAGTCAATAATTGAGTCATTATGATTTATAATTAAGTATTTTACTTGAGTGATGATGATCTTGATATAACTGCACAAAAAATGTACTCATAATAAAAGTTTAAAATTCTAATTACTTAATTTATACTTGACTAGCATTAATGCAAGTCAAGTATAAAGTTATCTTGAAAGTTTTAAAATAGAGCCAACTTCAAAAGCAACCAAAATGAAATGTCAATATTTAAAATTATTCAATAATATTAAGGAGTAATGACAATACTGAGAAAAGACCATGGCACAGCTAGATCAAATACCAATGAACCAAAAGTCATTTTTAATATTAAAAATACTTCTTTAATATTAAAGAATCATATTAAATTTTGGGTACCAACCATAATTCTGCACTTCTGATTTCCACTGCTTTAAAATGAATGCACACAGTATTTTTTTACTGCTTGAACGTATCTTTTATTCCCCATACTAGTACTCAAGTGTAATAATTCATGAGGGCAATTGTGATTTTGGTTTGACAGTCATATTCATGAGCAAATAAGACTTCATATTGAATACATGTATATTATGCATATTTTAATAATATTGCATAAAATATTTTTGCATATGGAATATGCATATTTTAAATTTTGCATATGAATATGCATATTTTTTGCTTATTGCATCACCAGAAAAAAATGTTGGCACCTGATTGCAGATGCCAATCCCTATCATTGATTTGATTCAGTCTTAACTTCGCTGTAATTCTTCTGAGAAGACTGTGCACTGAACACTGAACATGCCAGCTTGTGTGGTATCAAATCTGAGTTATGCTTGGAACAAAATGGATTGAGGGATTGGCACCTGCTAGCAGGTGCTGGCTGTTTTTTGTGGTGCATATGCATATTTTTGCATTTTGCATATGCATATTATTTGCAAATTTTTTACATATATTTTTCATATTGAATATGCAATATGAATGATTATTAAATATGCATTTTTCAGGCATATTGAATATTAAATAAAGTATATGTCATATTTCCTTGAATCATGCTTTTGGCAAGATTTTCTGTGGTGATGGCATCCACAATTATATGTCATGTGACTTTCTTACAAATCAATCATGGATATGATGAATTTGGGATCAGGAATTAGGAATGGAAATTTGGGTATAAGAGGTGGGATAATGCATTATCATGGATTCCTTATCCAATAGCCCTGGGGCTAGTTGATAAGAATCTTCCACAATTAATAATGTCAGATCCCAGGAAAAAAAATTCCTGATCCCTAATTGTGGATTCCTGAACACTGATGGCCCCTAATATAATAGAGCTTGAGATAAGTGTCCCAAGCCTGTATCTATTTAGTAGTGCAAGCAACCTGTAATATAATATAATAGAGCTTGGGATAAGTGTTCCAAGCCTGTATCTATTGAGGAGAGCAACCAACCTAGCAAATTGAATCAGGCCTCACTCAGATGAGTGGAATGCATTTCACTAATTTAATAAGATAGATAACTATTCCTATACCTGTAATATAGTATAATAGAGCTTGGTATAAGTGTCCCTAGCCTGTATCTATTGAGTAGCACAACTAACCTGATAACTTAACTACCCAAAGATTAGATATAGAAGTATAATTTTAGAGAGAAGAGAAAACATCACCTAGCAAATAGAATCAGGCCACTATGGAATATACTCTGCTGAAGACACAGTATATATACCCTAGAGGTCTGTGCTTTTTGCTTGGGTCAGCGCAAAGAACATAGTTGCTATAATCTACCAAAATACATAAACAATGAAAAATTACTATAAGATCTTCATTCATAATGAAATTTGGCCAAGTATTTGTTGATTTTGGTGGTTCAGAAAATAGGAAGAAATTCTCATGAAAAATAATTTTATGTGAGTATTAAGGCTTGTTTATCTTTTGATTTGGTAATATATAATAGTTATGTTCCTACCAAAAACCTAACAGACATGCCTTAACAGAATTAGTTCTTAATTTTCCAGAAAAAACTTCTTATTGATCAGGGAATATTCAAGAGAGCCAAAGTTTCTCAGTCTGTGTATTTTCGGTTTGGTATTGAACAATTTCTTATATGGAAGCAGATAATTTGAGTTTTATTTTGTGTGAATATGATTTTCAATGAAAACTGAAGTGATTATAGGTTCCCTTCACTGGTGTTCTGGCATGTTGGCTTTAGCCATTTCACAGACATCCAATTCTCTCTTTCAACAATTGGGTTCTGTTAAGGGGTATAAGGAGATTTGAATATTATCTTAAATCCTTCTTTAAATGCAAGATTGCTGAAACTTTTGTTAATAAATTATCCTCCAATATTGCACATCACATTCAATAGTTTTTGATTCTTTGGTTTTTCAGCATACTTTTTGAGTTGCAGGAATTTTCCAAAGGAATAAGATTTTTTTTAAGGAAGTACACAAATTTATAAGAGGAATATGCATATATTGATTTAAAATAATACTCAATCCCCTATTTTGTTTTACTAGTATTCCACTTAAGTTGCAGTTAAATAATTTTAGCAGCATGAATGCTTCAGGAAAGTGTCCAGAAAATGGTAGCTTATACAATTTAGCTTTAACACAGGGCATACAAAAGATAGGATCACTATTTTCTTTGTAGGGAATTTTTAAATTCATAAGTAATATTTTGATGTAACCCATGCTGATATGTCCTACATGTTCATTCCAAGACAGTAAACCAGATTTAACTACAGATTCAATCATCCTTTGATGAGTGTGATGCTTAACATTGATGACATGAATTTGATAAAGGTTTGACCCACATTTTTTTTAAAGAAAAATAAATAATAAAACAAAAACATTCATGGTTTTAAAATATTTTTCTGTCTTTATGTCACCTCCTAAAATATATCTAACACACACATGAATATCCCCATCAGAAATATTTTACCTTATTCATTGTGTTGGATGCCAAAATGTAAGCCATTGAACATAGGTTTACTGGTTTGGGTTTGACTTAAGATTTTTTTAATGCTGATTTTTACTTCTGTTGATTTTTTATAACTTTTTGCCATTTTTTCTTCTAGGTAAAAAAATAAAGTTTATTTTTTTAGATGAAAAAAAATAAATGCAGTTTTTTGTTTCTAGGTAAAGAAAATGCAGTTTTTTTTTTTGTGAGATTTTTTTCTTGTTAGAACTTTTTTTTTCCACACCATTAAAAAGGTATGGAAAAAAATCAAAAATATACCCAACTCAACCAAGAATATACCTATTAGGGGGTATCAAAGATAAAATTTTGTAATTTTTTAATGGAGGCCTTAAAGAGACCACCTTTTTTTCTTCTTTGGAGACAACATTTCTATTTTTAGTGTAACTTGGCTATTTTCACCTTAACCAGCTACCAGAGCAATAACGCTAACTTCAAGAATGAGTAAAATTAATGGTAATCTAACGCTAACATCTATAGAAAGAATGAAATAATGATAAAAATCTAATGCTAATCTTTATAGCGGGAAAAATAAAGGGTAATCCAACACTATCATCAGTGTAGGGAACCCATAAGCAAGAGATACTGCTAAGTTAATAGGGGAAAAAAACTAAAAATAGAATGGTGGTCTCCGTTGCTGCTCAAAAAGGTGGTCCCTTTAAGGCCTCCCTTATTTAAAAGGTATTTAACAACACAAAAATAAAGCTACAGATTTGAAATTATTTCTCAGTAAAAAGGCTTTTTGGGGGCACAATATGCCATATATGAAAAACTAATTATAGTTGATTTGGTGGAAAAAAGAGGTATTTTAATTTTGAAAGATTTATAACTTTGATACCCCCTATTGGGTATATTTCACTTTGGGTGTAGTCTTTGTAATTTTCTTTCAGACTGTATATCCGCGGGACTGAGTAAAAAGTACTTATAAGTTATGTTAAACACATGAACTATACATGGGAATAATAAATAAGAGTACACAAATAGTATACATAAGTAAAATTATGATAATATACAAAATATGCCATTATAACACCTTATATACACGCATATATCCACCTTTTATAAGTCTTATGTACTTAATATTAAGTTTGAATATTTTAGGGTAATCTTAAGAATCTTAAGTATAAGGCTACATAATTTTTAAGTACACTTAAAGCTGTTATTTTCACTGTTTTATGCAAAAAACAAGAAATGTGCTCTATTTCACTTAAAAGTTGACTATATGCGCCATAAATTTGAGAATATCAAAAATGCGCTTTGACAGGTCAATTTGTCTCATTTAGGACTATTGATTTGGCTTTTTAAATGCATAAAAATAACACTTTTCAAATTTGGTGTTTTTTATGCCAGAAATGGCTTCTGTGCACTGGCCATATACTGCCTGCTTTTTTCCCATGTGAATAGCTTCATTTTTAGCAAGGTTAGCTTTTTCACACTATAATTACCCCACATTCTACGCCCACTGTGGGGAAACACACTAAAATAGGCCACAGGCGCTTATTTAGTGTCCTGGCTTAATTAATAATGCATTGACCTTGTTTATATGCACTAATTTCATTAATAACCTTACTCTTTGCATACTATTTCATCACCACGCTTAAATTTGCCTAAATTTAGTCAAGGATTTACCCATGCAAGCGCCTGCCAAGGACTGCATGTAGTTACCCCACATCTCAGGCTCTTTTTTGAGTTTTTGGTGGTTTCTCAGTCAATATTGGGTATTTTTGAATGGGAATTTCATGTAGTATAATGTCAGGATTAGCCCCATTATTTCTACAGTGAATCTCTCTTATTATTAAGCTCTTATTAACCTTTAAAAATCCCCTTTTAGTCTTATATATTACTGTTTAATATGCATATACTCTCTTTTTATCTTATTCTTTAATTTTGATGGATTTCCCTTATTATTACAGGATTTTGACGGCTGTTACTCTTCTAATTATGTCATGGGTTACTGGGAATGTTGATGGGCATTTCTATTAGTTGTTTGGAGGCGTCATTAACTGTGTATTGGGTGGTACATCAAGGGAATCATTAGGGAACTCAGTGTGTATAAAAGGAGGAGGTTTTTGGGTCTTGTTTCTACATTCTTTATCATTACAATTTAACCAATATAAACAAATAAATTACACTACATATCAATTAGTACTTTTATAAGACTTTTGAATAGTATCTGAATTATTAAAATCTATTTTTCCACCAACTACAAAGATTGTAAGCCACATATAAAGATAGTGAGAATTTTATTACTGAGACCTTTACTTTTGATTATATTTTACTATTTGTTGGATTTATACTACAGTATTCATATAGGACCATAAAAATCTTCTAGAAAACTGACCATTCAAGCTAGTTCACGTCTTTGTACTTGACCTCAGCCTGAAAATTGGGGACCTTTCCTCAATAATTCTGTTATAATCCAGTAAGTAAAAGCTTCAAAGAAGGTACACGTAAACAAAATCCCTATAGAAATATTTTGATAATTACAACAGGTTGGGGTCACTTATATAGTGATTTCAGAAAAAGAAGCCCTGTAATATAATAAAATTGTGATATTGAATCAACAATTTTACCACTAATTTAACATATAACTGTTATTAGTGGGTCTGTCAATAGACCAATTAAATTTGTGATCTTTGCAGATAAAATTTTTACCACTAATTTAACATAAAATTGTTCTTAGTGGGAGTCTGTCAATAGACCAATTAAATATGTGATCTATGCATATGATAACCAATTAAACTGATTAATTTTTTTCTTTTAACAGGACTCTTAATCCCCTTTTATTGGTTTGTAAAATTCATTTAATATTTAGAAAGAATCTTACTGACAAATTTTCTTTTTTAAATATAAAAACAGGGCTACATATTGTAGACCAGTTAAATCAAGTGACTACATAAAAGCATATTTGACTTTTGGCACTTCTAAATTCACTTTATACCTACAAGTAAGCAATAAAATTGTCTTCAGAGGTATTAATAAGTACTGATAAAACTCCTTTTTTGAAGTTTTAAAAATCTCAAATTTCAGTTCTTTGATTGAATTCCACGTAAAAATGTGTGACAACAATGATATTGTGAGTGATAAGGCATAACCTTATAGCTTAAGACCTAGATCTGAGAAACCTGGTACAGGACATTCAAATGAAGGGCCAGGAGTCACCCATAAAACCATCACTCCACAAATGTCTCTGGAGGAAAGGGAAAAACTTTTAAAACAGGTATCAATAAAGAAAACAAAAAATACCTTACAAGAACAAATTCACTCCCTATCCACTCTACTGAACACCTTGACAATAAGGGTAAAAAATATAGTGGACCAGATAAACAATCTGGAGAAAAGAGCAGCTCAGGGTTTTGTAGAAGTCAATCAAGCTCTAGTAGAAATAAAGGCTCAACCACCAACAGTGGTACCCAACAGTTCCATAGAAACACCTCCAGCCCAAGAGGAGGATCAAAAAGTTACAGTAAGCAAATGGAAGTGGGATTGGTACACCCATAACTACAACAACCCTCAACAGCAGGGCTCCAGAAGTCACCCTTACAGGGGAAAGCCAAGGAGAGGCAGTGGAAATGGAATAAGACCTTGGTAAGTCATCCATCTTCTCAGGATCAATTATATAATCCTAAAAATGAATTACTTATAGGTAATGAAATTGATATAGAGTTATTGGATATAATTGATAAGGATTTAAAAAATTATTCATTTGAAAATAACATGTTAAACTTGTCTTTGAATGTGGACAATGTACATAGTTTTATTGACCACCAGGAAAATTCTATAAAAATGGAACCAAATGAATTAAATCTTGAACCTGATGATGAGTCTTCTGAATTGGACACAGAAATAATTGAATATTTTCTAAAAGAAAATCCAATGGAATCAAAAATAATTAGTAAATTATTATTAAGAATTGAAAAATTGGAAGAATTCTCTAGAGAGTCCAACAATAATACAGAAAGTGTATTATTAAACCTCACACAATTATTGAGTAAAACAGCCAATAGGTTAAAAATTATTGAGAATTCAAATAATGAATTAACCAATGAAAACAAAATATTAAACTCTGAGATTAAAAATTCAGAAATTAAATTAGAACATTCTCAGAATATTATGGCTACCATAGAGGGACATGTAAAATTGTCTTTTTCAAATGTAAATGATACCTTAACTCATGTGCCTGTAATAAAAGATAGGTTACAAAGAGTAGAAATTGAAGTAGCTAACATTTTGAAAAATACTGAAAAAATAAAAGATAATACCTCTTATGTGGAAAGAGTACCAGTTTTTATGAAACACTCTGATGATAAACCAATGATTGAACATGAACATAGTGTCATGGGCTCTGAGAATATAAAATCAGTAAAAGATGAAATAAATGATCATATTTCTAAAGTAAGTGAATTACTCAATATTCCTCAGGTTAGGGAAGCAAAAACTAGCCAAAAAAACTGGCCTAAGTTAGATCAGTACCCATCTTTTGACAGGGATTCAAAATCTTATTGGCGGCAATTCATACAAAGAATTGATAACTTAAAATTTTCATACAAATTACCTGATGAAGAAATTACTTCAAAGTTAATATCTTTATTTACAGATGTGGCCTTATTATAGTTTGAATCTGTATTGAGTGAGGGAATTAATTACTCCTGGAATGAATGGAAGGCACTAATTGAAAGGCAAATTGGTGGTCCAAAATACAGAATCACTCAACAAAGATTGTATGAAAGAGCCAGATATAATCCAAATGCTGGAGATAAACCCATGGTCTTTTTAATGAATTTAATAAAAATCATGAAATCTATGGATCCAAAAATGTATCATGATGAGTGGAGAGAGAAAATAATATACAAGTTGCCTATATTAGTTAGAGACATTATTGTAGCTAGAACTGAAACCATCAGAGATACCTCTGGGCTCATTAATATATGCAATTAAATATTATTAAACCACAAATATGAAACCAAGTATAATAAATACAAAAAAAGTGTTGACGTAGTAAAACCTACTACAAGTAAATTTCCAGTGGAGAATAAAAAACCTTCAGCTCCCCTTGTCCCTAAAAGACAAGAGAATAACACTTTTTATAAATGTAATGAACCTTGGGTTAAGGGTCACACGTGTAAGAAAAGAATAAATGTTATTGAAACCTCACAGAATTCTGAACCAAGTTATCATGAAGATGAGAATGTGGAATCCAGTGAGGACTGCAAAAGTAACATATCTTACAGTGAGGATGAACATGAGATATTTGTATTAGAACAGGATACAATGTTCCTGAATGATGCTATACCTCATAAAGACACATCTTTAACTTCCATTGAGGAAGCTGAAATAATTAAAGATGTAACTCATGATACTTACAAAATAACACCTATCAGAGTACTTTTTATTATATGTGGAAAAGAAATGAATGCCATTCTTGACACTGGGGCTGCAGGTAGTGTAGTTTCAGTTAAGACATTAATGAAACTTGATAGTAAGTACCAGGAAAACCTAGAACCTGTTCAAACAAAGAACTGGAGAGGTTTTGGTTCAGTATTAAATCCAATTGGAAAATACAAAACTGCTGTATTCTTTAAATATACTAATGGATATGTTAGAGAAGTATGTGAATTTGTAGTTATGGATAATAAAAATTGTAGTGATTGGTTTTTTATTGGAAATGATTTATTGACAAAATTTGGCATTAAACTAGATCCTGCAAGCAGTTGCTTCACTATAGGTGTGAATGGTAAGAGAAAATTTAAAATATTTT
Organism: Hemileia vastatrix; assembly: GCA_030280995.1. NCBI lineage: Eukaryota > Fungi > Basidiomycota > Pucciniomycetes > Pucciniales > Zaghouaniaceae > Hemileia > Hemileia vastatrix. Next base: position 28,380,198 of record JASXTE010000014.1, on the reverse strand, counting down.
CTGAAAACTCAGTATATGCCATTTCTCCTAGAGAAGAGCAACTGCAAGGTGGAAGAACCACCACTGAAATGGTTGAATTGGATAATGGCATCCAAAAGGCCTCTTTCAGTCCTCAACTCTCAAAAGTTGAAGAAGAATATATTTTGAAATTGATTAGATCATATCCTATGGCATTTGCTCATGGTTCAAATGAACTAGGATTGGTCAAAGACAATGAGATGAAAATCTCTTTAATTTGTGATTTGGATAATATTCCTGGCAGCTTGAAAAAGAAACCTTACCCAGCTTCTCCTGTAAAAAGGAAAGATATTGAAGACAACATAAAGACTTTGTTAGAAATGGGTATTGTTGAAAAATTAGACATAACACCTAATTTTTTTTTATTTAACCAGCATTAATCTTTTATGAAAAATTTAAGGCAAGATTATGTGGTGATTATAGAGCTCTGAATACACACACTGTAGATGATATTTACCCTCTACCAAGGATAGCTTCTATCCATGCTACCTTACAAGGAGCAAAATACACTTCCTGTCTTGATGGAAACAAGGGTTACCACCAGATTCCTGTGGAAAAGAATTCTCAAAATTACTTATTAATAACCACACATATGGGTATATTTAAGTATGTGAGAATGCCATTTGGCCCAAAAAATGCAGCTTCAGTTTTCCAAAAATTAATGGATAGTGTTTTCCATCAGGAAATGGTTGAAGGATAGCTTTTGGTCTATATTGATGACATCATAGTGTTTTAAAAAACATATGATGAACATTTAAATCACCTGGAAAGAGTCTTTAAAAAGATGGATGAAATTGAAATGAAAATTGCATTAAAGAAATGTAAGTTTGGATTTCAATCCTTGAAAGTACTTGGACATGTTGTATCTGGATTACAAATTTGTGTTGACCAAAATAAGGTGGCAGCAATAAAAAACATTGGTATACCTAAAAATGTAAAAGAGGTTCAAAGTTTTTTGGGTATGTGTGAGTATGACAGACAGTACATTAAAAATTACCAATCCATTTCAGCTCCTTTAACAACATTAATCAGGAAAAACAAAGCTTTCATTTGTAATAATGAAAGATAAAATGCCTTTAATAAATTAAAAGAATGTTTGATGTCAGCTCCAATATTGGGACTGCCAGATTTCACCCTACCTTTTATCTTGTACACTGATGCAAGCTTCATAGGGTTAGGTGCTGCTTTACAGCAGAAACAGATAATAAATAAAAAATTATCTGAAGTAGTCATCCTTTATATATCCAGAACCTTAAGAAAAACAGAACTAAGGTATGGTGCCACACAGATAGAATGTTTGGCCATGGTATGGGCTTTGGAGAAACTTCATTACTATCTGGAAGACCAGAAGTGTGAACTTATAACAGATTGCAGTGCAGTAGAATCATTACTAAACATGAAAACCCCTAATAGGCACATGTTTAGATGGCAACTAGCTGTACAGGAGTACAGAGGAGGAATGACAATCACTCACAGAGCAGGAAAATTGAATTCTAATGTGGATTTATTATCCAGAAGCCATTTTCCAAATGATGCTGACAACCCAGCTTATGTACCTGAAAATGAGGTTATACATATATTTGGGATCTATATAGTGGAGTTAGAGGAAGAATTTATGAAAACTATATTGGAAAGTTATTCATCTGATAAAGATTTGACTAAACTATCTACCATTCTAAATGATCCAACTAATGCCTCCATGAGTGCATTGATTAAAACCTTGCCTCCAAAGTATAGAAATGCGTTGGAAAAAGGTTAACTGTCAATTGAAGATGGATACATATATTACAGGAAAAAGTTAAGTAATGTAATAGTGATACCACCTTCTATGAAAGAGTTAATGTTAAGTACTTGTCATGATGACATCTTAGCCAGCCATTGTGGCTTTAACAAAACATTTACCAGAGTTAAAAACACAGCCTGGTGGATAAACATGAAAAAAGATGTACAAAAATACATTGAAACATTTGACTCTTGTCAGAAATCTAAAAGATTAACTGGGAAGAGAGCTGGGTTGTTACAACAAATAGAGCAGCCAAAAGCTCCATGTGAAATTATAAACATGGATTTTGTAACTGACTTGCCATTAGCAGGAAAAGAAAGTTTCAATTCTTGCTGGGTAATAGTAGATAGATTAACAAAAATGTGTAAATTTATCCCTACCCATAAAGAGGTATCTTCTAAAGACTTGGCATTATTATGGTGGACTCAGATGATGAATACTTCTGGGTTCCCTAAAGCCATAATCTCTGACAGAGACCCTAAATTCACTTCAGAGTTCTGGACATCTTTGATTGAAGTATCAGGTTGTCAATTGAAATTGTCTACAGCACACCATCCACAAACTGATGGGCTGGCTGAGAGAATGATACAAACTCTAGAAGACATGATCAGAAGATATTGTGCCTTTGGATTGGAATACAAAGACAATGAGAAATTCACACATGACTGGGTAACATTAATTCCTGGCCTTGAATTTGCTTATAACAGCACAAATCATTCTGTAACAGAGAAGAAACCATTTGAACTCTGGCTGGGATACATACCAAATACCCCAGTAAATCATTTAAATAAATTACCAAGTTTAGATATACACCCTGTTACTAAATACTTTATTCATATGCAACAAATGTGTAGAAAGCATGCAGAAGAATGCATCCAAAAAGCATTTGAATATGAAAAGAAAAGGTGGTATAAATCTCATAAAGAATTTGAATTCAAAAAGGGAGATGAAGTCCTCATATCAACACTACATTTTAACTTACAAGTTAATGTTAAATTAAAGGATCCCTTTTTAGGACCTTTTGTAGTAAGCAAAATGGTTGGTAATAATGCAGTGGAAGTCATATTATATGCCCCATATGATAGGAAACATCCAGTTTTCCCTATCTCATTATTGAAACCTTACCATGCAAATGATCCTGACTTATTTCCAAAAAGAAGGGGAAGGCCTAAAAAGCAACCTGAAGAAATTGCGGAAAAAGCAGAGATTGAAAAAATACTCAAGAAAAGAATCCTTACTAAAGAAAAAGTAACTGAGTATTTATTAAGATTTAAAGAGAAATCAAATGAATTTGATAAATGGATACCTGAGAAAGAAATTTCTAATTTATCCACCCTTCTTAAAAAATTTAAACAGAAATAAATTTCTGTTCAACCAGATGAGGGGTTAAAAAACCAGTACTCATAATATTTTATTATGTTTTATTTCTTTAAAGTATAATCTTTAATGCTACAGAATAAATCTGAATACCTGAAAATTAAACAAATAAATAAATAAAAATGTATAACTTATCATTTTTTTATTGTTTGTTTTGGTGGACGAGTGTCAGCCTGTATATCCCCAGGACTGAGTAAAAAGTACTTATAAGTTATGTTAAACACATGAACTATACATGGGAATAATAATTAACAGTACACAAACAGTATACATAAGTAAAATTATGATAATATACAAAATATGCCATTATAACACCTTATATACACACATATATCCACCTTTTATAAGTCTTATGTACTTAATATTAAGTTGGAATATGTTAGGGTAGTCTTAAGAACCTTAAGTATAAGGCTACATAATTTTTAAGTACACTTAAAGCTTTTATTTTCACTGTTTTATGCAAAAAACAAGAAATGCGCTCTATTTCACTTAAAAGTTGACTATATGCGCCATAAATTTGAGAATATCAAAAAAAATGCCCTTTGACATATCAATTTGTCTCATTTAGGACTATTGATTTGGCTATTTAAATGCATAAAAATAACACTTTTCAAATTTGGTGTTTTTCATGCCAGAAATGGCTTTTGTGTTCTGGCCACTTACTGCCTGCTTTTTTCCCATGTGAATAGCTTCATTTTTAGCAAAGTTAGCTTTTTCACATTATAATTACCCCACATTCTATGCCCACTGTGGGGAAACACACTAAAATAGGCGACAGGCGCTTATTTAGTGTCCTAGCTTAATTAATAATGCATTGACCTTGTTTATATGCACTAATTTCATTAATAACCTTACTCTTTGCATCTTATTTCATCACCACGCTTAAATTCGCCTAAATTTAGTCAAGGATTTACCCGTGAAAGCGCCTGCCAAGGACTGCATGTAGTTACCTCACATCTCACGCTCTTTTTTGAGTTTTTGGTGGTTTCTCAGTCAATATTGGGTATTTTTGAATGAGAATTTCATATAGTATAATGTCAGGATTAGCCCCATAATTTCTACAGTGAATCTCCCTTATTATTAAGCTATTATTAACCTTTAAAAATCCCCTTTTAGTCTTTTATATTACTGTTTAATACGCATATACTCTCTTTTTATCTTATTCTTTAATTTTGATGGAATTCCCTTATTATTACAGGATTTTGACGGTTGTTACTCTTCTAATTATGTCATGGGTTACTGGGAATGTTGATGGGCATGTCTATTAGTTGTTTGGAGGCGTCATTAACTGTGTATTGGGTGGTACATCAACGGAATCATTAGGGAACTCAGTGTGTATAAAAGGAGGAGGTTTTTGAGTCTTGTTTCTACATTCTTTATCATTACAATTTAACCAATATAACCAAATAAATTACAATACATATCAATTAGTACTTTTATAAGACTTTTGAATAGTATCTGAATTATTAAAATCTATTTTTCTACCAATTACAAAGATTGTAAGCCACATATAAAGATAGTGAGAATTTTATTACTGAGACCGTTATTTTTTATTATATTTTGCTATTTGTTGGATTTATACTACAGTATTCATATAGGACCATTAAAATCATCTAGACAACTGACCATTCAAGCTAGTTCACGTCTTTGTACTTGACCTCAGCCTGACATTTTCCCTCTCATTTTCAGTTTCTTCATCAGTGACAGGCTGACAAAATCTTTCAGAGATGATCAATGGTGAGGTGGAGGTGCTATTTCAAGTGGAAGTAACAGACTTGGTAAAATCTGATCCCATAAAAAGTTACATTGATATACTGATTATTTCATAATTTAATGAAGCTAGTTGTATTTCTTATTCTTTGACTTCAACTCTTTGTTGTGCTGTTTGTAAATGTATTGTAATGGCTCTTAGATTATTATAAATACCATCCAAGAGTACTGTGCTATGAGTTCAAACAAAAATGAACATTAGTAGCATACCCAATCACTTGCCAGAGTTTTATGCTGATGCATGTTTTCTCAAATAACATCATTTACGTAGTGAGTCAAGCTGGACCAGGTGTGTGGTGTTTGTCCTGAAGCTCCGGAGATTGGTGGCGTTCGCAATGGCATCTTGTGTTTGCATTGGCGTTAGCAAATTTTATCCAAACCCAATTCAAACGCCATCGATATGTTGGCATTATTGCATGTTAATCAAGTTACAAAAGAAACTGTGTGATGATGGTGTCTTTGATTGATCCTGGAGCAGCTTGTACAGATGATTAGTTGATAGTAGCTCGCAATAATCATCGATATTGCTACTTTCTATTCTATTAATCTGTCTTGGCTCTCTACTTTGGCTACAAGCACATGTATCCTTTGTAAATCCGTTTTTCTTCATAGCTCATGGTTTGTAAATCACATCCATTGTGCTACTTGGTTTCCTTTCATGGTGCCCAATTACAATTATTGCATACTCGTCATAATTGTAATACAATAATTCCTCGGCTCTCTTAATGGCACAAACTCCGGGATTGCAGTGTGATGGTTGGCTAGAATTTGTAGAATGCAATGGAATTTGCAGTTGAGGACAAAGTTCTAGACACGCGCTTTCCACATTTTACGCTGCAATTTCTTTTGCGTCATTGCGCCTCTTTTTCTAATTGTTAAATTACTGCCTCCTTTATAGCGCATCTGGGCTACTCCAAAGCTACCCAAGGCTACTTAAAATCTACTGCCTGCCACTATAAGCTACTCACTGCCTACTCAAAATATATAACTAAGTCACATAATCCACTCACCCAATTAATTTTATCATTCATTGTCTCTTCTTCATCAATACAAATCAATAAAAAATCAATTCAGTTTTGTCATCATCATTGCGTACTATCTCTAGCCATCCCATGCCTTGCTTACATTCCCTTTCAAATCATCTTCTTTCTTTGGCCACGTTCTCTTCTGATTCAGTAGATTCCGCAATGGTTCTCGCCCTATCTGCTCTCCCTTCAATGTCTATAAAACCCCCACCTGTTCTCCTCTTTTCCCCCAGTCTTCAATCTTATTTTCATTTCTCTTCTTGACTTTAGTACCTGATTTTCATCTTTTACAATGAACTCATTATCTTTCAATTCCCGTGTTCATCATCAAGATGAAAATATTAATCCCTTTGAGGCTATTAGGGCGAGACATTCATCTCGTTCACCCTCATCTTCGCCATCTACGTCACCATCTCCATCGCTGCCGCCAGCTGCACCCAGCTTGGGTGGTATTTCTCCCCTTTCTCCTTCTCAACCAAAATCCTTTTCTTCTCCCCTGGCGGCCGTTGTTTCCCTTGTTTCCTCACCTAGACGTTTTGTGTCGCCCATTTCCCCTCGCTCTCCAGTCGCACTGCGGAAACCTTCTTCGCCTATACCGATCAGTGACGGTATAGCTCCATCACCTTTTCTTGCCAGTAGCCCCCGTGCTTCTCCCAACACGAGGAGCCATGCTGAGGCCGCTCCTATGCCTAATGTAAGTAAATGTTATACTTTTTTCGCTTAACAATATACTTTAAAGGCTCAAGTATAATATTATTTCAAGAGCCGAAACGGAGATGATGACGAAGAGGAAGATAGAAGTCCGAAAAGGCCTTGTATGGAGGCGGGTGCTCTTGGAAGCATCCTTTTCGCTGAAGGCCAACGCCGCTTCTCAGCTAGAATAGCGTCTCGGGCAACCGCTGAGCCCATTATATCGGCTTCAAAGCCCTATGCAGGTCCCAGAAAACGGACAAAAAAATCCCAAATTTCATCAGGAACGGCGTCCGAGGTGATGGCCCAAGAACATGGGCCACAGCCTCAAAAGCGGAACAGGAGAAAGAAGGCTTTCCGACTTCCTTGAAAAGAAAATGTACGTCTCAATTCACTTCTATACATAAGTTTTGGTTACTTTGTTCAATTGAATGACTTTTTTAAATAGTTTGAAAATCAGCATTTTGTTATGGATTCCATTTAAACTTTTTTTTTGTATATAGTTTTATATTACTATTGTCATTTTTCTCTTTTTAAATCTCAATAAGTTTTGTCTTTTATTTATTAGATTTTTTTAATTTATCTAGTTATAGTTTTTTTTGCAAAGATTTTTGGAGTGGATGGCCTGGGTGTTTCGCTCTATTTATTAACTACTGTATTTCTACTCTTATTGTCATTATCATTTTTAGTTGAATTGGTGTTCTGTGTCTGTTTTTTTCTTGCTTACAAATATGATTAGTTATCGTTATAGTCTTTGATTTTATTTTTTATACCCCTGGACAATTTATCGTTTTTAATTTTGTGGATGCGAATATTTATAAGGTGCAATTTATGATTAAAATGAATTTAAAAATTGAGAGCAAATGAGGAGCTTTAAACTAGAAAATGAATAATACTCGAGATCAAATAAAATGTAACATTGATTATGAGTAGTAAACAACAAGAGTACTTATATAGTAAATATGTAACAGTACAACTTGTGGTCTACTTCTATTGGATCACTCTATCGTGGACTAGTGGAATAGGTAGTTATGTACAGCTAAGCCGGAACAGCTTGTGGTTTTCTTGCTATTTATTCCCTACCAAAAGTGGCCTCAACTCATGATTTCGGCGGGGGATCGGAGGAAAGAAACCCGCAAGCTGTTCAGGATTTGCTGTATCTGTTATGCTAAAGCAGGTGTACCTGAGTCAACGAGTTAGAAGAAAGAGATAATAGTTAGATCACACAAAGTCAAATAAAAGATATGCCGCCACAACTGTTAGATAAAGTACATAGCTGCTATCCTATATTATTGCCTTTTCCTTCATGCCCCTCGTTGGGTGAGATTGTAAGAAATTAAACAAAAAAAAACCTGTTAGATAAATAGAGAAGAAAAAGAAGAAATCTAAGTCAACACTAATAATAAGTTAACTGTCTAGAGGACAGGAAAGATTAAAGAGAGAGAAACGAGATGTGTAAGATAGGATGAACACTCCCTCTTTTATATTAATTTATGTTGACATACAGTAAATGAATCAGGTACGGAAACAATGTTTAATATAGAAATAATACATGACTAATATAATGAGCGGGATCAAATGTCAGAATTCTAGCCTTACATTCAGTTGTCTCTTCAGATCCCTTGCATTACTTTTATTTTAAGCAATATTGATTCTAGCACATATATATTTTTACTCAGATGTCACTCGTTAACCAATATTATTCCAAATCGACATAAAATAAATACATACACAAATAATTATATATATATATTAGAACATAAATTCTTTCTCAAACCCTATAGCATTATGACCTAACCTGATGATAATGGAGAGTATACATTGATTGCGTGACTCATTCTTTTCGCCATCTTTGTTTTGCTCCATAATATCATCAGGTAAGATAGCTTTATCAATGATTCATTTTGTTTATCTACACTAGCTATAATTACATCTTACTAAAAATTGTTTATCTTTGTTTTGCTCCATAATATCATCAGCCTGAGATCCTTCGCATTGCGTCGTATTATTTCATTACTGGGTTGAGTGTTGTCCCCAGTGATAGAATAGAAGCTCTATTAGTTTTAGGACTCAAGGAAATATATATATATGGACGATAGGAATGGACAGTAGGACAGAGGGACTCGGACTAGTGACAGATGAAAGAAGGAAAGTTACCTGATAGAATAGAAGCTCTATTAGTTTTAGGACTCAAGGAAATATATATATATGGACGATAGGAATGGACAGTAGGACAGAGGGACTCGGACTAGTGACAGATAAAAGAAGGACTTAAGGGTGAATGGAAAGTAAGTAACGTTAATAAATAAATAGATAAATAAATAAGATGAGAAAATGGATTCATTGCAGTTGTAGAGCACACGTACAAGTTACCTGATAGAATAGAAGCTCTATTAGTTTTAGGACTCAAGGAAATATATATATATGGACGATAGGAATGGACAGTAGGACAGAGGGACTCGGACTAGTGACAGATGAAAGAAGGACTTAAGGGTGAATGGAAAGTAAGTAACGTTAATAAATAAATAGATAAATAAATATGATGAGAAAATGGATGAGGAACCGTATAAGGGTCCATCATCTATATATAATGCTATTCTATAACTAAGTTAGGTTAGGGCAAAGAAAACAACTATGCGTGATATCAGGCTAGAGTATGAGAAAGCATATATCTATATGTATATGTATAAGTGCGTAAGTAGATGGGAAACATAATAGTAACTATAGGTAGATTAAGATTAAACATTGACACCCCCTCGTGCTCATGACGGCAATGGATTCAGGTGTAGACATTTCAAAAATTCCTGATGTTTAGGTCATGCAAAGATTTAGTAAGGATATCTGCCACCATAGTGCCAGTAGGAGTGTAATTTATAGTGAATTCGTTATTATTGACTTGTTCGCGCAACCAGCATACTCTTGTATTGATATGGCGAGTCCTAAGCTGATATAGAGGATTGAGTGCAAGGCTTATGGCCCCTTGATTATCACCCATGAGTTGCACGTTGGTTATTTTGATGTTAAAGTTGTTGAAGAGCTCTTTAGTCCAAAGCAAATCCTGACCACAGTCAGTCATAGAATAATATTCGGACTCAGAGGTGGATAGAGAAACAGACTGTTGTTTGGATGATCGCCAACTGATGGGACCCAGATGAAAAACGACGGTTCCCGAGGTAGATTTTGAATCAGTGCTCTTATTGTAGTCAGAATCAGCGTACCCTATAAGGTTACCTAATGAACTGTTTTGTACATTCCCCAGTGTTAGAGAATATTCTTTTGTGAATTTTAAGTACCTTAAAATATGGAAGAAGGCCATAATTTGCTGATCTGAGGGAGCATTAAGGTATTGAGCAAGAGAGCTGGCAGCAAAGGCTAAATCAGGCCGAGTGCACAGTACAAGATAGTTGAGCAAGCCAATGGCTCGCCGATAATTGACTTGATTGGTGAGTTGATGAGAGTCGCATTTGGTGAATTGAGAGTTGGGGACTAATGGAGTGGTTACAGCCTGACAGTCGTGATATTGGAATTCATGAAGTAATTTCTTAATATACAACTGTTGTGAGAGCTGAATAGTTTTGCTAGTTCAATCACAAGTCACTTTCATACCTAGAACCCACTGGAGTTCTCCTTGGTCATCCATATCAAAGACTTCAGAGATTTTATCTTTAAATTGTTGCACTGAGGGTCCACCGATAATCAGATTGTCAACATGGATAAAGACGTAACAAGTTTTTTCGGGATCATTGTTGAGAAATAAGTATGGGTCAGCTTTACTAGGTGTAACGCCAATATTGGTGAAGAATGTGGATAATTTACGATACCAGCAGCGAGGGCTTTGCTTAAGGCCATAGAGAGACTTTTTGAGGTGTAAGCAGTGATTGTTATTCATAGGCTTGTAGCCATTCGGGAATCTGAGGTATAAGTCTTCATCTGGTTCACCATGTAAGAAAGCGGATTTCACATCCATTTGATGTATTTCCCAGTCTTTGTAGGCAGCGACCCCGAGTAAGAACCGAAGCGTGACTAACCAACCAGTAGGGGCATAAGTTTCGTTATATTCTATACCTTCTATTTGAGAGAACCCTTGTACACACAATCAGGCTTTATACTTGGTAATCTCACCTTCCGAATTGGTTTTCGTTTTGAATGTCCAAGTAGTACCGAGTAGATGTTTGTGACTAGGCAATGGAGATTCTTCCCCAACTTCATGTTTGTTGATGCTAGCAAGTTCAGATTCTATAGCTTTTACCCATTCATCACTTTCACTAGAATTTAGGGCTTCATGATAGTTATTTGGATTATCGAGGGGCGAGACAATTAGGTTGATTGGGTTACCTCTACGATTGGTTCTAAGGATGTTAGAAGGATTAATCTCAGAAGAGATCTCATTAGTTGGTTGGATATTTTTGTCAATATAAGCATAATGTTTAGGAGCTGTGATAGTGGAGGCCGGCACGACTGATTGTTCTGCCGTAGGTGATTCAAATGGCGAGTCTTCTCCTGAAGAGTTGGGGTGATTCGATTGATCAGTATCATTGACTGAGGGAAATGCAAAATAATCTATATCAGGAAATACGAGAGTATCTATAGGTTCCCCTTTAGAGATGGATTGAGCTAGGTTAAAAGTGTTCAGAAATTTCACGTTGTGAGTAATATGAATTTTGTCAGTGGAAGGGGAGTAAATTTGATAATTAGTATGTCCCTCACAATAACCTAGAAAAATTCCTTCTTCCCCACTTTTTTCAAATTTCCCATTTCGTTGATGTTTTTGCTGGTAGTAGATGATGTCAGAACCGAATGGATGAAGTTTTTGAGGAATTTTAATGTGATCGCTGTGCCATAATTCCCAGGGTTTCATATGATTTTTGAGAGCAGAAGTGGGTAGAATGTTAAGCAGGAAGGTAGCAGTATTGACAGCTTCTGCCCACCAATAAGAATCGAGTCCAGATTCAATTAGTAAGCATCGAGCCTTTTCAACAATAGATCTATTTCCCCTTTCAGCTATTGGGTTTTGTTGAGGGGAATATGGAGCCGTTTGGAGATGGATGATACCTTTGTTCTTAAGATAATTTTCAAAGGCATGACTAGTGAACTCACCACCGTTATCGGAAACTATGCATTTGATCTTGCGTCCCAGCTGATTTTCAACAAGATTTTGATATTCTTGGAACTTCTCAAAGGTTCCAGATTTAAGGTCCAGGAAAAAGACAAACCGATATCTTGAATGTCCATCGACGATTTGAAGAAAGTAGGATTTTTCGCCTTTGGATTCAGGTGTGATTGGTCCGCACAGGTCCATGTGAATGACATCGAGAGGAAATTCAGGAGTGGGAAAAGTACCAGAATAGGGTAAAATGTGTGATTTAGCAAGAGCACATGTTTTGCATACATAATTAGAGAAATTTAAACCTGGAAATAAAAGTTCCATGGTTTGATTACTAGGATGCCCATAATTGTGATGAAGAATATCGAGATCGTTAGTGATAGGCTGGTGAGTGATGTTGCAAATAGGGAATTGAAATAGAGGAAAACTGATGATCTGTCCTTTAGTTGAGCATTCAATGAGGGTTTTGTCCTTATTCATAACTTTGAAGGTCCTGTTATCGTTAAAAAGACTCCACCCATTACATAGAAGATCAATCGCCGAAATGAGGGTAATCTTGATTGAAGGTACGTAAAGTGCTTGATCGATCCTAAAATGATGGCCGGATGATGAGTTAAAAGAAATACTGCCTTGTCCAAGGGCAAATACTTCTTCCCCATTAGCCAAAGAGAGGGAGATCTTAGCAGGTTTGAATTGAGTAAACATTGATTGTTTATTGAAGATAGAAAATGACGCGCCACTGTCCAGGATGGCATAGTTGTCAGGTAATTCAGTGAATACAGATAATACTTTGTGCTGATTTTCATTATCTTTAGTTTCCCTGTCCTTTTTCCTTTTCAAAAATTCTTCACATTTTTCAGGATGAAGATAGAAACAGTTGACTTCAGAGTGAGGAGCCAAAGGGTTGTGCTTTCCTTTTGGGCAGAGATGTTTAGTTTTGGAGTCCATAGCAAAAACAGTCCCAGAAGTTGTCCCAGATGAGTTTAAAACTTTACGCCAAGTATTTTCAGCTTCGATATCAGCAAATATGCTTTCGATGGTTGGTCGTTGGTTGGTGATATTGTATTTGCTTAGAATGATAGTGGCAGCGGTTTGATAAGAGTCCGGTAATAGATTGAGAACGTAATTTGCCATTATATATGACAAAATATTTTCTTTAAACAAGTCAAGTGCCACATCTCGAAGTAATTTGATGGTGCTTCTGAATTCGTCCATTGAAGAGAGAAGGTTACTTTCGGTAAATTTGATTTTAAATAATTTGTTTATGACGTAGGAGCAGTTTTGACTCAACTTGGAGGCGTAATGATTTTTAATCCTAGTCCATATTTCAGCAGGTTCTACAGCGTCGTCATTGAGTATGAATTTATGTTGATTTGCTCTGTCCATGTACATCTTGACAATAGTATTTGTCTGTTGTTTTTTTATTTTAAAGATGGGCAGGAGTTTGGGATCGGTAGGTACAGGACAGTCCTCTTCTAGGAATTGATCTAAGTTTCGTACGGTTAGGGCATATTTGAGATCGGTTTTCCAAGTACTATAATTTTTGTCGTTGAGCTTTTTGATTCCTTTGATTTCAGAAAAATTGGAGTTGTCTTGAAGGAATGTAAAGTCGGGCACTTGGGGCAATGAGTTTTCAGCCATGGCAGTACGAATAGATTGAGCAGAGGATTGTGGTGACGACGCTGAGGTATTAATGTAGTCAGGTGTTGCCAGGATTATTTAGGTAGCTGGGGCGCTGGGCCCATAACCCTGATAGAATAGAAGCTCTATTAGTTTTAGGACTCAAGGAAATATATATATATGGACGATAGGAATGGACAGTAGGACAGAGGGACTTGGACTAGTGACAGATGAAAGAAGGACTTAAGGGTGAATGGAAAGTAAGTAACGTTAATAAATAAATATGATGAGAAAATGGATGAGGAACCGTATAAGGGTCCATCATCTATATATAATGCTATTCTATAACTAAGTTAGGTTAGGGCAAAGAAAACAACTATGCGTAATATCAGGCTAGAGTATGAGAAAGCATATATCTATATGTATATGTATAAGTGCGTAAGTAGATGGGAAACATAATAGTAACTATAGGTAGATTAAGATTAAACATTGACACCCAGATCCTAAGTCGGGTAGAGTGTCTTCCCCGCCTCGTAAGCCGAGTAGAGTGTCGTCCTCGTGCATTATTTTCTTACCGGGTAGAGAGTCGTCCCCGGATCCAAAGTCGAGTAGAGTGTCGTCCTCGCATCACCATCATCTCACAGGTCGAGTGTTCTCCCTGTTCTATCAACTCCATTTCCACCTCACAGGTCGAGTGTTCTCCCTGTTTCTTCAATTCATACGGGTCGAGTGTTCTCCCCGCTGTTGTCTACTTCCTTCGGTCGAATTATTCCCGGCCAACATTACTATTTCATCAAATTCGATAATTTATATATATTTTAAATCCCAAAACTCGACATCAAATAATATTAAAGAACGAAACTAAATAATAATCTAATAGTATCATCTTGTAACTATAGGAACTATGAAACAAAACCGTCATGTGAATAATTCTAACAACCCATGCCTTTAGCGGGGGATGAAAGGCAAGAAAACTGCAAGCTTTACAGGATTAGTTGTATATGTGTAATGTAGCAAAAACCTATCAAACTGATAACATTAAACGTCTAAGTATTTCTCATTTCCTTGAGGAAGTGTTGGATTATAATACCATGTCGGTGGTTCAATTAGATCAACATTGCTTTGTGTGCTGATTGACTAGCATACACCTCTGCGATAAAAAACTACTTGCCACTTTTTTGCCAGTGTCTAATTAATAGACCATGGATTCTTGAACTTCTAAACTAATTTGTGAACGTTTCACTATTCCTGTGGATTTTAAAGTCTGACATTATTTTTCCTTATTTTTGTTAAATCAACACTGTTAAACCAAAGAGGTTGGATCTATTTTAAGACTTTTTCTTGTGGAAATTGACTATTTTAATTCTTGGTGCAAGAATTTTAATCTTAGAAGGTTCATTTTCATTCATTGACCACCTATCTCCTCTCTTTATCATGCGTATATCATAGTTTATTTTGTTTTCACGTGAGTAGTTTCATGCCCTGAGGGCGAGTGATCTTAAGAAGTAAATAAATAAATCTTCCTTCATGGTGAGGCAAAGTATTCAATGATGATTACAGCTTATACAAGTTGAATTAACACCATTTCGCTACTCAGCATAATAAACGACACTAAAGATTTAGTAAATCTAATAAGCATTCTTTTTTTTGTAAAGCTTTATAGTAAGTGTAAAAGTTTCAAGGCTAAGGCAATTGAAAGAGGCAGCGAGATCATTTTAAAGGGAACATAACCAAGTGAAGTTAAGGTCACTCGGGACCAACAAATGATGAAATTGATGATCAAAACAGTAAAGAACAAGAGAAGTTATATCATAATAATCCAGTTGTACAACTTGTGATCTATATTTATGTGAAAAGACTATAATGAGATAGTATATAAGTGATCAGATCATATCATATCAATATAGATTCAACAATATAGTGTTCAGATAACAATGTTGCAGTCATATAACAAATAGTGAGAACTGGAGCTATGAATCACAAACTACCAAGAAGAAGGTGTAATCTTAAAAGTAAGTACAAGATACTCATTAAATATAAATCTGTTCTCAATCATGATTACGAAGTTTTACTGACTTAATTAAAGTATGTATCTACCTCTTTTTTTTTTTTTTTTTTTTTTTTTTTTTTTGTAAAATGCCTTTTCAACTTTGTATATATTCTCTAGTGCTGTTAATATATATATATATATATTAACATTTGTGGCTTAGTGATTGCGTTTCAAGGGCGAGATGAGGTATAGACCAAGTTCAATTGTCTACTCTTATCACCCTCACTCTCCCATTCACACACAGGAACACAGACAAGGTACTCTTGAACATAGAATTTCATGTCATAGCTATTCATTTATTTCTCTTTGTTAACTTTGATTTCAACTTCTTTTTTCTTATTATTATTTGAAATTGATCAGATAATTAACACGCTGTTCATCAGAGGGGGGAAAGAATACATTTTAAAGATACCACATTTTTAGAGTCCTCACATATCCCAAGAAAAAAGACTAAAGTGAAAGAAAAGGAGCAATAAATTCAATAAAATAGCATTCTTTTTAAAAAAAATTATATAAAAAAATACCTACTGTTGTCACTATCATCATCATGACCCCCCTAGATATCGACTTACATCACTCAATACTTCAAGTCGAAGAAGTCGAAGACTTGACTAACCAACTCCCCACTCACATCTTCAATCCATTTTAAACTACTTAAATCTAAATTCAAGATTTCCCTCGTTTGAACGACTGTATCTTTGCCTGAAGCACCTGAACCTAATCTATCACCTTCGGTCCAAGTATTGACTTCATTGATTATCGAGCTTAAGAAATTTGACATTTCATTCAATTGATTGGTCACTAGATCAGTAATCTGATACGCTTCAGAATGAATCATGTCAGAGTTCCGAGTCGTTGTCGAGGGTGTAGCCGAATTCGATAAAAAATGAAGGAAATTGTGAAAATTGTAAATTAGCTAGTTCAGAATATTTACCAGAAAGTCTTAGAAAATATCCACAGATTTTAATGTATACTAAATTCTGTGATGAACTGTTTTACAAAACTTCTCCTTTTCAGCGTTTGGAAATAAGTGAACTTTTAAAAGAGCTTATACTGTTTAGGAGTTTCGCTATGGTAAAATTATGATAGGCAACGTCAAATTCATGTCAAATGGATTTCAACATGATGCCAAACTTATATCAAATAGGTTGTCGACATGTGATGGGTGAGGTATGTATTTTTAGAAACATATTTCCAGCTTAAGGAACTCAAAATAATAAAGTTTATATTAAGAGAAATATCAAGAATCATATGAATATATTATAAAAAAGAAAATTCAAGAAAAAGATTTTGTTTTGAGAAAAATCATTTTTTTCTCTGTCTTTCAAATACCAAAAATTAGTGAAAAATGAAAAAAATCCACAAATGCAGCCACTTTCAGTTAGAAGAGTAAATAAAGATAACAAGCTCAGTAAGATAGATTTTCTGAGGGTAGAGTAAGGCTTAATTTGACTGAAGAAGCACCTTTCACAGGAAGAACTTCAATATGTTTGATTCCAAAGTTTTGAAATTACATATCATAAAAATACAGAAATTTGACAGGAGGTTTTCATTCTATCTCTCAATTGATTGATGTTTAAAACTTTAATGTGAGTGGTTATTTGCTACCACTAGAGACTGTCATATTTGGATGATAGATAAAAAAAGTGATTTAGTTTCTGACAGTCTCTCAATCAAACTTTTTCAATAAGAATAACAACTAAAACATACCAGATGAGAAAGGGGAATGTAAAAAATTAAGATTACAAAAAGATTGGTAGTTTTTATAAACTTTGTTTTGTTTAAATCTGAGATAAAGGTGAGATGAAAAATTGTTTTTCAAGAAATCAATTATGATGAGGATAGTTGCCATAATGATGATAATTGCTTTGTGGAAGAGGATCTGATGACCACTCAAGTGTAAAAGTTTCACAGGCTATTTATGGTATAATTTTGAAAACAGGTAGGGTTTTCAGCAATGTAACCAGCAGCCCATGACCTATAATACCATAACCTAACATTTATCAGGGAAGAATTTGTCAATATCTACTCCAGAATGGATTGAGAATGAAAGTTTATGATATTTAAACTGTTTATATTAGGAGACTTTTAAAATAAATGAATTGATTTTTGGTGGGTTACAAAAATTGGTCAGATTATTTGGTGTAACTGAAATAGCCAACCTGATGATTGATAACAATCAGAAACATGCTTAGAAAAGATATAGAATTAAGAAACTCTAACAATACCTAGATTTGATGGTATGTAGCATTGCAGATAACTTGTTATGAAGAAGACAAAAGAGATGATAATTATGTTTGATTAAAACAAGAGATGAAATTATTGTGGAGAAAATAGCTTACTATGGCTAAATATATTGATATCAATGATGTAAGACTATTATAAACCTATTATATTATAAAGAATCTTGCAATGGGAAACTATACATCTAATTCCAAATTAATAGTATACATAATGGAAGGTAGAAGTTGAGTATTAGGATTTTCTTTGAGTTAGGAGGCATTGGTTTTTGTATACTGACATACATGTGGCTATTATTATGTCCAATTCTACATTTCTATTAAGTTCATTACTTATCTCATAACAATGCAAATCAGTTATTTTTAATAGTCTTATTTTATTGAACAGGTTTCAGGCCATATTTCAAAGATGGAAAGAAATAAGCTTCTTGAAATCTAAGAGCTTTTGAAACTAAATACACCAAATAGAATGCATCAAAGTTAGAAATCTGTAATTTATTAATTGGTATTTCACAACAAAAAAATGTAAGCCACAAACTTGAAATTAATTCTCATTAAAAAGGTTTTTTTTGAGCCACAATATTGAATATTTAAAAAAATAATCATGGTTGATTTGGTGGAAAAGAGAGGTGTCATCCCGGATATCCCCAGGACTGAGTAAAAAGTACTTATAAGTTAGGTTAAACACATGGACTATACACAGTAACAATAAATTAAAGTACACAAGTTGTATACATGGTTAAAAATTATGATAAAATACAATATATGCCATTATAACACCTTATATACACGCATATATCCACCTTTTAAAAGTATTATGTACTTAATATTATGTTAAAATATGTTAGAGTAATATTAAGAACCTTAAATATAAGGCTACATCATTTTCAAGTGGACTTAAAGCTGTTGTTTTCATTATTTTATGTAAAAATCAATAATTGCACTTTAAATTACTTATAAGTTGAGTATATGTGCTATAAACTTAATAATATTAAAAATGGGCCTTGACAGATCAATTTCTTTTAATTAGAACTATTGATTTGGCTACTCAAATGCATATAAAATAACACTTTTCAAATTTGGTGTTTTTTATTCCAGAAATGGCTTCTGTGTACTAGCCACATACTGCCTGCTATTTCCCATGTGAATAGCTTCATTTTTAGCAAAGTTAGCTTTTTCACACTATAATTACCCCACATTCTATGCCCACTGAGAGGCAACATGCTAAAATAGGCAACAGGCGCTTATTTAGTATCCTAATTTAATTATAGGTGCATTGACCCTTCTTATATGCACTAATTTCATTAATAACCTCAAGCTTGGCACATTAACTCGCTACCATGCTCAAATTAGCCTTAATTAGTCAAGGATTTACCCATGCAAGCGCCTTCCAAGGACTGCATGTAGTTACCCCACATCTCACACCTTTTTTTGGGGAGTTTTAAGTGGTTTCTCAGTCAATTTTGGTTATTTTTGAATGGGGATTTCACATAGTTTAATTTCATTATTAGCCCCATCATTTCTATTTTTAATCCCCTATAATATTGAGTAAAAATTATTCTTAATTTCCCCTTTTTAGTCTTTTATTATAATGTATTACATGCATATACTCTCTTTTTTTCTTATTCTTTATTTTTGATGGATTATTCCTATTACTGCAGGATTTTGGAATGTGATATAACTCTAATTATGCTACTGGTCACTCTTTATGTTGCTTGAAATTTATATTAGTTGGAAGGAGGACTTATTAACTGGGTATAGAGCTGGTAAATCAATGGGTTCATTGGGGAAGTTATTGGGTATAAAAGGAGGGGGTGTTTGGTCTTGTTATCTACATTCATTATCATTTAAATCAAACATATAACCAATAAAATTACAATAAATATCAATATTAATTATAAAAGTCTTTGAATAGTATCTGAATTATTAAATCTTTTTTTCTACCAACTATATGTGGGAATGCCTTTCGGTCCAATGAATGCACCTTCAGTCTTCCGAAAATTTATGGATAGTGTTTTTCATCAGGGAATGGTTGAAGGATGGCTTTTAGTATATTTTGATGACATAATAGTGTTTTCAAAAACATATGATGAGCATTTAAATCACCTGAAAAGAATATTTCAAAAAATGGATGAAATTAATATGAGAATTGCATTAAATATATTAAAGTTAAGGTTTCAATCCTTGAAAGTACTTGGACATGTTGTATCTGGATTGAAAATTTGTGTTGACCAGAATAAAGTGGCAGCAATAAAAAACATTAGTATACCTAAGAGTGTGAAAGATTTTCAAAGTTTTTTAGGTATGTGTGGATATTATAGGCAGTATATAAAAAACTACCAATCCATTGCAGCTCCTTTAACAACATTTATCAGGAAAAATGAGGCTTTCATTTGTAAGAATGAAAGACAAGACACCTTTGATAAATTGAAGGAATGTTTAATGTTAGCTCCAATATTGGAACTGCCAGATTTTAACCTACCTTTTATCTTGTATACTGATGCAAGCTTCACAGGGTTGGGTGCTGCTTTACAGCAAAAACATATTATAAATGGTAAATTTCCTGAAATAGTTAACTGTTATATATCCAAAACCTTAAGCAATACAGAATTAAGATATAATGCCACCCAACTGGAATGTTTAGCCATTGTGTGGGCCCTGGAGAAACTTCATTACTATTTGGAAGACCAGAAGTTTGAATTAATAACAGATTGCAGCGCTGTAAAATCATTACTAAACATGAAAACACCTAATAGGCACATGTTTACATGGCAACTAGCTGTAGAAGAGTACAAAGAAAAAATGACAATCATGCATAGAGCAGGAAAATTGCATTCTAATGTGGATCTATTATCCAGAAGCCCTTTGCCAAATGATAGTGACATCCCAGCTTATGTACCTGAAAATTAGGTAATACATATATTTGGGATTTATTTGTGAATTTAGAGGAAGAATTTATGCAAACTATATTGGAAAATTATATATCTGATAAATATTTGTCTAAATTATTTACAATTTTAAATGATCCAACTAATGCCTCTATGAGTGCATTAATTAAAACCTTACCTCCAAAATATAAAACTGCATTGGAAAAAGGTTAATTTCAATTGAAGATGGATACATATATTACAGGAAAAATCTAAGTAATATAATATTTATACCAACTTCTAGGAAAGATTTAATGTTAAGTACTTTTAATGATGACATCTTAGCTGGTCATTTTTATTTTAAAAAAACATTAACTACAGTTAAAAATATAGCCTTATGGATAAACATGAAAAAAGATGTACAAAAAAACATAGAAACATGTGACTTTGTCAGAAATCTAAAATCTTGACTTGGAAGAGGGCTGGGATTTTACAACAAATAGAGCAGCCAAAAGCTCCATGGGAAATTATAAACATGGATTTTGTCACTGGCTTACCATTAGCTGGAAAATAAAGTTTCAATTCTTGCTGGTTAATTGTGGATAGACTAACAAAAATTTGTAAATTTATCTCTACCCATAAAGAGGTATCTGCAAAAGACTTAGCAGTACTATGGTGGACTCAAATGATGAATATTTCTGGGTTCCCCAAAGCCTTAGTCTCTTAAAGAGACCCTAAATTTATTTCATAGTGTTGGACATCTTTAATGGAAGTATAAGGTTGTCAATTAAAATTGTCTAAAGCACACCATCCACAAACTGATGGGCTGACTGAGAGAATAATACAGACTCTGGAAGATATGATCAGAAGATATTGTGTCTTTGAATTAGAATACAAAGGCAATGCAAAATTCACACATGACTGGGTAAAATTAATTCCTGGCCTTGAATTTGCTTATAACAGCACAACTCATTCTGTAACAGAGAAAAAACATTTGAACTCTGGCTGGAATATGTCCCAAATACCCCAGTAAATCATTTAAATAAATTAACAAGGTTAGATATACACCCTGTCAATAAATCATTTATTAATATAAAAAGAATGTGTAGAAAGCATGCAGAAGAATGCATCCAAAGAGAATTTGAATATGAAAAGAAAATGTGGTATGAATCTCATAAAGAATTTTAATTCAAAAAGGAGATGGAGTCCTGATTCCAACACTATAATTTAACTTACAAGGTAATGTTAAATTGAAGGATCATTTTGTAGGAAATTTTTTAGTCAACAAAATGGTTGGTAATAATTCTGTGGAAGTCATATTATATGCCCCATATGATAGGAAATATACAGGTTTCTCTATCTCATTATTTAAACCTTACCACGCAAATGATACTGACTTATTTCAAAAAATAAAAAGAAGGCCTAAAAAGCAACCTGAAGAAATTGTGGAAAAAGCAGAGATTGAAAAAATACTCAAGAAAATAATCCTTACCAAAAAGAAAGGAATTGATTATTTATTAAGATTTATGAGGAAATCAAATGAATTTGATAAATAGATACGTGAAAAAGTAATTTCAAATCTATCCTCCCTTCTTAAAAAATTTAAACAGAAATAAATTTCTATTCAACCATGTAAAGACTTAAGAGTAATAATAATAAGAATAATAATAATAATAGTTTAAATAATATGACTGGACTAGAAACTGAGAAAATTGGAAAATGAACTGAGACCTGACTGAAAAAGAATAAAAGTTATAAGATATTGATAATTGAATGCTGGAAAGAGTACAAACGCAAGCATCCTTTAGAGTAAATGGTTCAGTATAAAGAGATTGGATGGAGATTGAGAATATGAAAGTTAAATGTAATAGAGCTTTAAGAGAAGAGGGAGATTAAAATAATTTAGATAAAATAACAGAAAAATTAAAAATTATGCAGAATAATTGGAGATAATTTAATATTTGATTAATAATAAGAAAATATACAAAGCAATGTGTTTTTCCAACATTGGAGGAGCCCTTTGTTGGTCTATTTGGCATTGTTTTGATATGGCTTTAATGGCATTATTTATGAATTGGGTGTTTTTCTAGAATTATTCAGCAAATATAGGGACTTCCAAGATGTGGATACTACCATTCGATAGCCCCGGTGTTTCTCTATATTTTATGTCTTTTTGACATTTTTCATATTCTAAGTTTTAAAGGGTCATTTTATTATTTTTTATTTATAAAGATAGCTGTTTAATTTTATTTTTCTTGTTTTATGGGATAACCTTAAGTCTTAGGGTTAAGTGCCTAGTACCATTAGAATGGGATAATTTTTCTCTACATTTCATGTCTCAACATTGTTATAGCCTAATTATGTGTTTTAAAGGTTTAAGTAGTTGCAGTAGATTTTTCTGAGTATTTTGGGTATTTTTGGAGGTTTTGGTGGTTTTCTGGCTCCAGGTTGGTCCGGCCGCCTCAGGCGGGCCTCCCAGGCGGACCACCCTACTTGGTGCTAGAAGGCTGGGAAGTGTTTCTAGAGGGTTTTTATGCAATTTGGCACTCAGAAACGCCAGATTTGTTGGTGTGCATGGGCTCTTAGATAGTGGTCTGTGTGTATATAGTGAATAAGACAGTTTGGGGCAACTTTAGTTATCATACAACCATCCAGAGGTGATATCCTTGTTCCTCACTCAGTTTTCACTTTTTTTTGGTTACAATTGGCTGTGTTTGTTGCAAGGTGAGTTCTTCATTTAACTTAACTTGGCAACTGGTTTCTCTGGTATAGTCTTGCAAGCTATACCAAGTATTATTGCTGTCTCTGGTGTGGATTTTCAACCTACATCAAGTATCATTGCTTTCTCTGGTGTGGATATTGGTCTAAATTTCAGTTCTTTGGTTTGGTAGTCTTTCTGGAGACTAATTTCTTGGCTGATCAGGCAGTCAAGTGTGTTGGAAAAGGGGCTTTTGCAAACATGAACCAATTTACTGTAGCAGGTAAATCTCACTCTTTTTTTCTAAAGGGACAGGTGATTTTGTCTCTGGGTTTTCTTCAACTCCCTTGGTCAAGGCCTATAGCTAGTACTATAGGATTGTCTACATTTATGGCTCCCAACGTGGGGTAGGAACCTGCTAGTTCTTTGGATTCTCTTTTGTCTTTGGTTGGTCCTTTTTGGTGATTTTGGTCTGGAGGAATGGCTTCTGGTTCCTCTATTCCTTTTGTAACTGTCATTGATGAGGAAGATCCTCCTGTTGTAATGGTTAGGGAGTGTTTTAGGATTAAAACTTGGGATGGTACCAAGTTTAATGGTGAAGATGTGAAGTGGTTTCTGGAGAAGTATGAAACTGCTTCTGGTGTGGATGGCGCTTCTTACCTGGACAAGGTGAAGCAGATTATTTTCTTCATTGGTGATAGGGCAGTGGAGAAGGAGGTTGTCACCATGTCTGGCTAAAAGAAGAGGGACTGGATGTTATTGTGTAGGGAGATGGTGGATAGATGGGGTAACAGGCTTACTTTTGTGGATCTGAACAAGGTTGTCAGTGAATGGCAGTCTTATGGTGGTGTTGGTACCTTGCACATTTACAGGAAGCTTCTTCTACAGTCTGATCCTGTGGTGGAATATTTGGTGGAAGTGGAGGAGCTGGCACATGAAAATTATGCCAAGGATTTTTTTTGGTCTGCCTTTGCTAGGGATGTCAGGATGGATGTGTTGAAGGAGCTTTAAACAAAGGACTTGATGAAGATTCTTTTCAATGGGGATCAGAAGTTGACTGCCTTCAAAAAGGTGAAGGAGGCTAAGGAGGCCCATTTGAAGTTATTGGCTGTGGACACCTATCAGGAGGGGTGTGCCAAATATGTCAGCAAAGTCAGTGAGGCTTTGGCTGAAGAAGAGAATAGAGTGAAGAAGGAAGAGAAGAATATGGTGAAGGTTCCCAAACAGGAGAGGGACCTAGTGGTGGAGCAGTTGGCTGATCTGACAAAACAGCTACATATTTCTGTTCAGGAGGCTAAGAAGGCCAATAAGGCTCCTTCTCAGCCTAAAGATTTTGATAGCAGGGCTGGTAGGAGTGATCCTTGGGTCTGCTCTTATTGCAGAAGGAGGGGGCACAAGTCCAATGATTGTTGGGCTCTGAACAGAGATGTGTCAGAGAGAAAGGTGGAGTTTGATGGCAGGGTGTTCAAGCTCCCTGATGGTTCAATTGTGAAGCCCAGTGAGGGGCAGGTGCCTGTTGATTTAGTCAGGAGGAGGAGTGGTCTCAATCAGAGGAGGCAAAGGTTTGAGGAGATTCCTGATCAGGGGAAGTCTTTTGGTAAGGAAGATGATAATGTCAAGGGAAATGGGAAGGAGTTTAATAAGGTTTCTTTTTCTACTTCATTTGGTGGATTGGAGTTGTATTCTTGTGGTAGACAGAAAAGTGGTGAATGCTTGGCTGGTGTTTATGATGTAAAAGCAGTAAAGGTGAGAAGGACTAAGAGCAGTTCTCAGCCCAACCAAAACCTAAGGCTACAAAGGTGGATCCCAAGCTGAGTGCAGCTAGGAAGAAGTATAGCAAAGAGGAGCTTTACAAGATGAAGAAGGGGATTTCTGATATGGGCCCTCCTATTTTTGGTGCATTGGAAATGAATGGTGAGCCAATGCCTTTGAATGTTGATTATGAATTTGAGGATGATGTCCCTTTGGCTTCATTGCCAAAGCCTGCTGAAGTTAGAGGTTCTGGTGAGGTATATGGTTTGATTCCTGTTGATGGTTCTGGTCCTCAAGAGTATTCTAGGACCAGGGTAGTGAAGCCAAGGGCTCACTTTGAGAGGCCAGTAGTTTCTGGTTAATCTAATGTTATGGACTCTGTTCTGGGAAGGATAAATTAGGGTCAGGTTTCCCTTTCTTATTGGGAGTTGTATGCTATTAGTCCTGGGTTGTCTGATAGACAGAAAAAGTTGTTGACCAGGAGAAGGGTTTCTTCTGGGGAGGTAGAATACATTTGTGATTCTGCTGAGAAGTTTGGTGAGGATTTGGAGACTCATTTTTCTGCACCTCTTGGATATGTCAATGTCACTCTGAATTGAAGTGAGGGTAGGGCAATGGTTGATTCAGGTTCTCAGATTAACCTGATTTCTTTGTTTGAGGCTACTCATCTGGGCCTCCCCATCAAGACAGGAATTGGTGGAAATTCAAAAGGGGTGGGTGGCCATGTAATTGAGTTGATTGGAACAGCTGAATTTGTGAAGCTGGATGTTGGTGGAGCCTCATGGAAGGTTCATTTTAAAATTGCCAAAGGTAATGTAAAAGCTGTTTTGGGAGGACCATTTTGATGGATTTCCAGGAAAGAATTGGTTATCAGTTTGATATGGAATCAGTTTGGAGTTGACTAATGAAGATAAAAGAAGACTTCACATGAGGCTGTCATCTCCTGGAGATGATGGTTGGGAGACCAGGCCTGGTTTATCTTCAATGTGCCAGTGAATGGATTATTGTAGGAGAAGAAGGGAAGTGGGTGCCGCCTCAGGCTCTAGTGAGAGTCTGTCTTTTTTAGAGTGATGAGGGCTGATTGCCCTAGTTCTACAACCTCTCCCCAATATAAGGAAATCTCAGGATGTTGTAGGTCAGCTCCCTTGGAGATATACCAAGTGAATTTTCAACTTTCTCTTCTCTGAAAGTATTCTTCAAATTTTTTATCAAGTATCTGTGATTTCTCAAGATTTTGAATTATTTTTAATTAAAGTTCAAATAAGAGGATTGGTTATATATATTTATTGAAAAATATGCGGAAAAGCTGTGGAGTGGTGAGATTGGAGTCTAAATGTAAGTCCTCCCAATTGTGCACCGCTAGGGTTTCTTCTATGCCTTTCAAAAACATTACCTTGGCCACATATGTGAGCAATAGGGAAACCCATGGTTTTTGTTCCAGGTCTGGTGGTGAAGACCTCCTAATGGTCCCTCAAGTTGAAGGTGGAGCTGCAAAGTATAAAAAGGTAGCGCAGAAGATTAGGCCTGTCAATGAGCCTATGCCTGTAGATTTGAATCCTCCTTTGAAAAGACCACCTTTGTCAAGAGATAAATACTGTACTCCTCTCGTGAAGAATCCTCCAGATTTTGTGAAAACTGCTAGGGTGACTGTGGAAAGGTTGAAAGTTGTTAATTTTGGTCCTGATGGGTGGTTGTCTGATGAGAAAAGAAGTTTTTGTTGCACATTATTGTAATGAGGGAGAAAGAAGTGGCATTTTTTGAGGAGGAAAGAGGTGTGTTGACACACTCTTATGGGGAAACTTACTTGATTCCTCTGGTTTTTCATAAACCTTGGAAAATCAAACCTTTTCCAATTCCAGCTGCTATTAGGAATGATTTTTTGAGACTGATAGGCAAAGAGTGAGGACTGGTTTATAAAAACAATCATTATATAGTTACTAAAGTCCAATTTTCTGTGTAAAGAAGAAGAATGGGAAGCTGAGGGTGGTGCATGATCTTAGGGCCTTGAATAGAGTCACTATCAAGGATGCGGGGATGCTTCCAAGCGCGGAAGACTTTGTGGAAGCTTTTTCTGGAAGGGTGTGTTATGGTTTGTGAGATATTATGAGTGGTTATGATGAATGGGAACTTCACACAGATTCAGAACAATTTTTGGGCCTCCCACATGAGGATAAACTGCAAGATTTTAGAAGATTTGATTGAGCAGATGAATCAAGATTTAAAGATTTAGAAGATTAAAGTGAAGATGAAGATGTGGGATTGTGGAAAAGTTTTGGAGTGATGAGATTGGGGTCATAAAGTAAGTCCTCCCAATTGTGCAAGGCTAGGGTTTCTTCTACACCTTTCAAAAACATTACCTTGGCCACACATGTGAGCAATGGGGAAACCCTTTGATTTTGTTCCAGGTATGGTGCTAAAGATGTCCTGAAGATCCGTCAAGTTGACAGTGGAGCCGCAAATTACAAGAAGGTGGCGCAAAAGATTAGGCCTGTCAATGATCCTAAGCCTGTAGGTTTGAATACTCCTTTGAAGAGACCTGTTTGTCAAGAGATCCATACTGTACTCCTCTGGTGAAGAATCCTCCTAATTTTGTGGAAACTGCTAGGGTGAATGTGGAAAGTTTGAAAGCTATTAATTTTGTACTGATGGTTGGTTTTCTGATGAGAAAAAGAAGTTGTTGTTGCATGTTATTGTGCTGAGGGAGAAGGCGGTGAAATTTTTGGAAGAGGAAAGGGGTGTGTTGAAACACTCTTATGGGGAACCTTACTTGATTCCTGTGGTTTGTGATGAGCCTTGGCAAATCAAACCTATTCCAATTCTAGCTGCTATTAGGGATAATTATGTGGAGATTCTTAGGGAAAGACTCAGGACAGGATTGTATGAACAATCAACTTCTAGTTACTAAAGTCTGGTTTTCTGTGTTTAGAAACAGAATGGGAAGTTTAGGGTGGTGCATGATCTTAGGGCCTGGAATAGAGTCACTATCAAGGATGCAGGGATGCTTCCAAGCATGGAAGACTTTTTAAAAGCTTTTTCTGGAAGGGTGTTTTATGGATTGGGTGATATTATGAGTGGTTATGATGAAAGGTAACTTCACACGGATTCACGGCCACTCACAATGTTTAAGACTTCTCTGGGAAGATTTCAGCTCAATAGGTTGCCTCAAGGAGCAACTAATTCAGTAGCAGTATATCAAGCGCCAATGGCTTGGATTTTACAGGATGAGGTTCTGACTCATGCTGGTATTTTTATTGTTGACGGTGGTATTAAAGGACCCTTCACTGATTATGGAAATGAGATGCTGAAGTAAACCCCAGGTATAAGGAGATTTGTTTGGGAATATGCAATTACTATAGATAGAGTATTTTTTAGGATTGAAGAGGCTGGTTTGAACATTTATGGGTCAAATTTTTGTTTTTGTGTTCCTGCTCTGGAAATTCTGGCTCACATTGTATCTATGAGGGAAGGATTATGGCAAAGAAGAAAGTTAATAAAGTTCAGTCATGGCAAAGGTCTAAAATACTACTGAAGTCAGGGGATTTCTGGGGGTTTGTGTGTATGTCAGAATTTTTATTAAATATTTTTCTTTGTTGGCTTCACCTGTGAGGGATTTGACCAGGAAAGACACAGAGTGGGTATGGACTTAAGAGTGTGAAGAGGCTTTTCAGAAGTTGAAGAAGGTGGTGGGTGAAGATATCATTCTCGACAAGTTAGATTATGATGTTGGTGCTGGAAGAAATAATCTGGTGGTGGAGTCAAGTTATATTGCTTCTATGGCTGTTCTGTCTCAGGAAGATCAAGCTGGGAAGGTCAGGCCAGTAAGGTATGAGTCTGTGGTATTTAATAAGGTGGAATCTAGGTATTCTCAGCCAAAGTTGGAATTGTGTGGTGTAGAAAAATTTTTGAAGAAGCTACAAACTGTTTTGTGGAGGTAGAATTTTGAGCTGCAGGTGGATGCTAAATCTCTGGTTCAAATGATCAACACACATAGTCTTCCAAATGCTCCAATGACTAGTTGGTAGGAATTTATTCAACATTTTTCTTTTGACCTGGTGCACAAGCCAGGTAATACTTTTACAATGCCAGATGGATTATTGAGAAGACCACCCACAGATGAAGATTCTAATTCTGAAGAATTTGATGAAGATGTTCCAGTGGTTAGGGCCAGCACAAAGGGTGCTGAAAATCTTTCTCTCCTCCCCCATGAGGCTAAACTGGAAGAATTTTCTCTCCTCCCTCTTGAGGCTAAACTGAATGATTGTTCTCTCCTCCACCAAAAGGTTAAACTGGCTGGTTCTGATCTTGATTCTGGTGATAAAGATGTTTTTGTTGATGAAGATGGAGCTGTTTTTTGGGATGGCTCAAAATTGGAAAATGGTGTTTTTGTTGGTGAACTGGATTCTTATAAGATTCAATTAAGTAGAAGTGAAAAGATGTGCCAAAATTTAGGGATTGGTGTCCTGGATGGGCTGGTTGTGTTGCTCATGTGTACACCGGAGATTTTGATGACAGGGTTGTAACCTTGGATGTTGTTTTTTTGGATTTTGAAGATGAGACCTGGGGTCAGATTGGGTTTTATTTTATTATGGTTGAATATCTGTTAACCTTGGAGAGGGTAGATATTTGTGATGATGATACTTGGGTGGCAATCAAGAAGAAGAGTTCTGGCTTGTATGTGTCAGGAAGGAGGTTGATGAGGAGGAGACATCCAAATACTCTAGTGGTGGTGACTCAGAAAAAGGGTCAAGAGTTGGTTTTGAAGTCTTTGCATGAAGACCTTGGTAATATAGGATTTGGGGAGACTTATAGAAGAGTAGCAGATAGATTTCGGTGGCCAGGTATGAAGTTGGCTGTGCAGGGTTGGGTTCAGTCTTGTGAAGAATGTCAAAGAAGAAGTCACTTGAAAGCTAACGAGGATGGCCGTGCTACTGGTGAAACAACTGTGTTTAAAAGAGTCAGTCTGGATGCTGTCCAGATCAAAGAGGGCAGGTATAAATACTTGATTGTTGCCAGAGATGATTTGTCTTGTTGGGTTGAGGTGATGCCCCTTATGAATTTGACTTCCAAAAATGTGGCAGTATTTTTGAAGAATGAATGGGTGTTTAGGTATGGGTTTATGAAGTTGGTTACTGTTGATGGCGGACCAGAGTTTGTAGCTGAATTTAGAGAAGCTGTGGTAAGTATTGGTTCTAAAGTCAGGGTGGCTACACCTTATTATCCTGAAGCTGAAGGCATGGTTGAAAGAGGCCATCAAGTTATATAGAATGCTTTGGTGAAAATCTGTGGAGATAGTGCTGAAAAATGGAGGCATTATTTACCTTTGGTGCTATTTGCTGATAGGGTCACTGTGAAAAGGACAACTGGCTATTCCTCTTACAAATTAATTTTTGGGTAAAAAGCTGTTCTACCAGTAGATTTGGAAACCATCTCTTATCTTGGAATCGATTGGGATGGTATATGCTCAACAGAAGATTTGCTCTGTGCCAGGATGCAACAGTTGGAATGCAGAGAGGAATTTCAAGAGAGGGCATACCCTAGGATTATTAGATAAGGAATCAATCAGTCAGATACTGGGAAAAGAAGTTGTATCATAGACTCAGGAATCCCTTGAAACCTGGTTCTTTTGTTTTGGTGTATAATAGAAGTTTGGAGAGTCAGTGGGGAAAGATGTTTGCTGACAGATGGAATGGACCTTACAGAGTCAGATCTCAAGTGTCTGGAGGTTCTTTTGTTTTAAAGGAGTTGTATGGTCCAGTCTTGAAGAAGAGAGTGTCTGCAGATCAGGTGAAGAGATTTTATCCTAGAGGCACTAGAAGTGAAGATGATTGACTCCGCAATGAGGATAAACTATGGACCATTATTTAATTTTGAATTTTGGTGATGCTGTGCATCTGTTTTGTTGGAAACTTTTTTGTTGTTAGAAGGTACCTATGGGTGGGGCTTCTAGATTTTATTTTGGAAAGTGTGGGGGTAACTGATGGGCTGGCTGCTGTATCAACAGTTACCCCAGATTGTCTGTTTCAAACCCCTTCTCTTAATTTGGTTGAACCCTAGTATTGGTTTTTCTTCACAGTTTTTAGTCCTCTATGACTTTAAACTGGAAATCTTTTGGTCTTCAAGTGCCGGACTCTTCACTCTTATTGGTTTTGGTTTAATGTGTTTGATTTTGTGTTTTTTTTAGAAGGTACCCAGGGGGGGCTTCTAGATTTTATTTTGGAAAGTGTGGGTGTAACTGATGAGCTGACTGCTCTGTAGAACAGTTACCCCAAAATGTCTATTTCAAGTATTTTTTTTGTCCTAGTTGAATCCTAGTTCTGGTTTTTGTTATTCAGGTTTCAAGTCCACTATGACTTTAAACTGGTTTACTGGCTTGGATATGGCTTCTTTGGTCTATTTGGTTTGGTGGTGGATCACTGGTGGTCTCCCATCATTTTTACTTATTAGGGGGTGTCAGTTCTGGCAAATCCGCACTTGAATTAAGTGCGGATTTCAAACCAAATCAGCACTTACAAATCAGCACTTAAATTTTGCAAAAAAGTCACTTATTTCAAAAAAGGGTGTCAGTTATGACCTCAAATCAGCACTTTTTTCCCGTTTTTTTTCACAACCACATTTTGGCCACAAAACATCCCTTCCTTTCTTACCCCATCCCTGTCACATGTGACACACTGACCTTCCTCGCTACCTACCCATCAATCCTCGGCACACACCCCTTCCTGACATTTTCAATATTTTGACCAGGCATGTTTACATTCTTTTTTACTTATTTCTTCTACTTTTTAATCTTTTTTCTTGTTATGTGCCAGTTTCATAATGCCTCCCAGACATTCCAAATCTCAAAAGGTAACTCAAAAATCTGCTTTGTCACAAAAGTCTCCTCGTAAAGCAAGGATTACATATAAAAAAAATCAGTGACTTTTTCTATTACTTACAACTGTTTTTACAGAATTGAAAACTATGTTTCAGCTAATATTTTATGGAAGTGAACTCTGTTCTTCGCCCGAAGAACAGAGTTCATCCTCCTATTTTCACATTCTGTTTGCACCAATCTCCATCCCTTTCAATTCTATCAACACATCCTTGTCTTCCCTCCCCATGCCTTTCGCTATCCTCCCAGCCCCATTGTATGCCATCCTCTTTTGATCCCCATTTCACCCCTCTCAACCTCTCCCAGACCCTTTTCTTCATTTAAAATGCCTCGGAACACTTAATCTTCCCTTCCAACTCTTTCCCAACCTTTTCGCTACCCCATATATCCTTCCTCACCCCTCTCTCCAGCCTTTCCAACCCTTGTAGCCCCATTCCTCCCCTTTACCTCGCCTCCACAATTCTTGAACCCCAATTTCCTCCCTTTCAACCCAGTCCCTATTTCTGTATATAAAAATAAAGTGTTAGGGAGAAATGGGGAGGTAAGCGAACTGGAAGGAGAGGAGAGGAGAGGGGTAGAGAGGTGTGGAGAGGGAGAGGAAAATGTGGATAGGGGTTGAAAATGATGACGAAGGGAGTGAAAAGGTTGGGGAGAAGGATGAGGTGAGGATAAAGAAATATTTCAAAGGGAAAAGAGTGGGTATTCTTGAGAGGGAGTAAAAAAAGACAATAAAAGAAGATAGTAATACAAATATACAAAAAATATAAAATATATAAAATATGTTACAAAGAGTGGGCACAGAAACTCCTTGAATCCTAAAAATCCACAACTCCTATACCTGGGAAGAAGGTAACGTTTCCTGGCCATTTTTGATAAAACGACAAAATCTTCTTCTAGATCAGAATCGGAATCAGAGTCCAAGAGCAGTTCAAGCGCCATGAAAGTCATTGCTTTATGTAATTTATCACAATTTGAAAGTGAGGAAGGCATGACTCTTATATGATATGATATGAAGATGTAAGTGATGTACGATGTTTTGAGTTATGAAGTGTTATGCTGCGGAGTGCTGCGTATGAATGGGATGATGCTGACAAATCAGTGAAATGGGACTTGATGGTGAAATCAGCACTTTTGGTTGAGAAAGTGCGGATTTGAGTGAAATAAGTGACTTATTTCATTTTGAAATCCACCAGTATTGGGGCTAGTGTGTTTTGGAAATCCGCACTTATTTAAGTGCGGATTTGCCAGAACTGACACCCCCTATTGGAGGGAGCCCACCCAGTGATAATTTCTTTGGACTGGACTTTCTATGGAGCCGGACTTTTTATTTTTCTTTTCATTACTTTTTGTGTTTATGGTTGTGTTAGATGGTAGTTTTAGATTATTTTCTTTTTCTCTCTCTTTTTTTCTTTTAATTTTTTATGGGGGTTATTAGGATATAAAAGTGGAAAAATCACAATATTAAATTTTATGGTGTTACCAAATTGGGGTCACCTGGATGTGGACAAGCATTGGTGGGGAAAGGCTCATCAATGGGCCAGGCAATGCCATTCTCTTTCTTTTTCTTATTATTCTCTCATTTTCTATTTATTTCATCTTTATTTTTTATTTCAATTCATCAAAAATTATTTAACAGTGTATCCACATCAAGGTGCACTTGGATGTGGGTAAGGTATCAGGGGATCAGCTCATCAATTGGCTGGGGGATACCATTTGTAATTATCA
The DNA here is from genome assembly GCA_030280995.1 of Hemileia vastatrix. Taxonomy (NCBI): domain Eukaryota; kingdom Fungi; phylum Basidiomycota; class Pucciniomycetes; order Pucciniales; family Zaghouaniaceae; genus Hemileia; species Hemileia vastatrix. The sequence goes on along the minus strand of JASXTE010000014.1, from coordinate 28,346,611 downwards.
TTTATCATATATTATTATTATTATTCATTTCATTTTAATTTCTCAGCTCTCAATTTTTCTTCTCTTTAGTATGTTATTAGTTTAAATAAAAATAAAAATGAAAATAAAAATAAAAATAAAAATAAAAATAAAAATGAAAATAAAAATAAAAATAAAAATAAAAATAAAAATAAAAATAAAAATAAAAATAAAAATAAAAATAAAAATAAAAATAAAAATAAAAATAAAAATAAAAATAAAAATAAAAATAAAAATAAAAATAAAAATAAAAATAAAAATAAAAATAAAAATAAAAATAAAAATAAAAATAAAAATAAAAATAAAAATAAAAATAAAAATAAAAATAAAAATAAAAATAAAAATAAAAATAAAAATAAAAATAAAAATAAAAATAAAAATAAAAATAAAAATAAAAATAAAAATAAAAATAAAAATAAAAATAAAAATAAAAATAAAAATAAAAATAAAATAAAAATAAAAATAAAAATAAAAATAAAAATAAAAATATAAATAAAAATAAAAATAAAAATAAAAATAAAAATAAAAATAAAAATAAAAATAAAAATAAAAATAAAAATAAAAATAAAAATAAAAATAAAAATAAAAATAAAAATAAAAATAAAAATAAAAATAAAAATAAAAATAAAAATAAAAATAAAAATAAAAATAAAAATAAAAATAAAAATAAAAATAAAAATAAAAATAAAAATAAAAATAAAAATAAAAATAAAAATAAAAATAAAAATAAAAATAAAAATAAAAATAAAAATAAAAATAAAAATAAAAATAAAAATAAAAATAAAAATAAAAATAAAAATAAAAATAAAAATAAAAATAAAAATAAAAATAAAAATAAAAATAAAAATAAAAATAAAAATAAAAATAAAAATAAAAATAAAAATAAAAATAAAAATAAAAATAAAAATAAAAATAAAAATAAAAATAAAAATAAAAATAAAAATAAAAATAAAAATAAAAATAAAAATAAAAATAAAAATAAAAGTAAAAATAAAAGTAAAAATAAAAATAAAAAATAAAAATAGATTAAATAAAATAAAATAAAGATTAAACAAATTTTTTTATATATATCTGATAATTATTATTTTTATCTCTATTTATTAAATTGTTAATTTCTTTTTTTTATTATTATTATTTTAATGTCTGGAAGAAGAAGCCTCCAGCGGTTGGTACAGTTTATGGTGGCGTTTTTGCTTTTTGTTAGGATTGGAGGAAGAACTGTGTTCTTTGTGGTGCAGGTGGCTGAAAAGAGTATATGGATTGTAATGGTCAGGGACAGCTCTAGCAGGCCTTCTAGAGATGTTGGATTTTCTGGGGTAGTTTGTCAAGACCTTTAACTGAACACTAGTAGTCCTCTAAGACTGTAAACTGGCTGCTTTTCAAGATTTTATCAAGAATTTGGCTTATGCTTTTTTGGATCTGTTAGTCCTCTGAGACTTAAAACTGGCTGGTTTTTTCTAAAGATTGCTTCAAGATTTTTATTTTTGGTACTACTGTGGATCTGTTAGTCCGTCAAGACTTTAAACTGAGCACTGCAGGAAGTCCATCAAGACTTTAATCTGAACACTGGTCAATCCATCAAGACTTTAAACTGAGAAATGGTACAGTCACCCAAGACTATAAACTGAGGTTGGTTTAATGTTTGAGTCCTTCACAAATATAAACTGATAATGGGAGTTGGTGTGATTTTGGAAGAGGGCATCCAAAGGGTGAGTCTCTGAATTTTGTTAAGACAAGTGTGGGGGTAACTGATGAGCTGGCTGCTCTGAAAAAATATACCCCAGAATGTTAGTTTGTTTCTTTGGTCTTTAATGTTTTGATCTCTGGTTCTGTCTTTTGATTTAGGTTTTGAGTCCCCCAAGACTATAAACTGACGGTTTTAGAGTTCCCCTAGACTATAATATGAGGGCTGTTATTCCCCCAAGACTTAAAACTGAGGATTAGTCCCCCAAAACTGTAAACTGAGGAACTCTTTTTTTATGATTGGCTACATTCAGGAAGTCTGAAGAGGCCAAGAATTTTTTTTATTTCTAATTCAAGAGATTAATCAAGAGTCAAGAGGCAGAAGAGAATCAAGAGATGTAACAAAATTTTTAGCATTGGCTTTGAACTAGTGGATGAGGTTCTTCCTTTTTTCAAGGTCCTGTGGATTCCTGGCAGGAGTGGATTGGAAGTAATTTTTAATGAGATGCTTCTGTTGAGAAGAATGTTGTTGGAATTCGTCTTTGATTGTGGGCAATGGATTAGGTGGGGGTGCTTTAATGGTTTCCACATTTTCATCATCACTGTCTGGATGGAAATGAACTGGAAATTTGTCAGATTGAATTTCAGTATGAAGAATTATTGGGCTTACCATCAGAAGGACCAGGGATGGTAGAGCTAGTGGTTGTGTCAGGGTTGGAACTCTTTTTAAAAGGGTGTAATTTGTTGACCAGTCTGGGGATAAGGATGGATGGTCTGGATCTTTTGGTGCTGGTAGAAGGTGGATCAGGTTGTGGAAGAGGAGAAGATGTTGAAGAGGACAATGGACCAGGTCTGAAACAAGTCTTCTTCCTAGAGTGACAGGCATCATGGGAGGTTCTGTAGGGATGCACCAGTGGTGTGATGGTTCAGATGAGATTGTTGTCAATGCATTATTGGCAAGGACCCATGTCAGTAGCAGATTTGGAAAGAAAGCTGAACATGGTGGTTTTGATGAAGGAGAATGTTTAGATTCTCTATTGAAGGGAGGATGTGGTCTTCCAACATTGGCAGAGCCCTTTGTTTTTCTATTTGGCATTGTTTTGATATGTCTTAAATGACATTGTTTAATAATTGGGTGTTTTTCTGGAATTTTTTGGCAAATATTGGGATTGAGGTGATATGGGTATTACCATTGGATAGCTCTGGTGTTTCTCTATATTTAATGTCTTGATGACATTTTAATATTCTAAGTATTCAAGGGATTATGTCTCATTTTTCATTTTAAAAGATTGCTGTTTAATTTTGTTTTTTTGCGTTTTACAGGCTAACCTTAAGTCTTAGGGTTAAGTGCTTAGTACCATTAGAATGGGCTAATATTTCTCTACATTTCATGTCAAAAGGTTTTTATAGCCTAATTATGTGTTTTAAAGGTTTTAGTAGTCGCAGTAGATTTTCTAAGTATTTTGGGTATTTTTGGAGGTTTTTGGTGGTTTTCTGGCTTCAGGGTGGTCCGGCTGCCTCAGGCAGGCCTCCTGAAATCAAGTGGACCGCCCAGCTTGGTGCTAGAAGGCTCGGAAGCATTTCTAGAGGGGATTTATGCAATTTGGCACTCAGAAACGCCAGATTTGTTGGAGTGCATGGGCTCTTAGATAGTGGTCTGTGTGTATATAGTGAATAAGACAGTTTGGGGCAACTTTAGTTATCATACAACCATCCAGAGGTGATATCCTTGTTCCTCACTCAGTTTTCACTGTTTTTTGGCCACAATTGGCTGTGTTTGTTGCAAGGTGAGTTCTTCATTTAACTTAACTTGGCAACTGGTTTCTCTGGTATAGTCTTGCAAGCTATATCAAGTATTATTGCTGTCTCTGGTGTGGATTTGCAACCTACATCAAGTATCATTGCTTTCTCTGGTGTGGAAATTGGTCTACATTTCAGTTCTTTGGTTTTGTAGTCTGGCTGGAGACTAATTTCTTGGCTGATCAGGCAGTCAAGTGTGTTGGAAAAGGGGCTTTTGCAAACATGAACCAATTTACTGTAGCAGGTAAATCTCACTCTATTTTTTTAAAGGGACAGGGGATTTTCTCTCTGGGTTTTCTCCAACTCCCTTGGTCAAGGCCTATAGCTAGTACTATATGATTGTCTACAGCGACAAAGAAATATATATCAATAAATTTACTTGACACCCTCCCTTGCTCAATACAGTGATTCAGTAGAGATTTAACTTTAGTAGAAAGCTTTTGTGAGATGACTTTGGAAGTGGTTTAGTTAATAAATCAGAAACATCGTTAGAAGTAGAGATATATTCAACATTGATTTCTTTGTTATCAACAAGTTCTCATAATAATTGAGGTCAAGATATTGTATGACAAGTCCTTTGTTGAAAAAGTGGATTTTGCGTGAGAGATATGGCACCTTTATTGTCTCCTAAGAAGTTGATTTGAAAAATTTTAATTTTGAAATTCACAAGTAAAATTTTGAACCAGAGTAAATCCTGACCATATTCAGTCATTGCCCAATGTTCATATTTGGTGTTTGAAAGAGTTGTCAGGATTCTACCACTGTCTCCTAACTCAAAGCGACACACCTGTTCTTATAAATTCATATATCTTCTTGTCTCACATTACTCTTCTTAAGACAAAGTACTTGTGATCACAATGCTACTGGTTACTGTTGTTGATAGGTTACTGAATTAGGTTAGACAATGGTGATAATAAACTGTTTCCAGATATATTTAAATCTCCTCAGTTTCTGTTATATCCTCATTGATCATTAATATAGTGCTATCAATAACCAATACTGTTAACTGACAACGCATTACTTGTAACACTCCGTTACAATTGTTCACAGGTATATTCTATTGTTTTTATATAATGTCACTTACATTAATTGAGTCCTTCTTCTAAATCAGGTTGGCTCATTAAGTATTTGCCAACTCATCTGATCTTGTAACTTACGAGATCTTATTGATTGTTATAAAAGGTTAGGACTCTACCCAAGCGTTCTCTACTAATAGATGTATATAGTTTCTGTTATATCCTCTATTGATCATTAATATAGTGCTATCAATAACCAATACTGTTAACTGACAACGCATTACTTGTAACACTCCGTTACAATTATTCCCAGGTTGGCTCAATAAGTATTCGCCAACTCATATGATCTTGTAACTTATGAGATCTTATTGATTGTTATAAAAGTTTGGCTCATTAAGTATTCTCCAACTCATCTGATCTTGTAACTTACGAGATCTTATTGATTGTTATAAAAGCTCATAAGAGTTACTACTAGCTATTTTCTGGTTCTCTATATAATAGGACCCAAATGAGTAAGAAGACTACCAGATATAGATCTACAATCACTAGCACTATTATGACTAAAATCAGAAATTCCAGTCACAATATTCTAATTATAATTATCTAATTTACCAAGAGTAATGCCATTAGTTTTAGTATTTTTAAATATCTAATGATATGTTTGAAAGCATAAACATGCTCATCAGTAGGACAGTTTAAGAATTGAGCAAGTAGACTGGCAGAGTAAGCAATGTCAGGAAAAGTACATAATACTAAATAATTTAGTAAAGCAACTGCTCTTCTATAAATAAAATTGGAAGAAAAGATAGTAGTGGCATTGGGGTTAAATTTTAAATTGGTTGAAAGAGGGGTAGAGACTGATCTTCCATTTTCAAGACCTTATTCTTCAGTTAGATTTTAAATATATAGTTTTGTGATAAGGTGATTGTGTTTAAGGTTTAATTTCTGGTGAATTTCATCCCTAATACCCACTTGAGCTCCCCCAGATCTTCCATATCAAAATAATTTTTATTTTAGATTTGAAGAATTCCACATCAGTGCCAGCAATAACTAAATCCTCTACGTGAATAAAAACATAACAGGGATTATTACTAGAGTTTTTATAAAATAAACAAGGATCAGAATTACTAGGAATAAAATCTATGGAACTAAAGAATTCAGTAATCTTTTTATACCAGCATCAAGGAATTCGCTTAAGTCCGTATAGTGATTTAATTAAATGTAAACAGGAATTACTTCTTGAGGTTGAATAACCTTGTGAAATTCGTAAATTTGAATTTTCTTCAGGTTTACCATGGAGGAAGGCAGATTTTACATCCATTTGAAGTATTTCCCAGTCATTGAAAGCGGAAATTGATAATAGAGTACAAAGAGTAGGTAATCTTCCCATAGGAGCAAAAGTATCATTATATTCAATACCTTCTAGTTGATAAAAACCTTGTACACATAGTTGTGCTTTGTATTTAGTGATGTTGCCATCAGTGCCAGTCTTCTTTTTGAAAGTTCATGTAGTACCTAATAGATTTTTATTATTTGAAATATTTGTTTCTTCCCAAAATTGATGTTTTTTGATACTGTTTAATTCAATTTTGATAGCCTCAATCCATTTGTATTTGTTGAGTGAATTGATAGCTTCAGAGTAAATTTTAGGAGTATCATAAGAATTTACTACTATATTAACAGGATTTTTACTATGTCTACTATAGTTAAGTATGTTAGAGCTATCTATGTCAGAAGTAATATTTTTAGAAGGAGGTAATTTTTTATTAAACCAAGTATAATTTGTAAAAAAGGGTAATGATGATGATTCATTTGAAGTAGGACTAGTAGTGGTATCAAAAGTAGAATTTTGAGTATTGTTATTATTATCATTATTAATATGAATGTTGTTATGTTCAGGAGGAGTGCAATAGTTATCTAGATCAGGAAACATTGAAGTATAAGAAGAATTGTCAGATTTCAAACTAAGAGCTATATTATAAGTATTAATAAATTTAACATTATGAGTATAAATGACAGTTTTTGACTTAGGATTGAAAATTATAGAACTATTGTGACGGTGTGGTCTTCCAACATTGGCAGAGGCCTTTGTTGGTCTGTTTGGCGCTGTTTTGGTATGTCTTAATTGACATTGGTTGAATAATTGGGGTTTTTCAGTTTTATTCTGTGAATATTGGGACTATGGGTATGTGGGTACTACCATTGGATAGCCCTGGTTTTCTCTATATTTTATTTCTTATTGACATTTTTCATATTTTAAGTTTTAAGGGGTCATTTTCTCGCTTTTCATTTCTAAAAGATAGCTGTTTAATTTTGTTTTTTGTGTTTTACGGGTTAACCTTAAGTCTTAGGTTTAAGTGATTAGTGCCATTAAGTAGAGCTAATTTGGCTCTATATTTTATTTCTCAATGTTGTCATAGCTTAATTTTGTATTTTAAGGGTTTTAGTAGTCGTGGTGAATTTTTCTAAGTATTTTGAGCTTTATTGGAGTTTTTGGGTGGTTTTCTGGCTTCAGGGAGGTCTGGCAACTTCTAGGTGGGCTGCCCACCTCAGTTATAGAAGGCTGGGGAGCACTTCTAGAGGGTTTTTATTCATTTTGGCTGCCAAAAGCGCCAAATTTGTTGCTGTGCATGAATTTTTTAGATGGTGGACTGTGTGTACATACTGAATAAGAGAGTTTGGGGCAACTTTAATTATCATACCACCATCCGGAGGTGATATCATTGTTCTTACTCAGTTTTCACTGTTTTTGGCCACGATTGGCTGTGTTTGTTGCAAGGTTAGTTCTTCTTTTAATTCAACTTTGGCAACTGGTCTCTCAGGTGTAGCTTTTCAACCTGCATCAAGTATTATTGTTGTTTTCTGTGCAACAAGTCACAGTGTTTTGTTTTTCTGGTGTGGACCCCCTGCATCTCAGGTTTCTGGTTCTTTGGTTCTCAGTGGTCTGCTATTGGCTACTGTCTTGACTTTTTAAGTAGTCAAGAAGTGTGTTGGAAGGGGTGTAGTAACAGTCTCTAATTTTCTGTAGCAAATAAATCTCACCTGGTATTTTCTTAAATGGACAGGGGTTTTTCTCTCCAGTTTTACTCCAACCCCCTTGGTCAAGGCTTATAGGTAGTACTATAGGATTTTCTACATTTCTGGCGCCAAATGTGGGGAGAAGATTTGTTAGCTTTTAAACTTTTCTGTTACTTTTGGACTCTCTTCTGTGGTTGAAAATTGGTTTTCTGGAATCTATTGGACCATGGCTTCTGGACCCTCTTTCTCTATTGGTGGTAGTCGCACTGTTGGTGCTGCTGAGGATGGTAATCCTTCTGTTTCTGTTAGGCCTTCTGTCAGGATTAAGTCCTGGAAGAGGCCTATGTTTATGGGGGAAGATGTAAAGTTGTTTCTGGAGCTGTTTGAAGCTGCTGGGGATTCAGATGGTGATTCTCACTTTGACATGGTGAAGCAAGTCATCTTTTATATTGGTGAGAGGGCTCTGGTGAAGGAGGTTGCTGCTATGGAGGGTTATAGGAGGAAAGATTGGAAAAAGATGTGTCTGCAGATGACAGACAGGTGGGGATCCAGATACTCAACGGTGGACCTCAATATGATTGCTAGTGAATGGCAATCTTATGGAGGTGTTGATAACCTCCACACTTATAGGAAGTTTCTGGCTCAGTTGGAGCCAGTGGTGCATTATTTGGAGGATATGCAGGAATTGGAGAGTACTGACTCTGCAAGGTATATTTTCTGGTCTGCTCTGGCCAGGAATGTCAGGATTGATGTGCTAAAGGAGTTGGAAAGGAAGAATAAAATGAAGATTCTTCCTAATGGGAATCAAAATTTGCCTGCTCTTTCTTTGATGAAGGAGTTTGTAGAGGGTCATTTGAAACTTTTGGCAGTGAATTCTTGCCAAAAAGCTAGCACCAAGTATGTTGGCAAGGTCAGTGAAGCTTTTGCTGAAGATGTGGAGGAATCTAGGAAGAAGGAAAGTGTGAACAAGGGGCAGGCTCCTTTCAGGCTGAGGTCAAGTACAGAGAAATGAACTAGCTTGAATGGTCAGTTGTCTAGAAGATTTAAATGGTCCTATATGAATACTGTAGTACAAATCCAATAAGTATTAAATATAACTCAATATAGGGGTCTCACTTATTCTAATCTCACTAATTATATATGGCTTACAATCTTTATAGTTGGTAGAAAAATAGATTTAATAAATTCATATAATATTCAAAGACTTTTTAAGTACTATTGATATTTATTGTAATTGTATTGTTTATATGTTTAAATTGTAATGATAAAGAATGAAGAAAATAAGACCAAAAACCTCCTCCTTTTATACACAATTACTTCCCCAATGACCCCTATGATTTACCAGATCAATACACAGTTATTGATGCCTCATTCAAGCCAATAGACATTTCCAAAACCCAAAATAATTACTAGTAACATAATTAGAATGATATCACCTGCCAAAATCCTGTAGTAATTGGGATAATCCATCAAAAACAAAGAATAATAAAAAAGAGAGTATATGCGTATTATACATTAATATAAAAGGCCAAAAAGGAAAAATTAAGACTAATTAATACTTAATAATAAGGGGGATTAACTGTAGAAAATTTGGGGCTAATCATGACATTATGCTATGTGAAATTCCCATTCAAAAATAACCAAAATTGACTGAGAAACCACCAAAAAACCCAAAAAAGGGCGTGAGATGTGGGGTAACTACATGCAGTCCTTGGGAGGAACTTACATGGGTAAATACTTTTCTAATTTAGGCAAATTTAAGCGTGGTAGTGAATTAAAGTGCCAAGAATGAGGTCATTAATGAAATTAGTGCATATAATAAGGGTCAATGCATTTATAATTAAGCTAGGACACTAAATAAGCGCCAGTTGCCTATTTTAGTGTGTTTCCACACAGTGGGCGTAGAATGTGGGTTAATTATAGTGTGAAAAAGCTAACTTTTCTAAAAAGGAAGCTATTCACACAGGAAAAATGCAGGCAGTATGTGGCCAGTACACAGAAGCCATTTCTGGCATAAAAAACACCAAATTTGAAAAGTGTTTTTTTTATGCATTTGAGTAGCCAAATCAATAGTCCGAATTAAGACAAATTGATCTGTCAAGAGCATTTTTAATATTTTTAAATTTATAGCACATATAATTAACTTTTAAGTGATTTAAAGCGCATTTCTTGTTTTTTACATAAAACAATGAAAATAACAGCTTTAAGTGTACTTAAAATTTATGTACCCTTATATTTAAGGTTCTTAAGATTACCCTAGCATATTAAAACTTAATATTAAGTACATAAGACTTATAAAAGGTGGATATATGCATGTATATAAGGTGTTATAATGGCATATTTTGTATATTATCATAATTTTACTTATGTATACTATTTGTGTACTCTAATTTATTGCTCCCATGTATAGTCCATGTGTTAAAAATAACTTATAGTTACTTTTTACTCAGTCCTGGGAATATCCAGGCTGAAACTCTCCTACCCAAAAAATACAATAAAAAAATGATTAGTTATACACTTTTTTTTATTTTATATTATTTTTCAGGTATTCAGAAAATTCTGTAACATTAAATATTAGTTCTTTAAAGAAATAAAACATAAAAAAATACTATGAGTAACGGTTTTTTAACCCCTCATCTGTTTTAACAGGAATTAATTTCTGTTTAAATATTTTAAGAAGGGAGGATAGATTTGAAATTTCTTTTTCAGGTATCCATTTATCAAATTCATTTGATTTCCCTTTAAATCTTAATAAATACTCAGTTCCTTTCTCTTTAGTAAGAATTCTTTTCTTGAGTATTTTTTAAATCTCTGCCTTTTCCACAATTTCTTCAGGTTGCTTTTTAGGCCTTCCTCTTCTTTTTAGAAATAAGTCAGGATCATTTGCATGGTAAGGTTTTAATAATGAGATAGGGAAAACTGGATGTTTCCTATCATATGGGGCATATAATATGACTTCCACTGCATTATTACCAACCATTTTGCTTACTACAAAAGGTCTTACCAGGGGATCCTTCAATTTAACATTACCTTGTAAGTTAAAATGTAGTGTTGAAATTTGAACTTCATCTCCTTTTTTGAATTCAAATTCTTTATGAGATTTATCCCACATTTTCTTTTCATATTCAAATGCTTTTTGAATGCATTCCTCTGCTTGATTTCTACACATTTGTTGCATATGAATAAAGTATTTAGTACCAGGGTGTTTATCCAACCTTGGTAATTTACTTAAATGATTTACTGGGGTATTTGGTACATTTCCCAGCCAGAGTTCAAATGGTTTTTTCTCTTTTACAGAATGAGTTGTGCTATTGTAAGCAAATTCAAGGCCAGGAATTAATGTTACCCAGTAATGTGTGAATTTCTCATTGTCTTTGGATTCCAATACAAAGGCAAAATATCTTCTGATCATATCTTCTAGAGTCTGTATCAATCTCTCAGCCAGCCCATCAGTTGTGGATGGCGTTCTGTGGACAATTTCAATTGGCAACCTGATACTTCCATCAAAGATGTCCAGAATTCTGAAGTAAATTTAGGTTCTCTGTCAGAGATTATGGCTTTAGGGAACCCAGAAGTGTTCATCATGTGAGTCCACTATAGTAATGCCAAGTCTTTTGCAGATACCTCTTTATGGGTAGGGATAAATTTACACATTTTTGTTAATCTATCTACTATTACCCAGCAAGAATTGAAACTTTCTTTTCCTGCTAATGGCAAGCCAGTGACAAAATCTATGTTTATAATTTCCCATGGAGCTTTTGGCTGCTCTATATAATGTAACAACCCAGCTCTCTTCCCAGTTAATCTTTTAGATTTCTGACAAGAATCACATGTTTCAATGTATTTTTGTAAATCTTCTTTCATGTTTATCCACTAGGCTGTATTTTAAACTCTGGTTAATGTTTTGTTACAATCAAAATGACCAGCTAAGATGTCATCATGACAAGTACTCAACATTAACTCTTTCATAGAAGGTGGTATTACTATTACATTACTTAGCTTTTTTCTGTAATATATATATCCATCTTCAACTGAAAGTTTACCTTTTTCAAACGCATTTTTATACTTTGGAGGCAAGGTTTTAACTAATGCACTCATGGAGGCATTAGTTGGATCATTTAAAATGGTAGATAATTTTTCCAAATCTTTATCAGATGAATAATTTTCCAATATAGTTTGCATAAACCCTTCCTCTAAATCCACTATATAAATCCCAAATATATGTATAACCTCATTTTCAGGTACATAAGCTGGGTTGTCAGCATCATTTGGAAAAGGGCTTCTGGATAATAAATCCAAATTAGAATGCAATGTTCCTGCTCTATGAATTATTTTCATTCTTTCTCTGTATTCTTTTACAGGTAGTTGCCATCTAAACATGTGTCTATTAGGTGTTTTCATGTTTAGTAATGATTTTACTGCACTGCAATCTGTTATTAATTCAAACTGCTGGTCTTCCAGATAGTAATGAAGTTTCTCCAATGCCCACAAAACGGCTAAACATTCCAGTAGTGTGGCACCATACCTTAATTCTGTATTTCTTAAGGTTCTGGATATATAACAGATAACTACTTTAGATAATTTTCCATTTATTATCTGTTTTTGCTGTAAGGCAGCACCTAACACTATGAAGCTTGCATCAGTGTACAAGATAAAAGGTAGATTAAAATCTGGCAGTCGCATAATTGGAGCTGACATTAAAGACTCCTTCAATTTATCAAAGGTGCATTGTTTTTCATTATTGAAAATGAAAGCTTCATTTTTCCTGGTTAATGTTGTTAAAGGTGCTGCAATTAATTGATAGTTTTTTATATACTGCCTATAATATCCACACATACCTAAAAAACTTTGAACATCTTTCACATTCTTAGGTATACTAACATTTTTTATTGCTGACACTTTGTTCTGGTCAACAAAAATTTGTAATCCAGATACATCATGTACAAGTACTTTAAAGGATTTAAACCCAAACTTACATATTTTCAATGAAATTGTAATATTAATTTCATCCATCTTTTGAAATACTCTTTTCAGGTGATTTAAATTTTCATCATATGTTTTTGAGAACACTATGATGTCATCAATTTAAACTAAAAGCCATCCTTCAATCATTTCCTAATTAAAAATACTATCCATCAATTTTGGGAAGACTGAAAGTGCATTTTTTTGGCCAAAAGACATTCTCACATATTTATATATCCCCATGTGTGTGGTTATGAGTAAGAAATTCTGAGAATTCTTTTCCACAGGAATCTGGGGGTAACCTTTGTTTCCATCCAGACAGGAAATATATTTTGCTCTTTGTAAGGTAGCATGGATAGAAGCTATCCTTGGTAGAGGGTAAATATCATCTCTACAGTGTATGTATTCATAACTCTATAATCACCACATAATCTTGCCTTATCTTTTTCATAAGATATTAATACTGGTGAAATAACACAATACTTAGGTGTTGTGTCTACTTTTTTAACAATACCCATTTCTAACAACATTTTTATGTTGTCTTCAATGTCTTTCCTTTTTTCAGGAGAAGCTGGGTAAGTTTTCTTTTTCAAGCTGCCAGGAATATTATCCTGATCCCAACTTAAAGAGATTTTCATCTCATGGTCTTTTACCAATCATATGTCATTTTAATCATGAGCAAATGCCATAGGATAAGATTTTATCAATCTCAAAATATTGTTTTCTTCAATTTTTGAGAGTTGAAAACTGAAAGAGGCTTTTTGGATTTCATTTTCCAATTCTACCACTTCAGAGGTGGTTCTTCCACCTTATAGTTGTTCATCTTTAGAAGCAATGGAATAAACTGAATATTCAGAGAAAATCTTGAATTTCTTTTCCCATTTACGCCTATAGTGAAGCAACTATTTGCAGAATCTAGTTTGATGCCAAATTCGGTCAATAAGTCATTGCAAATAATAAACCAATCACTACAATTCTTATTATCCATTACCACAAATTCACACACTGCTCTTACATATCCATTATGATATTTAAAGAATACAGATGTTTTTTATTTTCCAATTGGATTTAAGACTGAACCAAAACCCCTCCAGTTCTTTGTCTGTACAGGTTCTAGTTTTTACTTATACTTACTATCTAGTTTCATTAAAGTATTAATAGAAACTACACTACCTGCAGCCCTAGTCTCAAGAATGGAATTCATTTCTTTTCCACATATAATAACAGGCGCTCTAATAGGTGTTATTTTGTAAGTATCTTGAGATGAATCTTTGATAATTTCAGCTTCTTCAATCGAAGATAAAGATGTATCTGTATGAGGTATTGCATCATTAAGGAACATAATATCCTGTTCTAATACATATATCTCATTTTCATCATCACTGTAAGAAATGTTACATTTACAATCCTCACTAAATTCTTCCTTTTCATCTTTGTGATTACTTTGTTCAGAATCTTGTGAGTTTTCAATAACATTTATTCTTTTCTTACAAGTATGACCTTTAGCCCAAGGTTCATTACATTTGTAGCAAGTGTTACTTTCTTGTCTTTTAGGGACAAGGGGAGCTGAAGGTTTTTTCTTCCCCACTGGTAACCTATTTGTAGTAGGTTTTACTACCTCAACACTTTGCCTGTAATTATTATACCTGGTTTCATATTTGTGGTTCAATAATATTTCATTGAATATATTAATAAACCCAGAGGTATCTCCCATGGTTTCAGTTCTGGCTACAATAATGTCTCTGACTGATATAGGCAATATATATATTATTTTTTCTTTCCACTCATCATAATCCATTTTTGGATCCATGGCTTTCATTATTTTTATTAAATTCATTAAAAATACCATGGGCGTATTCCCAGAATTTGGATTATATCTGGCTTTCACATACAATCTTTGTTGAGTGATTCTAAATTTTGGGCCACATAATTGCCTTTCAATTAGTTCCTTAAATTCATTCCAGGAGTAGTTAATTCCCTCACTCAATATAGATTTAAACCATAATAAGGCCACTTCTGTTAATAAAGATATCAATTTTGATTTAATTTTTTCATCAGGTAATTTGTATGAAAATTTTAAGTTATCAATTCTTTGAATGAATTGTTGCCAATCAGATTTTGAATCCCCATCAAAAGAAGGGTACTGATTTAACTTAGGCCAGTTCTTTTGGCTAGTTTTTGCTTCCCTAACCTGAGGAATATTGAGTAATTCACTTACTTTAGGGAGATGATCATTTATTTAATACTTTACTGATTTTGTATGCTCAGAGCCCATGATACTATGTTCATTTTCAATCATTGGTTTATCATCGGAGTGTTTCATGAAAACTTGTACTCTTCCACATAAGAGGTATTATGTCAGCCTGGATATTCCCAGGACTGATTAAAAAGTACTTATAAGTTATTTTAAACACATGAACTATACATGGGAATAATAATGAAGAGTACACAAACAGTATATATAAGTAAAATTATGATAATATACAAAAAAGAAAAGCCTAATACTCAACTTCTACCTTCCATTATGTATACTATTAATTTGGAATTAGATGTATAGTTGCCCATTGCAAGATTCTTTATAATATGATAGGTTTAAAATAGTCTTATATCATTGATATCAATATATTTAGCCATAGTAAGCTATTTTCTCCACAATAATTTCATCCCTTGTTTTAATCAAACATAATTATCATCTCTTTTGTCTTCTTCATAACAAGTTATCTGCAATGCTACATACCATCAAATCTAGGTATTGTTAGAGTTTCTTAATTCTATATCTTTTCTAAGCATGTTTCTGATTGTTATCAATCATCAGGTTGGCTATTTCAGTTACACCAAATAATCTGACCAATTTTTGTAACCCACCAAAAATCAATTCATTTATTTTAAAAGTCTCCTAATATAAACAGTTTAAATATCATAAACTTTCATTCTCAATCCTTTCTGGAGTAGATATTGACAAATTCTTCCCTGATAAATGTTAGGTTATGGTATTATAGGTCATGGGCTGCTGGTTACACTTCTGAAAACCCTACCTGTTTTTCAAAATTATACCATAAATAGCCTGTGAAACTTTTACACTTGAGTGGTCATCAGATCCTCTTCCACAAATCAATTATCATCATTATGGCAACTATCCTCATCATAATTGATTTCTTGAAAAACAATTTTTCATCTCACCTTTATCTCAGATTTAAACAAAACAAAGTTTATAAAAACTACCAATCTTTTTGTAATCTTAATTTTTTACATTACCCTTTCTCATCTGGTATGTTTTAGTTGTTATTCTTATTGAAAAAGTTTGATTGAGAGACTGTCAGAAACTAAATCACTTTTTTTATCTATCATCCAAATATGACAGTCTCTAGTGGTAGCAAATAACCACTCACATTAAAGTTTTAAACATCAATCAATTGAGAGATAGAATGAAAACCTCCTGTCAAATTTCTGTATTTTTATGATATGTAATTTCAAAACTTTGGAATTAAACATATTGAAGTTCTTCCTGTGAAAGGTGCTTCTTCAGTCAAATTAAGCCTTACTCTACCCTCAGAAAATCTATCTTACTGAGCTTGTTATCTTTATTTACTCTTCTAACTGAAAGTGGCTACATTTGTGGATTTTTTTCATTTTTCACTAATTTTTGGTATTTGAAAGACAGAGAAAAAAATGATTTTTCTCAAAAAAAAAATCTTTTTCTTGAATTTTCTTTTATATAATATATTCATATGATTCTTGATATTTCTCTTAATATAAACTTTATTATTTTGAGTTCCTTAAGCTGGAAATATGTTTTTAAAAATACATACCTCTATCAAAGGTCTTTTATTTAATATAAGCTATTTGTTAGTCAAATAATAAATACCCCATTGAAGTAAACGTATTTAATCACCTTTTATTTAATATAAGCTATTTGTTAGTCAAATAATAAATACCCCGTTGAATTAAACGTATTCAATCACCTGTCCCCAGTGATTGATGCGCAACACGGGATAGTAACAAATATCGATAATAAATAAAAGAACAAAGAGAAAATAACGCGAAGCGATCAATCAGCTTTTGGTAATGGAAAAGTATAAGATTGGATAAGGATACAAGAAAGGTATCATATACTATATATAATCTTATATTATCAACATACACCCTGATTGATTGATCACACCTTAAATCAATAAACCATATAAAATAATCAATGTGTTAAGCATGTATAGAATACCATGGAACATGTCATCCTAACTACCCGTCTCCTTCAATACCCCCCCTGCTTCAGGCATGATTTGATTCAAGCGTTTTTTGTCATTATCATAGCAAATTTGAGGTTGTTGTTTAGTGAACATATCGGCTAGCATATCCACAGTGGAACAATAAACTATTCGTATCTCATTGTGTTTAACTTTTTGACGTAACCAGTGATAGCAAACATCAATATGCTTTGAGCGTTCATTGATTTGAGCCTCTTTAGACAAAAATATGGCACCATTATTGTCACAAAAAAGATCAGGTTCATTGATGCAGCTGAGGATCTGGGGTGTAACCATATCAATGTTAAGAGAGAAGAAAAGCTTTGTGATCCAGACAAGCGTTTTTGCACATTCACACATTGAAATGTATTCAGCTTCAGTGACTGAGAGCGTAACCACCTTCTGTCTCCTACTACGCCACGATATAGGACTACCATTGAGTAAGATCACATAACCAGTTATTTAGCATCTGGTCACCTTGCAATTAGCGTAGTCTGCATCACTGTATGATCTAAAGACAACATCAACCATATTTCGCTGATATCTGATCCCAAATGCTTGATTAGTAACTACATACTGTAAAAGTTTTAAAGCCAACTTCCAGTGATAGGGAGAATGATTAGCATTGTACTTAGAAAGAGCATTGAGAGCTTGACTAATATCCGGTCTAGTTGAAACAGCCAGGTAATTTAGCGAGCCAATGAGTTCTTGATAAGGATCGTCTTTGCCTGCTTCAGTTTCTTCAGGTGAGGGATCAAGAAGTTGACATCCAACAGGAAGTGGTGTGGATAGCTTTGTACAAGTGTTCAAACCAAATTATTCTGCTAACTCATCAACATACGCTGTTTGTGATAAAGTAATACAATCATCCAAATATGAAATCTTGATTCCAAGATGATAAGTGGGATTTTCAACCCATTTAACCTTGAAATGCGCCCGCAAATCAGAATGAAATCTTTTTACAGTTTTTTCACAATTGGAAAATACAAGACCATCATCTACATGAAGATGAACAAAAAGAAACACTTCACAAGTTTGAAAAATAAACAGAGACTCATCTCCTTCAGCTTCAGTGAGGTTTAATTGTTTCATGACTTCAACAAACTTCTCTTTCCACTGACGAGGCGCCTGTCGAGTGCCATAGAGTGATTTTCTTAATTTCCAAACCTTGTGCTTACCACCTATCTCATATCCTTTTACTTGAGTTACATAAACATTATCCCTCATAATACCATGAAGAAATGCAGTTGATATGTCAAACTGAGAGATAGACCAATTTCAGGCAGCCGCAAGAGACATTAGGAGCCTGAATGTTTCAGTACGACCAACAGAGGCATAAGTTTCACCGTAGTCAACACCCTCCTTCTGAAGATTCCCCAAAGCTACCCATCGTGCTTTGAATCTGATTACTCTTCCCAATTCATCTTTCTTTTTTGTCAAAACCCAAGTACCCCCAATAACTTTCATATCCTTTGTTTTATTAACAAGCTCACCTACTTGATGTTCACATAAAGATTCATATTCTCTATCCATAGCTTCCTGCCACAATTCAGCATCAGGGCTATTTAGAGCTTGTTTATACGTTGGACTATCTGGTGAATAGGTAGCAAGATAACCATAGTAAGTAGGTGGTTTTCGTTGTCTGATAGGTCTTCCATGATATGAGATATCTTCTGTTGTTGATGTTTCATCCTCTTCAGAATTACCCGATTCAGGTATGAGAGAAGCCTCATTCAAAGGCGGCTCAGGAGTTTGACGTTTATAGGTAAGTCTCAGTTGTTGTCCCTTTTTCACCACTTCATCATCTGATGCCTCCAAAACATCACCAGGGACAGTGGTACGAGTTGGAACACCAGAAGATGTTATAGGTAAGAGGGATGTCTGTAAGGGTTCTTCAGGTAGAGTCGAAGAGGACGTGATTCTAGTAGCGGTAAGAGGTAAATGAACATAGTCAGGCACTTTGAAAGAGAGACAGTTTTCATTAAAATAATTTTCTGATTCAATGATTTTAACATTGCGGGAGATAATAATTTTTCTTGTCGACTTGTCAAAGAGACGGTAACTTTTAGAATTAGGCTCATAACCAACAATTGCACATTCAGATCCTCATGGTTGAAATTTAAACGTTCGATCCTCTTTTGCATTATGACGTATGGCGAGTGAACCAAACCTTTTAAGGAACAAATAGTCCGTTAAATAATTTCCCTCACAAGGAAGAAAACTATTAAGGACTTCTAGAGGTGTTTTAAATTTAAGTTTAGAGTGTGGGAGTAGATTTAACAGAAAAACACAGCTCATAACACACTCTCCCCAGAGTTTAGCCGGACATTCAGAGTCAACCATTATAGTGCACACTTTGTCTATGAGTGTTTTGTTAAACCGTTCAGCTACTGAGTTATGTTGTGGTGTCCTCGCTGGTGCTTGCTCACGAGTAATTCCACATTTATTTAAATGATCAATGAATTTACCAGAACCATACTCTCCTCCCCTATCACACTTCAAGTATTTAATCTTACGTTCCAGTTTGTTTTCAACATCTGCCTGATATATAAGAAATTTGGAAAAAACTTCAGACTTGCATTTCATAAGATAAACTGATGAATATCGTGAACAATCATCTACAAATGTTACAATGTACTTATAACCACTAATAGATGGTGGATCAATAGGCCCTATAACATCTGAATGAACACAGAACAAAGGAACAGTGGCTATCGGAAATGTTGACAAAAAGGGCAGTTTAACCATTTTCCCTTTTAAACATGTAACACAGACATAATCTTCATCAACAAAATTCAGACCCTTATCTGAGAGGAACTTTCTGGTTGATTTTACATTAAGATGCCCTAAACGTTGATGCCATTGATATAGAGTCTGACCCCTTGCGCAAGATAAGAGAGTGTGATTGCTGACATACCACAAGTTCTGCTTCTGTCCTCTATGATTTAGTTTAGCAATAAGTTGACCATTTTTGTCCAGAACCTTAGTCTCAGTTGGATTAAACACAATGCTATAACCCAAATGATTTAACTTGTTGACTGAAATCAATTTTGCGGAAATACCATTTACAACTAAAACATTTTGTAAGGTAAGCTGTTGATTGATGACTAGGTCTCCAGAATAATTTGCCGTTAAAACTTCAGTTCCTGCATTATTGATTTTAGCTGGAGGCACAAGTGGTTTAACATTTGAGAGAATCTTTTTCTCCTTCACCATATGAGAGGTTGCGCCTGAATCAAGAACAAAACAGGTGTTGAAGTTATTCATTCCGGCAAGATAGGCAGATTCTTCATGCTCATGATCGACAACTAAAGATGCTGACTCAGTGATCTCTTCAGCAGGTTTAGCTTTTTCATTCTTTGAATGTGATGAGACTTTAAATTTTTTTAACTCTTCTCGTAATTGTGTAATACAATTCTCATCATTATGACCGACATGACCTAGTTTGCACTTAAGATTCTTCCTATCCCTTTTGTCAGGAGAATTGGAACGTTGAACAGTTTTTTTTTTTTTTGACTGGGCCTTAAGGACATTAGCATTTTCGTTTGCGCTATCATCTTGAATTCTGCGATTTGCTTCAGATTTAAGACTGTCATAAACTTGTTCCAACATGAGATTCTTAAAGTTTTGAAAAAGGTTCTGAGTTATTCCCAACATGGTCTCATGTTGAACACTTTTTATGAGAATCATTGCAACAACTTTTGTGGGAATAGTCAGTTCCGGATCACTCGATGCACTGTTGACCAACAAATTTTCTATTTCTTCAAATTTGCCCAAATGTTCCCTCAGAGAAGAAGAACCATCCCACTTTAGGTACACAAGTTGATCCAAAAGATCGGAAACAGTAGAAGCATTTCCTTTGCCGTAATCCGTAAGAATTTTTTGATAAGCCAAATAAGTAGATTTGGCTTTAGAAATTAACAAAGAATCCCGTGATCCAACAGCATTGATTAAGATAAGTCGGGACTTGGCCTCGCCTTTTCGCCAGTCATTAGGATCAGCGTCATTTGGTTTGGTAGGACAGGTAATGTGATGAGTTAAATCATTAGAGTCAAAATAAAACTCTATCATAGATTTCCAAAGAGAAACATTTACCGAGGTGAGTACTGGTACCCTTAGGAGTTTATCATTTGACTGATCAGACATTGTCGAAAAGATATAGGGGTGTGAAGGATTTGGAGCAGTATTAGTTTTAGTGGCTTGCCAAAAAGTTGAAGTTGATGAGTTAGTATCAGATGCAGATGTAGATGTTTCGTTGTTTGGCCAACTCATACAGAGACTTCAGACTTTTAATCTATCAAAGGTCTTTTATTTAATATAAGCTATTTGTTAGTCAAATAATAAATACCCCGTTGAAGTAAACGTATTCAATCACCTTTTATTTAATATAAGCTATTTGTTAGTCAAATAATAAATACCCCGTTGAAGTAAACGTATTCAATCACCTGTCCCCAGTGATTGATGCGCAACACGGGATAGTAACAAATATCGATAATAAATAAAAGAACAAAGAGAAAATAACGCGAAGCGATCAATCAGCTTTTGGTAATGGAAAAGTATAAGATTGGATAAGGATACAAGAAAGGTATCATCTACTATATATAATCTTATATTATCAACATACACCCTGATTGATTGATCACACCTTAAATCAATAAACCATATAAACTAATCAATGTGTTAAGCATGTATAGAATACCATGGAACATGTCATCCTAACTACCCGTCTCCTTCAATAACCTCACCCATCACATGTCGACAACCTATTTGATATAAGTTTGGCATCATGTTGAAATCCATTTGACATGAATTTGACGTTGCCTATCATAATTTTACCATAGCGAAACTCCTAAACAGTATAAGCTCTTTTAAAAGTTCACTTATTTCCAAACGCTGAAAAGGAGAAGTTTTGTAAAACAGTTCATCACAGAATTTAGTATACATTAAAATCTGTGGATATTTTCTAAGACTTTCTGGTAAATATTCTGAACTAGCTAATTTACAATTTTCACAATTTCCTTCATTTTTTATCGAATTCGGCTACACCCTCGACAACGACTCGGAACTCTGACATGATTCATTCTGAAGCGTATCAGATTACTGATCTAGTGACCAATCAATTGAATGAAATGTCAAATTTCTTAAGCTCGATAATCAATGAAGTCAATACTTGGACCGAAGGTGATAGATTAGGTTCAGGTGCTTCAGGCAAAGATACAGTCGTTCAAACGAGGGAAATCTTGAATTTAGATTTAAGTAGTTTAAAATGGATTGAAGATGTGAGTGGGGAGTTGGTTAGTCAAGTCTTCGACTTCTTCGACTTGAAGTATTGAGTGATGTAAGTCGATATCTAGGGGGGTCATGATGATGATAGTGACAACAGTAGGTATTTTTTTATATAATTTTTTTTAAAAAGAATGCTATTTTATTGAATTTATTGCTCCTTTTCTTTCACTTTAGTCTTTTTTCTTGGGATATGTGAGGACTCTAAAAATGTGGTATCTTTAAAATGTATTCTTTCCCCCCTCTGATGAACAGCGTGTTAATTATCTGATCAATTTCAAATAATAATAAGAAAAAAGAAGTTGAAATCAAAGTTAACAAAGAGAAATAAATGAATAGCTATGACATGAAATTCTATGTTCAAGAGTACCTTGTCTGTGTTCCTGTGTGTGAATGGGAGAGTGAGGGTGATAAGAGTAGACAATTGAACTTGGTCTATACCTCATCTCGCCCTTGAAACGCAATCACTAAGCCACAAATGTTAATATATATATATATATATTAACAGCACTAGAGAATATATACAAAGTTGAAAAGGCATTTTACAAAAAAAAAAAAAAAAAAAAAAAAAAAAAAAAGAGGTAGATACATACTTTAATTAAGTCAGTAAAACTTCGTAATCATGATTGAGAACAGATTTATATTTAATGAGTATCTTGTACTTACTTTTAAGATTACACCTTCTTCTTGGTAGTTTGTGATTCATAGCTCCAGTTCTCACTATTTGTTATATGACTGCAACATTGTTATCTGAACACTATATTGTTGAATCTATATTGATATGATATGATCTGATCACTTATATACTATCTCATTATAGTCTTTTCACATAAATATAGATCACAAGTTGTACAACTGGATTATTATGATATAACTTCTCTTGTTCTTTACTGTTTTGATCATCAATTTCATCATTTGTTGGTCCCGAGTGACCTTAACTTCACTTGGTTATGTTCCCTTTAAAATGATCTCGCTGCCTCTTTCAATTGCCTTAGCCTTGAAACTTTTACACTTACTATAAAGCTTTACAAAAAAAAGAATGCTTATTAGATTTACTAAATCTTTAGTGTCGTTTATTATGCTGAGTAGCGAAATGGTGTTAATTCAACTTGTATAAGCTGTAATCATCATTGAATACTTTGCCTCACCATGAAGGAAGATTTATTTATTTACTTCTTAAGATCACTCGCCCTCAGGGCATGAAACTACTCACGTGAAAACAAAATAAACTATGATATACGCATGATAAAGAGAGGAGATAGGTGGTCAATGAATGAAAATGAACCTTCTAAGATTAAAATTCTTGCACCAAGAATTAAAATAGTCAATTTCCACAAGAAAAAGTCTTAAAATAGATCCAACCTCTTTGGTTTAACAGTGTTGATTTAACAAAAATAAGGAAAAATAATGTCAGACTTTAAAATCCACAGGAATAGTGAAACGTTCACAAATTAGTTTAGAAGTTCAAGAATCCATGGTCTATTAATTAGACACTGGCAAAAAAGTGGCAAGTAGTTTTTTATCGCAGAGGTGTATGCTAGTCAATCAGCACACAAAGCAATGTTGATCTAATTGAACCACCGACATGGTATTATAATCCAACACTTCCTCAAGGAAATGAGAAATACTTAGACGTTTAATGTTATCAGTTTGATAGTTTTTTGCTACATTACACATATACAAATAATCCTGTAAAGCTTGCAGTTCTCTTGCCTCTCATCCCCCGCTAAAGGCATGGGTTGTTAGTATAACCGCTTGTCAGTATCTTTACCACCAGCCCGAGTGAGACGGGGTATAAGATACGCGCGGCTATAGGTTTATATACTATTCATAATGACTATTTACATGCATAAGAGTGACATAGTCACGACACCCCCCCACATTGTGAATACCGGTAATTGCTGGTGAAATGATATAGCACATGAAATAAAAGAATAAAGTAAAATCATATAGAGAAAATTTATTTAACCCCTACAAAACCCCTCTTCTCAGGTAACACATTTGGTCCTAGACCTTTGGTTAATATGTCAGCCTGTTGTTTTGTTGTAGGTACCCATTCTAGAATCACTTCACCAGTAAACAATCTTTCATTGACAAAATAGAAATTTCTATCAGTAACCCGCGTTCGTTTTTCAGAAGGATGGTCATGCATATTTGATATTGCACCTTCATTGTTGCAGCAAAGAATGGTAGGATCAATAATATCAAAAATGTCCACTAGTAGATTCCTCATCCACAGAATATCTGTTGTTGCATTACCCATAGCTATATATTCTGCTGCACATGACGATTTGGTGACTTTTGCCTGTCGTTTAGATTGCCATATGATTGGAACACCATTCACAAAAAATATATGTCCATTTGTTGCTTGAGAAAATTCATTGTTCCATGAAGAATCAGTATACATGCTTGTTGATATTTTCATTGATCCGTTGGGGTACAAATATAACTTCATTTGTTTAGTATATTCAACATACCGCAGCACATGTCTTATTGCCGACCAATGGCGTTCAGTTGGATGAGAAGAAAATCTTGCTAAGAAATTGACTGGGAATGAAAGATCTGGTCTAGAACCCATAGCCAGATAACTCAAACTGCCAATGATTGAGAGATATTTTGACGAGTTAATAGATTGTTCATGTTTGGAGGCAGAATCAAGAGATATTGACATTGGTAGAGGATATTTTGATTCAATATGGGTTGGATTATGTTCATCTAGTATCTTGTTAATCAATATGGGTTGATGCCATGCGAAACCTTCAGTTGTCCTTTCTACATTGACACCGACAATTTTTGGAACATTATCTGCCCATTTCATTTTTAGATGAGGAGCAAGAGCATCAGCCAAATTCTTCATTACATCAAGGGAATTTGCCGTCACTACACCGTCATCAACATGCAGCCATACCACCCCAAGATCACCAGGTTTCCCCAAAACATACAAGCTGGTATCATATTTACTTGCCAGATAACCTATTTCCTTGAGATGTTTAGAGATATGTAACCACCAACATCTGGCAGCTTGCTTGGTACCATATAAAGCTTTTTTAAGACAAAGAACTCTTTTTTTGTCATTAGATGAGAAACCTTCTGGTTGTGCTACCCAGATCTCTTCATCAATCTCACTATTCAGATATGCTGCAACCATGTCAAAACTTCTTACTGGCCAGTCATAATTTGCTGCAATAGTGAAGAGCAGTCGAAGTGAGGCAAATGTAGCGGTAGGGGCAAATGTTTCATGATAATCTATTCCAGGACGTTGTTTGAAACCCTGTGCCACATATTGTGCCTTGTACTTGATTACTTTTCCATCAGTATCTCTTTTTAGTGCAAACACCCACCTTGCTCCAGTCACCCTTTTTCCTTCTGGAAGATGTTCAGGCTCCCAAACATTCATCTTTTCCATATTTGACATTTCCTCTTGACATGCTTCTAAACATTTCTGTGAGTCTGGTAGTTTCATTGCCTGTTTGAACGTCTTTGGGAGGCGATCAGACAGTTCTAGAGCATTAACTTGAACAAAATCAACAATATCATCTTGAAATTTTGTTAGTTTTTCATCAGTGAAATCACCAAACGTCACATTGTTTAAAATATTTGACAAAGAACCTTTGTTTTTCTGAGGAGATTGTTGGGCAATCACATTTTCAGGATGGGGAAGACCAGGGAAAACAGCCATGGCACAATCAATGAATGTATTGTCATCGGGGCACCAAAAACGCCAACCTCTACTTTCATCGAGATATTCAATGAAATGGCATTGTTTTGCCCTAGGTTGAAGTTTTGTTCATTGTTCTTTGAATACATGAACGTATGCTACTTCTCCAAAACATCAAAGCATAGAATAGTCCAGTTTATGGCCTAGAATTTCAAAGATCGGAGTTGAATTCTTCACCCTAGAGTTAGGAAGACAGTTATGAGTAAAAGCTGCCCACTTGTAAGCATATCCCCACATTGACTCATCCAGACCACTACACAGAAGGATCACTCTTGCCATATCTCCTACTGTACGATTGAATCTCTCTGCAGTACCATTCTGTTCATGATGATAAGGACATGAAAGTTCATGAATTATACCCCTATTCTGAAGATAAGAATCAAACGCCTTGTTACAGAACTCACCCCCTCTGTCAGATCTGAATATCTTTAATTTTTTGTTTGCGAAGTTTTCAAGTTTGTTGAGGAATTGAGTGAAAGCATCAAGCGCTTGTGACTTGTTTTTAAGTAAGAATACTTCTCCATATGTTGACTCTGATTCTCTAAATGTTGTGGCATACATTGCCCCCCCATAAGTTGATGGTTTAATGGGGCCTATAAGATCACCAACAATCAGTTCCATGCGTCCATGTTCTCTATTGGATGGCTTGAGAGCTGGACGTCTGCAACTTTTGGTCATGATGCAATCTTCACAGTCGATTCATCCAGGCAGTATCACAAGAGGTGCATTGGGGCCTAATTGTTGACGGATAATAGACCTTATTCGCTTATCACTTACATGACCCAATCTTCTGTGCCAGTCTAGCAATGAGCCTGGTTCAGCAGCCGGTCTATTTATGCTCTTTTTATTAATAGATGCATTCATGAATGAGATTGGGGTATCGCAATTAGAATATGATGAAGAGGATTCATTGCACTGAGATGGAAAAAATAAAGGAAGAGACCAATTTCTCATAGACACATCACATTTAGCTATCAGATCAACGTATTTAGTGATTTTAATAATTATATTGTGTTTTGTATTAAAATTAAGAATTGCTCCATGTAGAATAAGATCAATTGCTGACATAAGTGTGCATCTGGCTGCCAGGCTATAGAATACATCCTTGATTAGGATGGTTTCGCCATTGATTCCTTTGAGTGTAAGATGACCACGACCAGTGATGAAAGAGGGAGAAGAATTAGTAGAAACTTTGATGGGGATGGGTGGGGAAACAGGTAGAAAGTCACTAAGGAGATTTACATCACCTGTGACATGATGCGTAGCACCAGTATCGAAAACCACCACACCATCCCCCCCATCAGATGGCTTCATCCAGTCATTGGAGTTGATATCTATGTTCTCTAGACTTGCCGACATAACCTCGACGGCACTCGACTCTATTTCGGCAAATCGGGCTGCTGGAAGTTGTGGGGGATTATTTGGCCTTGGGCGTGATTGAAAACGAGATCGAATTCGATCCGATGCCGTGGGGTTATTCTTTTCAAACATTTGAGTCCACAGTTGAGGGTTGAAAGTGGGCGATTCAGGATGATATGGGCACATGTTTAGGAGATGTTTGACACTTTTGCAAATGTGACAGTTGCGTTGTGCATTCGGCGGACAATACAAATCAGGTTTAGGCCGACGAATGGCAAGAGCAGAAGATTCGGGGTGTTCAGTTCCAAAACAATTCGCTACAACTGGGGGTTGAGTAGTGCGGGAATTCGCAAATGTATTGGTGAGTGCGATGCTCATTTCATCAAAAGAGATAGATGCCAAATTCTTGGAATCAAAATGTTTATTCATGTCAATAAATACATCTTTGGCATTGGAGGGTCGTAATGCTTGAGTAAGGAGGGCATTCAGAGAATCGCGTGTCAATACAAAACCGGAACAGAAGATTTCGTCGCTAAGAGAAGAACTTTGCTCCAGGTGAGTTTCTGGATCAGTGAAGATACCATCACGGATGCCAAAAAGTTCCCGACATGTTTGCATTTGCAATGTATGTGAGGACCGTTCAAATTTTCCAGATAATATCAAAAACACCGGACAAGCCTTCTGAGTATCAGCTAAAATATTTTTCAGCTTTTTATCGACCGAATGAAAGATATACATCCAAGAAATGAGGTCTTCAAAAGCATCGTAATCGGTAATTGAATCTTGCAAGACGTAGCTTTCAGTTTCAACTTTGTCTGTAATGCTGATTAATATAAGCCGCCTCCACTGGCACCAATTCTTTCCATCCGGTTCGAGTTTCGGAATATCACAAATATTATTGTTAACTCGGTTAACAACTTTTTTTCGTGGTTCACCAAAATCAAGGCGAGGATCAGAATGAGAAGGATTGGGGTTGGTTGTCGGTTGAGTGTGAGGGGGAGGGTCTCGGGGAGGGTCATCCATGGCTAAGTCAGCCGGTTGGAAAGTGGAGGGGGAGCTTGGCAAAGAGTCGCTTAACGCGGAGAGCGAGGGTGAGGGGGAAGCAGGTCTAGGAATGATTGGAGTGATAGAAGAGTTACTGCGCAGCTCACGCTGCAGGCGGGGACAAGATTGGAAGGGATTGTCTGAGGGATCTAGATTTTTGTCTGAGATGGGATTATTTCTTGTATTTCGGCCTGCAGGCATCAAATGTATATGATTTCGCTCTCGTGGGTACACACTGGGACTGGTAAGCAGTCAATTATTTCCTTTTAATTAGATGGAGGAGCCCATAACCTATAACCGCTTGTCAGTATCTTTACCACCAGTCCGAGTGAGACAGGGTATAAGATACGCGCGGCTATAGGTTTATATACTATTCATAATGACTATTTACATGCATAAGAGTGACATAGTCACGACAGTTAGAATTATTCACATGACGGTTTTGTTTCATAGTTCCTATAGTTACAAGATGATACTATTAGATTATTATTTAGTTTCATTCTTTAATATTATTTGATCCCGCTTATTATATTAGTCATGTATTATTTCTATATTAAACATTGTTTCCGTACCTGATTCATTTACTGTATGTCAACATAAATTAATATAAAAGAGGGAGTGTTCATCCTATCTTACACATCTCATTTCTCTCTCTCTAATCTTTCCTGTCCTCTAGACAGTTAACTTATTATTAGTGTTGACTTAGATTTCTTCTATTTCTTCTCTATTTATCTAACAGGTTTTTTTTTGTTTAATTTCTTACAATCTCACCCAACGAGGGGCATGAAGGAAAAGGCAATAATATAGGATAGCAGCTATGTACTTTATCTAACAGTTGTGGCGGCATATCTTTTATTTGACTTTGTGTGATCTAACTATTATCTCTTTCTTCTAACTCGTTGACTCAGGTACACCTGCTGTAGCATAACAGATACAGCAAATCCTGAACAGCTTGCGGGTTTCTTTCCTCCGATCCCCCGCCGAAATCATGAGTTAAGGCCACTTTTGGTAGGGAATAAATAGCAAGAAAACCACAAGCTGTTCCAACTTAGCTGTACATAACTACCTATTCCACTAGTCCACGATAGAGTGATCCAATAGAAGTAGACCACAAGTTGTACTGTTACATATTTACTATATAAGTACTCTTGTTGTGTACTACTCATAATCAATGTTACATTTTATTTGATCTCGATTATCATTCATTTTCTAGTTTAAAGCTCCTCATTTGCTCTCAATTTTTAAAGTCATTTTAATCATAAATTGCACCTTATAAATATTCGCATCCACAAAATTAAAAACAATAAATTGTCCAGGGGTATAAAAAATAAAATCAAAGACTATAACGATAACTAATCATATTTGTAAGCAAGAAAAAAACAAACACAGAACACCAATTCAACTAAAAATGATAATGACAATAAGAGTAGAAATACAGTAGTTAATAAATAGAGCAAAACACCCAGGCCATCCATTCCAAAAATCTTTGCAAAAAAAACTATAACTAGATAAATTAAAAAAATCTAATAAATAAAAGACAAAACTTATTGAGATTTAAAAAGAGAAAAATGACAATAGTAATATAAAACTATATACAAAAAAAAAGTTTAAATGGAATCCATAACAAAATGCTGATTTTCAAATAATTTAAAAAAGTCAGTCAATTGAACAAAGTAACCAAAACTTATGTATAGAAGTGAATTGAGACGTACATTTTCTTTTCAAGGAAGTCGGAAAGCCTTCTTTCTCCTGTTCCGCTTTTGAGGCTGTGGCCCATGTTCTTGGGCCATCACCTCGGATGCCGTTCCTGATGAAATTTGGGATTTTTTTGTCTGTTTTCTGGGACCTGCATAGGGCTTTGAAGCCGATATAATGGGCTCAGCGGTTGCCCGAGACGCTATTCTAGCTGAGAAGCGGCGTTGGCCTTCAGCGAAAAGGATGCTTCCAAGAGCACCCACCTCCATACAAGGCCTTTTCAGACTTCTATCTTCCTCTTGATAGATAAAGACAACAGGTAAGTTAAGTATGAATGGACACGAGGACTTTGGGACGAGTGGGACTTGGAACTAGAGAGGGACAGAATGGAAAAGCTACCTGATAGATAAAGACAACAGGTAAGTTAAGTATGAATGGACACGAGGACTTTGGGACGAGTGGAACTTGGGACTAGAGAGGGACAGAATGGACTGAGCGGATAAGAGATAACGGAGGAAAGTATAGTTAATAAATAAATAAGAGGGAAGAAAATGGATGATGCATTGCTGTAGTAGAGCATACGTACAAAGTTACCTGATAGATAAAGACAACAGGTAAGTTAAGTATGAATGGACACGAGGACTTTGGGACGAGTGGGACTTGGGACTAGAGAGGGACAGAATGGACTGAGCCGATAAGAGATAACGGAGGAAAGTATAGTTAATAAATAAATAAGAGGGAAGAAAATGGATGCGGAATCAGAAAGGATTACGCATCCGTATATAATGCTAATCTATCATAGAGTTAGGTTAAAGATAAAAGTTAGGTTAAAGTATATTGAATAAATGGCGAGCTAAGCGCCTGCTGAACTACTAAATTTAGTAAACTAGAATATGTAGGAATAGATAATATAGTAATTAGTATTTACATTGACACTCCCCCGTGCTCAAGACAGCAATGGACATAGATTAAGTTTCTTTAGAAATTGATAATGTTTAGGTTTAGCTAGTGATTTGGTAAGGATGTCGGCTGCCATTTGGCCAGTTGGAACATATTTAATTTTGAATTCATTATTGTTAACTTGCTCCCTTAACCAGCACACCTTAGTATTGATATGTCGAGTACGATGTTGATAAAGGGGGTTTAATGCTAAATTGATACCTCCTTGATTATCTCCATACAGACAAGCGTCAATTAAATTGATATTAAAATCATTGAATAACTCTTGAGTCGATATAAGATCCTGACCACATTTGGTCATAGCGTAGTACTCTGACTCGGATGTCGATAGGGCTACTGACTGTTGCTTTGAGGATCGCCAGCTGATCAATCCAAGGTGAAAAACTAGAGTCCCAGAGGTGGATTTTGAGTCTTCGGCTTTATTGTAGTCGGCGTCAGCGTAACCAATCAGATGTCCAATTTTGCTACCGTCGACTGAACCTAAGATTAAGCTGTAATTTTTGGTAAGTTGAAGATATTGTAGGATGTGAAAGAAGGCATTTATTTGCTCGTCCGAAGGATCATTGAGGTATTGAGCCAGTGAGCTAGCCGCAAAAGATAAGTCGGGGCGAGTGCAGAGTACAAGGTAGTTGAGGAGTCCTATAGTGCGTCTGTAGCTAACTAGATGAGTTAGTTTATTTGAGGAGCTTTTGGTGAGATGCGAATCGGGGACTAATGGAGTGGATGTGGGTCCACAGTTTAAATGATTGAATTCATTAAGCAACTTGTCCACGTATAGAGTTTGAGACAGAGAGATGGTTTTGGCACTTCGATCACGTTCAACTTTCATACCCAGGACCCATTTAAGTTCGCCCTGGTCATCCATATCAAACACATTAGATATTTTATTTTTAAAATCTTGAACGTTAGGGCCACCAATGATTAAGTCATCTACATGAATGTAGACGTAGCACGGTTTGGAGGGTTCATTGTTATAGAATAAACAAGGGTCGGCTTTACTGGCTTTGAAGTTAATGCTGTTGAAGAATGAAGATAATTTTTGATACCAGCATCGAGGACTTTGTTTAAGTCCGTAAAGAGATTTTTTGAGATACAAGCAGTGACTGGTATTTGAGGGAGTATAACCACTAGGAAATCGAAGGTAAATATCTTCATCTGGTTCCCCGTGGAGGAAAGCTGATTTAACGTCCATTTGATGCAATTCCCAGTTGAGAAATGCAGCAACGCCTAATAGGAAGCAGAGAGTAGGAAGACGTCCAGTAGGAGCGAATGTTTCATTGTACTCGATTCCTTCGATTTGTGAAAACCCTTGCACACATAGTCGAGCTTTATACTTGATAATATTCCCTTCTGAGTCCGTTTTCTTTTTGAAGGTCCAAGTGGTACCCAAAAGATGATTATGTTTGGGAGGAGGTACTTCTTTCCAAACTTGATGTTTAGTTATACTATCTAGCTCTGACTGTATAGCTTTAAGCCATTCGTCACTTTCAGGAGAGTTTATGGCTTCATAATAATTTTTGGGAGTATCCCATGGAGCAATGGTAAGGCAAAGGGGATTTCCTCTTCGTTTGGTTTGAATGATATTGGCAGGATTAATGTCTGAAGAGATTTCTTTTGAGGGAGGAATATTTTTATCTATATAGGCATAATTTTTGGGGGCAGTAGGCGTGACTAAGTCCTCATCAGGTGCTTCGGAATAGGGTGTTTCAGTTGTAGATTCAGGAATGGGTTCGTCAACTTCCGTAGGTACAGGATCAGTAGGCTGATTGAGAACAAGGGGTTGACTGAAATCTAGTTCAGGGAAGACTAGGGTATCTATAGGGTGTCCTTTACCGATCTTAGGTGCTAAATTAAATGAGTTGAGAAATTTAACGTTGTGGGTAATGATGATGGAATCAGTACTCGGTGAATACACACGATGATTGATATGTCCCTCACAATATCCTAGAAAAGTGCCTTCAACACCACTGCCATCAAATTTGCCGTGTCGATATTGTTTTTGTTGATAGTAGATGACGTCTGAACCAAAGGGATATAATTTCCTGGGTACATTGTCAGATTCACCATACCATAGTTCCCAAGGAGATTTGAGATTTTTGTGAGCGGAAGTCGGTAAGATGTTGAGCAGAAAGGTAGCGGTGTTAATCGCCTCGGCCCACCAGTAGGAGTCGAGACCAGATTCTATAAGTAGGCATCTTGCCTTTTCGACTAAGGTTCGGTTGCCTCTCTCAGCAATAGGGTTTTGTTGAGGGGTGTATGGCGCTGTTAATAGGTGTTTAATCCCTTTGCTCTTGAGGTGGTTTTTGAAGCTGTTGCTGGTGAATTCACCTCCATTGTCGGAGACAATTGCCTTTACTTTTAGTTTTAATTGATTTTCAACCAGAGCCTTGTATTCTTTGTATTTTTCAAAGGTTTCCAATTTAAGTTTTAGGAAATAAACATGTCGGAATCGAGAAAATCCATCAGCTATTTGAAAGAAGTAAGATTTACCGCCTTTTGATTCTGGAGTAATGGGGCCGCATAAGTCCATGTGGAGAGTGTCCAGAGGAGAGGCAGGGGTAGGAAATGAGCCCGAGAATGGTAGAACATGGGCTTTAGCAAGAGCGCATGTTTTACAGCTGAATTGAGAAAAATCCAAACCTGGGAATAATCTTTCCATGATTTGATTGTTGGGGTGCCCGAAGTTGTGATGAAGAAGATTCAGGTTTTGAGAATTTGAATTGACATTAATGTTAAAGATGGAGTAGCTTCTTAGCGGAAAACTGAGAATTCTTCCTTTAGTAGAGCATACAATGAGAGTAGTCCTGTTTTCTTTGATCTTGAAGGTCCCATGATCATTTTCAAGGTATAGTCCATTTTTGAGGAGATCAACAATGGCAATCAAAGTGGTTTTGATTGAGGGTACGTAAAGTGCACAGTTGATAACAAATTCCTGGCCGGTTGAAGAGGTGAACGAAACTTTGCCTTGTCCAAGGGCAAAAATTTCATCCCCATTAGCCAGGGTTAATGAGATTTTTGAGTCTTCATATTGAGTAAATAGGTCCCGATTATTGAAGATTGAGTAGGAAGCGCCACTGTCCAAGATGGCGTGATTAAGAGGTAGGTCAGAAAAAAACAGAAAGAACTTTATGTTGAGATTCGTTCCCTTTTGCCTCTCGTTCCTTTTTGCGTTTCAGAAACTCGTCTCTCTTCTCTGGATGAAGTTGAAAACAGGCGGTTTCAGGATGAGGTGCTAGGAGATTATGCTTCCCTTTTGAGCAGAATACTCGCGTTTTGGTGTCCAAGGCCAAAACAGTCCCAGATGAATTGCCGGAAGTACTGAGTGCTTTTCGACAAATAACTTCAGATTCCACGTCTGCAAATATGGTTTCGATAGTTGGTCTCTGATTCGTAATGTCATATTTGCTTAAAATGATAGTGGCCGCTGTTTGATAGGATTCTGGCAGAAGGTTGAGAATGTAATTCGCCATAATGTAGGAGAGAATATTTTCCTTGAAAAGGTCTGGTGCCACGTCCCGCAATAGTTTAAAAGTCCCTCGAAATTCATCCATCGCCTCCAAGATGTTACTCTCAGTAAATTTAATTTTAAATAGTTTACTGACTACGTAGGAGCAGCTTTGACTAGATTTTGAGGCGTAGTGATTTTAAATCCGGGTCCATAATTGTGCCGGTTCGACAACGTCATCGTCCAAGATAAATTTATGTTGGTTGGCACGGTCCATAAACATTTTAATTATCGTATTAGTTTGTCGTAGTTTGATTTTAAAAACGGCAAGCAACTCGGGATTAGTGGGGATGGGATTGTCCTCGTCCAGGAATTGATCAAGATTTCGCACGGTAAGAGCATATTTTAGGTCCGTTTTCCACGAGCTGTAATTCTTATCATTTAATTTCTCGATACCTTTAATCTCAGAGTAATTAGATGAGTCCTGGAGGTAGGCAAAGTCTGGTGGTGAAGAAGAGGAAGACTCGGGCATTGCGGTGTGTAAGGAGGATGATTGAGAACTAGGGGATGATGGGGACGTATTAATTGATTCAGGGGTAGCCAGTGTTGATTAAGCAACTAGAGCGCTGGGCCCATAACCCTGATAGATAAAGACAACAGGTAAGTTAAGTATGAATGGACACGAGGACTTTGGGACGAGTGGGACTTGGGACTAGAGAGGGACAGAATGGAAAAGTTACCTGATAGATAAAGACAACAGGTAAGTTAAGTATGAATGGACACGAGGACTTTGGGACGAGTGGGACTTGGGACTAGAGAGGGACAGAATGGACTGAGCGGATAAGAGATAACGGAGGAAAGTATAGTTAATAAATAAATAAGAGGGAAGAAAATGGATGATGCATTGCTGTAGTAGAGAATACGTACAAAGTTACCTGATAGATAAAGACAACAGGTAAGTTAAGTATGAATGGACACGAGGACTTTGGGACAAGTGGGACTTGGGACTAGAGAGGGACAGAATGGACTGAGCGGATAAGAGATAACGGAGGAAAGTATAGTTAATAAATAAATAAGAGGGAAGAAAATGGATGCGGAATCAGAAAGGATTACGCATCCGTATATAATGCTAATCTATCATAGAGTTAGGTTAAAGATAAAAGTTAGGTTAAAGTATATTGAATAAATGGCGAGCTAAGCGCCTGCTGAACTACTAAATTTAGTAAACTAGAATACGTAGGAATAGATAATATAGTAATTAGTATTTACATTGACACCTCTTCATCATCATCTCCGTTTCGGCTCTTGAAATAATATTATACTTGAGCCTTTAAAGTATATTGTTAAGCAAAAAAAGTATAACATTTACTTACATTGGGCATAGGAGCGGCCTCAGCATGGCTCCTCGTGTTGGGAGAAGCACGGGGGCTACTGGCAAGAAAAGGTGATGGAGCTATACCGTCACTGATTGGTATAGGCGAAGAAGGTTTCCGCAGTGCGACTGGAGAGCGAGGGGAAATGGGCGACACAAAACGTCTAGGTGAGGAAACAAGGGAAACAACGGCCGCCAGGGGGGAAGGAAAGGATTTTGGTTGAGAAGGAGAAAGGGGAGAAATACCACCCAAGCTGGGTGCAGCTGGCGGCAGCAATGGAGATGGTGACGTAGATGGCGAAGATGAGGGTGAACAAGATGAATGTCTCGCCCTAATAGCCTCAAAGGGATTAATATTTTCATCTTGATGATGAACACGGGAATTGAAAGATAATGGGTTCATTGTAAAAGATGAAAATCAGGTACTAAATTCAAGAAGAGAAATGAAAATAAGATTTAAGACTGGGGGAAAAGAGGAGAACAGGTGGGGGCTTTATAGACATTGAAGGGAGGGCAGATAGGGCGAGAACCATTGCGGAATCTACTGAATCAGAAGAGAACGTGGCCAAAGGAAGAAGATGATTTGAAAGGGAATGTAAGCAAGGCATGGGATGGCTAGAGTTAGTACGCAATGATGATGACAAAACTGAATTGATTTTTTATTGATTTGTATTGATGAAGAAGAGACAATAAATGATAAAATTAATTGGGTGAGTGGATTATGTGACTTAGTTATATATTTTGAGTAGGCAGTGAGTAGCTTATAGTGGCAGGCAGTAGATTTTAAGTAGCCTTGGGTAGCTTTGGAGTAGCCCAGATGCGCTATAAAGGAGGCAG
Source organism: Hemileia vastatrix (assembly GCA_030280995.1). Classification (NCBI taxonomy): domain Eukaryota; kingdom Fungi; phylum Basidiomycota; class Pucciniomycetes; order Pucciniales; family Zaghouaniaceae; genus Hemileia; species Hemileia vastatrix. Next base: position 28,310,160 of record JASXTE010000014.1, on the reverse strand, counting down.
TAATTTAACAATTAGAAAAAGGGGCGCAATGACGCAAAAGAAATTGCAGCGTAAAATGTTGAAAGCGCGTGTCTAGAACTTTGTCCTCAACTGCAAATTCCATTGCATTCTACAAATTCTAGCCAACCATCACACTGCAATCCCGGAGTTTGTGCCATTAAGAGAGCCGAGGAATTATTGTATTACAATTATGACGAGTATGCAATAATTGTAATTGTGCACCATGAAAGGAAACCAAGTAGCACAATGGATGTGATTTACAAACCATGAGCTATGAAGAAAAACGGATTTACAAAGGATACATGTGCTTGTAGCCAAAGTAGAGAGCCAAGACAGATTAATAGAATAGAAAGTAGCAATATCGATGATTATTGCGAGCTACTATCAACTAATCATCTGTACAAGCTGCTCCAGGATCAATAAAAGACACCATCATCACACAGTTTCTTTTGTAACTTGATTAACATGCAATAATACCAACATATCGATGGCGTTTGAATTGGGTTTGGATAAAATTTGCTAACGCCAATGCAAACACAAGATGCCATTGCGAACGCCACCGATCTCCGGAGCTTCAGGACAAACACCACACACCTGGTCCAGCTTGACTCAATACGTAAATGATGTTATTTGAGAAAACATGCATCAGCATAAAACTCTGGCAAGTGATTGGGTATGCTACTAATGTTCATTTTTGTTTGAACTCATAGCACAGTACTCTTGGATGGTATTTATAATAATCTAAGAGCCATTACAATACATTTACAAACAGCACAACAAAGAGTTGAAGTCAAAGAATAAGAAATACAACTAGCTTCATTAAATTATGAAATAATCAGTATATCAATGTAACTTTTTATGGGATCAGATTTTACCAAGTCTGTTACTTCCACTTGAAATAGCACATCCACCTCACCATCAATCATCTCTGAAAGATTTTGTCAGCCGGTCACTGATGAAGAAACTGAAAATGTCAGGCTGAGGTCAAGTACAAAGACGTGAACTAGCTTGAATGGTCAGTTGTCTAGAAGATTTTAATGGTCCTATATGAATACTGTAGTATAAATCCAACAAATAGTAAAATATAATAAAAAATAACGGTCTCAGTAATAAAATTCTCACTATCTTTATATGTGGCTTACAATCTTTGTAATTGGTAGAAAAAAAGATTTTAATAATTCAGATACTATTCAAAAGTCTTATAAGAGTACTAATTGATATGTAATGTAATTTATTTGGTTATATTGGTTAAATTGTAATGATAAAGAATGTAGAAACAAGACCCAAAAACCTCCTCCTTTTATACACACTGAGTTCCCTAATGATTCCGTTGATGTACCACCCAATACACAGTTAATGACGCCTCAAAACAACTAATAGACATTCCCATCAACATTCCCAGTAACCCATGACATAATTAGAAGAGTAACAACCGTCAAAATCCTGTAATAATAAGGGAAATCCATCAAAATTAAAGAATAAGATAAAAAGAGAGTATATGCGTATTAAACAGTAATATAAAAGACTAAAAGGGGATTTTTTAAGGTTAATAATAGCTTAATAATAAGAGAGATTCACTGTAGAAATAATGGGGCTAATCCTGACATTATACTATATGAAATTCCCATTCAAAAATACCCAATATTGACTGAGAAACCACCAAAAAACGCAAAAAAGGGCCTGAGATGTGGGGTAACTACATGCAGTCCTTGGGAGGAGCTTACATGGGTAAGTCCTTGTCTAATTTAGGCAAATTTAAACATGGTAGTGAATTAAAGTGCCAAGAATGAGGTCATTAATGAAATTAGTGCATATAAACAAGGTCAATGCATTATTAATTAAGCTAGGACACTAAATAAGCACCTGTCGCCTATTTTAGTGTGTTTCCCCACAGTGGGCGTAGAATGCGGCGTAATTATAGTGTGAAAAAGCTAACTTTGCTAAAAATGAAGCTATTCACACGGGAAAAAAGCAGGCAGTATGTGGCCAGTACACAGAAGCCATTTCTGGCATAAAAACACCAAATTTGAAAAGCGTTATTTTTATGCATTTAGATAGCCAAATCAACAGTCCTAAATGAGACAAATTGATCTGTCAAAGCGCATTTTTGATATTCTCAAATTTATGGCGCATATAGTCAACTTTTAAGTGAAATAGAGCACATTTCTTGTTTTTTACATAAAACAGTGAAAATAACAGCTTTAAGTGTACTTAAAAATTGTGTAGCCTTATACTTAAGGTTCTTAAGATTACCCTGACATATTCCAACATAATATTAAGAACATAAGACTTATAAAAGGTGGATATATGCATGTATATAAGGTGTTATAATGGCATATTTTGTATATTATCATAAATTTACTTATGTATACTGTTTGTGTACTAATAATTATTATTCCCATGTATAGTTCATGTGTTTAACATAACTTATAAGTACTTTTTACTCAGTCCTGGGGATATACAGGCTGACACTCTCCCACCCAAAAAAACAATAAAAAAATGATAAGTTATACATTTTTATTTATTTATTTGTTTAATTTTTAGGTATTCAGATTTATTCTGTAGCATTAAAGATTATACTTTAAAGAATTAAAACATAATAAAATATTATGAGTACTGGTATTTTAACCCCTCAGCTGGTTGAACAGAAATTTATTTCTGTTTAAATTTTTTAAGAAGGGTGGATAAATTAGAAATTTCTTTTTCAGGTATCCATTTATCAAATTCATTTGATTTCCCTTTAAATCTTAATAAATACTCAGTTCCTTTTTCTTTAGTAATGATTCTTTTCTTGAGTATTTTTTCAATCTCTTCTTTTTCCACAATTTCTTCAGGTTGCTTTTTAGGCCTTCCCCTTCTTCTTGGAAATAAGTCAGGATCATTTGCATGGTAAGGTTTCAATAATGAGTTAGGGAAAACTGGATGTTTCCTATCATATGGGGCATATAATATGACTTCCACTGCATTATTACCAACCATTATGCTTACTACAAAAGGTCCTACAAAGGGATCCTTTAATTTAACATTACCTTGTAAGTTAAAATGTAGTGTTTATATGAGGACTTCATCTCCCTTTTTGAATTCAAATTCTTTATGAGATTTATCCCACCTTTTCTTTTCATATTCAAATGCTTTTTGGATGCATTCTTTTGCATGCTTTCTACACATTTGTTGCATATGAATAAAGGATATAGTACCAGGGTGTATATCTAACCTTGTTATTTATTTAAATTATTTACTGGGGTATTTGGTACCTATCCCAGCTAGAGTTCAAATGGTTTCTTCTCTGTTACAGAATGATTTGTGCTGTTATAAGCAAATTCAAGGCCAGGAATTAATGTTACCCAGTCATTTGTGAATTTCTCATTGTCTTTGTATTCCAATCCAAAGGCACAATATCTTCTGATCATGTCTTCTAGAATTTTTATCATTCTCTCAGCCAGACCATCAGTTTGTGGATGGTGTGCTGTAGACAATTTCAATTGACAACCTGATACTTCCATCAAAGATGTCCAGAATTCTGAAGTGAATTTAGGGTCTCTGTCAGAGATTATGGTTTTAGGGAACCCAGAAGTATTCATCATCTGAGTCCATCATAATAATGCCAAGTATTTAGCAGATACCTCTTTATGGGTAGGGATAAATTTACACATTTTTGTTAATATATATACTAATACCCAGCAAGAATTGAAACTTTCTTTTCCTGCTAATGGCAAGCCAGTTACAAAATCCATGTTTATAATTTCCCATGGAGCTTTTGGCTGCTCTATTTGTTGTAACAACCCAGCTCTCTTCCCATTTAATCTTTTAGCTTTCTGACAAGAGTCACATGTTTCAATGTATTTTTGTACATCTTCTTTCATGTTTATTCACCAGGCTGTGTTTTTAACTCTAGTTAATGTTTTGTTAAAGTCAAAATGACTGGCTAAGATTTCATCATGACAAGTACTTAACATTAACTCTTTCATAGAAGGTGGTATCAGTATTACATTACTTAACTTTTTCCTGTAATATATGTATCCATCTTCAATTGACAGTTTACTTTTTTCCAACGCATTTCTCTATTTTGGAGGCAAGGTTTTAATCAATGCACTCATGGAGGCATTAGTTGGATCATTTAGAATGGTAGATAGTTTAGTCAAATCTTTATCAGATGAATAATTTTCCAATATAGTTTGCATAAATTCTTCCTCTAAGTCCACTATATAAATCCCAAATATATGTATAACCTCATTTTCAGGTACATAAGCTGGGTTGTCAGCATCATTTTTCAAAGGGCTTCTGGATAATAAATCTACATTAGAATGCAATGTTCCTGCTCTGTGAGTGATTGTCATTCTTCCTCTGTACTCCTGTACAGCTAGTTGCCATCTAAACATGTGCCTATTAGGGGTTTTCATGTTTAGTAATGATTTTACTGCACTGAAATCTGTTACATGTTCAAACTTCTGGTCTTCCAGATAGTAATCAAGTTTCTCCAAAGCCCATACCATGGCCAAACATTCTAGCTGTGTGGCACCATACCTTAATTCTGTTTTTCTCAAGGTTCTGGATATATAACAGATGAATACTTCAGATAATTTTCCATTTATTATGAGTTTCTGCAGTAAAGCAGCACCTAACCCTACGATGCTTTCATCAGTGTACAAGATAAAGGGTAGGGTGAAATCTGGCAGTCCCAATATTGGAGCTGACATTAAAAATTCTTTTAATTTATTAAAGGTGTGTTGTCTTTCATTATTCCAAATGAAAGCTTCATTATTCCAAATGAAAGGTTCATTTTACCTGATTAATGTTGTTAAAGGAGCTGCAATGGATTGGTAATTTTTAATGTACTGTCTGTAATATCCACACATACCCAAAAAACTTTGAACCTCTTTTACATTTTTAGGTATACCAATGTTTTTTATTGCTGCCACCTTATTCTGTTCAACACAAATTTGTAATCCAGATACAACATGTCCAAGTACTTTCAAGGATTGAAATCCAAACTTACATTTCTTTAATGCAATTGTCATTTTAATTTCATCCATCTTTTGAAAGACTCTTTTCAGGTGATTTAAATGTTCATCATATGTTTTTGAAAACACTATGATGTCATCAATATAGACCAAAAGCCATCCTTTAACCATTTCCTGATGGAAAACACTATCCATTATTTTTTGGAAGACTGAAGGTGCATTTTTTGGGCCAAATGGCATTCTCACATACTTAAATATACCCATATGTGTGGTTATTAATAAGTAATTTTGAGAATTCTTTTCCACAGGAATCTGTTGGTAACCCTTGTTTCCATCCAGACAGGAAATGTATTTTCCTCCTTGTAAGGTAGCATGGATAGAAGCTATCCTTTGTAGAGGGTAAATATCATCTACAGTGTATGTATTCAGAGCTCTATAATCACCACATAATCTTGCCTTAACTTTTTCATAAGAGATTAATACTGGTGAAATAACACAATAATTAGGTGATATGTCTACTTTTTCAACAATACCCATTTCTAACAACATTTTTATGCTGTCTTCAATATCTTTCCTTTTTGCAGGAGAAGCTGGGTAAGGTTTCTTTTTCAAGCTGCCAGGATTATTATCCAAATCAAAACTTAAAGAGATTTTCATCTCATGGTCTTTGACCAATCGAAGTTCATTTGAACCATGAGAAAATGCCATAGGATATAATATAATCAATCTCAAAATATATTCTTCTTCAATTTTTGAGAGTTGAGGATTGAGAGAGGCCTTTTGGACATCATTATCCAATTAAACCATTTCAGTGGTGGTTCTTCCACCTTGCAGTTGTTCTTCTCTAGGAGAAATGGCATATACTGAGTTTTCAGAACATATTTTAAATTTTCTCTTACCATTCACACCTATAGTGAAGCAACTGCTTGCAGGATCTTGTTTAATGCCAAATTTTGTCAATAAATCATTGTCAATAATGAACCAATCACTACAATTTTTATTATCCATTACTACAAATTCACATACTGCTCTAAAATATCCATTATTATATTAAAAGAATACAGCAGTTTTGTATTTGCCAATTGGATTTAATACTGAACCAAAACCTCTCCAGTTCTTTGTTTGAACAGGTTCTAGTTTTTCCTGGTACTTACAATCAAGTTTCATTAATGTCTTAATTGAAACTACACTACCTGCAGCCCCAGTGTCAAGAATGGCATTCATTTCTTTTCCTCATATAATAACAGGTGCTCTGATATGTGTTATTTTGTAATTATCATCAGTTACATCTTTAATTATTTCAGCTTCCTCAATGGAAGTTAAAGATGTGTCTGTATGAGGTATAACATCATTCAGGAACATAATATCCTGTTCTAATACAAATATCTCATGTTCATCCTCACTGTAAGATATGTTACTTTTGCAATCCTCAATGGATTCCACATTCTCATCTTCATGATAACTTGGTTCAGAATTCTGTGACGTTTCAATAACATTTATTCTTTTCTTACATGTGTGACCCTTAACTCATGGTTCATTACATTTATAACAAGTGTTATTCTCTTGTCTTTTAGGGACAAGGAGAGCGGAAGGTTTTCTCTTCTCCACTGGAAATTTACTTGTAGTAGGTTTTACTATGTCAACACTTTGTTTGTATTTATTATACTTGGTTTCATATTTGTGGTTTAATAATATTTCATTGCATATATTAATGAACCGAGAGGTATCTCTGATGGTTTAAGTTCTAGCTACAATAATGTCTCTAACTGATATAGGCAACTTGTATATTATTTTCTCTCTCCACTCATCATGATACATTTTTGGATCCATAGATTTCATGATTTTTATTAAATTCATTAAAAAGACCATGGGTTTATCTCCAGCATTTGGATTATATCTGGCTCTTTCATACAATCTTTGTTGAGTGATTCTGAATTTTGGACCACCAAATTGCCTTTCAATTAGTGCCTTCCATTCATTCCAGGAGTAATGAATTCCCTCACCCAATACATATTCAAGCCATAATAAGGCCACATCTGTAAATAAAGATATTATATTTGAAGTAATTTCTTCATCAGGTAATTTGGATGAAAATTTTAAGTTATCAATTCTTTGTATGAATTTCCACCGATCAGATTTTGAATCCCTGTCAAAAGAGGGGTACTGATCTAACTTAGGCTGATTCTTTTGGCTAGGTTTTGCTTCCCTAACCTGAGGAATATTGAGTAATTCACTTACTTTAGAAAGATGATCATTTATTTCATCTTTTGCTGATTTTATATTCTCAGAGCCCATGACACTATGTTCATGTTCAATCATTGGTTTATCATCAGAGTGTTTCATAAAAACTGGTACTCTTTCCACATAAGAGGTATTATCTTTTATTTTCTCAGTATTTTTCAAAATTTTAGCTACTTCAATTTCTACTCTTTGTAACCTATCTTTTATTACAGGTACATGAGCTAAGGTATCATTCACATTTGAAAAATTCAATTTCACATGTCCCTCTATGGTAGCCATAATATTCTAAGAATGTTCCAATTTATTTTCTAAATTTTTACTATTAGAGTTTAATCTTTTTTTCATTGATTAATTAATTATTTGAATTCTCAATAATGTTTAACCTATTGGCTGTTGTACTCAATGATTGTGTGAGGTTTAATAATACACTTTCTGTATTATTGTTTCTAGAGAATTCTTCCAATTTTTCAATTCTTAATAATAATTTACTAATTATTTTTGATTCCATTGGGTTCTCTTTTAGAAAGTATTAAATTTTTTCTGTGTCCAATTCAGAAGACTAATAATCAGGTTCAAGATTTAATTCATTTGGTTTTATTTTTATATTAATATCATTATCCTGGTGGTCAATAAAATATGTAAATTTTCATCCTTTAAAGACAAGTTTAACATGTTATTTTCAAATGAATAATTTTTTAAATCCTTATCAATTATATCCATTAACTCTCTATCAATTTCACTACCTATAAGTAATTCATTGTTAGGATTATATAATTGATCCTGAGAAGATGGATGACTTACCAAGGTCTTATTCCATTTCCCCTGCCTCTCCTTGGCTTTCCCCTGTAAGGGTTACTTCTGGAGCCCTGATGTTAAGGGCTGTTGTAGTTTTGGGCATACCACTCTCACTTCCATTTTCTTACAGTAATTTTTTAGTCTTCCTCTTGGGCTGGAGGTGTTGTTATGGAACTGTTGGGTGCCAATGTTGGTGGTTGAGCCTTTATTTCTATAAGAGCTTGATTGACTTCTACAAAACCCTGAGCTGCTCTTTTCTCCAGATTTTTTATCTGCTCCACTATATTGTTGACTCTTATTGTCAAGGTGTTCAGTAGAGTGGAGAAGAAGTGAATTTGTTCTTGTAAGGTATTTCTTATTTTCTTTATTGATACCTGTTTTTATAGGTTTTCCCTTTCCTCTATAGACATTTATGGAGTCTTTCTGTTTGTTGGGGAATCCAGGCCCTCCATTTGAATGTCCTGTAACAGGTCTTTCAGCTCTAGGTCTTAAGCTATAAGGTTTTGCCTTATTACTCAAAATATCATTCTTGTCACACATTTTTACACGGAATTTAATCAAAGAAATAAAATTTGAGATATGAAAACTTCAAAAAGGAGTTTTATCAGTTTTATCAATACCACTGAAGACAATTTTATTGCTTACTTGTAGGTATGAAGTAAATTTATAAGTGACAAAAGTCAAATATGCTTTTATGTGGTCACTTGATATAACTGGTCTACAATATGTAGCTGTGTTTTTATATTTAAAAAGAAAATGTGTCAGTAAGATTCTTTCTAAATATTAAATGAATTTTACAAACCAATAAAAAGGGGTTAAGAGTCCTGTTAAAAGAAAAAAATTAATCAGTTTAACTGGTTTATTATCTGCAAAAATCACAAATTTAATTGGTCTATTGACAGACTCCCACTAATAACAATTTTATGTCAAATTAGAGGTATAAAATTTTTTATCTGCAAAGATCACAAAGTTGATTGGTCTATTGACAGACTCCCACTAATAACAATTATATATTAAATTAGTGGTAAAATTGTTGATTCAATAACACAATTTTATTATATAACAGGGCTTCTTTTCCTGAAATCACTATATAAGTGACCCCAACCTGTTGTATTTATCCAAATATTTCTATAGGGATTTTATTTATTTGTAGCCTCTTTTTTTTAAATTTTTACTTACTGGAAGATAACCAACAGAATTCTTGAGGAAAGCTTCCCAATTGTCAAGCTGAGGTCAAGTACAGAGACGTGAACTAGCTTGAATGGTCAGTTGTCTACTATAGTTTAATGTTCCTATATTAATACTGTAGTACAAATCCAATAAGTATTAAAATATAACTCAATATAAGGGTCTCACTAATTCTAATCTCACTAATTATATATGGGTTACAATCTTTATAGTTGGTAGAAAAATAGATTTAATAAATTCATATACTATTCAAAGACTTTTTAAGTACTATTGATATTTATTGTAATTGTATTGTTTATATGTTTAAATTGTAATGATAAAGAATGAAGAGAATAAGACCAAAAACCTCCTCCTTTTATACACAATTACTTCCCCAATGACCCCTATGATTTACCAGATCAATACACAGTTATTGATGCCTCATTCAAGCCAATAGACATTTCCAAAACCCAAAATAATTACTAGTAACATAATTATAATGATATCACCTGCCAAAATCCTGTAGTAATTGGGATAATCCATAAAAAACAAAGAATAATAAAAAAGAGAGTATATGCGTATTATACATAAATATAAAAGGCCAAAACGGGAAAATTAAGACTAATTAATACTCAATAACAAGAGGGATTAACTGTAGAAAATTTGGGGCTAATCATGACATTATGCTATGTGAAATTCCCATTCAAAAATAACCAAAATTGACTGAGAAACCACCAAAAAACCCAAAAAAGGGCCTGAGATGTGGGGTAACTACATGCAGTCCTTGGGAGGAGCTTACATGGGTAAGTTCTTGTCTAATTTAGGCAAATTTAAGCATGGTAGTGAATTAAAGTGCCAAGAATGAGGTCATTAATGAAATTAGTGCATATAATATGGGTCAATGCATTTATAATTAAGCTAGGACACTAAATAAGTGCCTGTCGCCTATTTTAGTGTGTTTCCACACAGTGGGCGTAGAATGTGGGTTAATTATAGTGTGAAAAATCTAACTTTGCTAAAAAGGAAGCTATTCACACAGGAAAAATGCAGGCAGTATGTGGCCAGTACACAGAAGCCATTTCTGGCATAAAAAACACCAAATTTGAAAAGTGTTATATTTATGCATTTGAGTAGCCAAATCAATAGTCTTAATTAACACAAATTTATCTGTAAAGCGCATTTTAAATATTATTAAATTTATAGCGCATATAATCAACTTTTAAGTGATTTAAAGCGCATTTTTTATTTTTTACATAAAACAATGAAAATAACAGCTTTAAGTGTACTTAAAATTTATGTAGCCTTATATTTAAAGTTCTTAAGATTACGCTTACATATTCCAACTTAATATTAAGTGCATAAGACTTATAAAAGGAGGATATATGCATGTATATAAGGTGTTATAATAGCATATTTTGTATATTATCATAATTTTACTTATGTATACTATTTGTGTACTATAATTTATTTCTCCAATGTATAGTCCATGTGTTTAACATAAATTATAAGTACGTTTTACTCACCCCTGGGAATATCTAGGCTCACAGCTCCTGAGAAGCCTAAAGATGTTGATTGTCAGTGTATCTAGTATGTTAGTATGATTTAATAGTATTTATTTATGGTCCTACTACTAATTTATTAATGATTTAGTGATTAAACCTCAGGGTAATACTAATAAAATAGTTATACTCAAATAAAACTCACATTACTTTTATTAAATGTGTGCTAGTGGTGGAAAATAGATAAATAAAATATAGTTCTAGCTTATATAGAGATTATATCAATTTATAAAGGCTTTATAATATATTTCTGAATGATAATAATTGTGTTTAAATGTTTATTTGAATTTTATTAAGTAAGTGATGATCAATAACCCGTCAAATCCCTCCTTACTTATACCAAAATCCACTGGAGTGCACAGACCTTCAATCCAGATGATGTCACTGCTATCCCCAGCAATTACAGAACTGTGAGGGCCCATCACCTCCCCATTGCTTTCACTTCAAGCAGATTAAACACCCAGACCTCCAGTAAGGACCCTCCATTACAATTATTGATAACATAAACCCATACCAACCATAAATAAAAAATCCAGATTAAAGCAGATACCATAAAGAAACAGGTAAGATAACTAATCCAAAAGGGATAAAATGAAACCCAAAGCATATAAAGGAAACAAATGAAATATCCATGCCCCCAAAAACATCCCCAAGAATCCATATTAACCCAGAAATGACCTCCCAACCCATAAATCCGTGAATATCCATCCAAGGAAACAGATTAAGTTGTCCAAACTGAGTGTATGCACCTGAAATAGATGTTTATACTTCTGTAGGCGCTGTGAATCCACTGAATACATCCATATGACCTAAAAAAAGCAGAAAAACAAAGGTTATAGGCTATCAAGAGGCTAAAACCCACTTATAGACCTAAATATACATAATATACTACATATTACACTGAATATAAGATTTATGTATACATATAACCTTAGGTATGTCAATAATTACTTAATATCACTTAAGAAAAGTATATTATGAGTCCATTAACACCTAAATAAGTATTATCAGGCTATGGATAAGCTATTATAACTACTATAAGTTATATAATAGTGTAATAATTATATATATATGTATTATAAATATATATATATAAGTATTTTAACCTTATTTTTAAGATATAAGCTTAATGTATTTAAGGTTATCTTAATTTAAACATAAGAATAACTCAGTTCTGGAGATACCTAGGCTGACATTGATACAGTAGTAAAGAAGTTGGCTGATCTGACAAAACAGATACATATTTTTGTTCAGAAGGCTCAGAAGGCCAATAAGGCTCCTTCTCAGCCTAGAGAAATTGATGGAAGGGGTAGTAGGAGTGAACCTTGGGTCTACTCTTATTGCATCAGAAAGGGCAACAAGTTCAATGATTGTTGGGAACTGAATAGGGATGTGTTGGAAGGGAAGGTGGAATTTTATGGGAAAGTGTTTAAGTTCCAAGATGGTTCTTTTGTGAAGTCTAATTATGGTCAGGCTCAAGTGGACTTGGTGAGGAGGAGACATAACTTCAAATCAAGGAGGCCAAGGTTTGAATAGTTTCCTAATAAAACTTCTTCTGGTAAAGGTGGAGATGATGGCAAGGGCAAGGGAAAGGAGGCTATTAGAGTCTCATTTACATCCTCCTTTGGTGGTTTGGAGTTTTATTCTTGGGGTGAAAAGTCAAGTGGAGAATTCTAGGCTTGTGTGTATTATGTGAAAGCAGGAAAGATGGGAAGGCCTAAGAGCAGTGCTCAGGCTCAATCAAAGCCTAAGGCTTCAAAGGTGGATCCTAAGCTGAGTGTAGCTAGGAATAAGTACAGAAAAGAGGAGCTGTATAAAATGCAGAAGGGTATGAGAGGTATGGGCCCCCCTAGTTTTAGAGCATTGGACATGAATGGTGAGCCAATGCCTATGGATATTGACTCTGACTCTGAGGAGGATGTCCCTTTGGCTTCACTACCAAAGACTTCTGGAGTTAGAGGTTCTGGTGAGGGATCTGGTTGGATTACTGTTGATGGTAAATCTGTTGCTGGTTCTGGTACTCAAGAATCTTCTAGGACCAAGGTAATGAAGCAAAGAGCTCACTTTGAGAGCCATTGGTTTCTGGCCAAGTTGATTTTATGGAATCTGTCCTGGAAAGTATGAATCAAAGTGAGGTTTCCCTTACTTATAGGGAGTTGTATGCTATCAGTCCTAGGTTGGCTGATAGACAGAAAATGTTGTTGACCAGGAGAAGGGTTTCTTCTGGGGAGGTAGAATACATTTGTGATTCTGCTGAAAAATTTGGTGAGGGGTTGGGAACTCATTTTTGTGCACCTCTGGGTTATTTCATTGTCACTCTGAATGACAGGGAGGCTAGGGCATTGGTAAATTCAGGTTCTCAGATTATCCTGATTTCTTTTTTGAGGCTACTCATCTGGGCTTCCCAATTGAAACAGGTATTGGTGCAAATTTCAGAGGGATTGGTGGCCATGTCACTAAATTGGTTAAAAAATCTAAGTTTGTGAAGTTAGGTGTTGGTGGGGCCTCAAGGAAGGTTCATTTTTATATTGCCAAAGAACAGTAAAAGCTGTTTTGGGTGGGCCATACTTGATGGATTTTCAAGCAAGAATTGGTTATCAGTTTGATGTGGGAATCAGTTTGGAGTTGACTGGTGAAGATGAAAGGAGACTTCACATGAGTTTATCATCTCCTCGAGAGGATGGTTAGGAGACCAGGCCTAGTTTGTCTTCAATGTGCCAGTGCATGGATTGTTGTAGTAGAAGAAGGGAAGTTGACATTGCTTCTGGTTTTTTGGAGTGTGGCTCAGGCTCAAGTGAGAGTCTGTGATTTTTATAGTGATGAGAACTGATCACCCAAGTGCTACAACCTCTCCCTAAGATGAGGAAATCCCAGGTTGTAGTAGGTTAGCTCCATTGGAGATATACCAAGTGTATTTTCAACATTCTCCTTTTAATATTTCTCTTCTCTGAAAGTATTCTTCATGTTTTTTATTTAGTATCTGTTCTCTCTCAAAATTTTCAATTATTTTTAATTCAAGTTCAAATAAGAAGATTGGTTATATATTTTTATTGAAAGATATGCGCAAAAGCTGTGGAGTGGTGAGATTGGGGTCTAAAAGTAAGTCCTCCCAATTGCGCACTGCTAGGGTTTCTTCTACATCTTTCAAAAACTTTATCTTAGCCACATATGTGAGCAATAGTAAAAACCTTGGTTTTTATTCCAGGTCTGGTGGTGAAGACGTCCTAAAGGTCCCTCAAATTGAAGGTGGAGCTGCAAAGTATAAGAAGGTAGCGCAGAAGATTAGGCCTGTAGGTTTGAATCTTCCTTTGAAGAGACCATCTTTGTCAAGAGATCCGTACTGTACTCCTCTGGTGAAAAATCCTCCAGATTTTGTGGAAACTTCTAGGGTGACTGTGGATAGGTTGAAAAATGTTAATTTTGGTCCTGATGGGTGGTTGTCTGATGAGAAAAGAAGTTGTTGTTGCACATTATTTTGCTGAGGGAGAAAGCGGTGGCATTTTTGAGGAGGAAAGGGGTGTGTTGACACTCTCTTATGAGGAAACTTACTTGAATGCTGTGTTTTTTCATGAACCTTGGAAAATAAAACCTATTCCAATTTCAGCTGCTCTTAGGGATGATTTTGAAGAGATTATTAGTGAAAGAGTCAGGAATGGTTTATACAAACAATCATTATCTAGTTACTCAAGTCCGGTCTTCTGTGTAAAAAAGAATAATGGGAAGCTGAGGGTGGTACATGATCTTAGGGCCTTGAATAGAGTCACTATCAAGGATGCAGGGATGCCGCCAAGTGCAGAAGACTTTGTTAAAGCTTTTACTGGAAGGGTGTGTTATGGATTAAGAGATATTATGGGTGGTTATGATGAAGGGGAACTTCACACGGATTCACAGCCACTTACAATGTCTGAGACTCCTCTGGGGAGATTTCAGCTCATCATTTTGCCTCAAGGTGAAACTAATTCATTAGAAGTTTATCAAGTGCCAATGGCTTTCATTTTACAGGATGAGGTTCCGACTCATGCTGGAATTTTTATTGATGATGGTGGAATCAAAGGACCTTCCACTGATTATGGAAATGAGATGCTGAAGTAGAATCCAGGTATATGGAGACTGGTTTGGGAGTATGCAATTACTCTAGAGAGAGTATTGTTTAGGGTTGAAGAGGCTGGCTTTACCATTTCTGGCTTGAAATTTTGTTTATGTGTTCCTGCTCTGGATAATCTGGGTCATGTTGTATGTAAGAAGGAAAGGTTTATGATGAAGAAGAAAGTTAATTAAATTCAGTCATGGCCAAGGCCTGAAAATACTACTGAAGTCAGGGGATTTTGGGGGGTTTGTGTGCACCTAAGAGTTTTTATTAAAGATTTTTCTTTGTTGGATTCACCTTTGAGGGAGTTGACCAGGAAAGACGCAGAGTGGGTATAGATTGAAGAGTGTGAAGAGGCTTTTCAGAAGTTGAAGAAGGTGTTGGGTGAAGATATCATTCTCAACAAGTTGGATTATGATTTTGGTGCTGAAAGAATTAATCTGGTGGTGGACTCAAGTTATATTGATTTTGGTGCTGTTCTGTCACAGAAAGATAAAACTGGGATGGTCAGGCCAGTAAGGTATGAGTCTGTGGTATTTATTGAGGTTAAATTCAGATATTCACAACCCAAGTTTTAATTGTGTGGTGTAGCAAAAATTTTGAAGAAGCTTCAAACTGTTTTGTGGGGGCAGCATTTCAAGCTGCAGGTGGATGCAAAATCTCTGGTTCAAATGATCAATAAACCTAGTCATCCAAATGCTCCAATGACTAGGTGGGTAGCATTTATTCAGCATTTTTCTTTTGACCTGTTACACAAACCTGGAAAAACTTTTACAATGCCAGATGGATTATCAAGGAGACTACCCACGGATGAAGATTCAGACTCTGAAGAATTTGATGATGATGTTCCATGGTTAGGGCCAGCACAAAGGGTGCTGAAGATTTTTTTCTCCTCCCCCATGGGGCTAAAATGGATAATTTTTCTCTCCTCCACCAAGTAATTAAACTGGCTGGTTCTGATCTTGATTCTGGATATCAGGATGTCTTTGTTGATGAAGATTGGGCTGTTGTTTGGGATGGCTCGAAATTGGAGAGTGGTGTTTTTGTTGGTGAACTGCATTCTTTTAAGATTCAGTGGAAGAAAAAGGATGTACCAAAATTTAGGGATTGGTGTCCTGGAAGGGCTGGTTGTGTTGCTTATGTGTACACTGGAGACTTTGATGAAAGGGTGGTACCCTTTTGTTGGATTTTGAGGATGATACCTGGGATCAGACTGAGTTTTATTTTACTATGGTTGAATATCTGTTAACCTTGGAGATGCAAGACATTTTTTATAATGATACTTGGGTGGCAATCAGGAAGAAGATTCGTGGCTTCTATGTGTCAGGAAGGAGATTGATGAGGAGGAGACATCCAAATCCTCAAGTGGTGGTAACTCAGAGGAAGGGTCAAGAATTGGTGTTGAAGTATTTGCATGAAGACCTTGGTCATAGAGGCTTTGGGGAGACTTATAGGAGAGTAGCTGATAGATTTTGGTGGCCAGGTATGAAGTTGGCTGTACAGGGTTGGGTTCAATCTTGTGAAGAATGTGAAAGAAGAAGTCACTTGAAACCTTAAGAGGTTGGTCATGCTACTGGGGAATCAACTGTTTTTGGAAGAGTCAGTCTGTATGTTGTCCAAATTAAAGAGGGAAGGTATAAATACTTGATTGTTTCCAGGGATGATTTGTCTGGTTGGGTTGAGGCGGTGCCGCTGGTTAATTTGACTGCCAAAAATGTGGCAGAATTTTTGGAGAAGAAATGGGTGTTAGGTATGGGTTGATGAATTTAGTGACTTTTGATGGTGGGCCAGAGTTTGTAGCTGAATTTAAAAAAGCTGTGGAAAGTATTGGTTCTAAAGTCAGAGTGGCTACACCTTATTATCCTGAAGTTGAAGGAATAGTTCAGAGAGGCCATCAAGTTATCAAGAATGCTTTGGTGAAGATGTGTGGATATAGTTCTGAAAAATAAAGGCATTATTTACCCTTGGTGTTATTTGCTGATAGGGTCACTGTGAAAAGAAAACTGGTTATTCCCCTTATGAATTAATGTTTGGGAAGAAAGATGTTCTACCAGTGGATTTGGAAGCTGTCTCTTATCTTGAAAGTGATTGGGATGATGCATGTTCAAAAGAAGATTTACTCTGTGCCAGGATGCAACAGTTTAAATGTAGAGAGAAATGTCAAGAGAAGGCATACTCTAGAATTATGAAGATAAGAAATAAATCAGTTAGATACTGGGACAAGTAGTTGGCTTATAGACTCAGGAATCCATTGAAACCTGTTTGTTTTGTTTTAATGTATAATAGAAGCTTGGAGAGTCAGTGGGTAAATATGTTGGCTGACAGATTGAATGGACCTTACAGAGTCAGATATCAGGTCCCTGGAGGTTCTTATTTTTTGGAGGAGTTAGAAGGAGCAGTCTTAAACTAGAGAGTGGCTATTGATCAGGTGAAGAGATTTTACTCAAGAGGCACTAGAAGTGAAGAAGATTGACTCTGCAGTGAGGATAAACTATGGACATTTCTTTAATTTTGGATCTTGGTGATGCTGTGCATCTGTTTTGTTGGAAACTTATTTGTTAGAAGGTACCCATGAGTAGGGCTTCTAGATTTGATCTTGGCAAGTGTAGGGATAACTGATGGGCAGGCTGCTCTGTAGAACAGTTACCCCAGATTGTCTGTTTCCAACCCCTTTTCTTATTTTGGTTGAACCTTAGTATTGGTTTCTCTTCACTGGTTTTAGTCCTCTATGAATTTAAAATGGAAATTCTTTTGGTCTTCAAGTGCTGAACTCTTCACGTTTATTGGTTTTGGTTTATTGTTCTGGATGTTGTGTTTTTGTTAGAAGGTACCCAGGTGGGGGCTTCTAGATTATATATTGGAAAGTGTGGGGGTAGCTGATGATCTGGCTGCTCTGTAGAACAGTTACCCCATAATGTCTGTTTCAAGTATTTTGTTTGCCCTAGTTGAATCCTAACTTTGCTTTTTTTCTTATTCAGGTTTGAAGTCCACTATGACTTTAAACTGGTTTAGGACTGGCTTTTTTCATTGATTTGATTTGGTGGAGGATCACTGGTGGTGTACCATCATTTTTACTAATTGGAGGGATCCCACCCAGTGACTATTTGCTTGGAATGAACTTTCTATGGAGCTGGACGTTTTCTTTTTCTTTTATTTTATTTTTGTGTCTATAGTTGTGTTAGATAGTGGTTTTAAATTATTTTCTTTTTTTCTCCTTTTTTTCTTTACATTTTTTTATGGAGGTTATCAGGATATAAAAGTGGAAAAATCACAAATTATATTATATGGTGTCGCCAATACAGGGTCACCTGGATGTGGAAAAGCATTGGTGGTTAAAGGCTCATTGATTGGCCAGGAAATGCAATTTTCTTTTTTATCTCTATCTAATTATTTATTATTTTCTTTGATTTCTATTTATTTCATCATTTCTTATTGATATTATTTTTCTTAATTTATTTTTAATCTCAATTCACTTAAAAATTATTTAAAGGCATATCCACATCAAGGTGCACTTGGATGTGGGTAAGGTATCAGGGAATCAGCTCATTGATTGGCTGGGGGATACCATTTTGTTTTAGTAGTTAAAATAGAAATTAAAATAAAAATAAAAATCAAATAAAAATAAAAATAAAAATAAAACAAATTATATATATATATCTGTTAATTATTATTTTTCTTTCTATTTAGTGAATTATTAATTTCTTTTTTTCTTTAAATGTCTGGAAGACGAAGCCTCCAGAAGTTGGTCCGTATTATGGTGGTGTTTTTTATTTTTGTTAGGATTGGAGGAAGAAGTGTGTTCTTTGTGGTGTAGGTGGCTGGAAAGAGTATATGGGTTGTAATGGTCAGGAACCGGGTTAGAAGGTAATTTTTGGGAAGAAGTGGACGAAGCGGGGATAGAGTGTTGGAAGGTGTGCTTTGATTATTCTAGACATATTCCCATGGTCATCAAGGAAATGTTTCCTCAGATTCTTTTTAAATTCATCCAAGAGACCATGAAGAGCAAAGGCCTTAAGCATGTTAGAGCACATCATGCTTAGGTGTTGTTTCATGATGGCTTAATCCAGTGTTAAGATAGTTTCTAGAGGTTGGAAAATCTCAATTGCAGTTTCAGGAGGAGGGTTTACAACTAAACAGAAGTTTAAGATCATTAATTGTTCTCTTTTAAATAAATTGGATTTATGAATTTGGTACTTACAGATTGGGAGCTCATCAAATTTGTAAGCAGCCGGGATTTGGGCTGTGTAAGAATTCTGAATACATGTTGTAGGAGGATCAACCAAGTGGAGGTATGGATTCTTATGATCATTCTTTAAATGGTGTTGGGAAGATGGACTGGATGAAGGAAATTCTTGTGGCCTGGTTGGGGCAGCAGGGATTCTGTTGTTGTTGTTGATATTATTGCTTGGCCCAGTTGGGTTGGACACTGGTGGTGAAGTACCAGGGTTTTTGCAGGATGGACCAGGAGAAGGTGACCTAAAAGCTGATAGGGATATTCTGGATGAAGATACGGAAGAAATGGAAATTTCAGTGGAGTAATTGGCTGGTAGGGGAGAGGTGTAGTTAAATATTCTTGATTGAGAGGGAGATTTTTGTTTGAGAGCATTGTTGGGTGCTCTGGTGCCTTCTTGAGGTCCTTTTGTAGGTCTTGTAGAAGTTTTACAGTTTTTGGTAATTTTTGATGAAGAAATTTTTGTGCCCATTGCTCTGGGAGCACAAGGAGGTTTTTGTGTGGATTTGTTGTTGTTTACTTGTGAATTTTGGCTGTTTTCTGGTTGAATTTGGCAGTTTTGAGCATGACTTCTGCTTCCTAGAGAGGCGGGAAGGCCACCTGGATGCGGTCTAGCAGCCTAGGAGCTGATTGTGAAGCTGTTTTAGCTGTTTTAACTGATATAGAGGCTGTTTCTTGGGACGATAGAGAAGGTCTTTTGGAGAAAGTTCTGGGGATGGAGCGGCGTGATCTTCTGGATCAAGCTGAAGATAGAGAAGAGGAAGCAGGACCTAGTTCTGTGGATTTGGTAGAAGATCTAGAGGTGTATTTGTGTGAAGGTGAAGGTGGTGGTGTAGGATAATTGGGGTCTCTGTCACACTTTTTATTTTTTGACTTGCAAGAATCACAGGCCCTGTTGTAGAGTTTGGCTTCAGGAGTTGGAAGAGTGAAGGTGCAAGGTCTGCACATGTGGATACACTTTCTTCAAGCATAGTCCTTGGGAGCAGTGAAATGAGGAGGATCTGATGGGTTAAATTCTGTGTATCTGGCCATTATCTGTGATGGGAAAATAATGAAGAGAAAAGAGATAAAAGAAAATTTTTTTTATCAGTGATGTGTATATGGTGAAAAGAGAGTGGAAGTTCAGTAAGGTGGTTGCGGAGTATTGTGCATGGAATTGGCTCTGTCTTTTTTATGCAAAGTGTGGAAGTCTGTCAAGACTTTAAACTGAAAACTGTGGTCAGTCCATCAAGACTTTAAACTGAAGAAGGGTATAGTCCCCCAAGACTATAAACTGAGGATGGAATGATGGTTGAGTCCTTCAAGACTAAAAACTGATAATGTGTTGTTGGTGTGATTCTGGCAGAGGGCATACAAAGGGGGAAACTCTGAATTTTGTTAAGGCAAGTGTGGGGGTAACTGATGAGCTGGATTCTCTGTAGAGCAGTTATGCCAGAATTTTATTTTATTTCTTTAGTCTTTAATGGTTTGATCTATGTTTCTGTCTTTATGATTTAGGTTTTGAGTCCCCCAAGACTATAAACTGAAGGTGTTTTTTTTGAGTCCCCCAAGACTATAAAATGAGGGTTGTTAGTCCCCCAAGACTTAAAACTGAGGATGAGTCCCCTAAGACTTTAAAATGAGGAGTTTTTTTATTTTATTTCTAAGTCAAGAATTTCAGGCAAGAATCAATTACAGAAGGGAATCAAGTGATGAAACAAAGTGTTCAGCATTAGTCTTGAACTGGTGGATGAGGTGTCTTCTTTTCTCATTTTCCTGTGGATCTTTGGCAGGAGTGGACTGGAAGTAGTTTAGAATGAGATGTTTTTTTGAGAATAGGGTTGTTGGAATTTGTCCTTTATGTTGGGAAATTGATTAGGTGATGGTGTTTCAATGGTTCCCACATTGTCATCATCACTGTCTGGATGGGGATGAACTGGAAATTCATCAGCTTAAATTTCAGTATGGAGAAGCATTGATTTTACCATCAGAAGGACCAGGTACGGTAGAGCTAGTGGTTGTAGTGGTGTTGGCACTCTTTTTGGAAGGGTGTAACTTGTTGATTAATCTGGGTATCAAGATTAAAGGCCTAGATATTGTGGTTTTTCTGGAAGATGGACCAGGTTGAGGGGGAGGTGAATCTGTTTCAGAAGATAATGGACTAGGTCTGGAGCAATATTTATTTCTGGAATAGCAGACATCACAAGCAGCTATGTATGAATGAATTGGTGGTGAAATGGTGCAGATGAGGTTGTGATCAATACAGTATTGACAGGAACCCATTTCAGAAATGGATTTTGAAAAATGTGTGAACATGGTGGTTCTGGTGATGGAGAATATGTAAATTCTCAATTTGAGGGAGTATGTGGTCTTCTAACATTGGCAGAGGCCTTTGTTGATCTGTTTGGCACTGTTTTGGTATGTCTTAATTGACATTGGTTGAATAATTGGGTGTTTTTATGGTTTTATTCAGTAAATATTGGGACCATGGGAATGTGTGTACTACCATTGGATAGCCGCGGTTTTTCTCTATATTTTATGTCATGTTGACATCCTTCATATTCTAAGTTTTAAGGGGTCATTTTCTCACTTTTCATTTCTAAAAGATAGCTGTTTAATTTTGTTTTTTGTGTTTTACGGGCTAACACTAAGTCTTAGGGTTAAGTTCTTAGTACCATTAAGTAGAGCTAATTTGGATCTATATCTTATGTCACAATGTTGTCATAGCTTTATTTTGTGTTTTAAAGGTTTTAGTAGTGTTGGTGGATTTTTCTAAGTATTTTGGGCTTTATTGAGGTTTTTGGTGGTTTTCTGGCTTCAGGGAGGTCTGGCCGCTTCTAAGTGGGCTACCTGCCTTGGTTATAGAAGGCTGGAGAGCGCATCTAGAGGGTTTTTACTCAATTTGGCTGCCAAAAGTTCCAAATTTGTTGCTGTGCATGTATTTTTTAGATGGTGGGTTGTGTGTACATACTGAATAAGACAGTTTGGGGCAACTTTAATTATCATACAATCATCCGGAGGTGAAATCATTGTTCTAGCTCAGTTTTCACTGTTTTTTGGCCACAATTGGCTGTGTTTGTTGCAAGGTTAGTTCTTCATTTAACTCAACTTTGGCATCTGGTTTCTCTGATGTAGCTTTGCAACCTGCATCAAGTATTATTGCTGTTTTCTGTGCAAGATGTGCACAGTGTTTTGTTTTTCAGGTGTGGATCTTTCTGCATTTCAGGTTTGAGGTTCTTTGGTTCTCAGTAGTCTGCTATTGGCTACTGTCTTGACTTGTTAAGTAGTCAAGAAGTGTGTTGGAAGGGGTATAGTAACAGTCTCTAATTTTCTGTAGGAAATAAATCTCACCTGGTATTTTCTCAATGAGACAGGGGTTTTTCTCTCAAGTTATACTCCAACTCCCTTGGTCATGGCCTAGAGCTAGTACTACAGTATTGTCTACAATGGTCAACATAACCAATAAACATACCATTAAGACCTGTATTCTCAAATTTAATATGCCTTAATACAGATGATACATAGTAAATCACATCAGAACCAAAAGATTCAAAATTTGAGTAGTTGGAATGGGTTTTGTTCCATAAATTAAATAAAGATTGATTGGTGGGTAAGTTTAAATATGGAGTATGGTTGAGTAAATATGTAACTGTGTTGATAGCTTCAGCCAACCAGGTTCCATCAAGTCTGCTTTGAGTTAGTAGACTTCTTTCCTTTTCAACTAATGTTTGATTACCTTGTTCAGCTATAGGATTTTGTCTAGGAGTATATGAAGCAGTAAGTAAATGTTGAATAACATTATCTAAAAGAAAGTTTTCAAATTTAAAACTGGTAAATTTTCCACCATTATCTGAAATAAATAGTTTAATTTTCTTCTCTGTATCATTTTTAAACAGAGTTTTATATTGTTTATAATAAGTAAAAGCTTCTGATTTATAAGTAAGAAAATAAACATGGAAATATTTAGATAAATTATCTACAATCTGATAGAAGTAAAGTTTAATCCCTTTAAACATGGGCTTAATGGGACCACATAGGTCTATAGAAATAGTATCTAATAAGGAGTGAGGTTTTGAAAAGGAACCAATAAAAGGTAATGTATGGGATTTAGAAAAATTAAATGATTGAAAAGTAAAATTAGATAAAGCTAGTTTTGGATAAAAAAACTTTAATACTTTATTTTTAGGATGTCCAGATTTATGATGAATCAGAGCAATATCATTAATGTTATGATTAGTAGCGGAATATTATCATTGAAGGTAAAACTTAAAACATTTCCTCAAGAGGATAATTTAAAAATAGTTTCATTTAGATATTTTAATAAAAAAAATCCATTATCATTACAGATACTCCATCCATTTTAAAGCACATCCAATGCTGAGATAAATGTAGTTTTAATTGATGGTATATAGAGTCCATTAATATTGAGTTTTTGTTCATTATTGGTTGTAGAGAAAACAATGCCTTGTCCAAGGGCATTAAGATGTTCTCCATCAGCCATAATTAAGGTAATATCAGTAGATGATAAATAAATAAATAAGGATTTGTCATTAATTAATGAATATGAAGTGCCACTGTCCAATATGGCCATTTATTTTGAGAAACTTCCAGTGGTAACTGTTAAAACTTTAGATTTTGCCTCTTTGTCTTTGCATTGTTTAAGAAATTAATTTCTCTTTTCAGGATGTAATTGAAAACAGGTACTTTCAGGATGAGAAGAAAGGGGATTATGACATCCTTTAGTGCACCACAACTTTCTCTATTTGGATTTTTAAATGTCCACATTAAAAAAATACCCTGAAGTAGAAGGGTTGGAATGTATTCTTTGAGTAACTGCAGATTCAATTTTATCAAATACTTGTTCAGCAGTTGGTAAAATATTGGTTGTTTCATGATTGTTGTACATAAACTGAGAAATAGATTGATATGACTTGGGTAATTTGTCCAAAAGATAATAAGCAAAAATACACATAAAAGTGTCATTTGTAAAAAAATCAAGTGAAACTTCTTTAAGTGAAAAAATGGCTCCTCAAAAATAATCAAAAGTACCCAAATTATTACGCTTGTTAAATTCAATTTTAAATAGTTGGGTGATAAAATTTGAACAATTAGGAACAGTGGTTGAAGTGTAATTATTTTTAATCAATTTAAATAGTCCAGAAGGATCTATTCTATTATTGTTAACTACAAAATTTTGATGATTGGGTCTGTCCAGGAACATCATAAATATAGTATCAGTCTGACATTGTTGTAAATGATAAGTATCCTTTAGTTCTGGATTGAAAGGCTCAGTAAAAATTTCATTGAGAAAATAATTGAGATTTCAAACTTTGAGAGCATATTTGATATCAATTTTCCAAGTAGCATACTTCTTGTCTGTTAATTTATTGACACCTTTGATTTTGGAGAAATTAGTATTATCTAAGGTGCTAAGACAAAGCATTGGAATATATAGCAGTATTAGTAGTTTATTGAGAAGAAGGTTCAGAGGACGCTGTTGAAATAGGAGTGGAAATTCTTAAGTTGTTGAAAATTGGTTATTGATTTAATGGAGGCTGGACCCATAACCCTGCAAATACTTAAGAATAATAATAATATTAGTTTAAGTAGTATGAATGGACTGGAAACTGAGAAAATTGGAAAACAAAGAGGAATGGACTGGATAATGAACTGAGAACTGACTGAAAAAGAATTAAAGTTATAAGATATTGATAATTGGATGCTGCATAGAGTAAAAATCCAAGCATCCTTTATAGTAAACAGTTCAGTATAAAGAGATTGGATGGAAATTGAGAATAGTAAAATTAAACTGTAATAGACCCTTAAGAGTAGAGAGAGATTAAAATAATTAAGTTAAAATAAAAGAAAAATCAAAAATGATGAGGAATAATTGGAAAAAATTTACTATTAGATAAATAAAAAGAAAATATAACAAGCAATAAAGAATTATATATCAATAAATTAACTAGAGAAAAAAGCTGAGGGGTTAAAAACCAGTACTCATAATATTTTATTATGTTTTATTTCTTTAAAGAAATAATCTTAAATGCTACAGAATTCTCTGAATATGTCAGTCAGGCTGCTAGACTTACTTAGTAAAATAATTAATTATTTACTGAGATGAAGCCATGCCTTTTTTCTTTTTTCTTATTAATTATATTATATTTACTTTAAAATTACTTGTAATAAATTAACTAATTACAATGAGTAAATTTAAGTAAATATTTAAATTGATGTCCCTTACATTTTTATTCCCTAAAACCGTTCTCAATGAAAGGTTAAAAAAGATAAAAATATACTAATACTAAGATTGATAAAAATTAAAATTAGTTTATTTAAAATACTAAAATTATATTAAATTCTAAAAATTGGAAAAAACAAATTGTTTTGTACTAAGTTTGAAATTTAAAGTGAACTTTAAAATATATCAAAAAAATTTTATAAATACTTTAAAATATGTTATTGATGAATCTTTTTAGTACTCTCTGTTATTTGTAATTTTTTATTTTGGGAGTATATTTTCTCTCACACCCTTGTATGTAGTCTTCTTAAATCCATGTGCTCTCTCTCATTTTTTCCTATAAAAGGCCTTCCACTTTGTGCAGTTTTGATTCATTCCTTATTACTTACAATTCATTATATAAAACCAAAATCATTTCTATTACTACTACTTCTGCTTTAGTACTTACATTTAGATAAATATAAATCCCATAAGTAATAATAATATTATTTCTTTACCTTTTAATAGAGTAATTAATCATAAAATATAAAAACTATGTACCCATTTTGAAATCTTTAAGTTTTTTTCGGCCGGTCGTCTAGAAGGAGAAGAAGGAGAAGCAAGATAGAGAGGAGGAAGGCAAGATAATATAAAAAGGTAAAGTAATAAAAAAAATATATGTATTTTAAAAGAGAAGGTGACAAGAATTGCTTGGGGACTTTGACAAAATATTAAGGGTTTTTAAATTATAATATAATTATTTAACTAGTAGTTACTTTTAATGCGGGGCAGTCAATAATAATTATTATTAGACTTAAAGAAACCTAGGAGTATTTATATACTTTTTAATTTAGATTACTAATATTAATAAAGGTATAATAAATGAAATAAAATAGAATTGAGTTGAGTGAAAAAATTAATGATCCAGCTACAGGGAATTATCCAAAGCCTTTTATAGGCAAAGAACCCTCTGAAGCCTCACAAATGAGTACTTACAAAAGAGTAATAAAATGAAACAAGAAGATAAAAGAATAGAACTAAACATAGAGATTGAGAGAAAAACATGAGACAATAAACTAAACCCATGAGTAAGTAACCAATTTTCCCACCATAACTTCCCAAGACAATTAATTAAAATAATTAGTAACCAAGTAAGTCTGAAACATTAGAACAGTGTGTAAAATAATCCAAAACAGAAATTATAGTAACATGTAAAGGGTTTAAGTAAAACAAATAGAATTATTTTCATGCCCAAAATTCATGTAATCAATTCAATCCAGTTTAAAGCAATTTTAATTAATTGTTTTAACTATGTAATTAATTCAATGATTAGTTTAAATGAAACATATAATTAATTTAATGATATTTGTAATTTAAAGTGGGGATTTTAATACTATGTTATTAAATAAGTGTTATAGTTTATTTAATAACTTTTCTGACACAATTAAGGGTCAAGAAATCGCCCAATATTATTGTTTAATAATATATGAAAAGTTTTATTTAATATATAAATTTAATTAATTAATTTAATTACATTATAAGTCAATTTTACACATATAATTATAATATATGTTTGTCATTAATTGATTATTAATTTATAATTATTAAATACATACAAATGCGCCATTATTTGAAGAATATAAAATATATTATGGTTAATTTAAAAGTATAAATAATATCTATAAAAATAAAATTAATAAGATACTTATATAATTTTATTATGCAATAAAATATTAATTTATATACATCAAATGCAATTCTTACGCCCTCTTTCAGGTCCAATAAGTCAACATATGATTTACAGGCTCCTGGTATAGCCTGCCTGACACTCCCTCACTCTAAAAAAAACAATAAAAAAAATCCTAAGATTTTTTCTTTTTGTACTTTTTTAACAGAGTAGGAAGATTTGAAATCTCCTTGCCAGGTATCCATGCATCATGTTTAGATGATTTGTTCTTATATCTAAATAAATATTAAGTACCTCTTTCAGAAGTGATAATTCTATCATTGAGAATCTTATCAATTTCTGCAGTTTTTGTGACTTCCTGAGGGTTTTTCTTAGGTCTTCCCCTTCTTTTGGGAAATAAGTCACTTTTGGAAGTATAAGACTTAAGCAAAGAAATGGGAAAAACAGGATGTTTTCTATCATATGGAGAATAAAATACAAATTCTACTGCATTATCTCCAACCATTCTTTTAACAACAAATGGTCCTACAAAAGGATCTTTTAATTTGTTGTTACCTATTAAATTGAAATGGACAGTAGATCTCAACACTTCATCACCCTTGTTAAATGTGTATTCTTTATGTGATTTATCCCATCTTTTCTTTTCATATTCGAATTCTTTATCAATACAGCTTTGAGCATGTTTTCTCCATAGCTGTTGCATTTGCATAAAAGATTTTACACCAGGGTTTAGTTCCAACTTAGGTAGTTTATTATTGAGAATCTGAGCAGGAGTGTTTGGGACATAACCTAACCAAAGCTCAAAAGGATTTTTCTCAGTGACAGAATAAACAGTGCTATTATATGCAAATTCAAGACCAGGCAATAGAGTGACCAAGCCATGAGTAAATCTGTCATTGTCTTTATATTCTAATCCAAAGGCACAATACCTTCTAATCATATCTTCCAGAGTTTGAATCATTCTTTCAGCTAGACCATCAGTCTGAGGATGGTGAGCTGTAGACAACTTTAACTCACAGCCACAAATATCCATCAAAGAGGTCCAAAACTCAGAAGTAAATTTTGGATCTCTATCAGAGATAATGGCTTTTGGAAATCCAATAATATTAAACATGTAAGACCACCATAAGAAAGATAATTCTTTTGTGGATACATCTTTGTGGGTAGGAATAAACTTGCACATTTTTGTGAATCTATCTACTATTACCCAAAAAGAGTTATAACTGTCTTTACCTGCTACAGGAATACCAGTGAAAAAATCCATGTTAATTATTTGCCAAGGAGCATCAGGAGCTTCAATATGTTGTAATAACCCTGCTCTTTTACCTGTCAACCATTTAGATTTCTGGCAGGAATCACAAGATTCAACATATAATTTTGTATCTTCAGACATATTAGCCCACCAAGCAGTGTTTTTGATTCTAATTAATGTTTTTTCAAGATCAAAATGACCAGCTAATATGTCATCATGAAAAAGTTTGAGGATAGTTTCTTTCATAGAAGGAGGAATTACAATTACATTAGTAAGCTTTCTTCTATAATATATATAGCCATCCTCAATAGAAAACTTTCCTTTAATCAAAGAATTTTGATACTTTGCAGGAAGAGTTTTAATCAATGCTTGAATTGAAGCATTCTTAGGATCATTTAAGATAGTAACTAATTTTTTTAAATCAGAATCCATATCATATGAATCCAGTATTAATTGTAATAACTATTCTTCCTTATCAACTATAAATATACCATTGATATGAACAGAATCATCATCAGGTACATAAGCAGGATTGGAATCATTATTTAGCAGAGGAAATCTGGACAGAATATCAACATTGGTGTGAACATTTTCAGCCTTATGGATAATTGTCATCTGTCCTCTGTATTCTTGAACAGAAAGTTGCCACCTGAACATATGTCTATTAACTATTTTTAGGTTTAAGAGGGACTTCACAGTACTACAGTCAGTTACTGTCAGCCTAAATATCCTTAGGACAGAGTATTTCTTATGCTTAAAATAAGATAACCTTAACTAGATTAAGCTTATATCTTAAAAATAAGGTTAAAATAATAATATATATTATTTTATTATATATATATATAATTATTATTCTATTATATAATTTATAATAATTTAAATAGCTTATCCATGGCCTAATAATACTTATTAAGGTGTTAATGGAGTCATAATATACTTATCTTAAGTGATATGAAGTAATTATTGACATACATAAGCTTATATGTATACATAAATCTCATATTCAGTGAAATATGCAGTATATTATGTATATTTAGGTATATAAGTGGGTTTTAGCCCCTTAATAGCCTATAACCATTGTTTTTCTGCTTATTTTAGGTCATATGGACGGAATCAGTGGACTCACAACGCCTACAGAAGCATAGACACCTATATCAGGCGCATACACCCAGTTTGGACAACTAAAATTACTTCCTTGGATGGTTATTCACGGATTTATGGGTTGTAAAGATGTTTTTGGGTTAATGTGGATGCTTGGGGATGTTATTGGGGGCTTGGAAATTTTATTTGTTTCCTTTATATGCTTTTAGTTTCATTAAATCTCTTTTTGATCATTTATTTTACCTGTTTCTTTATGGTATCCGCTTTTATCTGGGTTTTCTATTTATGGTATGACTCTGTAATATTATTAATAGTGATGGAGGGTCCTTACTGGAGGTCTGGGTGTTGAAACTGCTTGAAGTGGACGCCATGGGGAGGTGATGGGCCCTCACAGTGCTGTAATTGCTGGGGATAGCAGTGACATCATCTGGATTGAAGGTCTGTGCACTCCAGTGGATTTGGGTATAAGTAAGGAGGGATTTTGACGGTTTATTATAATCATTCAATTACTACACTTCAAACAAACACTACAATACAATTATTAGTATTCAGAAATATATTATAAAGCCCTTATAAATTGATATTATCTTTATAAAAGCTATAACTATATTTTATTCTTCTATTTTCCACCACTAGCACGCATTTAAATCCAAGTATTGTGAGTTTTATTTGAGTATAACTATTCTATTAGTCTTCCCCTGAGGTTTAATCACTAAATCATTTATTAATAAGTAGTAGGACCATAAAATAACACTATTATATCATACTTATATACTAGACTGTACTGACAATTGGGGGTCTTTCCTTATATTTTACTTATTATTTAGTATAAGCCTTGGGACATGACTTTTACCATAGTACAACTCAAAATTAACCAAATATTTGGGTCTGCTGCATATTAGTGGGTCATCATAACTCATTGATTGCGGAAAAGAACCCTTATAATAATTGTACTAATTTTTTATCATAAAAATTAGATATTTGCAGTAGTAACTGTACCCAATATAAACCCAATTTCACTTGGTATTTGGACACCAATATAACACCCAATTAAATTGGTATTTGGCTAAAGCTTGGTAAGCTGATTATTCACCCTTATAGAGGTCTAGTTAAACTTATTATTGTATTTTTAACAGATTTTTTCGAATTTTTCTTATATTTTATTTAAATAAATAAAGATATAAATTCAGGGTAAGCTTCATTGCTTTTTTATTAGTAATATAATTACTAATATCTTTTGTCTACTGATTCCATAGAGTTTTTTCCTTTTGTAGACGTAAAATATTGTTATTCTGAACAATATGAGTGCTCCCCAGGATAGTGTAAGTGAACAGCCTGCTTATAATACCAGGTCTAAAGCTAACAAAAACTTTCCAGGACATCACCATGGAGGGACAACAGTAACCCCAGCCAGAAAGCATGAGTATAGAGGAAAAGGACGCCTTCTTAAAAAAGATAACTATAAAAAAGATGTCTCCTCCTCTTCAGGATCAACTGTCCCACCTGGCCAAACAGGTTCTGAAGTTGGAGGAATCAAAATCTCTCATGTTCAAAGAAGTAGAGCAGTTGCAAAACAATTGCAAGGTAGGATTTCAGCAGATGAATCACGCAATGGCAGAATTAAAGGGAGGCCAGCCCAGTCAATCAAATCAGCAACCCCCTACCCAAGGAGGGTCCACTCACTCCCAGGAGAAAATCCTGGTAGACAAATGGAAATGGGACTGGTTTCACCAACAGTGGACAAGCCACAGTTGCAACAGGGATCCACCCCCTCATCTGACTTCCTCAGCTCACCCTTACAAGGGAAAAAAGCGCCAAAAATCAGGACTGGCAACCATCCCTTGGTAAGTAACTTACCCTCTCAGATTAGACATAATACTGATAATTACAATATAGGTAATTCTATTGATGTTAAATCTGTACAAAAAATAGAGGAGGATTTAAGAAATTTAGGTTTTAGAGTAGATACACCTGACTTGTCTTTTGTCCATAATAACAGTACTATATACAATGATAATACAGTTAATCCTCAGTTTCAACCACCTACTAGTGAGATGAGAAGTTCACAGGAGAGTGAGAGAATTGAAAAGGAGGACATGGAATATTTTAACAATAATCCAACTGTCCATAGAATTGTTTCAGCATTGTGGAATAGAATGACTGATTGTGAGGAACAGACAGTTAAGCTCACTAGTGATACAATTTCATCCTTAACATTGAACATTTCTCAATTAGCAACACGTAATAAAGAATTAGAGAAAGAACATTTGTCTCTAACTCTTAAATATGATTCATTGAGTAATAAATATAATGACCTTTCAAACAAATTTTGTGAGTTAGAAAAATTATATGAAACACACTTATTAAAGACTGAATCAAGAACAAAGTTATCTTTTGCACAGACAAATCAAAGTGTCTCTGAGCTGCTACAAAGATTAACTAAAGTTGAGATTGAAACTGCCAATCTACTGATGAACCAGGATAATCATAAGTATAATCAATATAATAATAATCCTTTCATTGGCAAAAGTGAATCTCATTCCTTCCCTGTACCACCACAATTAAAACCATCTGGTGGTAGTGTCAAATCTGAAAATGTAAGTCACAAATCCGTGCAGGAAGAAATACAAGACCATTTATCAAAAGTGAATGAGTTGTTGAATTTACCTAAGATTAGTGAGATAAAATCCAATCAGAAGAACTGGCCTAAGATAGATCAGTACCCAACTTATGATGGGGAAGCCAGCTCTGATTGGCAACATTTTATTCAAAGAATTGACAACTTGAAATTCTCATATAAGTTACCAGATGAAGAGATAACATCAAAATTAATTTCTTTATTTAAGGATGTTGCTTTATTATGGTTTGAAGCTGTCTTAAGTGAGGGTAGAGACTACTCTTGGGCTGAATGGAAACAACTTATTGAAAAACAATTTGGAGGTTCTAAATTCAGGCTTACTCAGCAAAGACTGTATGAGAAGACTAGGTATAATCCGTTGAATGGTGACAAACCTATGGTATTTTTAATGAATTTAAACAAAATATTAAAAGCCATTGAGCCTCATATGGATTTTAACTTATGGAAAGATAAGATAATATACAAATTACCTATATCTGTCAGAGAAATTGTTGTAGCTAGAACATTAAATGTTACTGAATATTCTGACTTTATTAATATTTGCAATGAAATATTAGTGAACCATAAGTATGAATCAAGGTATTCCACTTATAAGCAAAATGTAGAACCTGTAAAAACTCAGAATTCAAAAACACTTCAGGAGAAGCAGAAAAAACCTACTGCACCTGTAGTACCTAAAAATTATGAAACAAATACTTGTTATAAGTGTAACAAACCTTGGGTTAAAGGTCACAAATGTGAGGAAAACATAAATATTGTTGAAAATCAACATGAATCAGAAAATGAAGTAGAAAAGAGTAATGATTCAAGTGATTATGACAGTAATATCTCATATAGTGATGAAAATGAAGTCTGTATGTTGGAAGATGATTTGTCCATCTTTTACAATCCAATATTAAATATAGACTCAAATGAATCTTTAATGAATTTTGAGGATGTTAAAATCATTAAGGATATATAAGAAGATATTGTGCTTTTGGTCTTAACTTTAAAGACAATGACAAATTCACGCATGATTGGGTGAAACCTTATCCCAGGTTTAGAATTTGCATATAATAGTACAGTACATTCTGTCACTGGCAAAAAGCCATTTGAGTTATGGTTGGGTTATGTACCTAATACCCCTGCTAAAACTCTTAATAAGTTACCTAGATTGGATATTCATCCAGGTACTAAATCTTTTCTTCAGATGCAGGAATTATGCAGAAAACATGCTCAAGAATGTATAAATAAGGCTTTTGAGTATGAAAAGAAAAGATGGGATAAAGCCCATAAAGAACAAATGTTCAAAGAGGGTGATGAAGTCCTTATTTCAACGCTACATTTCAATTTAAATGGTAATGTTAAATTGAAGGATCCATTCATTGGACCATTTGTAGTTAAAAAGATGGTTGGTAATAATGCTGTTGAGGTTATTCTATATGCACCTTATGATAGAAAACATCCAGTATTTCCTATTTCTCTTATAAAAACATACCATTCTAATGATACTGCTCTCTTTCCAAGAAGATCAGGAAGGCAT
This sequence comes from Hemileia vastatrix, assembly GCA_030280995.1. Classification (NCBI taxonomy): domain Eukaryota; kingdom Fungi; phylum Basidiomycota; class Pucciniomycetes; order Pucciniales; family Zaghouaniaceae; genus Hemileia; species Hemileia vastatrix. The sequence goes on along the minus strand of JASXTE010000014.1, from coordinate 28,276,720 downwards.
AAACAGCAACCTGAAGAAATAGTGGAAAAAGCAGAAATTGAAAAGATACTTAAAAAGAGACACCTTACAAAAGAAAAGAGAGTTGAGTATCTATTAAGATTTAAAAATAAATCAAGTGAATATGACCAGTGGATTCCAGAAAATGAAATCTCTGATCTTAAAAATCTCTTGAAAAAATTTAAATCTAAATAATACTGTTCATTCAGTATATGTATTATAAAAATTATTTTTTATTTTATTATTTCATTCCTTAAGATTAATTAAAATGTCTTAACATTTTTTTTTATTGTTTTTTTTGGGGTGAGGGAGTGTCAGCCTAAATATCCTTAGGACAGAGTATTTCTTATGCTTAAAATAAGATAACCTTAACTAGATTAAGCTTATATCTTAAAAATAAGGTTAAAATAATAATATATATTATTTTATTATATATATATATAATTATTATTCTATTATATAATTTATAATAGTTTAAATAGCTCATCCATGGCCTAATAATACTTATTAAGGTGTTAATGGAGTCATAGTATACTTATCTTAAGTGATATGAAGTAATTATTGACATACATAAGCTTATATGTATACATAAATCTCATATTCAGTGAAATATGCAGTATATTATGTATATTTAGGTATATAAGTGGGTTTTAGCCCCTTAATAGCCTATAACCTTTGTTTTTCTGCTTATTTTAGGTCATATGGACGAAATCAGTGGACTCACAACACCTACAGAAGCATAGACACCTATATCAGGCGCATACACCCAGTTTGGACAACTAAAATTACTTCCTTGGATGGTTATTCACGGATTTATGGGTTGTAAAGATGTTTTTGGGTTAATGTGGATGCTTGGGGATGTTATTGGGGGCTTGGACATTTTATTTGTTTCCTTTATATGCTTTTAGTTTCATTAAATCTCTTTTTGATCATTTATTTTACCTGTTTCTTTATGGTATCCGCTTTTATCTGGGTTTTCTATTTATGGTATGACTCTGTGTTATTATTAATAGTGATGGAGGGTCCTTACTGGAGGTCTGGGTGTTGAAACTGCTTGAAGTGGACGCCATGGGGAGGTGATGGGCCCTCACAGTGCTGTAATTGCTGGGGATAGCAGTGACATGATCTGGATTGAAGGTCTGTGCACTCCAGTGGATTTGGGTATAAGTAAGGAGGGATTTTGACGGTTTACTATAATCATTCAATTACTACACTTCAAACAAACACTACAATACAATTATTAGTATTCAGAAATATATTATAAAGCCCTTATAAATTGATATTATCTTTATAAAAGCTATAACTATATTTTATTCTTCTATTTTCCACCACTAGCACGCATTTAAATCCAAGTATTGTGAGTTTTATTTGAGTATAACTATTCTATTAGTCTTCCCCTGAGGTTTAATCACTAAATCATTTATTAATAAGTAGTAGGACCATAAAATAACACTATTATATCATACTTATATACTAGACTGTACTGACAGTTACCAATTCAAAATTTTGGTCATCTAGATAGTAATGAAGCTTCTCAAGAGCCCAAACAACTGCTAAGCACTCTAATTGAGTGGCACCATATTTCAATTCACTATTTCTTAAGGTTCTTGAAATATAACAAATAAAAACCTCTGATGATTTATCCTTAATAATTTGTTTCAGGTGGAGGGCAGCACCCAGACCAACAAAGCTAGCATCTGTATGCAGGAAAAATGGTTTGTTAAAATCTGGAAGAGCTAAGATAGGGGCTGTCATTTAAGCAAAATTTTAATGTATCAAAAGCTTTTTGAAAGTCAATATTCCAGATGAATGCAACATCTTTCCTGCTTAGTTTGGTAAGAGGCAAGGCTATGACCTGATAATTTTTAATATATTGTCTATAATAGCCACACATACCCAAAAAACTTTGGATTTCTCTTACAGAAGTTGGTGCTTTCACATTTTGAATTTCAGCAACTTTGTTGTGGTCTACACAAATTTGTAGGCCTGACACAACATGGCCAAGGACTTTCAAAGATTGAAAACCAAATTTACACTTTTTTAAGGACATGGTCATATTGATTTCATCCATTTTTTGGAAAACCCTATTTAAATGAACCATATGTTCATCAAAAGTTTTAGAAAAAACCATGATATCATCAATATACACCATGAGCCATCCCTCAATTATTTCCTGATGGAGAGTGTTATCCATGACTTTTTTAAAAACCTGAAGGGGAATTTTTAGGGACAAATGGCATTCTAACATACTTATATATTCCCATATGAGTAGCAATAAGCAAAGATTTTTGAGAATTTTTCTCATCTGGAACTTGATGATACCCTTTATTACCATCCAGACAACTAATAAATTCTGCACCTTGCAAGGTAGCATGTATTGAATTAATTCTGGGTAAAGGATAAATATCATCAACAGTATAAGTGTTTAATGCTCTGTAATCTTCACATAATCTAGCCTTATATTTTTCATAAGAAAATAAGACTGGGGAGATGACAAAATATTTGGGGGTGACATCCACTTTCTCAATGATATTCATTTTCAATAATGTGGCAATATTATCTTCAATGTCCTTTCTTTTTGTTGGAGAAGCAGGATATGGTTTTTTCTTAAAACTAGGAGGAATATCACTCAAGTTACAGGATAAGGTAATTATCATTTCTTCCTGAACACTTCCTAAGACATGAGAGCCATGAGCAAAAGCCATAGGAAAGGAGGTAATTGAGGCAATAATAGAATCCTTTTGTTTACTAGTTAACTTATAAACAAAAGAAGCAGTATTTATTTCATTTAATAAATCATCCATTTCAATTGTTGTTCTACATTTACACTGGATCAGTGAGTTACAAGACTTTAACAGATTCCCAGAAGGTTTTCTAGGGGAGGAAATTTTAAATTTTCTTTTGCCATTCAATCCCAAGGTGAAGCAATTATTTGCTGGGTCCAATCTCACACCAAACATGGTCAAAATATCTATACCCATAATAAACCAATTGCTTAAATTATCATTTTTCATGACAACAAATTCACAAATAGCTCTGACAAAACCACCATTATATTTGAAGAATACTGAGGTTTTCTTTTTGCCTAAAGGAGTTAAGGTAGAACCATACCCTCTCCATTTTTCAGAATTTATAGGTAATAATTTACTCAAATAATCCTTATCTACTGAAGCTAAAGCTCTTTCAGAAACTACACTTCCTCCAGCACCAGAGTCAAGAACTATATCAACATTTTTACCATTAATGATAACAGGTGCTTTCAAAGGGGTTATGGCTATAGAATTGTTAGTAATATCTTTAATTATTTCAGCATTTTCCACTGAAGATAAATCCAATACACATTCTTCAGATATATTATCTAAATAATAGACATCCTGTTCCAACATTAAAACATCTTTAAAAGAGTCATTTTCATAGGAGATATTACTTTCACAGTCTCTAGAAGAATTATTGATATCCATTTCAGCCTCATCAGTGTCTTCATTTTGTTCAACAAGATGAATTTTCTTGTCACAAACATGACCCTTTTGCCATGGTTTGTTACATTTATAATAAGTATTTGTTGCATATTTTTTAGGTGCAACTGGGGAAGAGGGTTTACCAGATTTTTCTTGGGGCTATGTAGAGTGTTTATTTTGATCATGATAAGATTTACCAAGGTAATTCTTTGGTTCAAATCTATGGTTGAGTAGTGCCTCATTACAGATTTCAATGAAAGAAGAATTTTCCCTTACATCCTCAGTTCTAGCTAAAATTAAATATCTAAGAGAATTCAGTAATTTATACAAGATTTTATCTCTCCAAATATCATAATCCATCTTTGGATCAATTGCTCTCAGGATTTTTGTTACTTTCATAGGAAAAACAATGGGTTTTTCAACAGAGGAGGATACATATCTAGTATTCTCATAAAGTCTTTGCTGAGCCAACCTGAATTTTGAACCACCAAACTGATTCTCAATCAAGGATTTTCAATCATTCTATGTATAATGATTGTTATCTAAAAGAACAGATTCATACCACATCAAGGCTACATTGGAAAATAAAGAAATTAGCTTAGAAACAATTTCCTCTTCAGGTAGTTTATAAGATCTCTTTAAATTATCAATTCATTGGATAAAGTGTTGCCAATTAGATGAAGAATCACCATCAAAGGTAGGATATTGGTCCAATTTAGGCCAATTTTTCTGACTACTGGGGTGGTCCATCCTTTGGGTTGAATTATTTATCATTAATAATTCCTGAAGCTTAGCCAGGTGTTCAGAAATTTCATTATTTACAGAAACAGCTGGTACATGACCATCACAAGATTTTTTTCTAGTAGCAAAAGATTTTACAGACTCATTGTCAGTTTGTTTAATGGCTGAAATATGAGGAAGAAAGGAGGAACTCTGTTCAGGTTCTTTTCCTTTATTTTTATGCAGCTTATGGGCAGCATTCTCATTTATACCATATTTATTGATGGTTAACTTTGACAATTTTTCCTGAAGGTCAGACACATAGTTTCTTATCCTTGGAATTTCAGACATCTGGTCATTTACTTTTGCAAGAGATAAAACATTTCTGTCCTCAGAAACTATGTTTTTGGCACTCAGTGCATGGAAATTATTTTTTAGCTTTTAAAACTCATTTTGTAGAGAGTTAATTTCACTTTTTAATGAATAATTTTCCTGAATAAGGGGTTTCAATTCACTCAAGGTTTTATGCAGATTGATAATCTTATCTGAGATAGATCTATGGTCACTCCTTATTTGTTTTTGTTGGCTAAGAACAATATTCAAGGTTTCTTTGATTTTAAAATAAGCTGTATCTTGTACAGAAGAACTTACTTTACAATTCAAGTGAAAATTAGTTAATCTATCACTCTCATGTATTAACACATCTCTTAAATGTTTATCTTTCACAAAATTAAAATCAAGGGTATCTTTCAATATTTCTTCAGAAGTTTTCTCAATTAAAGTATAGACTTCAGGGTAAACAGAATCATTCTTAATTGCAAGAGAAGGATTAATTAAAGAAGTAGAAGTCAAATGTAAAGGTTCATCAAATGATAATTTGCTAATTACATCATTGGGGCTACTCATTAAAGGAAGTTGTCTTTTTAAGGGTTTAACTGTTCTTTCACCAGGATCCACAATATTACCTGAAGAAGATTTGTTATTATACATACCAACATGTTTATCAAATAAATTACTCACCATGGAAAGGGCGGAAACTTCACCTGTGCCTTCTTTCTTCTGCCTCCCTGATAAGGATGGGGCTGAGGAGATGGATGGTAGGTTGGTGTCCTGGATGGGCCAGGGTGTTGAGCTGTTAGTTGCTGAACATTCTGTTGGTAATTGCTCATCAAGTAATCCCATTTCCACTGCTCCGCCTGCAGAGTGCTTTGATTTTGTGTGAAGGAGCTGGGTACCTAATTGGGCTGAGGTTGAGGCTGAGACTGGGAGGCTGGGAAATGAGGAGGTTGGGCCTGATTGGGATTTAATAACTCCTGAATCTGCTTCCAGAGTGTGTCTACCCTTGCCTTGTACTTCATGCTTTCTGTTTTTAGTTCTTTAATGTGACTGGACAGATTGTTTACTTGTTGGGTTAGAGGTATCTTTTTTATTTTTATACCTTTGAGTGGATTGTCCTGATTTATTAGAGGTTTTACTTTTTTCAGAGGTGTTTGGTGAGGGGTGTTTGTCACTTCTCCTTCCATTTCCACGTCCTGAAGGTTTTTTGTCAGCTGAATAATTTTTGTAAGTTAATTTAGAAGAACCTACAGATTCAGTGTCAACATCCACTTAAATCTCATCCACATGTAAGTTATCCATGCTGTTTGCCAAACTACTAGACATTTAAACTGTGAAAGAAGAATCAACATTATATTAATTATTCAGATTATTAATTTCAAAATAAATATAATTTATTGAATTTTTAACAAAACAAAAAAATTTAAATTTTTATCAAAAATCAATTAATTAACAAAAAATGTAATACAAATAAATGTAATTACAATTATTTATTAAGAATTAACAGTAATTAAAATTGGACCAACCAACAAAGGTTTTATAAGTCAACCAAAATAATTAATACCAAAAATTAATATAATGGTAATATTGGGACTAAGTACTGAGTACTATTATGGTCAACAAATAAATAAAAAAGATTAAATAAATTTAATTAAATAATTTATTAAAAATTAATTGTCTTCTAGGACTAAAAGTGTTACTCTATTATGGTCAACTAGAAAAATAATAATATAAAATTCAATATAAAGAAAACTTTCACTCAGTGAATCAGCAATTAAGCCACAAACACTGTTATTGCAGTAAAAATATAATAATATGAGTGAGAGGTGAAAAGGTGAACTTACTAAAGTGATCGTAAAATCACTTCAAAATAATATATAATTTAATATAATATAACCCAAAACAATCAAACCCAAGTTTGAAACATGGTTGCGGCAAACTTTTACTTTTTTGGTTTGGGTGGTCCATGCCTTATGTCGTTTGTTGCAAGTATTGCAACCGTTGTGGTTGTTTAGAAAGGCTCTCAATTGTCCACTGGTCTTCTAGAAGGAGAAGAAGGAGAAGGAAGATAGAGAGGAGGAAGGTAAAGTGATAAAAAATATATGTATTTTAAAAGAGAAGGCGATGAGAATTTCTTGGGGACTTTGACAAAAAAGTAAGGGTTTTTAAATTATAATATAATTATTTAACTAGTAGTTACTTTTAATGCGCAGCAATCAATAATAATTATTATTAGACTTAAAGAAACCTAGGAGTATTTATATACTTTTTAATTTAGATTACTAATATTAATAAAGGTATAATAAATGAAATAAAATAGAATTGAGTTGAGTGTAAAAATTAATGATCCAGCTACAGGGAATTATCCAAAGCCTTGTATAGGCAAAGAACCCTCTGAAGCGTCACAAATGAGAACTTACAAAAGAGTAATAAAATGAAACAAGAAGATAAAAGAATAGAACTAAACATAGAGATTGAGAGAAAAACATGAGACAATAAAATAAACCCATGAGTAAGTAACCAATTTTCCCACCATAACTTCCCAAGACAATTAATTAAAATAATTAGTAACCAAGTAAGTCTGAAACATGAGAACAGTGAGCAAAATAATTCAAAACAGACATAATAGTGACATGTAAAGGGTTTAAGTAAAACAAATAGAATTATTTTCATGCCCAAAATTCATGTAATCAATTCAATCCAGTTTAAAGCAGTTTTAATTAATTGTTTTAACTATGTAATTAATTCAATGATTAGTTTAAATGAAACATATAATTAATTTAATGATATTTGTAATTTAAAGTGTGGATTTTAATACTATGTTATTAAATAAGTGTTATAATTTATTTAATAATTTTTCTGACACAATTAAGGGTCAAAAAAGCGCCTAATATTATTGTTTAATAATATATGAAAAGTTTTATTTAATATATAAATTTAATCAAATTATAAGTCAATTTTACACATATAATTATAATATATGTTTGTCATTAATTAATTATTAATATATAATTCTTAAATACTTAAAAATGTGCCATTATTTTTAGAATATAAAATATATAATGCATAATTTAAAAGTATAAATAATATATATAACAATAAAATTAATAAGATACTTATATAATTTTATTATGCAATAAAATATTAATTTATATACATCAAATGCAATCCTTACGCCCTCTATCAGGTCCAATAAATCAACATATCATTTACTGGGCTCTTGGTATAGCCTGGATTACAGTTATCAACATTCACTGCTGTTTGGACTGCCATAAATTCTTCTAGACCATTAGGACCCCTTGACAGAATACCTGTAAAATAATAAAAAAATAAAAAAAAGTGTATAACTTATCATTTTTTAATTATTTTTTTGGGTAGGAGAGTTTCATCCTGTATATCCCCAGGACTGAGTAAAAAGTACTTAAAATCTAGGTTAAGTACATGGACTATACATGGGAACAATAAATTAAAGTACACAAGTTGTATACATAAGTAAAAGTATGATAAAATACAATATATGCCATTATAACACCTTATATACATGCATATATCCACCTATTATAAGTCTTATGTACTTAATATTAAGTTAGAATATTTTAGGGTAATCTTAAGAGCCATAAATATAAGGCTACATAATTTTTAAGTAGACCTTAAGCTGATGTTTTCATTATTTTATGTAAAAATCAATAAATGCACTATAAATCACTTAAAAGTTGAGTATATGAGCTATAAATTTAATAGTATTAAAAATGGGCTTTGAAAGATCAATTTCTCTTAATTTCAAATATTTATTTGGAAACTCATATGCATAAAAAAACACTTTTCAATTTTGGTGTTTTTTATGACAGAAATGGTTTCTGTGCACTGGCCACATACTTCCTTCATTTTTCATATGTGAATAGCTTCATTTAAGCAAATTTAGCTTTTTCACACTATAATTACCCCACATTCTAAGTCCACTGTGGGGAAACATGCTAAAATAGGCAACAGGCACTTTTTTAATATCCTAATTTAATTATAGGTGCATTGACCCTTATTATATGCCCTAATTTCATTCATATCCTCAAGCTTGGTGCTTTAATTAACTACCACACTTAAATTAGCCTAAATTAGTCAAGGATATACCCGTAAAAGTGCCTGCCAAGGACTGCATGTAATTACCCTAAATCTCATGCCTTTTTTTGGGGTTTTAAGTGGTTTCTCATTCAATTTTGGTTATTTTTGAATGTAGATTTCACGTAGTTTAATGTCATTTTAGCCCTATCATTTCTACTTCTAATACCCTATAATATTGAGTAATAATTAGTCTTGATTTTTCCTTTTTAGTCATTTATTTTAATGTATTACACTCATGTACTCTCTTGTTTGCTTATTCTTTATTTTTGATGGTTTATCCCTATTAATGCAGGATATTGGCAGGTGATATCATTCTAATTATGTTACTGGTCTATTTTTGTGTTGTTGTACATGTCTATTATTTGGAAGGAGGCATCATTAAACATGTATATAGCTGGAAAATAAAGGGGTTCATTGGGGAGGTTATTGGATATAAAAAGAGGGGGTTTTTGATCTTGTTTTCTACATTATTTATCATTAAAATCAAACTTATAGCCAATAGAATTACAATATATGTCAATATTAATTATAAAAGTCTATGAATAGAATCTGAATCATTAAACTGATTTTTCTACCAACTATAAGATTGTAAGCCATATATAATTAGTGATATTTGAACTACTGAGACCCTTATATTGAGTTATATTTAAATACTTATTGCATTTGTACTACAGTATTCATATAGGACCATTAAAATCTTCTAGACAACTAAAAGATCAAGCTAGTTCACATCTCTGTTCTTGATCTCAGCGTGACATGAGGTATTTTGAAATGGAATATTTCTAACTTTGAAATATTTAATATTGTCAGCCTGGATATCCCCAGGACTGAGTGTAAAGTACTTAGAAGTTATTTTAAACACATGGACTATACATGGGAGAAATAAATTTGAGTACACAAATAGTATACATAAGTAAATTTATAATAAAATACAAAATATGCCATTATAACACCTTATATACACACATATATCCACCTTTTAAGAGTCTTATGTACTTAATATTAAGTTAGAATATGGTAGGGTATTATTAAGAGCCCTAAATATAAGGATGCATAATTTTTATGTAGACTTAAAGCTGTTGTTTTCATTATTTTACATGAAAAACAAGAAATGTGCTTTAAATCACTTACAAGTTGACTATATGCACTATAAATTTAATGATATTATAAATTTTTGTTGACAGATCAATTTGTCTTAATTTGGGCTATTGATTTGGCTACTCAAATGCATAAAAAACACTTTTCAAATTTGGTGTTTTTTATGCCAAAAATTGGCTTCTGTGTACTGGCCACACACTTCCTGCATTTTTCATGTGTGAATAGCTTCATTTTTAGAAAATTTAGCTTTTCCACACTATAATTACCCCACATTCTATGCCCACTGTGGGGAAACAAGCTAAAATAGGGACAGGCACTTATTTAGTGTCCTAGCTTAATTATAAATTCATTGACCCTTATTATATGCACTATTTTCATTAATAACCTAAAACTTGGTGCTTTAATTAAATACCACTCTTAAATTTTCCTAAATTAGTCAAGGATTTACATGTTCAAGCGCCTGAAAAATACTGCATGTAGTTACCCCACATCTCACACCCTTTTTGGGTTTTCAAGTGGTTTCTCAGTCAATTTTGGTTATTTTTGAATAAGGATTTCACATAGTTTAATGTCTTTATTAGCCCCATAATTTCTACTGTAAATTTTCCTTAGTATTAATCAATAATTAGTTTTAATTTTCCCTTTTAGTCTTTTATTTTAAATGTATTACACGCATATACTCTCTTTTTTGTTTATTCTTTATTTTTGATGGATTACCCCCATTACTTCAGGATTTGGGCAGGGGATATCATTCTAACTATGTTATTGGTCACTCTTTACTATGTTGGAAATGTATATTAGCTGGATTGAGGTGTCGTTAACTGTGTATAGAGCTGGTAAATCAAGGGGTTTGTTGGGGATGCTATTGTGTATAAAAGGAGAGAGTTTTTGGTCTTGTTTTCTACACTCTTTATCATCACAATTAAAAAATATAATCAATACAATTAAAATATATATCAATAGTACTTATAAAGTCTTTGAATAGTATCTGAATTTATTAAATCTATTTTTCTACCAACTATAAGATTTTAACCCATTTATAATTAGTGAGATTAAAATTACTGAGACCCTTATATTGAGTTATATTTAAATACATATTGGATTTGTACTAAAGTATTCATATAGGAACATTAAGATCTTCTAGAAAACTGACCATTAAAGCTATTTCACATCTCTGTACTTGACCTCAGCCTGACAAATATACTGAACCAAAATAGAAAAAAAATAATCTTTCTTATTTCTAAAGAAATAAGACAAGTGAGCTTTTGAATTTTAAAATATAAAAAAGATTTTATTTAAAGAATAGCAGACAAAGTCTCTATATCCTTAATAATTCATCATTAGGTTTTGAGTATTGAGACTTTTTTGTGAATATTAGGTTTTGGTTTTTGATATAAGTGAAATCAATTCTGGAAAAAGACATCAAGGATAATAAAATATTACTGAGGCAAAATGATGATTTTATAGAAGGTATTCTTTTGAAACAGTCAGATATGAAAGTATTGAGACAAAAACAAAAAGGTATTCAGAAATTTCATGACAGCTCAGAATTGATCAAATCCCAAACTTTGAAGTTATCAATTTATTTGAAGCACTAGTCCTCCAGCTCCTGTAGTTTTAGAATAGAAAATTATTGATGTCAATAGAAGATTTTTGATGAGGCCAGATTCACTTTAAAAGGTGTAGATAAGTCTTATAAGTAGTATTAAATTCTGATTAAGATTAAAAGAAGTTTAGGTATAATAATATACTGATCAATACAACTTATTTATAGTTTTAACTGTATTCTATAAATTAGGTACTGTTTTTATATTATTATAGATCACTCAATTTAATGCTATAACTATATATAAATTTTATACATAAATTCCAAATATTTTTATAGATGTTGTATACCAGGTACTAGTAGAAATTCAATAAATATTTTATCTAGACTATTAAGCTATCAGAAATTATCTTATAGGTAGATCTACTTTTTACTATAATAAGGAGCCAGAATGTAATATATATATCTCTTTAATTGTATAATGAAGCTTTTATGGTTAAGATAAAATATTAAATTATGAGGGGGGATAATAATTAAATGGAACACACTTTTCAGTGGACCTGTATCATCTGGTTGTCTAGAAGAAGGAGAAAAAGATGATGAAGAAGAGGGAAAGGAGGAAAGCGAGATTTAAAGGAAATAGTATGGGAAGAAAATAAAAGAGAAGGTAAGAGTAATTTTGAAGGGAGGTAACAACAATTAGAAACTTTGATGATATAAGAGGCAACAATTTTAATGGGGAACCAATAACTTTGTGAGTACTTTCAATTTATCTGCTTAAATACCAATTACTGCCTACTAAAAATTTTAAAGCAACCTTTAATGTATTTAATATAGCAATTAAAAGGGAGGCAAGCCCCACAAATACTTAATATAATAATGTATTGTAAAAAATGATAAGATAATGTAAGTGATGGGGCTAAAGGGGATTACCCAAGGCCTTCATATAGGAAAGGAGACCTCTGATGCGCCACAAATCAGTATCTACAAAATAGTAATAAATTGAAAAAATAAAATTAAAGAATATAAGCAAAATATAGATATTAAGAGAAAAACATGAAACAAATAATAAAACCCATGAGTAAGAGACTAATTTTTCCACCATAGTTTCACAAACCAGTTGATTACAATAATGAGTAACTAAATAACTCAAAACATAAGTGCTGTGAGTAAAATAATCTAAAACAGGTATTACAATGAGATTTAAGTGTTTTAATTGAAACAAATAAAATTATTTTGACACAAAAATTTATGTAATCAATTTAAACTAATATAAAACAGATATAATTAATTGTTTTAACTATTTAATTGGTGAAATAACTAATTTGAGTGAAACAAGTAATTAATTTAATGATCTTGCTAATTTAAAGTGAGATTTTTAATACCCTTTAATTAAATAAGTGTTTTAACTTATTTAATAACTTTTTTGACACAATTATGGGTCAAAAAAAGCATCCAATATTTATGGATAATAACATATGAAAAGTTTTATTTAATATATAAATTTTATTAATTAAGTTTTAATTAAATTATAAGTTAATTTTATCATTACACTTATAATATATGTTTATAAATAGTTAATTTTTAATTTATAAATATTAGATACATAAAAATGCGCCATGATTTATAGAATATGCTATATATTATGTTTTATGTAAGTATATAAATAGTTTACTTAATAATAAAATTAATATAATAATCATTTTACTTATTAATAAAATATTTACATAATTATATTATACAATAGAATATTTTATTTTAAATACATAAAATACATAAATTTATTCCCTCTTATGTTACCAATAAAGTATTATAACATTTTACTGGGCTTCTGAGACAGCCTGGCTGACAGTCCCTCACTCTAAAAAAACAATAAAAAAAATTTTAAGATTTTTTCTTTTTATACTTTTTTAACAGAGTATGAAGGTTAGAAATTTCTTTTCCAGGTATTTATGCATCATGTTTAGATGATTTGTTTTTATATCTCAAAAAATATTCTATACACTTTTTAGAAATGATAATTCTATCATTTAGAATTTTATCAATTTCTGCAGTTTCTGTGACTTCCTGAGGATTCTTCTTAGGTCTTCCCCTTCTTTTGGGAGATAAGTCACTGTTGGAAGTATTAGGTTTAAGAAAGGAAATGAGGAAAACAGGATATTTTATATCATATGAAGAATGCAATAAAACTTCTACTGCATTATCTCCAACTATTCTTTTAACAACAAATGGTCCCCCAAGAGGATTTTTTAATTTTTTTTTCCTTGTAGATTGAAATGGACAGTAGATATCAACACTTCATCTCCCTTGTTAAATGTGTATTTTTTATGGAATTTATCCTATCTTTTCTTTTCATATTCAAATGCCTTATAAATACAGATTTGAGCATGTTTTCTGCATAGCTTTTGCATTTTCATAAAAGACTTTACACCAGGGTGTAGTTCAAAATTTTGTATTTTATTATTGATAATTTGAGCAGGAGTGTTTGGGACATAACCCAGCCAAAGCTAAAAAGGCTTTTTCTCAATTACAGAATGAACAGTGCTATTATAATCAAATTAAAGACCTGGTAATAGAGTAACCCAGTCATGAGTAAATTTGCAATTGTATTTAAATTCTAATCCAAAGGCACAATACATTCTAATAATTTCTTCCAGAGTTTGAATCATTCTTTCAGCTAGACCATCAGTTTGAGGATGGAGAACTGTAGATAATTTCAACTCACAGCCACATATATCCATCAAAGACATCCAAAATTCAGATGTAAATTTGGGGTCTCTATCAGAAATAATGGCTTTTGGAAATCCAACAATATTAAAAATGTATGACCTCCATAAGAAAAGATAGTTCTTTTGTGGATACATTTTTGTGGGTGGAAATTAATTTACACATTTTTTTGAACCTATCCACTATTACCCAACAAGAGTTATAACTGTCTTTACCTGCTACAGGAAGACCAGTGACAATATCAATGTTTATGATTTGCCGAGTAGCATAAGGTGCTTTAAGATGTTTCAACAATCCTGCTCTTTTACCTGTCAATATTTTAGATTTTTAAAAAGAATCACAGAATTCTACATATAATTTAGTTTCCTCAGACATATTAGCACGCCAAGAAGTGTTCTTAATTCTGATTATGGTTTTCTAAAGATCAAAATGTCCTGCCAATATGTTATCATGACAAAGTTTTAAGATGTTTTTTTTCACGGTAGTAGGAATAACAATGACATTTGTAAGTTTTCTCCTTTAATAAATGTAACCATCTTCAATGGAAAACTTTCACTTCCACAAAGCATTTCAGTACTTTTGAGGAAGAGGTTTTATCAATTCTTGAATAGAAGCATTATTTGGATCATTCAAGATTTTAACTAATTTTATTAAATCAGAATCTTGATCATATGAATCCAAAATTAATTAAAATATTTCCTCTTCCATATCAACAATATATATACTATGTATATGTACTGTATCATCTTCAGTTACATAAGCTGGATTGGATACATCATTTGAAAGAGGTGATCTAGAAAATATATCAACATTTGAATGAATATTTACAGCCCTGTGAATAATAGTCATTCTACCTCTGTATTTTTGAACAGCAAGTTGCCACCTTAACATATGTCTATTTGGTGTCTTCAAGTTTAAGAGGGATTTTACAGCACTTAAATCAGTGACTAATTCAAACTTTTTGTCATCTAGATAGGAATGAAGCTTCTGAAGAGCCCAAACAACTTCTAAGCACTCTTATTGAGTGGAACCATACTTCAATTCACTTTTTCTCAAGGTTCTTGAAATATAACAAATTACTACCTCTGAAATTTTATTATTTATTTTTTTTTTTGGTGTAGAGAAACTCCAAGTCCAATAAAACTTGCATCTGTGTAGAAGAAAATAGGCTTATTAAAATTTGGAAGGGAAAGAATTAGAGCTGTCATTAAACATTTCTTTAATGTATCAAATGATTTTTGAGTATCCTCATTTCATATATAAGCCACATCCTTTATAGTCAATTGGGTAAGTGGTAGGGCTATGATTTGATAATTTTTAATGTATTGTCTAAAGTAGCCACACATTCCTAAAAAAAGTTTGTATTTCACTTACAGAAGTTGATGCTTTCACATTCTGGATAGCAGCAACTTTACCATGGTCTACACATATTTGTAAGCCAGAAACATCATGACCTAGGACTTTCAGGGATTGAAAACCAAATTTACACTTTTTCAAGGATAGAGTCATGTTAATTTCATCTATTTTCTGGAAGAATCTTCCTAATTTTTGGATATGTTCATCAAAAGATTTAGAAAAAACTATGACATCATCAATATAAACTATTTACCATCCCTAAATTATTTCCTTAAGAAATGTGTAATCCATTCTTTTTTGGAATACTGAAGGGGCATTTTTAAGTCCAAAGGGTATCATAAAATATTTATAAATTCCCATATGAGTTTCAATTAGCAAAAAAGTTTGGGAGGATTTATTAATAGGTATTTGATGTTAACCTTTATTACCATCCAGACAGATTATGAATTTTGCACCTTGCAAGATAGCATGTATAGAGTTTATCCTGGGAAAAGGGTAAATATCATCTACAGTATAGGTATTTAATGCTCTATAATCTCCACATAGCCTAGCTTTATCTTTCACATAGGAGATAAAAACTGGAGAGATGACACAATACTTAGGTTTAACATCCAATTTTTCAATAATACTCATACTTAATAAGGTTGAAATATTATCTTCAATATCTTTTCTTATTGTGGGAGAAGAAGGATATGTTTTTTTCTTAAGGCAAGGAGGTATTTCATTTAAATTACAGGATAAAGAAATTTTCCTTTCATCTGTAAAAAAATTTAAAACATGGGAACCATGAGCAAAATATATAGGTAAAGATTTAATTAAGGTAACTATTGAATCCTTTTGATCATTAGGTAATTTATCACCAAATGAAGCTGTGTGTATCTCAGAAATTAATACATTCATTTATTCTGTTTGTCTACCCTTACATTGAATCAATAAGTTACAAGATTTTAATAAGGGTGCAGAATGCTTTTTAGAGGAAGAAATTTTAAACTTTCTTTTCCCATTCATTCCCAAGGTAAAAAAAATGTTTGCAGGATCAATTTTTATGCCAAACATTGTTAGAATGTCATTTCCCATAATAAACCAATTGCTCAAATTATAATTTCTCATCACAAAAAATTCACAAATTGCTCTGAAAAAACCACCATTATATTTAAAGAACACATTGGTCTTGTATTTACCAATGGGACATAAAACAGAACCATAACCTTTCCATTTTTCAGATGTTATAGGTAACAATTTGCTTTGATAATCTTTATCCACTGAAGCTAGTGCTTTCTCAGACAGTACACTTCCTATAGCACCAAAGTCAAGAATAACCTCAACATTTTTACCATTTATGATAACTGGTGTTTTCAAGGGCGATATTAAAATTGAACTATCAGTAATATCCTTAATGATTTCAGAATTTTCTACAGAAGATAAATCAACATCACAATTTTCAGACCAATTATCTAAATATTTGATATCTTTTTCTAAGACTAGAACTTCTTGAGGAGAATAATGGTAATAAGAGATATTACTATTACAGTCACTTGAGGAATCATCAAGATCAGATTGAGTATTTTAAGATTCTTCAGTTTGTTCAACAAGATGAATTTTCTTGTCAAAGACTTGTCCTTTCTTCCATTATTTGTTACATTTAAAACAAAGTTTTGTTTCATATTTTATGGTGAAACTGGGGCAGAGGGTTTACCAGTTCTGTCTTGAAGTTTTGTTGAAGGCTTCTACTGGTCATGATAAGATTTTAAAGGATGATTCCTTGGTTCATATCTATGATTAAGTAGAGCTTCATTACAGGTATTAATAAAGGAAGAATTTTCTCTCACATGCTCAGTCCATGACACAATCAAATCTTTCAGAGAATGTGGCAATTTATAGAGTATTTTTTCTCTCCAAATATAAAAATCCATTTTTGGATCCATTTCTATAAGAATTTTGGTTATTTTCATGAGGAAACCAATAGGTTTTTCAGGAGAGGAGGACACATATTTAGCAGTCTCATATAATCTCTGTTGAGCAAGTCTGAATTTTTAACCGCCAAATTGATTTTCAATTAATGTTTTCCACTCTTTCCAAGTATATTGTAGATTTTCCAATAAGACGGATTCATACCAAATTAAGGTTCCATTGGAAAATAAAGAAATTAACTTTGAAAAAATCTCTTCATCTGGAAATTTATAGGAATTTTTTAGATTATCAATTCTTTGGACAAAGTCCTGCCAATCAGATGAAGAATCACCATCAAAGGTGGTATACTGATCCAGTTTAGGCCAGTTTTTCCAGTTACTGCAATGGTCCACCTTTTGATTAGAATTATTTAAGATTAATAATTCTTAAAGTTTTGACAGGTGTTCAGAGATTTCAATATTTACAGAAACAGCTGGTTCATGACCATTAAAATTTTTTTTGCTAGTTGCAAAATATTTCACAGACTCATTTTCAGATTGTTTAATGGCTGAAAAAGGAGGAAGAAAGGAGCTGCTTTGTTCAGGCTCTTTTCTTTATTTTTATTCAGCTTATGGGCAGCATTTTTATTCACACCATAATGATTTACAGGTAAGGCTGAGAAGTTTTCCTCCAGTTCAGAAAAATAATTTCTTATCCTTAGAATTTCAGACATTTGGTCATTAATTTTTGCAAGGGATAAGACATTTCTTTTTTCATGAACTGAGAATTTTTTACTCAGAGCCTGGCAATAAATTTTCAGATTTTTCAACTCATTGTGTAGAGACTTATTGACACTTTTTAATGAATAATTCTTATCAATATGGGGTTTTAACTCATTTATAATTTTTTGAAGATGAAGATTTTTATCTGAAATAGCCTTATGATCATTTCTTATTTGTTTTTGTTGACTAAGAACAATATTAAAAGTATCTTTTATTTTGAAATAAGCTGTATCTTATACAGAAAAACTCAATTTACAATGTAAATGTAAATTATTTAATCTTTCACTTTCATGCACTAATATAACTCTCAAAAATTTGTCTTTTACAACATTTAAATCAAGAGAATCTTTCAATATCTCCTCAGAAATTTTCTCAAGTAAATAATAAACTTCAGAGGAAAATGAATCATTCTTAATTACAAGAGAAGGATTAATTAAAGAAGTTGAAGTTAAATGTAAAGGCTCATCAAATGAAAATTTACTAATTACATCATTAGGGCTACTCATAACAGGAATTTGTTTTTAAATAGGTTAACAGTTCTTTCACCATTTTTAACAAGATTACCTGTGGAGGAAGATTTATTACCATACATAAAAACATGTTTAACAAAAAGATTACTTACCATGGCAAGGGAGGAAACTTCCCCTGTGCCTTCTTTCTTCTGCCTCCCTGATTAGGATGGGCCTGAGGAAGTGGATGGTAAGTTTGTGTCCTGGATGGGCCAGGGGTTTGAGCTGCTGGTGGCAGTATATTCTGCTGGTAATGGCTCATCAGTTAGTCCCGTTTCCATTGTCACACTTGTAGAGTGTTTTTATTTTGAGGGAAAGAGCTGGGGGCCAGATGGGACTGAGGCTGAGGATGAGCCTGAGTCTGGCTGGCTGGTAAAGGAGGAGGCTGAACCTGTTTGTGAGTTAAAAGCTCCTGCATCTGGTCCCAGAGGGTCTCTACTTTTGCCTTGTATCTCATATTTTCTGCTTTCAGCTTTTTTATATGAATAGAAAGATTGTTTACTTCCTGGGAAAGAGGGATCTTTTTTATTTTTATGCCCTTTACAGGATTATCTAGACTGATTTGAGGCTTTAATTCTTTCAGAGCTATTGGGGAAGGGGGGTTTTCCACTCCTCCTGACATTTCTATGTGCTGAAGAATTTGAAGGTTTTTTGTCAGCTGAAGAATTTTTGTAAGTTAATTTTGAAGAACCTACAGATTCATTATAAACATCCAACTCAATCTCATCAGAATGAAGATTATCCATGCTACTTGTTAAGCTACTTGACATAAAAACTTTGAACAAAAACAAATTGTATATAATCAATGATTTAAATTTATATTTTTTCAAAATAATAAATTTTTTTTCAAATTATTTAAAAAAAATAAATATAAATTTTAATTCAGTTTATAAATTAATTAAAAGTAATAATGTAATACAAAAATATGTATTTACAAATTATATTATTAAAAAAAATAAATTATTATTATTTTGGGACCAACAAAAAAAGGTTTAAAAAATCAACCAAAAATAATTAAGAACAAAAAATATATTGGTAATACTGGGACTAAGCACTGAGTACTATTATGGTCAACCATTAATATCCAAATTTTAATCAAAAAAATTAATTTAATAATTCTTTTGAAAAATAATGATCTTCTAGAACTAAGAGAATAACTCTATTATGGTCAACTAGGAAAAAAATTAATTAAAAAGTATTGATCACTTACACTCAGTGACTCAGCGAAATAGCCAAGGCACCGTTATTGCAAAAAAAAATCAATAATAGAGTTGATAGGTGCATAGGTTGACTTACTATAGTGATAAAAAAATCACCTTAAAATATATGTGAATATATTATTATATAAACCAAAAGTGTCAAACCAAAGTTCAAAACACAGTGTGGTCTTCCAACATTGGTGGAGCCCTTTGTTGGTCTATTTGGCTTTGTTTTGATATGTCTTAAATGGCATTATTAAATAATTGGGTGTTTTTTATAGAACTTTTCAGTGAATATTGGGACTGCGGTAATGTGGGTACTACCATTGGATAGCCCTGGTTTTTCTCTATATTTGATGTCCTTTAGAAATTTTTCATATTCCAAGTTTCAAGGGGTCATTCTCTCATTTTTTATTTAAAAAGATAGCTGTTTAATTTTGTTTTTTGTGTTTTACAGGCTAACCTTAAGTCTTAAGGTTAAGTGCTTAGTACCATTAGAATGAGCTAATTTTTCTCTACACTTCATGTAAGTATGTGGTTATAGCCTAATTATGTGTTTTAAAGGTTTTAATAGTCGCAGTAGAATTTTCTAAGTATTTTGGGTATTTGGAGGTTTTTGGTTGTTTTCTGGCTTCAGGGTGGTCTGGCCGCCTCAGGAGGGCCTCCCAACGTAGGTAAGACCACCCACCTTGGTGCTAGTAGGCTGGGAAGCATTTCTAGAGGGGTTTTAGGCAATTTGGCGCTCAGAAATGCCAGATTTGTTAAGGTGCATGGGCTCTTAGATAGTGGTCTGTGTATATAGTGAAGAAGACAGTTTGGGGCAACCTTAGCTATCATACAACCATCCAGAGGTGATCTCCTAGTTCCTCACTCAGTTTTCACTGTTTTTTGGCCACAATTGGCTGTGTTTGTTGCAAGGTTAGTTCTTCATTTAACTAAACTTAGAAACTGGTTTCCAGGTATAGTCTTGCAAGCTACATCAAGTATTATTTCTGTCTCTGGTGCGGATTCGCAACCTACATCAAGTATCATTGCTTTCTCTGGTGTGGACATTGGTCTACATTTCAGTTATTTGGTTTGGTAGTCTGTCTGGAGACTAATTTCTTAGCTGATCAGGCAGTCAAGTGTGTTGGAAAAGGGGCTTTAGCAAACAGGAACAAATTTACAGTAGCAGGTAAATCCTACTTTATTTTTGTAAAGGGACAGGGGATTTTCTCTCTGGGTTTTCTCCAACTCCCTTGGTCAAAGCCTATAGATAGTACTATAGGATTGTCTACATTTCTGGACCCTAACATGGGGTAAGAACCTGCTAGCTCTTTGGAATCTCTGTTGACTTGGTTGGTCCTTTTTGGTGATTTTTCTCTGTAGGAATGGCTTCTGGTTCCTCTATTGCTTTGGTAACTGTCAGTGAGAGGGAAGGTCCTCCTGCTGTGATGGTTAGCAAGTGTGTTAGGATTAAAACTTGGGATGGTACCAAGTTTAATAGTGAATATGTGCAGTGTTTTTGAAGAAGTATGAATCTTCTGCTGGTGTGGATGGTGCTTCTTACCTGGACATTGTGAAGCAGATTGTTTTCTTCATTGGTGATAGGGCAGTGAAGAAGGAGGTTGTGGCTATGTCTGGCTACAGGAAGAGGGACTGGAAGTTGTTTTGTTGGGAGATGGTGGATAGATGGGGTATCAGGTTCACTATGGTGGATCTGAACAAGGCTGTCAGTGAATGGCAGTCTTCTGGTGGTTTTAGTAATATTCACAGTTACAGGAAGTTTCTTTTACAGTTTGATCCTGTGGTGGAATATTTGGTGGAAGTGGAGGAGCTGGCACATGAAAATTCTAGTAAGTATGTTTTTTGGTCTGCCTTGGCTAGAGATTTCAGGATGAATGTGTTGAAGGAGCTTTCAAGGATGGACTTGATGAAGAGTCTTTCCAATGGGGATCAGAAGTTACCTGCCATGGACAAGGTGAAGGAGGCTGTGGAAGCCCATATGAAATTATTGGCTGTGGACACCTATCAGGAGGAATGTGCCAAATATGTCAGCAAAGTCAGTGAGGCTTTGGCTGAAGAGGAGAATAAAGTGAAGAAAGAAGAGAAGAATACGGTGAGGGTTCCTAAACAAGAGAGGGACCCAGTGGTGGAGCAGTTGGCTGATCTGACAAAACAGCCACATATTTTTGATTAGGAGGCTAAGAAGGCCAATAAGGCTCCTTCTCAGCCTAGAGATTTTGATAGGAGGGCTGGTAGGAGTGGTACTTGGTTCTGCTCTTATTATAGAAGGAGGTGGCACAAGTCCAATGATTTTTGGGCTCTGAACAGAGATGTTTCAGAGGGAAAGGTGGATTTTGATGGCAGGGTTTTCAAGTTCCCTGATAATTCATTTGTGAAGCCCAGTGAGGGGAAGGCTTCTGTTGATTTGGTTTGGAGAAGTACTAGTCTCAATCAGAGGAGGCCCAGGTTAGAGGAGATTCATGATTGGGGGAAGTCTTCTGGTAAGGAAGATGATGATATAAAGGGAAAAGAGAAGGAGGTTAATAAGGTCTCTTTTTCTACTTCCTTTGGTGGCTTGGAGTTGTATTCTTCTGGTGGACAGTCAAGTGGTGAATTCTTGGCTGGTGTTTATGATGTAGAGGCAGTAAATGTGGGAAGGCCTAAGAGCAGTTCTCAAGCCCAACCAAATCCCAAGTCTTCAAATGTGGATTCTAAGCAAAGTGCAGCTAGAAAGAAGTACAGCAAAGAGAAGCTGTACAAGATGCAGAAGGGGATTGCTGATATGCCCCCCCTAGTTTTGGTGCATTGGACATGAATGGTGAGCCACTTCCTATGGATGTTGATTCTGACTCTGAGGAGGATTTCCCTTTGGCTTCATTGCCAAAGCCTACTAGAGTTAGAGGTTCTGGTGAGGGAACTGGTTTTATTCCTGCTAATGGTAAATCTGTTGGTGGTTCTGGTCCTCATGAATCCTCTAGGACCAAGGTAGTGAAGCCAAGGGCTCACTTTGCAATTCCAGTAGTTTCTGGCCAATCTAATGTTATTTAAATTGTTCTGGAAAGGATAAATCAGGGTCAGTTTTGCCTTTCTTATGGGTAGTTGTAGGCTATCAGTCCTGGGTTGGCTGATAGACAGAAAAATGTGTTGACCAGGAGAAGAATTTCTTCTGTGGAAGTGGAATAAATTTGTGATTCTGCTGAGAAGTTTGGTGATGATTTGGAGACTTATCTTTCTGCACCTCTTGGTTATGTCAATGTAACTCTGAATGGCAGGTAGGCTAGGGCATTGGTTGATTCAGGTTCTCAGATTAACCTGATTTATTTGTTTGAGGCTACTCATCTGGTCCTCCCCATCAAGACAGGAATTGGTGGAAATTTAAGAGTGATTAGTTGCCATGTGACTGAGTCAGTTGGAACAGCTGAATTTGTGAAGCTGGATGTTGGTGGAGCCTCGCAGAAGGTTCATTTTTACATTTCTAAAGGTAATGTAAATGCTGTTTTGGGTGGACCATTCATGATGGATTTTCAGGCAAGAATTAGTTATCACTTTGATATGGGAATCAGTTTGGAGTTGACTGGTGAAGATTAAAGAAGAATTCACATGAAGCTGTCATCTCATGGAGATGATGGTTGGGATACCAGGCCTGGCTTGTCTTCAATGCTCCAGTGCATGGATTGTTGTAGAAGAAGAAGGGAAGCGGATGGCGCCTCTGGTTTTTTGGAGTGTGGCTCAGGCTCTAGTGAGAGTCTGTCTTTTTTAGAGTGATGAGAGCTGATTTCCCTAGTGCTACAACCTCTCCCCAAGATGAGGAAATCCCAGGTTGTAGTAGTTCAGCTCCCTTGGAGATATACCAAGTGGATTTTCAACTTTCCCCTTTTAATGTTTCTCTTCTCTGCAAGTATTCTTCAATTTTTTTATCAAGTTTCTGTTTTTTCTCAAGATTTTAAATTATTTTTAATTCAAGTTCAAAAAAGAAGATTGGTTATATATATTTATTGAAAGATATGAAGAAAAGCTGTGGAGTGGTGATATTGGCGTCTAAAATTAAGTACTCCAAATTGTGCACCACTAGGGATTCTTCTACGCCTTTTAAAAACATTAC
Organism: Hemileia vastatrix; assembly: GCA_030280995.1. NCBI lineage: Eukaryota > Fungi > Basidiomycota > Pucciniomycetes > Pucciniales > Zaghouaniaceae > Hemileia > Hemileia vastatrix. Next base: position 28,252,899 of record JASXTE010000014.1, on the reverse strand, counting down.
CTTGTCCACGTCTGTGAGCATTGGGGAAACCCCTAGTTTTTTTTGTAGGATAGAAGAAGACTCAAGAAAATAAAATAAAAATTTAAAGATAAAGGAAGAAAATCAGGAAAAAAATTTGAAGATAATCAAAAAAGAAGAAAAGAATTATTTTTGTGAAGATTGTCATGATCAATTTTTGGTCCTCCAGAAAGAGGTTAATCTGCACAAATTTTTGAAGAAGGAAGATCGTCAAGATTAATTTTTGGGCCTCCAGCAAGAGGTTAAACTGCACAAAATTTTTAAGGAAGAAGATCAGAAATATAAATATTTGGGTCTCCAGAAAGGGGTTATACTACACAAATTTTTGAAGAAAGAAGATTGTGAATATCAATTTTTGGGCCTCCAGTAAGAGGTTAAACTGCACAAAATTTTAAAGGAAGAAGATCAGCAAAATCAATTTTTGGGGCTCCAGAAAGAGGTTAAACTGCACAATTTTTTGAAGAAAGAAGATCATTGTAGGTAGACTCTTACAGTCGCCTTGCTATAAGCAGAATATAAAGGAGTTGGATAATCAGAAAAAACCCTGTCCCTCTAAATGAATTTGTGATTTTTTTAGATAAATAAGCTTAAAACTCTATTTGATAATGATGAAGAATGAAACCCCGTCTAATTAATGCTTGTTAGAATGATTGAGAGGTTCTTCTGTGCAAAACAACTGAAACGCAACAATAAAGTTACACCAGAAACATTATTTTATAAGAAAGAAGTTTTAATGTTTTTAAATTTTTAATAATTTCTTAAAACAGATACAATAAATGAGTCACTGGAGTTGAGACCTTTCTAATGATACCCTATATGTTAAAGTTTAAGAGTTGTTGAGTAAAATATTTAAAGTGTTATGTAAAATTGTTATTTTATAAGGGTATTATAAATGATTAATTATTTTGTTGTAATATGTTTAAAATTGTTAATAATCCAAAAATACTCTCTATATCAAAAAATAAAAGATAAAAAAACCCTAGAAGACTAAGAGTCCCTCCTTCTATTTGATTCTCCTACTCCAGACCTTTCCAACAATACCCTAAATGCATAGGATCTACAATAAACTATTGATCTAACAAGCATAATAAATTCTAACAAAATTTTGCCACAATAGCCAAACTTTGCACTGGTGATCAGACTTTATTACAGTGACCAAACTTTTCACTGGTGATCAGATTTTTCTACAGTGACCAAACTTTACCACAGTGCCCAGACTTTACTGCAGTGACCAAACTTTGCACTGGTGATCAGACTTTTCTACAGTAACCAAACTTTGCACTGGTGATCAGACTTTCCCATTGTGAGAAAATTTTGCCACAATAAGCTCTTTTTTCCATAATGAGCTAATTTTTCTATAATGAGCTAATTTGGCCAGAGTGAGCTAAATTTGCCACAGTGAGTTAATCTTGTCACTATGACCAAACTTTGCCACAATGACAGAATTTTTCCAGTACACTTTGCTTTTGCACTGGAAAATCACCGGAGCAAACCGGAGTGCACCGGAGTACTGGAGCTCAGTGGCCATTCCATCAGCACACCATATCCACCAAAAATACTATAAGTCACTGAATCAAGTAAAACACTAAGAAAACAGTAAAATATGATAAAAAATCAACTTGACATAAAAGATATAGAAAATTCTGGGCTATTCAATGATAATGATCATCTTCCAAAATTCTAAATATCCAGCCTTATAATCCAGAAAATCACTACTAATCTTCAAAAATAAACATAAGTGGCATACCCAGATGTGGAATGCCACATTGTCAAGATCAATTTCTGGGCCTCCAGAAAGAGGTTAAACAGCACAGAATTTTAAAGGAAGAAGATCAAAAAATCAATTTTTGGGCCTCCAGGAAGAGGTTTTACTGCACAAATTTTTGAAGAAAGAAGATCATCAAGATCAATTTTTGGGCTTCCAGAAAGAGTTTTAACTGTACGAAGTTTTAAAGAAAGAGCATCATCAAGATCAATTTTTGGGTCTCCAGAAAAGGTTAAACTGCACAAATTTTCAAAGAAAGAGGATCATCAAGATTGATTCTTGGGCCTCCAGCATGAGGTTAAACTGCACAAATTTTAAAAGAAAGAGGATTATCAAGATTGATTTTTGGGCCTCCAGCATGAGGTTAAACTGCACGAATTTGTGAAGAAACAAGATCTTCAAGATCATATTTTGGGCCTCCCGCATGAGGATAAACTGCACGATTTTAGAAGATTTGATTCAGCAAATGAATCAAGATTTGAAGATTTAGAAGATGGAAGTGAAGATGAAGATGTGGGATTGTAGAAAAGTTTTAGAGTAGTGAGATTGGGGTCTGAAAGTAAGTCCTCCCCCATTGTGCACCACTAGGGTTTCTTCTGCACCTTTGAAAAACATTACCTTGGCCACACATGTGAGTAATGGGTAAACCCTTGGTTTTTTTTCAGGTCTGGTGGTGAAGGTGTCCTAAAGGTCCCTCAAGTTGATGGTGGAGCTGCAAAGTACAAGAAAGTGGCACAAAAGATTAGGCTTGTCAATGAACCTATGCCTGTAGGTTTGAATCCTCCTTTGAAGAGACCTACTTTTTTAAGAGATCTGTCTGTAATCCTCTGGTGAAGAATCCTCCTAATTTTGTGGAAATGGCTAGGGTGACTGTGGAAAGGTTTAAAGTTGTTAATTTTGGTCCTGATGGTTGTTTGTCTGATGAGGAAAAGAAGTTTTTGTTGCACGTTATTGTGCTAAGAGAGAAGGCGGTGGCATTTGTTGAAGAGGAAAGGGGTGTGTTGAAACACTCTTATGGGGAGCCTTACTTGGTCCCTGTGGTTTGTCATGAGCCTTGGCAAATCAAACCTATTCTAATTCCAGCTGCTATAAGGGATGATTTTGTGAAGATTTTTAGGGAAAGTGTCAGTGTGTTTTAGTATTTAAGTATGATTTATTAGTAAATATTAATGGTCCTACTAATTATTTTTAAATGATTTAGTGATTAAACCTCAGGGGAGGACTAATAAAATAGTTATTCTCAATATAAACTCACAATACTTGGATTTTATGAGCTCTAGTGGTGGAAAATAGAATAATAAAATATAGTTTTAGCTTATATAAAGATAATATCAATTTATAAATGCTTTATAATATATTTATATATGATAATAATTGTTTTATAATATTTGTTTAATGTGTAGTAAATAAGTGATGTCTAATGACCCGTCAAAATCCTCCCTTACTTATACCAAAATCCACTGGAGTGCACAGAACTTCAATCCAGATGATTTCACTTCTATCCCCAGAAATTACAGCACTTTGAAGGCACATAACCTCCTTATGGCGTCCATTTCAAGAATATTTAACACCCAGACCTTCAGTAAGGACCCTCCATCACAATTAATGATACCACTGACCCATACCATAAATGGAATAAACAGATAAAAGTGGATACCATAAAGAAACAGGTAAAATAACTTATCCAAAGAGTATATAATGAAATAAAAAGCATATAAAGGAACCAAATTATGTTTCAAGCCCCCAATAACATCCCCAAGCATCCATATTAACCCAGTAATCATATCCCAACCCATAAATCCGTGAAAATTCATCCAAGGAGGAGATTAAGTTGTTCAAACTGGATATATGTGCCTTAAATAGGTGTATATTCCTGTTTTGGCATTGTGAGTCGACTGAATACGTCCATATTACCTAAAAAAAGCACAAAAATAAAGGTTATAGGCTATTAAGAGGTTAAAACCCACTTATAGACCTAAATATACATAATATAACTACATACTTCACTGAATGTGAGGTTTATGTATACATATAAGCTTATGTATGTCTATAATTACTTAATATCACTTATGATAAGTATATTATGAGTCCATTAACACCTTAATAAGTATTATTAGGCTATGGATAAGCTATTTAAACTACTATATGTCATATAATAGTGTAATAATTATATATATATGTTTTATAACCATATATATATGTTTTATTACCATATATATAAGTTTTATAACCATATATATAAGTATTTTAACCTTATTTTAAGTTATAATCCTAATTTGATTAAGGTCATCTCATTTTAAAAATAGGATTTACTCAGTCCTGGAGATACCTAAGCTGACAGAAAGAGTCAGGAAAGGATTGTATGAACAATCAACTTCTAGTTACTCAAGTCCGGTTTTCTGTGTTAAGAAACAGAATAGGAAGTTGAGGGTAGTGCATGATCTTAGGGCCTTGAATAGAGTCACTATCAAGAATTCAGGGATGCTGCCAAGTGCTAAAGACATTGTGGAAGCCTTTGCTGGAAGGGTGTGTTATGGTTTGGGAGATATTATGGATGGTTATTATGAAAGAGAACTTCACTCTGATTCACAGCCACTCACAAAGTTTGAGACTCCTCTAGGAAGATTTCAGTTCAATAGGTTGCCACAAGGAGAAACTAATTCAGAAGCAGTAAATCAATCTCAAATGGCTTTGAATTTACAGGATTAGGTTCCTACTCATGCTGGTAATTTTATTGATGATGGTGGAATCAAAGGACCATCTACTAATTATGCAAATGATGTTCTGAAGGAGAACCCAGGTAGAAGGAGATTTGTTTGGGAATATGCAATTAATCTACAGAGAGTATTGTTTAGGATTGAAGAAACTGTTTTGACCATTTCTGGGTCATATTTTTGTTGTTGTGTTCCTGCTCTGGAATTTTTGGGTCATGTGGTTTGTAAAGAAGGAAGGATTATGGAAAAGAAAAAAGTTAATAAAATTTAGTCATGGCTAAGGCCTAAAAATACTACCAAAGTCATGGGATTTTTGGTAGTTTGTGTGTAGGTCAGAATTTTTATTAAAGATTTTTCTTTGTTAGCTTCACCTTTAAGGAAGCTGACCAGGAAAGATGCAGAGTGGGAATGGACTGAAGAGTGTGAAGAGGCTTTTCAGAAGTTGAAGAAGGTGGTGGGTGAAGATATTATTCTTCACAATTTGGATTATGGAAGGGAATCTGGAAAAATATATCTGTCAGTGGACTCAAGTTATATTGCTGCTGGTGCTGTTTTGTCTCAGAAAGATAAATCTGGGAATTTCAGGCCAGTAAGGTATGAGTCTGTGGTTTTTAATGAGGTGGAATCTAGATATTCTCAGCCAAAGTTGGAATTGTGTGGTGTAGCAAAAATTTTGAAGAAGCTACAAACCGTTTTGTGGGGGAAGCATTTTGAGCTGCAAGTGTATGCTAAATTTCTGGTTCAAATGTTCAACACACCTAGTATTCCAAATTATCCAATGGCTAGGTGGGTGGCATTTAATCAACATTTTTCTTTTGACCTGGTGCACAAGCCAGGTAAAACTTTTACAATGCGAGATGGATTATCAAGAAGACCACCCACAGATGAAGATTCTGATTCTGAAGAATTTGATGAAGATGTTCCAGTGGTTAGGGCCAGAAAAAAGAGTTCTGAAAATTTTTCTCTCCTCCCCCATGAGGCTAAACTGGATGATTTTTCTCTCCTCCACCAAGTGGTTAAACTTTCTGGTTCTGATCTTAATTCTGGTGATCAGGATGATTTTGATGATGAAGATGGGTCTTTTGCTTTGGATGGATCAAAATTGGAAAATGGTGTTTTTGTTGGTGTACTGGATTCTCATAAGATTTAGTGGAGGGGAAAGGATGTGCCAAAAGTTTGGGATTGGTGTCCTGGATGGGCTGATCATGTTGCTCATGTGTACACTGGAGATTTTGATTAAAGGGTTGTACCCTTGGATGTTGTTTTGTTAGATTTCGAAGATGATACCTGGGGTCAGATTGGGTTTAATTTTAATATGGTTGTATATCTTTTAATCTTGGAGAGGCCAGATATTGGTGATGATGATACTTGGGTTGCAATCAAGAAGAAGAGTCCTTGCTTTTATGTGTCAGGAAGGAGGTTGATGAGGAGGAGACATTCAAATCCTCAAGTGGTAGTGACTCAGAAGAAGGGTCAAGAGTTGGTTTTGAATTCTTTCCATGAAGATATTGGTCATAGAGGCTTTGGGGAGACTTATAGAAGAGTAGCAGATAGATTTTGGTGGCCAGGTATGAAGTTGGCTGTGCAGGGTTGGGTTTAATCTTGTGAAAAATGTCAAAGAAGAAGTCACTTGAAACCTAAAGAGGATGGCTGTGCTACTGGTGAAACAATTGTGTTTGGAAGAGTCAGTCTGGATGCTGTCCATATCGAAGATGGCAGGTATAAATACTTGATTGTTTCCAGTGATGATTAATCTGCTTGGGTTGAGGTGTTGCCTCTGGTGAGTTTGACTGCCAAAAATGTGGCAGAATTTTTGAAGAAAGAATGGGTTTTTAAATATGGGTTGATGAATTTTGTGACTGTTGATGGTGGGCAAGAGTTTGGAGCTGAATTCAAAGAGACTGTGGCAAGTATTGGTTCTAAAGTCAGGGTGGCTACACCTTATTATCCTGAAGCTGAAGGCATGGTTGAAAGAGGCCATCAAGTTATCAAGAATTCTTTGGTGAAAATGTGTGGAGATAGTGCTGAAAAATGGAGGTATTACTTACCATTGGTGTTTTTTGCTGATAGGGTCACTGTGAAAAGGAAAACTGGCTATTCCCCTCAAGAATTAATTTTTGGGAAGAAAGCTGTTCTACCGGTGTATTTGGAAGCTGTCTCTTATCTTGGAATTGATTGCGATTATATATTCTCAACAGAAGATTTGCTCTGTGCAAGGATGCAACAGCTGAAATGTAGAGATGAATGTAAAGAGAAGGCATACTCTCGGATGATGAAGATAAGGAATCAATAAGTTAGATACTGGGACAAGTAGTTGGCTCATAGACTCAAGAATCTCTTGAAAGCTGGTTGTTTGGTTTCTATGTATAATAGAAGTTTGGAATTTCAGTGGGGAAAGATGTTTTCTGACAAATGGAATGGACCTTAGAGAATTAGATCTCAAGTGTCTGGAGGCTCTTATGTTTTGGAGGAGTTGGATTGTGCAGTCTTGAAGAAGAGAGTGGGGGGGATCAGGTGAGGATATTTTATCCTATAGGCACTAGAAGTGAAGAAGATTCACTCCGCAATGAGTATAATTAATGGACCATTCTTTAGTTTTGGATTTTGGTGATGCTGTACATCTGTTTTGTTGGAAACGTTTTTTTGTTAGAAGGTACCCATGGGTGGGGCTTCTAGATTTTATTTTTTCAAGTATGGGGGTAACTGATGGGCTGGCTGCTCTATCAACAGTTACCTTCCAACACCTTCTCTTAATTTGGTTGGATCATAGTATTTGTATTTCTTCACAGGTTTCAGTCCTCTATGACTTTAAACTAGAAATATTTTGTTCTTCAAGTGCTGGACTCTTTACTATTATTGGTTTTGGTTTAATGTTTTGGAGCTCTTGGTTTTTTTAGAAGGTACCCAGGGGGGCTTCTAGATTTAATTTTGCCAAGTGTGGGGGTAACTGATGAGCTGCATGCTCTGTAGAAAAGTTACGCCATAATGTTTGTTTCAACTCAGTACCATCCAATTCCTCCAGTAAGTAAGACCCTCCATCTATCTGCTTTCTTATCCTATAAGGACCATTCCATCTGTCAGAAAAAATCTTCCCCCATTGGCTTTCTAAACTTCTATTATAAACCAAAACTAAATCTCCTGGGTTCAATGGCTTTCTTAACCTATGCGCTAAGCGCTCATCCCAATATTTAACTGACTTGTCCCGGATCTGCATCATTCTTTCATATGCTCTCCCCACAAACTTGTCTTTTCTTTCAAGTTGCGCTACCCTTGCTAGAATCAAATCTTTGGTTGAGGGAACTTGATCCCAATCACATCCTAGGAAAGATCCAGCCTCCAGATCAATAGGTAATACCGCCCTTTGACCAAACATAAGTTCAAATGGAAAAAAGCCTGTTGTCCTTTTAACTGAAAACCTGTCCGCAAACAAAACTAATGGCACGTAGTTCTTCCACTTTGCCCCATTATTTACACATAATTTAACTAGCGCATCCTTTATAACTTGATGCCCTCTTTCTACCATTCCCTCTGCTTCAGGATAATAGGGCGTTGCAACTCGTAACTTTGTGCCAATACCTTTTACTACTTCTAGGAATTCTCCCGCAAATTCAGCGCCACCATCTACGGTTACCATCTTCATTACCCCATACCTATAAATCCATTCGTTCTTCAAAAACTTGGCCACATTACTTTCCTTAAGGTTTATCAACGGCGCTGCTTCAACCCATCCTGATAGATCATCCCTGGCTACTACCAAGTATTTAAAGCGTCCTTCTTTTATATGGACTGCATCTAAAATAACCCTACCAAAAACAGTATCTTTGCCCTTCGCTCTTCCTTTTTCTTTTGTCTTTCTTTAACTTCTGCGCTGGCATTCAGGACAAGATTTAACCCAATCTCTTACTTTATTTTTCATGTTGGGCCACCAGAATCTTTCTCTAACTCTGCGATGAGTCTCCTCTTGACCTCTATGTCCTAAATTCTTGTGTAACTCCCTGAGTATCTTCTCCTTCCCTTCCCTAGTTTGAATAACTAAATGAGGAGACAAAGCTTGATTCTTCCATAACTTCCCATTTTTAATAAAATAGCCTTTAGCGCGCTTCTTAATATTGGGCCAAACCTTTTTATTGCAAAAATCCGGTCGAATATTACCTTCCAAATATAACCTTAACAACTCTACTCCCTCATCTGTAGATGCGTTGTCTACTAAATACTCCTCCTCTTTGAGTTGAGTACTACTGTCCTGACTTCCATTTGAAGCATCTTCATCATCTGAATCCTCCACTACCTCGCCTTGCGCACTCCTTGTCGCTATATTAGCTTCAGTGTTCCCTAAATCCAGTTGCAGTTCAACCTTGCTACAAACATCCTTTGCATTTTCAGCATTTAGTTTTATGTTTTTTCGGACATTCCACATTACTAGTTGGTTTTCATCACAGAAAATCCCACTTGCTAGTTTATTGTCATCGCGGATGTTCTTGCCTGATAGTTTATTGTCATCACGGACGTTCTTATCAAATTTTGTATAACAATAATCTATCCCGTTTACCCATCTCTTATCTTATTCAAATTCTTCTGCTTCCGAGTTTTCTTCACACAACGGTATTCTCGACAGCACATCTGGCATAGTGAAAGATTTCCCCAGCTTATGGACTAAATCAAAAGAAAATAAATTAATCTGTGCTACCCACCTCGTCATGGGCGCATCTGGTAAACTCGGGCTATTAATCATTTGCACAAATGACAGCGCATCAACCTGCAGCTCAAAATGCTGCCCCCAAAGCATCCATTGTAGCTTTTTAAGAATTTTTGCTAATCCACATAACTCCAGCTTAGACTGGGAGTACCTAGACTCCACTTTGGTAAAAGTCTTGGACTCGTAAAGGACAGGTCTATCATTACCATCCTTGTCCTGCATCAAAACTGCGCCCACCGCTAGAGTAATTTTTTACAGCGCCTGGTCCATACTCCAATTTCTTCAAAAGAATATCTTTCCCTACAACCCTCTTTAATAACTCAAATGACTCCTCACATTCCTCCGTTCAATCCCATACATAATCCTTTCTTGTTAAGCGCCATAAAGGTGAAGACAAAAAAGCAAAAGCTTGAATAAACATTCTTACATACACCACGCAATATGGGGGGCGGACTTGTTAGCAAGTCCGCAACCTTGGACTCAAGTTCACCACAGATTGAACACACATTGAGCTATTGACAAAGGAACCATACAATCAGGGATAAACACCACTCAGCAGAACAGTTTTAGGTGGGTCTTCAAGTAGAGTTCAATATGAGTTCAGTATGAGTTCAGTCTGAGTTCCATCTGAGTTGTGCCTGAGTTCAGGTTGGGGACTTGCTAGCAAGTCCACCCCCTAAATTGCGTAGTGATATGTACAAATGCCTAAAAACTCTCTAACTTCCTTAATATTTCTTGGTCTTGGCCATGTAAGTACCTTATTCCTCTGTTTTTCAGCAACGATTCTCCCTTCCTTGCATACCACATGTCCCACTATATCTAGCGCTGGAACACACCAGGAAAATTTAGATCCAGAAATAATTAATCCTGCCTCCTCTATCCTAAATAGCACTCTTTCCAGGGTAATGGCATATTCCCAAATAAACTTTCTAATATACGGATTTTCTTGTAACACTTCCCCTTCATAATCACTGGCTGGTCCTTTTATACCGCCATCATCAATGAAAATTCCCACATGTTCTGGAATTTCATCCTGCAATATCCACATCATTTGTGCTTGATATACCGCCACAGAATTTGTTGCGCCTTGCTGTAACCTTGTCAACCTAAAGGGCCCCAGTGGTGTTTCAAACGTTGTCATGGGTCTGGACTATTTGTCCAACTTGCGCTCATTGTATCCTCCCATAATATCACCTAATCCATAACATGCACATCCCACAAAAGAATCCACAAATTCTTCTGGCGTTGGTGTCATCCCTGCATCCTTTACTGTAACCTTGTTCATCTCCCTAAGATCATGAACAACCCTCAATTTACCATTATGTTTGACCACAAAAAACACTGGACTTGAATAACTAGACATAGACTGTTCATACAAGCCGGACTTTAACCTTCCCCTAATTAATTCTGTATACTCTTCTCTTATAGCCGCTGGTATTGGAAAAGCCTTCTTTTGCCACGGCGCATGAGGTATAACTGGAACAATATAAGGTTTACCATAAGAGTGTTTTAACAAACCTCTTTCCTTTTCTGAAAACGCAATAGCCTTTTCCCTAAGAGCCATAACATGTAATAATAACTTCTTTTCTTCCTGCAATAACCAGCCCTCCGGTCCAAAATCTACCATCTGAAGCCTTTCCATCATAATCTTACTGGTAGACGCAAAATCAGGCGGAAACTTTGTTAAAGGCGTATCATAAGGATTTCTAGATAGCGCTGGCCTCTGCAAAGGGGGATTCAAGTCAGGAATTGCTATATTTACTGGTTTAAACTTAACAGCTACTGGTTTATACTTGGATACAAAACAGTCCTTGCTACTTCCTTCATTAATTAAAATCAAACCCTTTCTAATATAACTATGGGTTGCACCTAAATCCTGTTTTTGTCTTTTCTTTTTAATATAAGTATAACAATATCCAAAATTAAAGAAATCAAAAAGCTTAGGTATAATTCATTCTACAGTAGTATTCCCAAGACACCTATGAAGTACCGCTTTACGTATCCCTTCTTGTTGGACTGACTGGTCACTATCCGGGTTCCTCTCATCCTGGGAGATAGTAACACCTAAAATGCCAGTCCCTTATAAAATGTTGGCTCCTTCCTGGAGGTCACCCTATCTTCTCATCTGAGACTTCCCCATAAAACTCTCTTTCTTTCTCTAACCGCGCAGCTCCAGAGTACTTAGTTTCCCAACCACCATCCTTGGGCGCTACTAAGACTGCTGTTACTGGAACACCATCATCACCCATAATCCTTATTCCTATAGTCTTATTTAAACAATAATCTATAGTTGCCGAATAATCCATTAAAAATGGCGTGCCTAAAACTGGTTTAACCACACCCATTGGAACATAAAAATGTATATCTCTTGTTGCTCCTGCAACTCTAGTGCGTACATACTCTGCTACACCTATAACAGGTAACCTACCTTCCCCAATTCCTGCAACAGTGCCATCGCCATCTTTTACAGGAAGACCTAATTCCACTGTGTCATCCACTGATACCACATTGATTTGTGAACCCGTATCCACTAACGCTTTAATTTGCTTACCATTTACCATAATAGTTAAATACCCTAAGGGTCCTGCATAATGTGGAGCCCTAGGTAATACAACAACTGGCTGAAATGACTGTTCTGCCATATCAAGCTCAGCGCAATTAGCAATCCTTTGCTTTCTGCACTTATCCACGATTCCATTTGCTACATCTGGTGCTACTGCTGTCAGCATCCCCAATGGAACAGAGACTGTAGTCTTCAAACATTCCGCAACTAAATCCTTGGCAGCTTTAGGAAAATCAGAATTAACCAGGCACTGCATTCTCCATTTAGGCTGAGTTTCCTTGGCACCAGCTTTTGCTCTTCCAGGTGGGTTCTTTGGAGTATTATGCTTTGTTCCTGGCATTCCTTAACAGGTACCGCTCTTTGCTGTACTACCTTTGGCTCCTCCAACATTGCCGTCTGTTCTACTTCCTGGTGATCCACACCATAACCTCCAGAGTCCATACCATCCATTTCAACATCCTCGATAGGCGCAGGTGTATTTTCTCTAGTAGTATACCCTGCTTCCTCCATATCCTCTGGACTCGCATACCTAGCGCCAGCCCTTCTTGGCCTAGTAATTGTAGGTGGGGCCATTTTCTTATGCTTTTCCGCAAACATCTCCAATTGTGCTGGGGTAAGTGGTGCTGCAACCGCTCCTTCTTTTACTTTAAAATCTAACACCGCGCAAGTAACTGAAAAATTAACCGACATCGCATCCTTGCCTTTCTCCTTATTTTCTGGCTCTTTGCCCTTGCTTGACCTACTTTCCATAGACTTTTTATTAATATGATCAATGACCATAGCTCGTATCCCTCGATCTTTGTCTTTAACCAACTTATTACCATCTTCCAACATAAGCGTAGTCCCATCCTCGCAAACTACCTTTTCCTCTTTATCCTTTTGAAGCGCATTACACCTCATCCTTGTATGCCCCTCTTAATTACAATAATAGCACACCATAGCGGAAAAACGCAAAGGTTGAGGAGAACTCTTGGGCCTAAACAATTCTTTCGCCTTTGCCGCTTCAACTATCTTCTTCTCCAACTCATTGATTCTTGCCATGACTGAATCTGGATCCTTAGAGAAAATTTTTACTTTAGGAGACAAGATCTGAGAAGGCGATTGTATGCCTGGCGCATCTTCCTCCATATCCTCATTATCCAGAGCCACCCTTGCTGCACCTCCCTCAACTCGACACAACTTCATTTCAGCTTCCACTGCCATTTATACTTCTTCTAATCCAGGATACTTATAATTTCTGTCCCTCTTTTTAACCAGCTTTCCTTCGTTATTCAAGCACCTTTTTGCCCAGTCTTCAACTTCTGGCACTAACGCTTCACAAAACCAAGGTAACAACGCATTAACATCACTAAAATCTTCGTTACTAACTAAATATTCCACTATCCAATAGAAGTCATCCCTAAAACTTTTAAATTCCTTGGGGTCTCAAACACCTCCTCTAGCCTTGACCCTATAAACCAAAATATCCAGGTCCTTCATTGTATACCTAGTTTCCTCTGTAACTTTTGGCCATCTCTTGAGCATTTGTTCTTTTAGCGCTGACCAATTTTGCTCCTCATGCCCTTTTAGATCCTCTAAATTGTCTTTGCACTCATCAGATACAAAGAATAGTACTTGTTGTACCATATCATACTTGGTTGCTCCATGAACTTCCACTGCTTGTTCAAACCTGTGTAAAAACTTTTTGGTATTAATTCCTGCAAAGCTCAAGCTTTCATCTTTACACCTAATAATTGTGGTTACCGTTTTTGGCAACGATGCCAAAGAATTGGGTGATTTAACCCTCTCCTGACATCCCCTAGATGTAGTCGCAGTAGGATCCATTCCCGAAATATCAAATCAAAACAAATATCACAAAGAAAAAAACACACACTTGGTAATTAAACCTGACTGTTTTCACAATTCAGCCCTATGCTATCCTCTGATAAAGGCTATTGATCCACTTGTTGTAGACCCTACAACTCTTCCGCTGAAGCGCCGGCTTGATTACGTCCTCTTGACAAAGCCCTAAAAAACCAAACAATCTAATCCAAAAACACTAGTTACAATTATGCCACTGTTGGGACATCAATTTTAGACTGTTCTAAAATACTAAGCAGTAGACACAAAGCGAGATGGGTTGGTTCTTCTTTTTAATTTCTAAAAGAATCGCCTGTCACTCTTATTTTAAAGACAGTGTAATAATATGCAACGCTAATAATTGACTAGAAAGTTTATAAGTTGAGATGAGTTAAAGATAAGGAAAAAAACAAGTATTACTTTCTCGATATTTCTATTCTTAATAAGCGCTATTATCCCCAGCTACTCCCTCTTGAAGAGCTCTCTTTGAATATGCCTTATTATAGTAATAAAATATCTCTAATAATAGTAAATCCCACTGAATCTATATATTCTCTCCATGTTGCGCTCTTTCACTATACTATATGAAATACACACACAGATGCACGAACTCTAAAAGGCTCAGAAATACCTTTTAATATTCTTAACAATTAATCACAAAAGATCTAATATCTTATACTGGGTACTATGACTATAGCTACTCGTATATCTCTATATTGATTTTTCTATGATCTGCTTTTTAAAACAACAACTAATACAATTTTTCTTATTTTTTTTATTATTATTTTCTCTGAGTAGATAGATCAACCAGTCCTCCTTTTATATTTTTCCAGCGCTTAAGACACAGTTCCCTAATGGATCTCCAGCGCTGACTCTAGCGCCACATTAGTAAAACAACAACTAATCTATTAGTAAACTACGTACACGGCTTGTAGAAACTACAGCGCACAAATCATACCCTATAATTACTAACACTAGTATTAACTTGTTTCACTGATGCACCACATATGCGCTTTTAACTATACCTTGTTTTGTTTCAGCGCTAGTTCCAGGTTTGACTTATCCTAACGCTGTGTCTATATGCCTTAACTCTTGGGTAGTTTTACAATTGAGTCCCCACTCTCTTTCCTTTTAATACTAAGTTTATAGTTCTGAAAGCTCGCTTAACTAGTTATCCTTCTTCACTACTTGTCTCAGTAAGTTATAGCACTTGCCACGGTACAGTATACTATGCACTTGAGTCGTCCTTAAGCCATAACTCTTTCTTTAATGTGTAACACACAATTATTGGAAAATCCAAATCCAAATTGTTTAGCGCTTGCAGTCGTAAATCAATAACAAACAATTCCCCTATTGTGCGGCACATCTTGCTGCAAAATCCAAGCACACAGACCCTTAATCCTTTTCCACGCTTCTATTTCCTTTGTTCCTTGAAACACACAACTACATATTATATTTTTATACTTCCTACTGCGCTAACTCCCCTTTATTCTTCCTGGACTACGCGCGCTGATTGGTCCAAATTCACGCTTCCTGCGAGGCGCGTACCACAGCGCATACCACAACGTTTTGGCAGTCAAATTCACCAGAGGCACCGCCTCAACCCAATCAGACAAATAATTTCTGGCAACAATAAAGTATTTATTCCTGCCCTGTTTGATATGGACAGCATCAAGACTGACTCTTCCAAACACAGTTGTTTTACCAGTAGCATGGCCAACCTCTTTAGGTTTCAATGACTTCTTCTTTAACATTCTTCACAAGATTGAACCCAACTCTGCACAGCCAACTTCATACCTGGCCACCAAAATCTATCTGCTACTCTTCTATAAGTCTTCCCAAAGCCACTATGACAAATTTCTTCATGAAAAGACTTCAAAAACAACACTTGACCCTTCTTCTGAGTCACCACCAATTGAGGATTTGAATGTCTTTTCCTCATCAACCTCCTTCCTGACACATAAAATCCAGGACTCTTCTTCTTGATTGCCAACCAAGTATCATCCTCACAACTATCTGGCCTTTCCAAGGTCAACAGATATTCCACCAAAATAAAATAAAACCCAGACTGACCCCAGGTCTCATCTTCAAAATCCAACAAAACAACATCCAAGGGTACTAACCTGCATCAACATCTCCAATGTACACATTAGCAAGGCAACCAGCCCATTCAGGAACCAATCCCTGAATTTTGGCACATCCTTTCTTTTCCACTGAATCTTATGAGAATTCTGTTCACCAACAAAAACACTGTTTTCCAATTTTGAGCCATTCCAAAAACCAGCCCCATCTTCATCAACAAAAACATCCTGATCACCAGAATCAAGATCAGAACCAGACAGTTTATCCTCTTGGTGAAGGAGAGAACAATCTTCCAGTTTAGCTTCATGGGGGAGGAGAGAAAATTCTTCCAGTTTAGCCTCATGGGGGAGGACCGAAAATTGATCTTGAAAATTTTCTTTCTTGAAAAATCTGTGCAGTTTAACCTCTTGCTGGAGGCCCAATAATTGATCTTGATGATCCTCTTTCTGAAAAAATTTGTGCAGTTTAACCTCTTGCTGGAGGCCCGAAAATTGATCTTGATGATCTTTTTTCTTCAAAAATTTGTGTAGTTTAACCTTGTGCTGGAGGCCCAAAAATTAATCTTTCTGATCTTCTTCCTTTAAAAGTTTGTGCAGTTTAACCTCTTGCTGGAGGCCAAAAATCAATCTTGATGATCTTCACAAAAATATATCTTTTCTTCTTTTTTGATTATCTTCAGTTTTTTTTCATGATTTTAATGAAACTTGTAAAAATCTTAAGAGCTATAGACCCAAATATGGAGTTTGAGTTATGGAAGGAAAGGATCCTTTATAAATTACCAATGTCTCTGAGAGAATTGATAGTGGCTAGGACTGAGTTCTCCAGAGAACCCTCTTCTTTCATTAATACTTGCAATGTGATCCTTCTAAACAACAAGTATGATTCCAGAAGATTCATTCCTAGGACCCCTTTGGAGAAATCCTCCACTTACCAACAGAAACCTCTGGAAAAGGTTGGTAAACCTTCTGCCCCTGTTGCACCAAAAAAGTATGCAACAAACACTTGCTTCAAGTGCAACAAGCCTTGGCAGAAAGGCCATGTTTGTGACAAGAGGATAAATATTGTTGAACAAACTGAGGAAAAGGCTGATGACACAATAGAACTGAATGATACTTCAAGTGATTGTGCCAGCAATATTTCATATGAATCTCAACAAGAAATCTTGATGCTGCAAGAAGATATTCATTATTTAAATACTATTGATATTGATAATAATGATTTATCTACAGTTGAGGATGCTGAGATCATAAGGAACATTGAGGATAGCTCAATTGTAATTTCCCCTTTCAAAGCACCAGTCTTGATCAATGGAATGAGCATGGAAGTTTTTCTGGATTCCGGAGCTGGAGAAAGTGTAGTATCTGAAAAAGCACTTGCTTCAGTAGATAAAGACTATAAATCAAAACTGATGCCTATCACTTCTAAAAATTGGAGAGGTTATGGTTCTGTCTTGTCCCCCATTGTTAAATACAAGGCCATAGTATTTTTTAAATATAACCATAGTTTTGTAAGAGCTATTTGTGATTTTGTTGTCATGAAAAATGATAATTTAAGCAGTTGGTTTATCATAAGAAATGAAATTTTAACCAAATATGGCATAAAATTAGACCCATCAAACAAATGCTTCACAATGGGGATAAATGGGAAGAGAAAATTTAAGTTTTCCTCCCCAAAAAAATTATTAAAACCAGAATTGAACACATGTAATTCTGTGATTCAATATAAAGGAAGATCTGCAAAAGAAATGCATGCCCTTATGTCTGAAATTGACAATGCCTCTTTTGGAGAACAACTTTCTGGTGAGGATAAAGATTCCATAATTAACTTGATAAAGTCTTTTCCTATGGCCTTTGCTCATGGGTCACATGAACTGGGATTAGTTGAAGAAGAAATGAAACTCTCATTGTCTTGTCCATTAACTGATATACCACCTAGTTTAAAGAAGAAGCCTTATCCTGCTTCTCCCACAAAAAGAAAATATATTGAAGACAATATCTCTACCCTTTTAAAAATGAATATTATTGAAAAGGTAGTTGAAACACCTAAATATTGTGTTATCTCACCTGTCCTAATTTCTTATGAGAAAGATAAAGCCAGGTTATGTGGTGATTATAGAGCACTAAATACTTATACTGTTGATGATATCTATCCTTTGCCTAGAATTAGCTCTATACATGCTACCTTACAGGGTGCTAAATATATCAGCTGTTTGGATGGTAATAAAGGATATCACCAGGTACCTGTTGAGAAAAATTCTCAGAATTTTCTGATGATTGCTACTCATATAGGTATATATAAGTATGTTAGGATGCCATTTGGCCCTAAAAATTCCCCTTCAGTTTTTCAAAAAGTCATGGATAACACATTCCATCAGGAGATAATTGAAGGATGGCTGATGGTTTATATTGATGATATCATTATATTCTCAAAAACATTGGAGGATTATCTCAACCACCTGTGTAAATTGTTCCAAAATATGGATGATATAAATATGACACTTGCTTTAAAGAAATGTAAATTTGGTTTCCATTCTTTGAAAGTTCTTGGTCATTTTGTTTCAGGCTTACAGATATGTGTTGACCAGAACAAAGTGGCAGCCATACAACAGGTGAAGGCTCCTAATACAGTTAGAGAGCTACAGAGTTTTTTGGGAATTTGTGGATACTATAGAAAGTATATTAAAAATTAACAAGTCATAGATTTACCCCTTACCAAATTAACTAGAAAGAATGTTCCTTTTGTCTGGAATAGTGAAAGACAAAGAGCCTTTGATACTATGAAACACTGTTTGATGTCAGCACCTATTCTTGCTTTACCTGACTTTAAAAAGCCATTTGTATTATATACTGATGCCAGTTTTATTGGTCTGGATGCTGCCCTCCATCAAAAAAAAGTGATGAATGATAAAGTATCAGAAGTAGTAATTTGTTATATTTCAAGAACCTTGAGAAATAGTGAATTGAAATATGGTGCTACTCAATTGGAATGTTTAGCTGTAGTGTGGGCTCTAGAAAAGCTACATTATTACCTAGATGACCAGAGATTTTAACTTGTCACTGACTGCAGTGCAGTTAAATCCCTCTTAAACTTGAAAAAACCTAACAGACATATGTTCAGATGTCAGTTAGCTGTTCAAGAGTACAGAGGGAGAATAACAATTATTCATAGGGCTGGTATTGCTCACTCAAATGTGGATATGTTATCAAGGTTACCTTTACCAAATGATGACTCTAATCCTGCTTATGATCCTGAGGATCAAATTATTCATATTCATGGAATATATGTGGTTGATATGGAGGAAGAGCTATTTCAGCTTATTCTGGATTCATATGATAAGAACACTGACTTATAAAAGCTATGCACCATATTAAATGATCCAAAAAATGCTTCAATACAAGCATTAATTAAAACCCTTCCAACAAAGTACCAGAAGGCTTTGGAGAAAGGTAAATTTTCAATTGATGAAGGATATCTATATTATAAAAGAAAGTTGATTAATGTCATTGTTATTCCTCCATCTATGAAAAAAATCATCTTGAAAATTTTTCATGATGACATATTAGCTGGACATTTTGATCTTGAAAAACAATGATCAGAATTAAAAACACTGCTTGGTGGGTTAATATGTCTGAAGACACCAAATTATATGTTGAATCTTGTGATCCTTGCCAAAAATTAAAAAGATTGACTGGTAAGAGAGCTGGAATAATGCAACATATTGAACCTCCTGATGCACCATGGCAGATAATAAACATGGATTTTGTAACAGGATTACCTATTGCTGGAAAAGAAAGTTATAGCTCTTGTTAGGTTATTGTGGACAGATTCACAAAAATGTGTAAATTTATCCCTACTCACAAGGATGTTTCCACTAAAGAATTAGCTTTCTTATGGCGGTCTCATATGTTTAATACTGCTGGTTTTCTTAAAGCCATAATCTCTGACAGAGACCCTAAATTTACTTCTGAATTTTGGATGTCTCTGATGGATGTTTGTGGTTGTGATCTGAAACTATTTACTGCCCATCACCCTCAGACTGATGGACTAGCTGAAAGAATGATTCAGACACTAGAGGACATGATAAGAAGGTACTGTGCCTTTGGCCTTGAGTATAAATAAAATGATAGATTTACTCATGATTGGGTTACCTTACTTCCTGGGTTGGAATTCGCTTATAATAGCACTGTTTATTCTGTTACTCAAAGAAATCCTTTTTAGCTCTGGCTTGGATATGTTCCAAATACTCCTGCCCAAATTCTTAATAATAAAATAACTAAATTGGATCTACATCCTGGTGTAAAATCTTTTCTTCAAATGCAACAACTTTGCAGAGATCATGTTAAAAATGTATTGAAAAATCATTTGAATATGAAAAGAAGAGATGGGACAAATTTCATAAAGAATAAACTTTTAAGAAGGGTGATGAGGTGTTTATTTCTACAGTCCACTTCAATTTACAAGGTAATAAAAAATTGAAAGACCATTTGTTGGTCCATTTGTTGTAAGAAGAATGGTTGGTGATAATGCAGTTGAAGTTATTTTGTATTCTCCATATGACAGAAAACATCCTGTTTTTCCAATATCTCTTTTAAAACCTTATACATTCAATAGTGATTTGTTTCCCAAAAGGAGGGGAAGACCAAAAAATACCCCTAATGAATTCACTGAGACAGCAGAAATTGATAAAATTCTAAATGACAGAATAATTACTGCTGAAAAAGGTACAGAATACTTATTGAGATTCAAGAATAAATCTTCTGTATATGATTCTTGGATACCTGGGAAGGAAATATCTAATTTTTCTACTCTGCTAAAGAAATATAAAAAGAAAAAATCATAACATTTTTTATTGTTTTTTAGAGTGAGGGAGTGTCAGCCAGGCTACTAGACTTACCCAGTAAAATAATTAATTATCTTACTGAGATATAGCCACGCCTTTTCAATCCTTATTAATAATTAATTATTTACAAACTACTTATTTATTACTTACAACTAACTAGCTAAGTACAATAAGTAATGTAAATAATTAATAAGAAATAAGTTACTGTCACATACATTTTTACTCCCAAACACCGTGCTTAATAATACAGATGAGAGGGAATAAAAATAGTATTAAAAATATAAAAATATAAAAAGAAAAAAAAACTTTTCAAATTCCTTTATTTAAATTTTGTTGAATCAACATTTTAAATCAAATGTTTTTGTACTAAATGTGACGGACCAAGGGATTAAGATTTTTATTTCAAATAAAATAATACTTTTATTTATGCACTATTTAGTATATCTCTTATTATTTCACATACATTCCTTATTTAGCTTCTTTTTTCTCACACCCTTGTATTAGGTTGTGTTAACTCCGTATTTTATTTCTCACTCTTTTGCCTATAAAAGGCCCTCTCTTTTGTACTTTTCAAGACATTCCATTACTTACTTATTTTTATTAAATCAATTACTACCATTCAAATATTTATTACTATTTATTATTATTTTAGTACTTATAATAAATTAATTCTAATTCATTAATTATAATAATAATAATAAATTTTACCTCTTAACATTTGAGTAATAAATCTTTAAGATAGAAAATATGTACCTGAGATTGAAAACCCTAAAAATTGTTGTTACCGCCATTAGACCTCTTCAAAAATTCTTCTAGACTTGAAAGTGACCTTGACAAAACTTCTCAGCAGAATCACAAATGTATTTTACCTCCCCAGAAGAAACACTTCTCCTGGTCAACAACTTTATCTGCCTATCAGCCAACCCAGGACTAAAAGTATACAACTCCCCATAAGAAAAGGAAACCTGACCCTGATTCATCTTTCCAGAAAAGATTCCATATCATTAGATTGGCCAGAAACTACTGGCCTCTTAAAGTGAGCCCTTAGCTTCACTACCTTGGTCCTAGAAGATTCTTGAGGACCAGAACCACCAATAGATTAACCGTCAACAGGAATTGAACCCAATCCCTCACCAGCACCTCTAACTCCAGCAGGCTTTGGTAATAAAGCCAAATGGACATCCTCCTCAGATTCAGAATCAATATTTATAGGCATTAACTCACCATTCATGTCAAATTCACCAAAACTAGGGGGCACATATTAACAATCCCCTACTGCATCTTGTACAGCTACTCTTTGCTGTACTTCTTCCTAGCTGAACTCAGCTTAGGATCCATCTTTGATGTCTTAGGCTATGTTTGGACCTGAGAACTTTTCTTAGGCCTTCCCAACTTTCCTGCTTCTACATCATAAACACCAGCCAAGCATTCACTACTTTATTTTCCACCACAAGAATACAACTCCAATCCACAAAAGGAAGTAGGAAAAGAGACATTATTAACCTCCTTCCCTTTTCCCTTGACATCATCATCTTCCTTACCAGAAGACTTCCCCTGATCAGGAATCTCCTCAAACCTTGGCCTCCTCTGATTGATACCACTCCTTCTACTGACCAAATTAACAGGTGCCTGCTCCTCACTGGGCTTCACAAATGAACCATCAGGGAACTTGAACACCCTGACATCAAACTCCTTTTTTCCCTCTGACACATCTCTGTTCAGAGCCCAACAATCATTGGACTTGTGCCCCCTCCTGCTGCAATAAGAGCAGACCCAAAGATCACTCCTACAAGCCCTCCTATCAAAATCTCTAGACTGAGAAAGAGCCTTACTGGCCTTCTTAGCCTCCTGAACAAAAATATGTAGATGTTTTGTCAGATCAGACATCTGCTCCACCACTGGGTCCCTCTCCTGCTTGGGAACCTCCACCATATTCTTTTCTTCCTTTTGCACTCTATTCTTCTCTTCAGCGAAAGCCTCACTGACTTTGCTGACATATTTGGCACACCCCTCCTGATAGGTGTCCACAGCCAATAACTTCAAACGGGCCCCCACAGCCTCCTTCACCTTTTCCAATACAGGAAACTTCTGATCCCCATTGGAAAGAGTCTTCATCAAGTCCTTCCTTAAAAGCTCTTCAACACATTCATTCTGAAATCGCTAGCCAAGGCAGACCAAAAAACATCCTTGGCATTATTTTCATGTGCCAGCTCCTCCACTTCCACCAAATACTCCACCACAGGATCAAACTGTAGCAGAAAATTCCTGTAACTGTGTAAGTTATCAACACCACCATAAGAATTCCATTCACTGACAAACTTTTTCAGATCCACCATAGTGAACCTGAAACTTCATCTATCCACCATCTCCCTGCACAATAGATTCCAGTCCAGTTTCTTGTAGCCAGATATGTCCACAACATCCTTCTCCACTGATCTATCACCAATGAAGAAAATGATCTGATTCACCATGTCCAGGTAAGAAGCACCATCCACACCAGCAGCAGTTTCATACTTCTCCAGAAACCACTTCACATCTTCACCATAATACTTAGTAATATCCCAAGTTTTAATCCTAACACACTCCCTAATCATCACAGAAGGAGGACCTTCCCCCCCTCTGACAGTCAGCAAAGGAGTAGAGGAACCAGAAGCCACTCCTCCAGACCAAAATCACCAAAAAGGACCAACCAAAGTCAACAGAGATTCCAAAGAACTAGCAAGTTCTACCCTCACGTTGGACGCCAGAAATGTAGACAATCCTATAGTACTAGCTATAGGCCTTGACCAAGGGAGTTGGAGAAAACCCTGAGAGAGAATCCCTTGTCCCTTTAGAGAAATAAAGTGAGACTTACCTGCTACAGTAAATTGGTTCCTGTTTTCTAAAGCCCCTTTTCCAACACACTTGACTGCCTGTTCATCCAAGAAAGTAGTCTCCAGATAGACTACCAAACCAAAGAACTGAAATGTAGACCAATGTCCACACCAGAGAAAGAAATGATACTTTATGTAGGTTTCAAATCCACACCAGAGACAGCAATAATACTTGATATAGCTTGCAAGACTACACCAGAGGAAACAGTTTCCAAAGTTGAGTTAAATAAAGAACTAGCCTTGCAACAAACACAGCAAATTGTGGCCAGAAAACAATGAAAACTGATTGGGTAACAAAGATATCAACTCCGGATTATAGTATGATAATTAAGGTTGACCCAAACTGTCTTATTCACTATATACACAGACCACTATCTATGAGCCCATGCATACCACCAAATTTGGCGTTTTTGAGTGCCAAATTTCATAAAACCCCTCTAGAAACACTTCCCAGCCTTTTAGAACCAAGGCGGACGGTCCTCCCAATGTTGGGAGGCCCGCCTGAGGCGGCCGTACCACCCTTGAGCCAGAAAACCACCAAAACCTCCAAAAATACCCAAAATACTTAGAAAAATCTACCGCAACTACTAAAACCTTTAAAACACATAATTAGGCTATAACAACATTGTGACATAAGTTTTTGAGAAAAATTAGCCCATTTTAATGGTACTAAGCACTTAACCCTATGACTTAAGGTTATCCGGTAAAAGACAAAAAACAAAATTAAACAGCTATCTTTTTAAATAAAAATGAGAAATTATCCCCTTAATACTTAAAATCTGAAAACTTTCACATGACATAAAGTATAGAGAAAACCTGGGGCTATCCAATGGTAGTACCCACATCCCCGCAATCCCTATATTGGCTGAATAATTCCAGAAAAACACCCAATTATTATATAATGCCATTTAAGACATATCAAAACAACACCAAATAGACCAACGAAGGGCTCTGCCAATGTTGGAAGACCACACCGTCCTCAGTTTTTTTATTTTTATATGGGTTTGGGTGCTTCAGCAAGTAGATGACAGAGAGAATACATCCTAGGCTATAGGACAAGAACACAGTATGTATATGGGGTAATCATGGCTAGTACAAAAAAGATAGTATAGGTGCAGGAAAAAATATCAAGTGATGGTACAGGTATTACCCTAAGGTAGGTATGAAAGTACATAGGCTTGCCCTATGGGTATCTGTTGCTTTTAGACTAGAACTTTCAAGAATGGTCAAACACAGTGTTAGGGAAAAAAAGTGGATTAACAAACAAGTTTATATGCAGTGCTCAAAGATAGGCCAAGTTTAGAAACTAAACAAGAAAAGGCTCATACTAAGCACTGATAGCTTCATGATTAGTGTATACTCACATGGCAAGCACACATTTCATATTAAGCATGGAATCTGTATGGTTCTTACTATGTATTGGTGAAGTCTCAGAAAGTGTAGTATAGGTAAAGATAGGTGTTCTGTGAGGCTCTAATAGTAAATTTTGTATAAAAAGTTTTAGGCACTATTAGACCAGACTTATTCTAATTCTGAACCTAGACTACTGAGATAATTATATTACTTTTTTATATACTTAGACTAGCACTGATCTTCTGCAAGGAAACCAGTAGGGGAAGGAAGCATAGAGGAAGGGTGCCAATCATATAAGGTGTATAAAGAGAACACACTCTTTATAAAATAGATCAAAAAGGAAATATATATATATATATATATATATATATAATAAATTAGAATATAAAAACACATACTAATAAGTAGTATAGTTGTTGGATAAGAAATTCTGAAGAAAAATTTATATAATTTATCTTTTTGTGTGCATAACAGGTGTACATAGCAAGAAGTAGTGCTTTAGAGTAATTTTATTTTTACAATAAGGATAGTATAAGAGAGAGTGCTTCAAGAGGGAGTGACCAAGCATAGTAGCATTTACTGAGAATTTATCTAGCTAGAAGCAAGATAAATTATTTTGAAATGTAAAAATTTTCTTTTTTTATCTATATCATTTTCTACTTTTCCTTCTCTTACAACACTTACACATTCTTTCAGTGTCTTTATATATTAGAGTGTCAGGCGCTTCTTTTTTCAAATTATTTAGGAAAGGGAACCAACCTATCTTTGATTGTCTCTATAGATTAGTATTATAGGGCTT
The DNA here is from genome assembly GCA_030280995.1 of Hemileia vastatrix. NCBI lineage: Eukaryota > Fungi > Basidiomycota > Pucciniomycetes > Pucciniales > Zaghouaniaceae > Hemileia > Hemileia vastatrix. Next base: position 28,227,357 of record JASXTE010000014.1, on the reverse strand, counting down.
TCTTTTCTACAACTTATACTCAGTATTTTCTGAATCTGCTCTTCAGCTTCTGGAACTTGCAATGTGTATGGTTACCAATTGAGAATTTTGGGTGGTATACATAGTTGGAATAGAAAGGTGAAGTGTTAGTTTCCCCATGTGTTTGTTTTTTGTATTAGATTTCAGCCAATGGTAGAAGCTTATTCAATTATCTTACTGATAGTTAATGAAATGAAATAGATATTTTTAAATTGCCTTATTCACTATCTCAGATTTACTGTCAGTCTGCGGATGTCACACTGTTGATAAAATTGGCTTGATGTTTATTTGATCATTCATTGACTTCAACAACTTATAGTTTAAAGTAATTCCCCTGTCTGATGCTATTCTGTCAGGTAATCCATGTAATTTCCATACATGGGCCACCATTAAGTCTGAAATACCCTCTGATGTAACCTTGGTCATGGTGGGGGAAAAGTGCACTATCTTGGTGCAGCAGTCAATCACTGTGAGGATTGCATTATTTCTTTGAGTCTTGCGTAATTCCACTATAAGATCATAAGAGAGTTATTTTCATGGCTTCTTGGGTATGCTTAACAGGGTCAATGGAGTAGCTGTTGGGATTACCTTGTTCCTCTGGAAAGAGTCACATACTGCTACATAGTGCTGGAGGTATACCTTCATGTACTTCCAGGAAAGTTTGAAATTTACCAGATCCACCATATTCAGAGGTCCTGAGAGTTGTGTCTTAATCTGAACATTAGACTCTTGAGCTCCTCATCATTTGGAACCACTCTCCTCCCATTCCAATACAGTTCTTCCCCTTCAAGGTGATACTCCTCCAATCTTTTCCTTACCAATACTTCCTTAGATAAGAGTGCTCTCACCAACTCCTGCACTCTATCATACTTTTCCTGTCCTCTCCTTAACCATTTAATTTAATCTTCATCTTCTATTTCCACCTCATCTAGAATTAACCTCTCATCAAGATCCCCCTTCAATAAAGTTGTGTTGGCAGTGTGAAGCTGGTTTGGTGCTGAGCACAAGCCAGTATGTTGTGATAGTGAATCAGGTTCGCCACTTTTCTTCCCTGGTTAAAATTGATCAACAAAGTTGATTCTGCTTATCTGTTCTTCCCATTAAACTTTCCTAAAAGTCAAATTTTTAGTGGTCAGGAAGTTTTTCAAGTTTTTGTGATCTGTGTAGATAATAAATTGTAAATGATGTGGACCTCCTTCCAAATAGTGATGGCAGGTGCATATAGATTCTACTAGTTCTAATAGCTTCTTATAAAATATTTTATAGATCAATTTCACACCCAGAAGTGCACGTGACAAATATGCTACTGGGTGTAAGACATTCTAGGCATCATATTGAGATAATACCCTGCCTAGTGCAAAGTCTGAACAGTCACATTCTAGAACACATGGCTTTAGTAAGTCTGAGATTTCAAGAATAGGGGTCATCACAAACTTCTTTTTAGGTGTTCAAAAGCATCTTATTTGCTACTTCTCCAATTGAATTTGGTTTCCTTCTTTGTGAGGTCATGAAGTGGGTGGAAAATGTGGAAGTAATTTTCAAGAAAGTGGCAGTAAAAATTTTCAAAGCATAAAAATGTTTGAAGCTCCTTTAATGTGGCTGGTTTTGGTCATTCTTTTACTACCTTTACTTTCTCCTGGTCCATGTGCACTCTATTCTTTTGAATAATCATACTCAGATAGGGGATTTCACTTAATGAGAAGACACATTTTTCCAGTGTAGAAAGACTCCTACAGTTGCCTTGCTGTAAGCAGAATCCAAGGCATTTTGATAAACAAAAGAAAACCCTGTCCCTTTAAGTAAAATAATAGTTCACAATCAACTAAGCTAAAGCCTCTACTTGATATATAATGACAAATTAATAATTTTTATTAATGGTGTTGGGAAGTAGAATCTGTATTCTTAATAGTGTGAGAAAGAAATATAACAGTGAATCTGTACAAAGAAAAGTTATTTAAATGATTTAATATTTATATTTTTATGAAAATGTATTATAAGAAAGTCCCTTGAGTTGAGATTTTAATATTGATACCCTATAAATATATATTAATGAGTTGTTCAGTAAATTTAATAATATGTTATGTAAAAGTGTTATATTTATAAGGGTATTACAATTTAGATAATTTTATGTAAAAATTTGTTGATGATGAATAAAACTATGTGATTGTTGTTGTTAAAGATTCTGTATTGCTAGATGATGTTGTCTAATTTTGAGTCTGTGGGCTTTATATGCATAGTATGTCAGGTTCCATAATTTTCCCAACCAGAGCATCCCAGAGCCCATCCAGTGATTACCGGTGTGGTCTTCCAACATTGAAGGAGCCCTTTGTTGGTCTATTTGGTGTTGTTTTGATATGTCTTAAATTGCATTATTTAAAAATTCGGTGTTTTTCTGGAATTATTCAGCAAATATTGGGACTGCCGGGATGTGGGTACTACTATTGGATAGCCCCAGGTTTTCTCAATATTTTATGTCTTGATGACATTTTTAAGAATTTAAGTATTAAGGGGATAATTTCTCTTTTTTTATTTAAAAAAGTTAGCTGTTTATTTTTGTTTCTCATGTTTTACAGGCTAAACTTAAGTCTTAGGGTTAAGTGCTTAGTACCGTTAGAATGGGCTAATTTTTCTCTACATTTCATGTCCCAATGTTTTTATAGCCTGATTGTTTGTTTTAAAGGTTTTAGTAGTCTTAGTAGAATTTACTAAGTATTTTGGGTATTTTTGAAGGTTTTTGGTTGTTTTCTGGCTTTAGGGTGGTCCTGCCGCCTCAGGCAGGCTTCCAGAAGTTGGGAAGATTGCCCACCTTGGTGCTAGAAGGCTGGAAAGCGTTTCTAGAGGGGTTTTATGCAATTTGGCGCCCAAAAACGCCAAATTTGTTGTTGTGCAAGGGCTCTTAGATAGTGGTCTGTGTGTACATAGTGAATAAGACAGTTTGGGGAAACTTTAATTATCATACAAACATCCAGAGGTGATATCCTTGTTCCTCACTCAGTTCTCACTGTTTTTTGGCCACAATTGGCTGTTTTTCTTGCAAGGTGAGTTCTTCATTTAACTTACCTGGCAACTGTTTTCTCTAGTATAGTCTTGTAAGATATATCAAGTATTATTGCTTTCTCTGGTGTGTCTTTGAAACCTACATCAAGTATCATTGCTTTCTCTGGTGTGAAAATTGGTCTACATTTCTGTTCTTTGGTTTGGTAGTCTGTCTGGAGACTACTTTCTAGGCTGATCAGGCAGTCAAGCGTGTTGGAAAGGGGCTTTAAGGAGGCTTTGGAGGCACATTTAAAGTTGTTGGCTGTGGACACCTATCAAGAGGGGTGTGCTAAGTATGTCAGCAAAGTCAGTGAGGCTTTGGCTGAAGAGGAAAGTAGAGTGAAGAAGGAAGAGAAGATTATGGTGGAGGTTCCCAAGCAGGAGAGGGACCCGGTGGTGGAGAAGTTGGCTGATCTGACAAAACAGCTACATATTTTTGTTCAGGAGGCTAAGAAGGCCAATAAGGCTCTTTCTCAGTCTATAGATTTTGATAGGAGGGCTGGTAGGAGTGATCCTTGGGTCTGCTCTTATTGCAGCAGGAGGGGGCACAAGTCCAATGATTGTTGGGCTCTGAACAGAGATGTGTCAGAGGAAAAGGTGGAGTTTAATGTCAGGGTGTTCAAGTTCCCTGATGGTTTATTTTTGAAGCCCAGTGAGGGCCAGGCTCCTGTTGATTTGGTCAGGAGAAGAAATGGTCTCAATCAGAGGAGGCCAAGGTTTAAGGAGATCCCTGATCAGGGGAAGTCTTCTTCTCAGGCAGATGAAGATTTCAAGGGAAAAGGGAGGGAGGTTATTAAAGTCTCTTTTTCTACTTCCTTAGGTGGGTTGGAGTTGTATTCTTGTGGAGGAAAATCAAGTGGTGAATGATTGGCTGGTGTCTATGATGTTGAAGCTGGAAAGGTGGGAAGGCCTAAGAGCTGTTCTCAGGCCCAACCAAAGCCTAAGGCTTTAAAGGTGGATCCTAAGCTAAGTGCAGCTAGGAGGAATTACAGAAAAGAGGAGCTGTACAAGATGCAGAAGGGGATTGCTGATATGGGCCCCCCCCCAATTTTGGTGCATTGGACATGAATGGTGAGCCAATGCCAATAGATGTTGATTCTGACTTAGAGGAGGATGTCCCTTTGGCTTCATTACCTAAGCCTGCTGGAGCTAGAGGTGTTGGTGACAGATCTGGTTTGATTCCTGTTGATGGAAAATCTGTTGGTGGTTCTGGTCCTCAGGAGATTTCTAGGACCAAGGTAGTAAAGGCAAGGGCTCACTTTGAGAGGCCAGTAGTTTCTGGCCAATATAATGTTATGGACTCGGTTTTGGAAAGAATGAATCAGGGTCAGGTTTCCCTTTCTTATGCGGAATTGTATGCTATCAGTCTTGGGCTTGCTGATATACTAAAAAAATTGTTGACCAGGAGAAGGGTTTCTTCTAGGGAGTTGGAATACATATGTGATTCTGCTGAGATGTTTGGTGAGGGGTTGGAAACTCATTTTTCCGCTTCTCTGGGTTATTATAATGTCACTCTGAAAGGAAGGGAGGCTAGGGCATTGGTGGATTCAGGTTCTCAGATTAACCTGATTTCTTTATTAAGGCTACTCATCTGGGCCTCCCCATAAAGACAGGAATTGGTGGAAATTTAAGAGGTATTGGTGGCCATGTCACTGAGTTGATTGGCACAGCCAAATTTGTAAAGCTGTATGTTGGTGGAGCCTTCAGAAAGGTTCATTTTTACATTGCCAAAGGTAATGTAAAAGCTGTTTTTGGTGGACCATTCTTGATGGATTTCCAGGCAAGAATTGGTAATCATTTGACATGGGAATCAGTTTGGAGTTTACTGGTGAAGATGAGAGGAGGCTTCACATGAGTTTATCATCTCCTAGAGATGATGGTTTGGAGACCAGGCCTGGCTTGTCTTCAATGTGCCAGTGCATAAATTAATGTAGGAGAAGAAAAGAAGTGGGTGCCGCCTCTGGTTTTTTGGAGTGTGTTTCAGGCTCTAGTGAGAGTCTGTCTTTTTTAGAGTAAAAAGGGCTGATTGCCCTAGTGCTACAACCTCTCCCCAAGATGAGGAAATCCCAGGTTGTAGTAGGTCAGCTCCCTTGGAGATATACCAAGTGTATTTTCAACTTTCTATTGTTAATGTTTCTCTTCTCTGCAAGTATTCTTCATGTTTTTTATCAAGTATCTGTTCTCTCTTAAGATTTTCAATTATTTTTAATTCAAGTTTAAAAAAGAAGATTGGCTATATATCTTTATTGAAAGATATGCGGAAAATCTGTGGAGTGGTGAGATTGGGGTCTAAAAGTAAGTCCTCCCAAATTTGCACTGCTAGGGTTTCATCTACGCCTTTCAAAAACATTACCTTGGCCACATCTGTGAGCATTGGGGAAAACCCCAGTTATTTTTTTAGGATGGAAGAAAACTCAAGAAAAGAAGATAAAAATTTTGATATAACTGTGGAAAAGCAAGAAAAAAATCTGAAGATAATTAAAAAAGAAGAAAAGAATTATTTTTGTTAAGTTCATCAAGATAAATTTTAGGGCCTCCAGCATGAGGTTAAACTGCATGAATTATTGAAGAAAAAGATTGTCAAGATCAATTTTTGGGCCTCCAGCATGAGTTTAAGCAGCACAAATTTTTGAAGAAAGAAGATTGTCAAGATCAATTTTTGGGCCTCCAGCATGAGGATAAACTGCACAATTTTAGAAGATGTGATTCAAAAGATGAATCAAGATTTGAAGATTTGGAAGATGGAAGTGAGGATGAAGATGTTGAATTGCAGAAAAGTTGTGGAGTGGTTAAATTGGGGTCTAAAAGTAAGTCCTCTCAGTTGTGCACCACTAGGGTCTCTTCTACACCTTACAAAAACATTACCCGGGCCACACATGTGAGCAATGAAGAAACCCTTGGTTTTTCTTCCAGGTCTGGTGGTGAAGACGTCCTGAAGATCCCACAAGTTGATGGTGGAGCCGCAAAGTACAAGAAGGTAGCGCAGAAGATTAGTCCTGTCAATGAGCCTATGTCTGTGGGTTTGAATCCTAATTTGAAGAGACCTCCGTTGTCAAGAGATCTGTACTCTACTCCTCTGGTAAAGAATCCACCTTATTTTGTGGAGTGGTTGAAAATTGTTAATTTTGGTCCTGATGGGTGGTTGTCTGATGAGGAAAAAACGTTTTTGTTGCATGTTATGGTGCTCAGAGAGAAAGTGGTGGCATTTGTTGAAGAGGAAAGTGGTGTGTTGAAACACCCTTATGGGGAACCTTACTTGATTCCTGTGGTTTTTCATGAGCCTTGACAAATTAAACCTATTCCAATTCCAGCTTCTATTAAGGATGATTTTGAGGAGATTTTTAGAGAAAGAGTCAGGACAGGATTTTATGAACAATCCACTTCTAGTCACTCAAGTCCGGTTTTTTGTGTTAAGAAACTGAATGGGAAGTTGAGGGTGGTGCATGATCTTAGGGCCTTGAATAGAGTCACTATCAAGGATGCGGGGATGCCTCCAAGTGCAGAGGACGTTGTGGAAGCTTTTGCTGGAAGGATGTGTTACGGTTTGGGTGATATTATGGGTGGTTATGATAAAAGGGAACTTCACACTGATTCATGGCCACTCACAACGTTTGAGACTCCTCTGGGAATATTTTAGCTCACTAGGTTGCCTCAAGGAGCAACCAATATATTTGCAGTATATCAATCTCAAATGGCTTAGATTTTACAGGATGAGGTTCCAACTCATGCTGGTATTTTTATTGATGACGGTGGAATTAAAGGACCCTTCACTGATTATGAAAATGAAGTGCTGAAGGAGATCCCAAAAATAAGGAGATTTGTTTGGGAATATGCAATTACTCTAGAGAGAGTATTTTTCATAATTGAAGAGGCTGGTTTGACCATTTCTGGGTCAAAGTTTTATTGTTGTGTTCCTCCTCTGTAAATTCAGGGTCATGTTGTATGTAAGGAGGGAAGGATTATGGCAAAGAAGAAAGTTAATAAAAATCAGTCATGGCCAAGGCCCAAAAAACTACTGAATTTAGGGGATTTTTGGGAGTTTGTGTCCACGTCAGGATTTTTATTAAATATTTTTCTTTGTTGGATTCACCCTTGAGAAGGTTGAACAGGAAAAATGCAGAGTGGGAATGGACTGAAGAGTGTGAAGAGAATTTTCAGAAATTGAAGAAGGTAGTAAGTGAAGATATTATTCTTCACAAGTTGGATTATGGAAGGAAAGCTGGAGAAACATATCTGGGGATGGACTCATGTTATATTGCTGCTGGTGCTTTTTTGTCTCAGGAAGATAAATCTGGGAAGGTCAGGCCAGTAAGGTACGAGTCTGTAGTCTTTAATGAGGTGGAATCTAGGTATTCTCAGACAAAGTTGGAATTGTGTGGTGTAGCAAATATTTCAAAGAAGCTACAAACTATTTTCTGGGGGCAGCATTTTGAGCTGCAGGTGGATGCTAAATCTCTGGTTCAAATGATAAATACACCTAGTCTCCCAAATGCTCCAATGACAAGGTGGGTGGCATTTATTCAACATTTTTCTTTTGACCTGGTGCACAAGCCAGGGAAGATTTTTAAAATAGCAGATGGATTATCAAGAAGACCACCCACAGATGAAGATTTTGATTCTGATGAATTTGATGAAGATGTGCCAGTGGTTAGGGCCAGCGCAAAGGGTGCAGAAGATTTTTCTCTCCTCCTCTAAGAGGCTAAACTGGATGATTGTTCTCTCCTCCACAAAGAGGTTAAACTGGATTGTTCTGATCTTGATTCTGGTGATCAGAATGTTTTTGTTGATGAAGATGGGGCAGTTGTTTGGGATGGCTCGAAATTGGAGAATGGTGTTTTTGTTGGTGAACTGAATTCTCTTAAGATTCAGTGGAAGATAAATGAGGTGCCAAAGTTTAGGGATTAGTGTCCTGGATGAGCTAGTTGTATTGCTCATGTGTACACTTGAGATTTGGATGACAGGGCTTTAACCTTGGATATTGTTTTGTTGGATTTTGAAGATGAGACCTGGCATCATATTGGGTTTTATTTTATTATGGTTAAATATCTGTTAACCTTGGAGAGGCCAGATACTTGTGATGATAAAACTTGGGTGGCAATCAAGAAGAAGAGTCTTGGCTTTTATGTTTCAGGAAGGAGGTTGATGAGGAGGAGACATCCAAATCCTCAAGTGGTGGTGACTCAGAAGAAGGGTCAAGAATTGGTTTCGAAGTCTTTGCATGAAGACCTTGGTCATAGAGGCTTTGGGGAGACTTATAGAAGAGTAGTAGATAGATTTTGGTGGCCATGTATGATGTTGGCTGTGCAGGGTTGGGTTCAATCTTGTGAATAATTTCAAAGAAGAAGTCACTTGAAACCTAAAGAGGTTGGCCCTGCTACTGATGAAACAACTGTGTTTGGAAGAGTCAGTTTGGATGCTGTCCATATCAAAGAGGACAGGTATAAATACTTGATTGTTTCCAGTGGTTATTTGTCTGGTTGGGTTGAGGCATTGCCTCTGGTAAATTTGACTTCCAAAAACGTGGCAGAATTTTGAAGAAGGAATGGGTGTTTAGGTATGGGTTAATGAAGTTGGTGACTGTTGATGGCGGGCAAGAGTTTGGAGCTGAATTTAAGGAAGCTGTGGGAATTATTGGCTCTAAAGTTAGAGTGGCTACACCATATTATCCTGAAGCCAAAGGAAAGGTTGAAAAAGGCCATCAAGTTATCAAAAATGCTTTGGTGAAAATGTGTGGAGATAGTGCTGAATAATGGAGGCATTATTTACCCTTGGTGTTATTTGCTGATAGGGTCACTGTGAAAAAGAAAACTGGCTATTCCTTTTATGAATTTATTTTTGGGCAGAAAGCTGTTCTACCGGTAGATTTGAAAGCTGTCTCTTATCTTGGAATTGATTGGGATGATATATGCTCAACAGAAGATTTGCTCTGTGCCAGGATGCAACAGTTGGATTGTAGAGAGGAATGCCAAGAGAAGGCATACTCTAGAATGATGAAGATAAGAAATCAATCAGTCAGATACTGGGACAAGAAGTTGGCTCATAGACTCAGGAATCCCTTGAAACCTGACTGTTTGTTTTTGGTGTATAATAGAAGTTTGGAGAGTCAGTGGGGGAAGATAATTGCTGACAGATGGAATGGACTTTATAGAGTCAGATCTCAGGTGTCTGGAGGTTCTTATGTTTTGGAAGAGTTAGATGGCGCAGTCTTAAAGAAGAGAGTGGCTGCAGATCAGGTGAAAATATTTTATCCTAGAGCACAAATAGTGAAGAAGATTGACTCCGCAATGGTGGTAAACTATAGACCATTCTTTAATTTTTGGTTTTTGTGATGCTGTGCATCTGTTTTTTTGGAAACATTTTTTTAGAAGGTACCCATGGGTGTGGCTTCTAGATTTGATCTTGGCAAGTGTGGGGGTGACTGATGGGATGGCTGCTTTATCAACAGTTACCCCATATTGTCTGTTTCCAAACCCTTCTATTAATTTGGTTGAACCCTAGTATTGGTTTTTCTTCACAGGTTTTAGTCCTCTATGACTTTAAACTGGTAATTCTTTTGGTCTTCAAGTGCCAGACTCTTCACACTTATTGGTTTTGGTTTAATAAGTTGGATTTTGTGTTTTGTTAGAAGGTACTTAATGGGGGCTTCTAGATTTTACTGTGGAAAGTGTGGGAGTAACTGATGAGCTGGCTTCTTTGTAGAACAGTTACCTCATAATGTCTGTTTCAAGTATTCTTGTTTGTCCTAGTTGAATCCTGGCTCTGGTTTTCGTTATTCAGGTTTCAAGTCCACTATGACTTTAAACTGGCTTACTGGCTTGAGACTGGCTTCTTATGGTAATTTGGTTTGGTGGGGGATTACTGGTGGTATCCCATCATTTTTACTTATTGAAGGCAGCCCACCCAGTGATCATTTCCTTGGACTGGACTTTCTATGGATCTGGATTTTTTTCTTTTTTATTTTCTTTAATTTTTGTGTCTATAGTTAGTTACTAGTTTTAGATTATTTTCTTTTTTCTCTTTTTTTCTTTTAATTTTTTATGGGAGTTATTAGGATATAAAGAGGGGAAAATCACAAAATTATATTATATGGTTTTACCACATCAGGGTCACCTCAAGGTGGGAAAGAATTGGTTGGGAAAGGCTCATCAATTGGCCGGGCAATGCTATTTTCTTTCTTTTTCTTATTATTTTCTCAATTTCTATTTATTTCATGTTTATTTTTGATTTTAATTCATTTAAAAATTATTGAAAATTGTATCTACATCAAGGTACACTTAGATGTGGGTAAGGTATCAGGGGATCAGCTCATCAATTAGCTGGGGGTACCATTTGTAATTATTAGTTATCTCATTTTATTATTGTTTTTCATTTCATTTTAATTTCTCAGTTCTCTTATTTTGGGGTAATTTTGTTTATTTATTTTCAAGTTTTTTTTTAGTATGTTAGTCGTTTAAAATAAAAATAAAATAAAAATAAAAATAAATAAAATAAAATAAAAATAAAAATAAAAATAAAACAAATTTTGTTATATATATCTGTTAATTATTATTATTCTCTCTATTTAGTGAATTATTAATTTCTTGTTTATTTTAATGTCTGGAAGAAAAAGCCTCAGGCGGTTGGTCCAAATTATGGTTTCTTTTTTGCTTTTTGTTAGGATTTGTGGAAGAACTATGTTCTTTTTGATGTAGGTGGCTGGAAAGCGTATATGGGTTGTAATGGCCAGGGAGCGGAGTAGAAGGTAAATTTTTGGGAAGAAGTGGAAGAAGCGGGAATAGAGTGTTGGAATGTGTGCTTGATTATTCTAGACATCTTCCAGTGGTCATCAAGGAGCTGTTTTCTCAGATTCTTTTCCAACTCATTCAATGTACCATGGAGAGCAAAGGCTTTAAGCATGTTTGAGCACATCATGCTTAGATGTTGTTTAATGTTGTTGTAATCCAGTGTCAAGGTACTTTCTAGAGGTTGGGCAATCCCAATTGTAGTTTCACGAGGCGGGGTTCCAACTACACTGAAGAATTAGATCAGTAATTTTTCTCAGTTAAAGAAATTGGATTTATTTATTTGGTACTTACAGATTGTGAGCTCATCAAATTTGTAAGCGGCTGGCATTTAAGCTGTTGAAGAAAGCTGAATGGATGTTGATGGAGGATTAACCAGATAGAGGTATGGATTCTCATTATCATTCTCTAAATGGTGTTTAGAAGATGAAGGAGAAGAAGGGCCTTCCTGTGGCCTGGTTGTAGCAGCAGGGCTGCTGTTGTTGTTGTGGATATTATTATTGCTTGGCCCAGTTGGGTTGGGCACTGGTAGTGGAGTACCAGGGTTGTTGAAGGAAGGATCAGGAGAAGGTGACCTGGAAGCTGATTGTGATTTGCTAGATGAAGATCTAGAAGAAAGGGACCCATCAGAGGAATAATTGGCAGCCAGAGGAGAGGTTTAGTTAGTTCTTCTTGATGTAACCGGAGATTTTTGTTTGGAAGAAGTGTTGCATGCTCTGGTGTCTTCAGAAGGTCCTCTGGCAGGTCTTCTAGAGATTTTGGAATTTTTGGGGTTTTATGAGGAAGAAATTTTTTGTGTATGAATTACTCTGGAATCACTAGGAGGTTGTTGCGTAGATTTTTTGTTGTTTAATGGTGTATTTTGGCTGTTATCTGGCTTAATTTGCAAGTTTTGAGCATGATTTTCATTTTCTGGAAAGGTGGGTGAGCTGCCTGGATGCGGTATAGCAGCCTGGGAGCTGATTTTGAAGTTGATTTGGCTAAATTTGCTGAGATAAAAGTAGATTCTTGAGTAGATAAAGCAGGTTTTTAGGGAGTGATTTGGGGATAGAGTGGTGTGATCTTCTGGAAAAAGCGGAAGATAAAGAAGAGGAAGCAGGTACAAGTTCTGGTGACCTGGTAGGAGATCTTGAAATATATTTGTGTGAAGGTGAAGGCGGAGGTATTGGATAGTTATGGTCTCTGTCACATCTTTTCTTTTTAGATTTGTAAGAATCACAGGCTTTGTTATAGAATCCGGCTTGAGGAGTAGGAAGAGTGAAGGTACAAGGCCTGCACATGTAGATGCACTGTTTACAAGCAAAGTCCTTTGGAGCAGTGAAACAGGGAAGTTCCAATGGGTCAAAATCTGGGGATCCAGCAATGATCTGTCGAGGAAAAATAATGAAGAGAAAAGAGATGAATGAAAAATTTGTCAGTGATGTGTAGATAATGAAGAAAGAGTGGAAGTTCAGCAGGTTGGCTGTGGAGCACTGTGCATGGAGGTGGCTCCACATTTGTATGCAAAATAGGTGTAGTCTGTCAAACTTTAAACTGAACACTCAAAGTCCTCCAAGACTTAAAACTGGCTGGTTATTTAAAGATTGATTCAAGATTTTTATTTTTTATTACTACTGTGGACCTGTAAGTCTGTCAAGACTTTAAACTGAACCCTGTGGATAGTCACCCAAGACTATAAACTGAGGATAGTTGTTGGTTGAGTCCTTCAGGACTATTAACTGAAAATGTGGAGTTGGTGTGATTCAGGCAGAGGGCATCCAAGGGGAGTCTCTGAATCTTGCTAAGGCAAGTGTGGGGGTAACTGATGAGCTGGCTGCTCTATAGAAAAGTTACCCCAGAATGTAATTTTGTTTCTTTGGTCTTTAATGTTTTGATCTCTGGTTCTGTCTTTTTGATTCAGGTTTGGAGTCCCCCAAGACTATAAACTGAGGGTTTTTGAGTCCCCCAAGACTATAAAATGAGAGCTGTTAGTCCTCCATGACTAAAAACTGAGGATTAGTCCCCCAAGACTTTAAAATGAGGAGTTTTTTATTTTTTTTATTTCAAAATCAAGATTTTCAGGCAAGAAGCAATTACAGAAAAAAATCAAGAGATGTTTAAAAATGTTCAGAATTGGCTTTGAACTGGTGAATGAGGCTCTTCCTTTTCTCAAGGTCCTGTGGTTTCCTGAAAGGAGTGGAGTGGAAGTAATTTAGGATGAGATGCTTCTGTTGAGAAGAATGTTGTTGGAAGTTGTCTTTGATGGTGGGAAATGGATTAGGTGGGGGTTCTTCAATGGTTCCCACATTGTCATCATCACTGTCTGAATGGAAATGAACTGGAAATTTGTCAGATTGAATTTCAGTATGAAGAAGTATTGGCTTACCATCAGAAGGACCAGGGATGGTAGAGCTAGTGGTTGTAATGGGGTCAGAACTCTTTTTTGAAGGGTGTAATTTGTTGACTAGCCTGGGGATCAGGATGGAGGTTCTGGATCTTTTGGTGCTGGTAGAAGGTGGATCAGGTTGAGGAGGAGGAGAAGATGTTGAAGAGGACAATGGACCAGGTCTGAAACAAGTCTTAATCATAGAGTGATAGGCATCACAGGAGGTTCTGTAGGGATGATCTGGAGGTATGATGGTACAGATAAGATTGTTGTCAATGCAGTATTGGCTAGGACCCATATCAGTAGCAGATTTGGAGAGGAAGCTGAAAAAGGTAGTTGTGATGAAGGAGAATGTGGTAATTCTCTATTTGAGGGAGGATGTGGTCTTCCAACATTGGCGGAGCCCTTTGTTTGTCTGTTTGGCATTGTTTTGATATGTCTTAAATGGAATTGTTTAATAATTGGGGGTTTTTCTGGAATTATTTGGCGAATATTGGGACTGCGGGGATGTGGGTATTACAATTGGATAGCCCTGTTTTTTATTTATATCTTATGTCTTGATGACATTTTTCATATTCTTAGTATTTAAGGGATTTTTTTTCATTTTTCATTTTGAAAGATAGCTTTTTAATTTTGTTTTTTGCATTTTACGGGCTAACCTTAAGTCTTAGGGTTAAGTGCTTAGTACTATTAAAATGGGCTAATTTTTCTCTACATTTCATGTATCAAGTTGTTGTAGCCTAATTATGTGTTTTAAAGGTTTTAGTAAGCGTAGCTTATTTTTCTAAGTATTTTGGGTATTTTTGGAGGTTTTTGGAGGTGATCTGGCCGCCTCAGGAAGGCCTCCCAATGTTGGGCAGACCTCCCGCCTCAGTTCTACAAGGCTGGGAAGCATTTCTAGAGGGGTTTTTTGCAATTTGGCACTCAGAAACACCAAATTTGTTGGTGTGCATGGGCTTTTAGATAGTGGTCTGTGTATATAGTGAATAAGACAGTTTGGGGCAACCTTAATTATCATACTAACATCCTGAGGTGATATCTTTGCTCCTCTCTCAGTTTTCACTGTTTTCTGGCCACAATTAGCTGTGTTTGTTGCAAGTTTAGTTCTTCGTTTAACTCAACTTTGGCAACTGTTTTCTCTGGTGTAGTCTTGCAAGCTATATCAAGTATTATTGCTGTCTCTGGTGTGGATTTGCAACCTACATCAAGTATCATTGCTTTCTCTGGTGTGGAAATTGGTCTACATTTAAGTTCTTTGGTTTGGTAGTCTGTCTGGAGACTAGTTCCTTGGCTGCTCAGGAAGTCAAGTGTATTGGAAAAGGGGCTTTAAACAACAGGAACCAATTTACTGTAGCAGGTAAATCTCATTTATATTTTTCTAAAGGGACAGGGGATTTTCTCTCTGGGTTTTCTCCAACTCCTTGGGTCAAGGCCTATAACTAGTACTATAGGATTGTCTACACCAGAGGTTGCATGGAGCCAGCATAGAGCATTCTGGTGGTCATAAAGTCTTCTGCACTCAATTAAAATCTTAAAACCTTATTTAAAAATCTAGAAAAATTTAAAATGATAAAGCTACTTCTCCTCTTTAATCTAAACTTGTTTTTTTAGCCTGCTCAGCCCTATTCACCTAATGAATAATCATCAAAGTTATGAAAATTATGAAAAATCAAAAAGAATTAAAAATACTTTATAAAATTATTAACAATAGTTAAAAAAATAGTAAAAATCCCTAAAAAATTTCTAAAGGTTCTTGAGACTCATTTCTTTAACTTACATACCCTTTTTGACCTATACTTTTAGTTTTTGCCCCTAAAATAATTGTTAAATCATGACTTTTAACTTTAACCATGTCAACCACTTTTAATATATTTTCTGTCTTAATAAAATTAAATAAAACATATTTTGTCTATCCCCAAGCTCAATAAAATCTCCCAAAATCCTCTTAATATAATTTCCAGTGCTGTTCTAAACTTTAGGCTGCCATATCCTCCCTCCAATGAAGAATGTCCTCATTCTTTAAATTTGCATTTTTGTTCAATCACATATTCATCTTCTTTTCTTCCTCTTAAACCAGCTTCTATTCCAACCACTCCTAAAAACTTTTCACTTCATATTTATCCTACATCATATTTAAAAATGTCATCTAAGAATCTTACTATTCCCTGTGAACTCTGCACTATATACCAGGTACTCTGTCTAATTTCAAACCCTGGTCTCCCTGGAAGGAAAGCCTGTTACCTCTGTCAGCTTAAAATAGTTAAATGCAACTGTCCAATTATCCCTTCCAGAACTAATGTCTATACTGGACCAGCTACACTCCCTGATCCTTCAATTTCTAAAAAGAGATTATCAAAAATTCCCACCTTTTTTCATAATATAAGAGCAAAAACAGCTTCTTCCAATAATAATCTAACCTTGATCTACCTCATCCATCTCAGGACCCTAACCCCATAATGCCAGATCCACCTTTTAGTTTTGCAGAAAATCTGTTTCCTGGCTCTATAAGCTAGATGTTTATTAAACTTTAATAAATCATCTACTAATCCACACCCATCTACAATTCTTTTCCTCCTCCTAAATTATTCCCCTAAGCTATTGAAATCAGCAACACAGATGATGTTGGTCAGGTGCAGAAAGATTAGATCTATCATTATCCTAAATTTCACAGATATCTCTTCTTGGACTTCTGTGATGATATGAAAAGAAAATTTCTGACATTTTTTCAAGATACTCCTGCCAATAATACTGAAGACCTGATGAAAAGAAGAACCCTTATTCAAAGACTTGATACCAATGTGGAGAGATTCCAAAGAGATTATTTTTTTAAATATTTGTTTTCTTTTATAACTTAATATTTTTAGTGCTTGATAAAATTTTGTTGTCTGGTTGACTTTAATAAAATAACTTTAATTCTTTGATAATTTCCTTGTGTTTCTTTCACTTCTAAGAGCAAGGTTTGAATCCCTTCATACTCCCATCTACCAGTCTCTACTTTTTCACAGCATGAAAGAGAAGGCCTCCCAAATGAGCCAAATACTTGATCCCATTTTCATTGAGCCAAATACTTTATTTCGATTCTCACTGAGCCAAATACTTTTGATTCAATTCTCATGAGCCAAATACTTTGATTCCATTCACTTTGAGCCAGACACTATTATTCCACTCTCACTGGGCTTCCCACTGAGCCAAATGCAATGATTCCATTCTTGCCATAAGGTCTTCCAAGCTTCCACCTAAATATTCTACCACTGAGACTCACTAATAATCCAACTCCTATCCATCTTCAATGATTCAGCATCACAAAATTCAAATAATTTTCTAATATTTTAAAACCTTTCATTAATTAACATAATTTTCTTATTTTTACAGACTTATAGGACCTTTTATTTTAAATTTTAAAATCTCCTTCTCTAATCTCTTTTAACATCTCCACCTTTCTTTTAATCATAATATATGTTTAACCCTTTTTGACTTCTTCATTCTCTAAAGATATTTTCACCACTTCCTTCAATGATTGAGTTGCCCAATGAATGAATATCAGTTTGAATACTGATGAACCAGTGATAAATTAAAAATAAATGAATTGAATATTCCTCTATATTAAAATTTCACCCTATTATCCTTGGGGTGCTAAACTTTAAATCAATTGCCATTTTATAGTCTTGGTGGAGTTCCCCCTACAAAACCACATAAATTGTCTTTTTAAAGAATGATATACCAGTTTAAAGTCTTGGTGGACCAAAGAGAAAGTAATTTTCCAGTTTAGGGTCATGGTGTACCCATCCTATATTTCATTTCCAGTTTAAGGGCATAGTGGACCAAAGATTCTGTTGTTTGTATATTATCAAATTATCTTCTTTAATATTCAGTTTTAAGTCTTGTTGGATCAAAAGATCCTCCAAAAATTTTCATTATTCCTCATTTTAAAGTCTTGAAGGACTAACAGATCCAATAAAAACATAATGCCAAAACCTGGACATAATCTTGAAAATTAGTCAGTTTAAAGTCTTGGAGGACTACCAGAATGTCTTGAGGTGAATTCCCGTTTTCATCAAACATTGGTAATCCTCATCTTCTGCTTCAAAATACAATAAAAGATAATGAAATAAATAAAATAATAAAGATAAGAAAAAGAAAAAGAAAATTTAATTTTATACATTATAAAAAATTTAGTAATATTAATTTTAATTAATGATTTGAATTATTTTTTTATTTATTTTTATTTTTTTTGAAATAAAAACAAGAAATTTAAAAGTTGTTCTAAAATTTAAAAAATTTAAAAATATAAAAATATAAAAGATTTTGTAAAATTTTAAATTTAAAAATTATAAATCATAAAGATGCCATTCTGATATTTGATGAGCCGTAACCCTGACATCATACCCGCACACAACTGCACCTTGATTGTGGGATACACAGGAAAGAAATTGAAAAATAAATATAAATATTTTTTTGAAAAATTTTGAAAACATGAAATAATAAAATTAATAAAATAAAAGAAAAATGATCACTGGGTGGGCTCCCTCCAATTTATAAAAAATGATTGGAGAGCACCAGTGAACATTGTTCCTGAAAAAAATTATTTTTAATAAAATTTAAAATGAAAATAAAAATTCAAACATATAAAAAAACTAAACAAATAATTTCAATAGAAAACCAAAAATTAACATAAAAAAATAAATCCTGAATCCAGCTTCAAACGAGTGTAAACAGTTTGATGTTGTGTTGATCCAGCTTATAGTCTTAGAGGACTACCTATATAAAAAAACAAATCCAGTATTGAACTAGAAACAGGGAAGCTATGGTAACAAAAATTGTGGGGTAATTTTGTATAGAGCAGCCAGCCCATCAATTACCCCCAAGCTTGCCAATATTAAATTTAGAAGGTTCCCCTGTGAGCACTTCTACCAAAAATAATTACGTTCAAACAACATTCTTCACAAATAATTTTGAACATTTGAGTTTAACAATTGTATTTTAAATGATAGTTGTTAGTTTATACTCTTTGCAGAGTAAAACTTGAAAAATGATAGTAGGTAGTTTATCATCATGTTGGAATTAGATTTCATATCAGTATTAAGTAGTTTACCCTCATTTTTGAATTTTGATTTCAGCACATCTGGCTCCCCTAGGGTTAAACCACTTGAATTGATCAGCAGCTACCCTCTTTTTCAGTCCAACACCATCCAACTTCTTTAAGACATATGAAACACCAGAAACTTGTTCCTTCACTAAGTATGGTCCATTCCACCTATAAGAAAACATTTTCCCCCACTGACTTTCTTAACTTCTATTATACACCAAAACCATATCTCCAGTTTTCAAAAGTTTTATTAATCTATGAGCCAACCAATTATCACAATATCTTACTGACTGATTTTAAATTTTTATCATTTTGAATATGCCTTTTCTAAAGTTTTTTTCTCTTTTGTAACTGAACCATTCTTTCAAATATTAATTCTTCCATAGTTTTTACTTTATCTAAATCTACTCCAAAATATTATTCAGCCTCTAGATCAACTGTTAAAACTTTTTTCTGTCCAAAAACTAGTTTTTAAGGTGAATATCCAGTCATCCTTTTGGCAGTGATTCTGTCGGCAAATAGAACCAATGGCAAATAGTGCCTTCACTTTTGAGCACTTGTTCCACACATCTTAACCAAAGAATTCTGTATAACTTAATTCCCACCTTATACCATTCCTTCTTCTTGAAGATAATATGGGGTTGCTACCCTAACCTTTGATACAGCCTCCCTAAACTCTGTCCCAAATTCAAGACCTCCATCAACTGTTACCAACTTCATCACTCCATACCTATATACCCGATTTTTCAATAAAAATTCTGCCTCATTCTTGGAATTCAAATTAATAAAAGGTTTTTCCTCCACCCAAGCAGATAAATCATTTCTGGCTACAATCAAATATTTATTTCTTCCATCTTTAGTATGAACAGCATCCAAACTAACCCTAACAAAAAGAGTGTTTTCACCGGTTGCATGTCCAGGTTCCTTCGGCCTTAAAAAACTTCTTCTTTGACACTAATTGCATGATTGAACCCATTTTTCAACATTCAATTTCATGCCAGGCCACCAAAATCTATTAGAAATTTTTCTATAAGTTTCACCAACTCCTCTATGCCCAAGATCTTCATGCAGTGATTTCATGACTAACTCTTTCCCCTTTCCCTGAGTAATTACTACTTGAGGATTTAGATACCTCCTCCTCATTAATCTTCTACCAGATAGATAAAATGACAGTGACTTCTTTTTGATAGCCACCAATTCATCATTATCACAATTATCCGGCCTCTCTAAAGGTAATAAATATTTAAACATGTTAAAATAAAACCCTGTCTGTCCCCAGGCTTCATCTTGAATTTCTATTAATATCACATCTATGGGCACTTCCCTATCACCAAAATCACCTGCTCATGAATGAGCCAGTAGCTTTAAACCTTGAATTTTCCTTTTATTATAAGAGATTTTTGAATTTTCCAAACTTTTAATAACCGAATTTTCCTCTTTCACTTTTTCAACCATTTCAGCATCACCAACCTCATCTTTGTCTAACCTCCTTTTAACCAAATTTTGACACACACCCAAACTCTCTTTAACCAAATTATCTAAAAATTCAGCATATACACCATTCACCAACTTTCTACTATCCTACAAAATTTCACCATCCTCATCATAATACACCAAGATATCTCCAACCTCTTTTTTATCAAATTTATCTACACCAATGTCAAACTCCCAAAGTACATCATTTACCAACTTTTTACAATTATCCATTTTATCCTCATGGTAAAGTTTGTAATCATATTTTTTACACTTATTAAGCCAGCCAGTTTAAGCTCATGGGGGAGGTAAGGAAAGTCTTCAGCACCTTTTGTGCTGGCCTTAATAACAGGTATATTTTTGTCAAATTCTTCTGAGTCAGAATCCTCTTCAGTAGGTGGTCTTCTTGATAATTCATCTTTCATAGTTAATATCTTTCCAGGCTTGTGAACTAAATCAAAAGAAAAATGTTGAATAAAAGCTACCCATCTGGTAATGGGTGCATTCAGTAGACTTGGGAAATTAATCATTTGTATCAAATATTTTGTTTCCACTTTCAATTTGAAGTGTTGTCTCCATAAAACATTTTGAAGGTTTTTTAAAATTTTTGCCACTCCACAGAGTTCCATTTTCAGCTGAGAGTATCTTGATTCCACCTCATTAAAAACCACAGATTCCTACCTGGCTGGTCTGATATAACCAGCTTTACCCATTTTGGACAGGACCGCCCCAGAAGCTACCTTACTAGAGTCAACTGCTAATTATATCCTACCTGCATCTTTTCTATAATCTAACTTATGCATGAAAATATCCTTCCCAACAGCCTTCTTCAACTTCAAAAATGCAGATTCACACTCTTCATCACTCTTCCAATCAGCCTCCTTCCTAGTCAACCTTCTCAACAGAGCAGCCAATGAAGTAAACTCTTTGATAAAAATTTTAACATTAATGCATACACCTAAGAACCCTCTGAACTGGGTTGTATTCTTGGGTCTTGGCCAGGACTGATTTTTTTTTACTTTCTTTGTTGACATAATCCTACCCTCTCTACATACCACATGCCCTAAAATTTCCAAAGCTGGCACAAAACAAGAAAACTTTGATCCAGAAATAATTAAACCAGCCTCTCTAATCCTAAACAAAATCTTGTATAAAACAACAGAATATTCCCCAATAGATTTTCATATCCCTAGATTCTCCTTCAACACCTAATTATTATAATCTGTTGAAGGGCCTTTAATTCCATAATAATCATAAAACATACCACCATATTGTGGAGTTTTATCTTGAAGAATCCAAGCCATCTGAGCTTGACAAATAGCAACCAAATATGTTGCTTCTTGAGGTAATCTCTCTAACTATAAGAGAGCAAGTGGAGTATCTAAAGTAGTGAGAGGCCTTGAATCAGGATGTAATTCTCTCTCATAATTACCCCCCATAATATCATTTAAACCATAATAAAATCTTCCTGCAAACGCCTCCACAAACTCCTCTGCACTAGGTGGTACTCTAGCATCTTTTATTGAAACTCTGTTTAATTACATAAGATTGTGAACTACCCTGAGCTTGCCATTATGTTTTTCAATACAAAAAACTGAACTTGAATAACTTGATGATTACTTTTCCTATAATCCAGTTATAATTCTTTCTCAAATGACCTCCATATAATCATCTTGTAATGCGGCAGGAATAAGAATTGTTTTTTGTTTCCATGGTTCATGAAAGACAACTGGAATCTTGTAAGTCTACCCATAAGAATTCTTTAAAACACCTCTATCCTCTTCTACAAAAGTAATTTCCATCTCCCTGTTAACCATCACATCCAATAACAACAACTTCTTCTCCTCACCTGACATCCAATCTTTAGGTCTGAAGTTCACAATAATCAAGCTCTCAAAATTGATTCTAGAAGTTTCAGGAAATTTGGGTGGATTATTGACTAAAGGAAAGTCATAAGGATCTCTTGATAAAGTTGGCATCTGAAAAGGTGTCTTTAATTCAGCAGGTATTGGTTTGTAAATTGGTCTGACCTTATTTTCTACCTTCTTTAATTTTGCTGCTTCTATGTTGACTTTGACTTGAGGTAATTGATCTCTTCTTGATCCACAATAAAATATATCTCCAACAGAGTTTTTTTCATCATCAGAATTTGAAAAAAGATAAGATGAAACATAATTTTTATTATTTATTAATTTTTTTCCCCTATTCCTTCACTGCAAAAAATTAAGTGGCGCCTGCTAGCAGGCGCCTATCCCTATATTCAGTTTTAATTTAAAAGTAAATTTGATTTGATTTTGCGAAATCTTTTGAGAAGAATCACAGCTGAGATGAAATTGAGTTAAGTCAAAGATAGGGATTGTAACCTTCTATCAGGTGCCCATTGTTTTCTCTGGTGCTTTGTCTAATTTATTATCAGATTTTCCAATACCTTTTTCACCATTTTCCATCACAAAATCCCCAGTAAATAAAGTTGGCAGTTTAACCTCTTGCTTGAGGTCAGAAATAGAATCATCACAGAATGTTTTTTTGTGAATTAATTATACTAAGATTTTTAAATTGATTTTGATAATTTAATTTCATTTTATCCTTTTTCTGGTGGCCATAAAAAAATCTTTCACTACTATCCCTACTACTTTTCAAATTTCCATTCCAACTTTTATCCAACACAATATATCCCATTTTTCTTTTTATACCCCTTTTAAAACTAATAGAAAAATTTGAAAAAGATTATAAACATATTGAGAAATTTAGCACATTATGACATTCCAAGGAAATATCAACAGAAAATAATTAAGAATCCACTTGAATCATCTCCAAGTGAGATGACCTATTGCAATCCAGGATCTCTTCATAAGGAGAGATTTCAACATTAGATCAATTAGCCCCACCTACCCTAAAAAATGAGGGTTTTCACAAAATTCTTGAAGGGAATAAAATAATCCAAAATATCCAAATGAAAGATAAATAAATGCAGCCAATTTAAAGATAGTTTATCCTCATTTTGGAGGAATTAAATTCTTGATATCCCCTGGTAGAAACTCATGTTTTCCCCAAGGGCTCCTCCACCAATTCCTGACTCCACATAATTCAAAAGTCATAACTTGCCCTACCAAAGGACCAAAAGAAACACACACCTTTTTCCAAATTTTAGATGAATCCCAGTCCTTTACCCCTTCAATCAACACCTCTGCACCCTCCATTAGTGCAGAAACAACATCCACCTTTAAAATCTCTTCCTGAGATTGGACCAAATCCTCTATACATATACCTAATCCATAATCCATATCCACATCTTCATTGCAGACATTCTCTGCTTCTGAAGACAAAACTGGAGGCAAATAATCCTCTGAATCTGACTCCAAAACATCCAACACAAAATCTTCCCCAAAATACAAAAATTCTTCATTAGTTACATAAATATCTTCATCTTCAGAAACCCCTTCTATCCCAACAGAATTTTTATTAAAAATAATATCTTCAGACTTGCGAAAATCTTCAGGAATAGCTGAATCCAAAATTTTTACACAAGCTACCTCTTTTTTACAAACAAAACATTCTTCCACAACAATATCATCAGGCTGGCCCAAGTCTTCTGGGATAACCCAGTTCTTTTCTTCAGGGTCCAATTCAACATCAGTAAGGGAATCTAGATAATCCAAAACAGCCTTCATTATCAACTCCATAGATGGTATCCCACATTCACCAGTTCTTCTTGTCTTCATCAAATCAGCATTTAAAAAATATTTCCAAAAAACCTCTTTGAATTATCCCCCAAAGAAATCCAAAAATCATTCCTTACTTCATCTTCATGATGTATAATATCATAATACAACAGATATTCCATAACCACTTGAAATTTGACCATAAACTGATAATACTGACCAAGAGAGTTGACACCACCTTTAGATTCCCATCTCCTAGAAATATTCTTGAGATCCTTTAATGAATAAAGAATTTCCAACCTCATAATCTTCTCTACCTTTATCTTTTCCTAATTTTAATCCTTGTAGCCATCCATCTTGATAACCTTTTCTTCCACCTCTCTGTCACCCATAAAAAACCTTATCTGCTTCACCATATCTAAAGGTAAAGCTCCATCCAATCCAGAAGCACTTTAATACCAATGTAAAAATCCTTCTCAATTATCACCAGATAACTTGGGCCCATCCCAATATACAATACTTACTGATGCCTTAATAGGTACACCAATAGTCAAAACACCAGATCAAATAGCAGAAGACATCCCAAAAACATAAGATTAAACTGTTAAAAGAATATAAGAGCTCTTTTGATAAGCCTCTTTCAAGCTAATATAGTCCAGTTATTAAGTAAGTTCATTAAAATCCAGGAAAATGAAACCCCACATTGGGTGCCACCAATGTAGAAAGACTCTTATAGTTGCCTTGCTGTAAGCAGAATCCAAGGCAGTTTGATAAACCAAAGAAAACCTTGTCCCTTTAAGTAAAATAATAGTTCACAATTAACTAAGCTAAAAGCCCTACTTGATATATAATGACAAATTAACTATTTTTATTAATGGTGTTGGGAAGTAGAATCTGTATTCTTAATAGTGTGTAAAAGAAATACAACAGTGAAGCTGTACAAAGAAAAGTTTTTAAAATGATTTAATATTTATATTTTTATGAAAAGATGTTATAATCAAGTTCCTGAAGTTGAGATCTTTATAATGATACCCTATAAATATATATTGATGAGTTGTAGAGTAAATTTTATAATATGTTATGTAAAAGTGTTATGTTTATAAGGGTATTACAATTTAGATAATTTTATGTAAAATTTTTTTGATGATGAATAAAACTAAGTGATTGTTGTTGTTAAAGATTCTGTATTATTAGCTGAGTTTGTCTAATTTTGAGTCTGTAGACTTTATATGCATAGTATGTCAGGTTCCATACTTTTCCCAACCAGAGCATCCCAGAGCCCATCCAGAGATTACTGGAGGTTTCATGGAGCCAGTACGGATCATTGAAGAGGTCATACAGACTTCTGGACTCAATTAGAATCTTAAAAACTTAACTAAAAATCTAGAAAAATTTAAAATGATAAAGGTACTTCTCCTATTTAATCTAAACTTATTTTTGTAGCCTACGCAGCCCTATTCACCTAATGAATAATCATCAAAGTTAAGTAAATTATGAAAAATAAAAAAGAATTAAAAATAATTTACAAAACTATTAACAATAGTAAAAAAAATATTATAATTTCCCCAAAAATTTCCAAAGGCTCTTGAGACTCCTGTCTTTAAGTTCCATACCCTTTTGACCTATACTTGCAGTTTTTGCCCATAAAATAATTGTTAAATCATGACTTTTAAAAAAAGCCCTTGTTAACCACTTTTAATATATTTTCTGTCTTAATAAAATTAAATAAAAAATATTTTGGTATTCCCCAAACTCAATAACATCTCCCAAAATCCTCTTAAAATAATTTCCAGTGCCATACTAAACTTTAGGTTGCCACACTGGTTTTAGCCATACTTGGGCCTCTCTCAAGGGCTGTAAACAATCTTTCACATATACCTGGTGTTCCCCCATTGATCTTAAGTAAATAAAGATCTTATCCAGATACACCGCCACATTTATCCCTATTCTATCTCTGAAGATGCTTTTGGTGAAATGTCGGAAAGTGGCAGGCATGTTACATTAACCTAATGGCATTACCAACCATTAAAAATGACCAAATTTAGTGCAGAGTGTAAGTTTGTGTTTATCTCCTTTGTTCACACATATGTTGTGGTAAACTGCCCTAAGATCTAGAGATGTGAAAATCTCTGCACCCTGAAGACTGTAAATTAGCTCACTAGTTGGTGGAAGAAGATATCTGTTCTTAACTGTCAGCACATTTAACCTTCTGAAATCAATACATGGTTTTAATGAACTATCCTTTTTACCTGAAAAGATCACCAGGGCCTCCCAGGGATATTTTGATTCTCTGTTGAAACATTTATTTTTAATTTTCATCAATCATCTCTTTTAGCGCTGTTGACTCCAAGGTTGAAAATTAGATTATGCAACTAAATTGAGGAGTTGCACCTGGAATCATATCAATGGAAAACTAATATTTTCAGTGAGGTGGAATGTTCTTGATTCCTCCATCTTCAAAAAGAGGTAATAATTTGCAATAAGCTTTAGGGACTATTTCCTTGAGGCTTTTTGTTGGCTTTGAGGACCAGACTTTGGCTGAAATCTCGGCCAATATGTTACATGCTTTTGCATCGCATTCAAGTTCCTTCTCTTTCTCCAGTGCCCCCTCCAAGTCTTGAAACTTTGCATCACGAGAAAGTGTTATCTCTTTTGGAAAGTGTACCGATGATAATTAAACACCAGGAGACTCCCATGGAGGTGCCTCACACTCCTGAAGGGTACAGTGGGCTGATTATTTATCTTAAAAATCCCCCTTTTTGTTCTCTGCATTCCCCCTTCCTTGTTGGGCTTTCTCCTTCTCTTAATTTGCATCATCCCCTCCATGGCCCTCCCAGGGACTTTCCATTTGTGTCTCATCCCCAGTCTGCTTCTTAGAATGAAGAGAAAGCATCAGTTCTGGGGGTGATTCAACTGATGATAACAGAACATCAGAGGACTTTATAAGATGAATATTTAGTGCCAATGTTCTCTCCCCTTTCTAAATGAACCATATTCTCTTTCCAGTCAATTTAAGGATTATATTGGTCCAGCCATGTCATCTCCAGAACCATATCAAACTGGTCCTTCATGTTTTTTGCATATGCCTTTCATTGAGACTTCATTCTTTCACACCAGAATCTTGAAAGAAACTTCTCTCTTACTTCTCCTCCCCCACCTAGGGATCCATCAAACATAATTAGACACCTGGGGTGGTCTAATTTTTCTTTATTTTTTATTTCTCTTTAAAAACTTGTTGGACAGAAACAGTTCTGCAGCCCTGCAGTCCAGCAGGGCTTATGCATTTTTGTGGCATCAAGCATCATTTAAGACAAGTTCAGTATAATAAAATTATAATTTACTTCAAGTGGCTTAAATGCTGATAATTCTTTTACTGATTCTACCTTATCCTTTTTCACTTATATGCTTAAGGAGGGCATAACCTTCATTCCCCTGCACTTTCTTTTACCTGTGCCTTTCCTGCACTATCCTCCACTTCACTAATGCTGATTATCTCTCCACAATCCCTTTCCAAATGACCGCTACTCCCATGCCTTAGACACAAACCTTTTCTCATGCACCTTTGGTATTCTTCATCTGGAAGCCTACTCATTCCACCAGAGCCCTGTGAGTTCTCTACATCAATATCCATAGTTTTCAGGTCCAAAGTACTGGACCCACTTAATTGGGAATATCTATTCCAGTGACAAGAACTGTAGAAAGACTTGTACAGTCGCTTTGCTGTTAGAAGAATCCAAGGGAGTTAGATAAGCAGAAGAAAACCATGTCCCTTTAAGTAAAATATGGGTTCACAATTAATTAATCTAAAGCGTCTACTTGATAAGAATTGGCTAGTTAAATATTTCATTTAGATGGTTTTGTGATGTTGAATTGGCTCTCTTATTCTTGGGGAAAAGAAATAAAACAGTAAAGTTGTACTGAGGAATGTTTTTTAACTGATTGAATTTATATGTTTTCATGAGGTTTATAATTTTGTGGCCAGATTTTATAAATGCGTCCCTTAAGTTCAGATCTTTACAATTATACCCTAAAATTATATATTTATGAGTTGTTATATAATGTTTATGAAGAGTTATATAAAAAGCTTTATTTTATAAGGGTATTAAAATTTATAAAATGTTAAGTAAAATGATGATGGTAGTTGTTATATGTGTTTTTAGATGACTATATTGTTGTTATATAAGATAGATATCTCCACTAATTCTGAAACTACAGCTCTTATATGTATAATCAAGTTATTTGCCCCATTTTCCCCTCTGAAGTCTGTCTGGATTTTATATGGAGTTTGTCTGGAGTATCCCTGGGCTTGTACAAACGTTTGGACTCAACTGGAGCCTTAAAACCTTAATAAAAATCTATATATATTAAATATGATAGGACAACATTCGGAAAACCCCCCAGTAAATATTTGTAGCCAGGACAACCCTATTCACAGAGTTAGAAATTTTTAATGTTAAGTAAATTATTAAAAATCAAAAATAATCATAGGTACTTTATAAAATTATTAAAAGTATGTGAAAAATAGTAAAAAATTTTCAAAAATTTCTAAAGGTTCTTTCAACCCCTGAATGTCATTTCCATATACTTTTAAACCTTTAATCACATTTCTTTGACTGGTAAATAAATGTTTTATCTTGACTTGTTATATTAACCCATTTTTTGCAATATTATCATTCATTCTTTTAATAATAAAAAATATATAAAAAAAGATTGGCCTTTCCAATATTCTTAAAATTATCTCAGATTCAATTTAAAATTATTTTACATTCCATTCTAAACTTTAGACTGTCGCAGCATCACTCCCACCATCCATGCACTGATTTGTGA
The DNA here is from genome assembly GCA_030280995.1 of Hemileia vastatrix. Taxonomy (NCBI): domain Eukaryota; kingdom Fungi; phylum Basidiomycota; class Pucciniomycetes; order Pucciniales; family Zaghouaniaceae; genus Hemileia; species Hemileia vastatrix. The sequence goes on along the minus strand of JASXTE010000014.1, from coordinate 28,199,109 downwards.
ACTTGTAATCAATTTGAATGGCAAGCTCCATGAGCACTTGGGGGGAGGTTAGACAAAGATGACTGATTAGGGATTTCCTGATTCCTGGTGGGAGCCTATTCCTAAAGTGAAACATAAGAAATTTTTCTCCCCATGCTTTAATGTAACTGGGAAAGCCCTGGAGCTCTTACACATACTCCTTGGCTGAGGGCTTCTGACATAACTGATTTATAGTATTCTCCAAGGTTGTGGCCACTTCAGGGTCACCAAAGGCTGATTTGGATGCCACCATGAGCATTCTAAAATTTGTCACTGACTTGTAATAATCAAGGAGCTCTCTGGTGTATTTTCTTGCTAAGCATTCCACCTCATCCATTAGGTACAATATTTCAACCCCAATTTTTGATTGTTCATCCAGGAATTTCTGACTGTTCAGCAGGACATAGAGGTTTACCTGAAATGCATACTTATCTTCCCAGGGACCTTTCTTTCCATCAAAGGTCACTTGTACTGCAATCTTTTGGCCTTTGAAAGGTGGAGCTGGTGTGGTGGCTGGTACATGTGCTTCAGCTTCAGCAGCATCCAACTATGCTTCAGTGGGGCAGAAATATGAGGGATTTTCATCCACTAGACAATCCATTAGTGTTGAATTTTGTTCTTGAAAGTGTTCCATCTTCTCTTGAATTTCAGAAATTATTTCTGCTTTGGGTTGAACCTAATGTTTCATGATTCTTTTTTAGTGCTCCATTGTAGAAAGACTCTTACAGTTTCCTTACTGTAAGTAGAGTCCAAGGGAGTTGGATAAACCTGAGCAAACCCTGTCACTTTAATTAAATAAATATTTCAAAATTAAATAATCTCACATTTCTACTTGATAACAAAATTACCTTTTAAAAAGTTATATCTAATGGCTCTGAGATGTTAGAATCTGTGTTCTTTGTTAAATGTAAAGAAATACAACAAAAAGTTGTACTAGAGAAAAGTTATTTAAATGATTGAGTTAATATGTTTTTATCAAGTTTTTTTTTTTGAAAATTTGTTAAATTTGAGTCCCTGGATCTGAGACTTCTCTAATGATGCCCCCTATGTATATATTGATATTTTGTTGTGTAATATTTATAAAGAGTTATATAAAACATGTTATTTATATAAGGTATAACAAATTGTGATATATTATAATAAATGATGGTGTTTATTTGTTGTTATGTTGTATTCTTCTTTTTCTATTGTTAGCTTCTCATTCTTATTTTTATTTCACATCCTTTTTATGCATAGCCCAGACACATGCCCTATTTTTCCCTTCCAGAGTTCCTCCAGACATTCCTGGAGTTTGTATGGAGTTTGTACAGACTTCCACACTCAATTAGAGCCTTAAAATCTTAATAGAAAAGCTATGAATATTATAGATAATAGGGTTACATATGGATAATATCTCATCAAACTTTGGTAGCCTTGGAAACCCAATTCAGTGATCTTATAATCATTGAAGTTAAGTAAAATAAAAAATAATCAAAAATAGTTAATATAATAATAAAAAAATATAAGAAAAAATTTAAAAATTCCCCAAAAATTAGAAAAGTTTCTTGACACCCCTGTATTTCATTTTCATGAATTTTTGAGCCTATAGCTGCATTTTTTGGTTTTTAATTAAGTATTTTATCCTGATGCAATTATTAGACCGATTTTCCACATAAAACCAACCATTTTCTTTATAATAAAATATACTAAAATAGAATATACTTTGAAATTTCAATAGTAAGTTATAAGCATCTTTTTAGTGCCATATTTAACTTTAGACTGCCACATCCTCCCTCCAATAAAGAATGTCCTCATTCTTAAATTTGCATAATTGATTGATCACATATTGATCTCCTCTTCATCCAATGAATCCATCACCTTCCAACTTCATTTTCATCACCAAAGTTTCTTCTAAAATTAACCTTAAACTTGATCATCATCATCATCATTTCTTCAAAGAAATAAGCTGTTCTCTGAAAATTATGTGCCAGATAAAATTTCTTTTCTTAATTTCTAATCCTATCCTCCCTGGAAGAACTGCCTGTGATTTCTGCATAGTAAAAAATATAAAATGCATCTGCCCTATAGTTCCTTCCAGGACCAATGTCTACACAGGCCCAGAAGCTTTATCTGATTTTAATATACCTAAAAAGATATCATCAAAAATTTTAACTTTCTTCAGAGACATTAAGGCCTAAATAGCTTCATCATCTAAAAATTCTAATCCTGTTCCTGAGTTACCACACCCTTCTCAAGATCCTAATCCCATTATGCCAGTTTCTCCTTTCATTTTTTCTGAAACTTTATTTCCTGGCTGTAAAAGTTTTTCCATTATTTTTTATTCATTAATCCTCCATACACATTTATCCATTCCTTTTACTTTTAAGCTATGGAAATCACCAAGACTGATGATGTTTGTGGGGTAAAAATTTATTATATTAATTATTATACAAAATTTCATAGATATATCTCTTTAGACTTTTGTGACTATATGAAGAGAAATTTTTAACTAATTAGCAAGAAACTCCAGCCAATAATAATGAATATATTATGAAGAGAATATTGTTGATGAAAAGTTTTTATGCTGATGTAGGAAGATTTCAAGGAGATTTTTTGTTTTGATTGTTCTTCTCTTCTTTAAAACTTCTTTCTTCAGTGCTGTTTAACATTTTTTCTGGTTGATCCTATTTTCTATCTGACTTTTATTGATATATACTCAAATAAACTGTATTTGCCTTGTAATGATTTAACTACTAATAGCAAGGTTTGAATCCTTTCAGACTCCCCTCTACCAGTCTTTTTCTGGAAAAGCATGAGAGAGTAGGCTCTACACCTACTGAGATGAATATATGATTCAATTCCCAACATATGGTCCTCCAAGCTTCCTCCAATATAGTCTAACATGAGACACTCTAAAATTATAACTACCAAATTCACCTGCAAAAGAGTCATCATCACAACATTCAAAGATACTTACAACCCTTTAAAACACTTTATAACTTTCAGAAGATCTTATATTTATCCAGACTTTCTTAGCACCTTTATTTCCAGCCTTTGAGTGCATCCAATCTATGCACCCTATTATCCAACACCTCCACACTCTCTATAGTGCAGGGAAAAGCATATCAACATCAACAATCTTTTTCGATAATCCTTCAACCTCTCTACTTTTCTTTAACCATAATAAGCTTGTTCACATTTTAGGAAATTTTCATTTCCTAAAGTTCAGCTGCATCCTATCAATCAATGATTGAGTTGTCCTAATAAGTGATTTTTCAGTTAGAGTACTGATAAACCAGTAATAAATTAAAAAGATTGAATTGAAAATCTAAACAGATTGACATTTCCAGTTTAAAGTCTTGGGGGACCAAAAATTTAATTGATTATCAGTTTATCGTCTTGGTGTACTAAACCTTTTGTTAATCACTAATTAAATTTTCCAAAAAATTAATGAATTGCCAGTTTATGGCTATGATGGACCTTATATAGAATTTCCCAGTTTAAGGTGATGGTGCACCAAAACATTCAATTAATCACCAACATCTCTACTACAATCTTGAACCCAAATTTTTCTACCGGTTCTTTCTCCAAGTTCTAGCTTTTCATCCAGTGCTCTTTCCAATCCTAATTTTCAACCTTTTTAAGATGTCTCCAACAAACTTTGCTTCTTGTGCAGATCATGCTTGCAACTAATTTTCCATCACCCATAGAGACTGTGTGTTCACTTTCAACTTGAAAAAGCACACCTATAATAGAACTTGCTACACCTGTTTTAAAAAGAGGTGAAAATGTTATGGTCTGAAATATGGCTCCTTCCCTAGATTTTCCACCAGATTTTCCTCCTTCTGAAAGTCTTCTCCTCAACCTACTACTTCTCCTTCTAATCCTACGAACAATCCTCCTCCTTTTAGTCCCTCCAATTCCAACCCTATGGACCCCATTCATCCAACTCCTATTCCAGCTTTTCCTTTCCTCCAATCTAGGCTTACTAGTGCTAAACTCAGGACTTCATCTACTCCTAGTACTTCTACTGATCCTAGAGCTATGATTAATCCTCCTTCTACCAAAACAGTCCTCAGCATTTCTTCATATCCATCAATTACTTCTCCTAGTCCTGTTAGAAGCCCACCTAATAAAAGACCCAGACCTACCAGCCTTAATCCTTCTCAACACTCTTCCATCCCATCCAAGACACCAAAGTCCTCAAGCTCCTGCTCTCCTCCTCAGAAAATTTCTACTCCATCTATTAAAGAATCCACCACCAGAGAATATAAAATTCCAAAATTGAAAAACCCCTTCATCTGCCTTCCTAAGGCCAAACACATACCCAGTAAGCTGTTTAACTCTTGTCTTGACAGTGTGGATTCTGGTAAGTTCCACTTAAAAAAGTTTTCTATATTTCTTCATTCTTGATATTTAATAATCACCACACAATATTGGGGGTGGACTTGCTATTGAGTCCACAACCTTGGACCCAAACTCACCACAGATTGAACACACATTTAGCTATTGATAAAGGAACCATAAAATCAGGGATGAAAACCACTCAGAAGAGCAGTTTTAGGTGGTTGTTCAAGTAGAGTTCAGTATGAGTTCTGTTCTGGCTTGGATATGTTCCAAACACTCCTGCCCAAATTCTCAATAATAAAATACCCAAATTGGATTTACACCCTGGTGTGAAATATTTTCTTCAAATGCAACATCTTTTCAGAAGTCATGCTCAAAAATTTTTTGAAAAATCTTTTGAATATGAGAAGAAGAGTTGGGACAAATCCCATAAATAATACACTTTTAAGAAGGGTGATGAAGTACTGATCTCTTAATTCCACTTCAATTTACAAGGCAAAAACAAATTGAAAGACCCATTTTTCGGTCCATTTGTTGTAAGAAGACTGGTTGGTGATAATGCAGTTGAGTTTTTGAGATTAAAGAATAAATCTTCTGAATATGATTCTTGGATACCTGGGAAAGAGATATCTAACCTTCCTGATCTACTAAAGAAATATAAAAAGAAAAAATCATAGAATTTTTTTATTGTTTTTTTAGAGTGAGGGAGTGTCAGCCAGGCTACTAGACGTATCCAGTAAATAATTAATTATTTACTGGGATAGAGACACACCATTTATTTCTTATTTTATTTAATTTTACTTACTTTGTAATTTACTTATAATAATTTGACTAATTAAATAAGTAAAACAAGTAATTAATTAAATTTAATGTTCCGCAATTTTTATTCTTTGACAGTGTTCTCATGACAGCTGAAAGGTAAACTTAAACTATAAAAATACTATATATTAAAATTAAATATTTTTATTTTATTATTACTTTTGCATGTACAGAAACTTAAAATAAAATCAAATAAATTATAATTAAAATTTACATATACAGATAAATACTGTATATGAGTACATTCTTTATAGAAAAACCTTAATTATTTGAAATTTCTATTATTGGAATTATTCTTTCTCTCTTACTCATGTATATAGAATTTCTGACTACGTATTTTCTCTCCTTTTTTGGCTATAGAAGGCCTCTCATTCTGGCTATTTTATTTCATCACTTATTTTACTGACTTTACAATTATATTTTATATACAATAAATCATCTATTACTACTCATATTATCCTAGTATCTATATTTGGCATAATTCTAAGCTTTTAAAATTAATAATAAACCAACTCTTTACCTTCTTACTTTAGTAATACTTTATAAAGAAATAAAAATACATAAACACTTGAAATATTGTGCCTTCCTACACCTATTATTGCCATTGGACTGCTGGAAATGCTTTTAGACCAAAAAGGACCTTCTGAAATTAACCATCTCCTGACTGTTGGTTTTTGGTTTTGGTAATCTTTTCTTATATTTTTTTTATTTTATTTTATTAATATTTTTTTTCATTTCTTTTGTTTTCCAGCTCTCAATCCCAGCCTGCCTTAATGTTTGGACTGTGTTTTTTTGTTTTGGTAAGCTTTTCTTTTCTTTTTCTTTTTTGTTTTATTTTATTTATATTTTTTTCAATTCTTTTGTTTATATTCCACCTCCTGATCTCAGCCACCCACAAGTAATGTTCCACCAACCTCAGCCACCCACAAGTAATGTTCCACCAATCCTAGCCACCCACAAGTAACGTTCAGACTGTTTTTTTTGTTTTGTTAAGCTATCTTTTTCTTTTCTTCTTTATTTTAAATTAGTATTTTTTTGTTTCTTGTTTTTTCCACTCCAGCTCCAGCTCCTGATCCCAGCCACCCACAATTAATTTTCCAACTGTGTGTTTTTTGTTTTGGTAATCCTTTCTTTTCTTTTCTTACTTATATTATTTTAGTCTTTCTTTTCTTTTCTTTGATTCTTTCTCTTTTTGGTCCAGCTCCAGCTCCCAATCTGTGCCACCCAAGATTATTGTTTTTAACTCCCAGCTCTCTTTTCAATGTCATTCAACTATCCTCAGTTTACTCTGCCAAATTATTACTCTTTCAATCCTTCTAACAACAATCAAATCAATTTTAATTCTTCTTCTGATAAGCTGAGGAATGTAGAACCTTTATCTCCCATTAGGTTACCAAATATCACTATCTCTTATAACCGGTTTCCCAATGTCCTCCCAGATCATATCACTATAAATGTGGAATATATTATTTTTTATAAAAACAAAAACAAAAAATATTCCTACTGAAAAACAAAAGTCTTCTGATAAGGCTTCCCTTATCTGGGAAAAGATTCTCTCTGAGCCTGACAAAATCTCATTTGTCTGGGACATCACAAATAAAAATATCAAAGCTTTCAAAAATTATTTCATTCAAAAAATCAGAGATAAAGAATAAACTGTAGTTTCAACAAATATACAAAATCAAATCAACTGTGGTACTGTTTATTGGTGTGTGATTATTACTCACTTAAAGGAATTCTCATGTAAAAAGAAAATAAAGGTTGATAATAATGAGATTTTTAATCTATTTCTTGGTGCAACTGGTATTGCAAGTACATATGGGAACATAACTATACTATTGGAGTAACCAGATTCACATCCAGCTATCATTGTAAGGTTTTGTTTTTTATCTTCCAAAAATTTATTAATGTTTTCTTTTTTTTTCTCACAGAGGGGTTCTGCACCCACATTCTAAAGAAGTTGACAATTGGGGACTCGACTGAAAAAGATGATGATGAAAATGATTCTTCTGGACCAATAACAAGAATGCAGAGGGATGCAGTTAACATAGATAGAGTGAATTTATTTCTGCAGGCACACAATAAAGGCTCTGGTATTTCAAGGGGAGAGATGGTGTGTTGTTGCATCAATCCCACAAATTGCCAAGAATATTTTATTCTCACATATGATAAAGCTGAGACATGGACTGAAGCAATTTTATGTTATGTTTATTTTAATTTCAGAATTTTTTTTTAAAACTCAACTTACTATTATATCTTAATATTTTTTAAAAATCTAATCCATGTGAGGTAACATACTTAATGCCTCCCAAATCTCCTGCATTCGAGTATAAAGGTGTGGCCAAAAAAATTGTAATTTGGATCCTGGACCTAGCAATCAATCAAGTTCTCCTGAAATTTTTGCAAGTATTGACCCTGCCGCTGTGGTAGCCTAAAGTTTAGTACGGCACCTAAGTACGTAAATGGAGTTATTACGGCGTGCAAGATTGGCGTTATTATTTTTTATAAAAGGGTTTTATTTAATTTATTGGAGTTTTAAATATGAAGAAGTTGGTCACGAGCAAATGCCTACACGAAAACAATTTATTTTGCGGAGAAAACTTATTTTTATGGTCTAAAAAATTTATAAGTATCAAGTCAAGTCACTCAAGAACCTTGGGAAATTTTCCCAGAATTTTTACTATTTTTCTTATATTTTTAAATGAATTTTAAAGTTTTATAGAAATATTTACGTTTTCAAAAATTACTTAACTTTGATGAATTTCCACGGGGTAATTAGAGCTGCGCAGACTACGAAAATTAGTTTGGTAGGTAAAGGGGAAGTAGCTCTATTATGTGTAATTTTTCTAGATTTTTTATTATGGTTTTAAGGTTCTAAATTGAGTCCGGAAGTCCGGACGGACTCCGTTTCGACTCCGTACGGACTCCGTACGGGCTCCGGATTGACTCTGGAAGAGCTCTGGAGGGGAAAACTTAGGCACGTGACTAGGAATACTTAAGCGCTTCTCAAACTCGAAATTGAGGGGGGGACACATCATACAGCTTAATCATTAACTACCACAGTCTCATTTTTTATTACTCAACAAATTAAAATAACTTGTAATACCCTTATAACATTATTATTTTTTTACATAACATCTTAGAAATACAATTCAACAGTTTAAATAACACTTCATACAGGGTATCTTTAGAAAGGTCTTCATCGCTGGGACTTGATTATTGCTGTCTCATAAAAATTAAAATTATTATAAAAACATAAAAGTCTATCTTTTCAGATCTTTCACTGGTACACCTTAATTGTTGTTATCAGTATTTCTTTATCAACAGCCACTTTCTTTAAATCTCAATAAGCGTTAATTATTTTAGAGTTTCATTATTTTTATCAATCAGATCTAAGTAGATTGGTTAGCTTAGTGATTTAGAACACCTACTTTGTTAATTTTATTGGAAGGACGGGGTTTTCAGCTAAATCCACATATCTCCTCCGGATTCTGCTTACAGCAAGGCGACTGTAAGAGTTTACCTTACCATAGTTGGCGCCCAACGTGGGGTTCGAAATCTCTAGCTTTTTCTAGGACTTACTTGGATCTAGGACTTTCTTAGCCTGCAAGAGGCTTATTCTCTGGAACTCTAATTGGATTTTGTTATTGGCCTGCAAGAGGCTTGTTATTTTAACGGTTGTTAACGCTTTTCTTATGTTTTGGGATGTCTTCTACTAGTGGAACTGCTGTGTTGGCTGCTGGTGTACCTATTAGGGCATCAGTAAGGATTGTATCTTGGGTTGGGCCCAAGTTTTCTGGAGATGATTTAGAAGGATTTTTACATAGGTATGAAACTGCAGCTGCGATTGATGGTGCTTTACCTTTGGATATGGTGAAGCAGATTAGGTTCTTTATTTTGGACAGAGAGGTGGAAAAGGAGGTTATTTCTATGGATGGTTATAAAGATCAAGATTGGAGAAAGCTCAAGATGGAAATGGGAAAAAGGTGGCCAAAAGTTTATTCATTGGAGGATCTAAAGGATATAGCTAGGAAATGGGAATCAAAAGGTGGTGTAACATCTCTGCATCAGTATCATCAGTTTATGGTTGAATTTCAGGTGGTTCTGGATTATTTGTTGGAGTATGAAATTTTATTTCATGATAATGCATCAAAGTATATTTTTTGGGATGCTATGGGGGAAAAGGTTAAGAAAGATGTTTTGATGGTGCTTATTAATGCGAATTTAATGAAGGATCTTCCCGATGGAGAAACTAGGATTCCTGGTATGGAAGTGCTAAAGAAGGTTATTTTGGAACATCTGGATACTCATAACTCTGTTGATTTGGACTCTGGAGAAGACACTGAGGTCGCTCAAGAGATAGAAGAGGATGGTTTAAAAGAACTAGTTTCTGATGAAATTTTGGATTCAGCCATTTCTGAAGATTTTCTCCAGCCTGAAGATATTATTTTTGTTGACTCTTCTGTTTGGAAAGAAGAGATTTTTGAAGATGAAGATATTGTTGTCATTAATGACAAAATTTTGGATGATGGGGATAATTTTGTGTTGAATGATTTGGAATTGGATTTAGAGGATTTTTCGCCTCAGTTTTTGTCTTCAGAAGCAGAGACTGTCTGCAATGAAGATATGGATATGGTGGATTTGTTACAATCTCAGGGAGAGATTGTTAAGGAGAATATGGTTTTCCCTGCACTAATAAAGAGTGTTGTGGTATTTGATAATAGAGTGCATAAATTGGATGCACTTATATTTTGGAAAAGGGTTGTTTATTTTTTATGTCCAATGGTAGGACAAATTATGGGGGTTTATTTTTGGGTTTTATGGAATCGGTGGATAAGCCCTTGGGGCAAAATTATGGATTATCTCCAGGGGATATCAAGAATTTAATTCCTCCGAAATGAGGATAAACTATCTAAACTCGGCTGAAATTTTTTTTTTTTTTTATTGTTATGTCTTCAATTTATTCAGGATTCAAATTATTATGGATGCCCTCATTTTTTGGGGTAGCAGGGGCTGATCACTCTAATGTTGTAATCTCTCCTCAGGATGAGATCCCGGATTGCAATAGGTCAGCTCACTTGGAGATAATTCAAGTGGATTCTCAATTATTTTCTGTTAATATTACTTTGGAGTGCAAATACGTTTTGGACTTTTCTATATGTTTATTGGATTTACCCGGTTTTTCTATTAAATTTAAAAATGGTGAAAAAGGCAAAATGGGCCAAATTAGGTTGGATAAAAATTGGAAGGGTATGTTTATGGGCCTCCAGCAAGAGGTTAAACTGCAATTATCACCTTCTATTATGGACCTCCAGCAAGAGGTTAAACTGCAATTATCTCCTTCTATCACGGACCTCCAGCAAGAGGTTAAACTGCAAAAATCTTATCAAAATACGATTAAAAATCTTGGTATAATTAAAACACAAAAAAATAATTTATGTGAAAATTCAATTCCGGACCTCGAGCAAGAGGTTAAACTGCAATTATCACCTTCTATTACGGACCTCCAGCAAGAGGTTAAACTGCAATTATCACCTTCTATTACGGACCTCCAGCAAGAGGGTAAACTGCAATTAACTCATCAAAACTCAATAAAAAATCTCAGTATAAGTAAAACACAAAAAAATAATTTATGTGAAAATGTTATTCCGGACCTCCAGCAAGAGGGTAAACTGCAAATATCACATCAAAATCCGATAAAAAATCTCAGTATAATTAAAACCCAAAAAAATAATTTTTGTGAAAATGCTATTCCGGTCCTCCAGCAAGAGGTTAAACTGCCGACTTTCTTTACGGGTGATTTACTGTTGGATAAGGGAAGCAAAGGTGTTGGAAAATCTGTTTATAAATTAGACAAGGGAAAGGAGAAAAGGGTAAAATTTAAAAACGAAATAAAATATTTTTCTAATTTTTCTTATTCCGATTCTGACGATGAAGAAGATTCATTTGATGAAAGTTTTAATGGCGATGTTTTACCTCAAGCTTATTTAGATGTGGACGCAGCTAAATATAAGAAGGTAGCAAATAAAGTTCGACCTATTAATGAACCCCTACCTGCTGAATTAAATCCACCTTTGAGAAGACCAAGGTTATCAAGAGATCCTTATGAAAGTCCCTTGGTAAAGAATCCGCCTGAATTTTCTGAGACGTCAAGAATCACTTTTGAGAGACTGGGTGTTGTTAATTTTGGACCTGATGGTTGGTTGTCTGGAGAAGAGAAGAAGTTGTTGTTGGATGTGATGGTCAAGCGAGAGAAGGCCATTGCTTTTGAAGAAGAGGAGAGGGGTGTGTTGAAGCATTCCTATGGGGAGCCTTACAAGATTCCTGTGGTATGTCATGAACCGTGGCAGCAGAAACCGATTCCTATTCCGGCTGCATTAAAAGAAGCCTATATTGAAGTTGTCAGAGAACGGATACGCACTGGACTGTATGAGCAATCAACGTCAAGTTATTCTAGTCCTGTATTTTGTATCAAGAAACCAAATGGCAAGCTTAGAGTTGTTCATGATCTTAGGGAATTAAATAGGGTTACAATAAAGGATGCTGGGATACCGCCTAGTGCTGAGGAGTTTGTTGAAGCGTTTGCAGGGAGAGTGTGTTATGGTTTGGGAGATATTATGGGTGGATATGATGAGAGAGAGTTACATCCGGACTCAAGACCTCTCACTACATTCGATACACCACTTGGACGTTTACAGTTAACAAGATTACCTCAAGGAGCAACAAATTCGGTTGCAGTTTATCAAGCTCAGATGGCTTGGATCCTTCAAGATGAAATTCCACAATATGCTGGAATCTTTATAGATGATGGAGGAATTAAGGGACCAACAACCGACTATGATAACCAGGTGTTGGAAGAGAATCCCGGGATACGCAAATTCATTTGGGAGTTTGCAATTACTTTAGAAAGAATCTTGTTTCGAATTGAAGAGGCTGGTTTAACTATTTCAGGTTCAAAATTTTCATGTTGTGTGCCAGCCTTAGAAATATTAGGCCATGTGGTATGTAGAGAGGGTAGGATTATGTCTAAGAAGAAGGTTAACAAAATTCAGTCCTGGCCAAGACCCAAGAATACGACCGAAGTTAGAGGGTTTTTAGGCGTTTGCGTATATGTTAGAATGTTTATCAAGGACTTTTCTTCATTGGCAGCTCCATTGAGACGGTTAACGAGAAAGGATGCAGACTGGGAGTGGGATGAAGAGTGTGAGAAGGTGTTTGTGAAGTTGAAGGAGGTTGTAGGGAAGGATTTAGTCCTGCACAAGTTGGATTATGGAAAAGATGCTGGCAGAATTTATTTAGCAGTTGATTCAAGTCAGATTGCAGCTGGGGCGGTTTTGTCTCAGATGGATAAAGCTGGTTACATCAGGCCAGTTAGGTATGAATCTGTGGTATTTACTGAGGTCGAATCAAGATATTCTCAACCGAAATTGGAATTATGTGGTGTGGCAAAAATACTGAAGAAACTTCAGCATATTTTGTGGGGGCAACATTTTGAGTTGCAAGTGGATGCGAAATCGTTAATCCAGATGATTAATTCCCCAAGTTTACCGAACGCACCCATGACAAGATGGGTAGCTTTTATTCAACATTTTTCGTTCGATTTAGTTCATAAGCCTGGCAAAACTTTTACTATGCCAGATGGTTTATCAAGGAGACCACCCACTGAAGAAGATTCAGACTCAGAAGAGTTCGATGAAGATATACCTATTATCAAAGCCAGCACTAAAGGAGCTGAAGACTTTCCATACCTCCCCCATGAGGTTAAACTGGCAGGACTATTGTGTTTAGATTATGATGAAGATGACCTCCACCAAGAGGATAAATTGGAAAATAGTTTTTATGTTAAAAAAGGTGTTTAAAAAGGTGTAGATAAATTCGGCAGAGAGGAGGTAGAAGAAGATGTGGTGTATGTAGAGGAAGATGGATTGGTAGTGTGGGATAGTAGTAAATTAAGAAATGGTGTATATGTTGGAGAATTAGAGAACTTAAATAAAAAGGTGGATAAAGAGAAAGAGGTATTTTCAAATACGGTTTTCGAAGGATCCAAAGGTTCAGAAGAAAAACGTCGACATAGCTCGATTAAAAATTTATTTAGGGGTCAACGATTATTGGCTCATTCATGTGCAGGTGATATTGGTGATAGAGAAGTCCCTATTGATGTTATATTAATCGATTTTCAAGATGAAGTCTGGGGTCAGACTGGTTTTTATTTTTTGTTAGTCAAATATTTGTTGACTTTAGAGAGACCAGAAGAGTGTGAAGACGATGAATGGGTTGCTATCAAGAGGAAGTCATCTACGTTTTACCTATCTGGTCGACGTTTAATGAGGAGGAGGTATCCAAATCCTCAAGTAGTTATAACTCAACAGAAGGGGCAAGAATTAGTTTTGAAATCACTGCATGAAGATCTCGGGCATAGAGGCGTTGGAGAAACGTTTAGAAGAATTTCTGATCGATTTTGGTGGCCTGGCATGAAGATGGCTGTTAAACAGTGGGTTCAGTCATGCGAAGAATGTCAAAGACGAAGTTATTTAAGGCCAAAAGAACCTGGACGCGCAACCGGTGAATATACGCTCTTTGGGAGAGTTAGTTTAGATGCTGTTCATATAAAAGAGGGACGGTATAAATATTTAATTGTGGGCAGAGATGATTTATCTGGTTGGGTAGAGGCAGAGCCTCTTATTAATTTAACTGCCAAAAATGTGGCAGAATTTTTTTTGGATAATTGGGTATATAGGTATGGGGTGATGAAGTTGGTAACGGTAGATGGAGGTCCTGAATTTGGGACAGAGTTTAAAGAGGCCGTATTGAAAGTTGGATCAAAGGTTAGGGTAGCAACCCCATATTATCCTGAAGCTGAAGGCATGGTTGAAAGAGGGCATCAAGTTATCAAGGATGCTTTAGTTAAAATGTGTGGGACAAGTGCCGAAAAATGGAGGCACTATTTACCTTTAGTTTTATTTGCTGATCGAATCACTGCCAAAAGGACGACCGGATTTTCACCTTATGAACTTGTTTTTAGACAGAAAGCAGTTTTACCGGTTGATTTAGAAGCTGAATCATATCTTGGAGTTGACTGGGACACGGTCAAAACTACTGAAGAATTATTGTGTGCAAGAATGATGCAGCTAGAAAAGAAAGAAGAATATTTAGAAAAGGCATATTCGCGGATGATGAAGATCCGAAATGAATCAGTTAGATATTGGGATGAGCGGTTGGCACATCGATTAAGGAAACCTTTGAACCCAGGAGATATGGCCCTGGTGTATAATAGGAGTTTGGAAAGTCAGTGGGGAAAAATGTTTTCAGATAGGTGGAATGGACCGTATAAAATCAAGGAGCAAGTTTCCGGCGGTTCATATGTGCTAGAAGAGTTGGATGGAGTAGTATTGAAGAAGAGGGTAGCGGCCGATCAAGTGAAACGGTTCTATCCTAGAGGCACCAGGAGTGCCGAAGTCTTCCTCCGCAATGAGGATAAACTATGAAACTTCTTAAATTTTATGGATTCCTCTGCAATGAGGATAAACTATGATATTGATGAAATTTTATGGATTCCTCCGCAATGAGGATAAACTATGATATCTACAAAATTTTATGGATTCCTCCGCAATGAGGATAAACTATGATATCAATGAAACTTTATGGATTCCTCCGAAATGAGGATAAACTACAATTTTAATGACTTTTATTAAATTTATACCTCCGCAACAAGGATAAACTATCTTCTTTTTTTATCAAAATACTTCACTATCGTTACACTGTATATGGACGACGAAACTATGATGAAACTTAACGAAATTCAAGAAGACTATCTTTGAAATTTTCAAAATTAAAAATTCTTAAAATATGGGTGAAGATAGTGTTGGAAAAATTTTAAAATTTATTGGAAGAAGTGTTCACAGGGGAACCTTCTTAATTTAATATTGGCAAGTGTGGGGGTAATTGATGGGCTGGCTGCTCTATACACAATTACCCCATAATGTTCGTTTCCAAAATTTTCCCTGTTTCTAGTTGAATCCTGGCTTTGTCTTTTAATTTTAGGAAGTCCACTAAGACTATAAACTGGAACGAATCAAGAGACACCGCTCTCAACGCCGGATTCAAGATTTTCTTATTTTTTTTTTTTGATTTTTTTTATGTTAGATTGTGATTTCTTTACTTAATATATATTATGAATTATTGTAAAGGTGATGCTCACTGGTGGTCTCTAATCATTTTTATAAATTGGAGGGAGCCCACCCAGTGATCATCATTATAAAAATTATCTTCTAAAAAACTTTCATTTATTTTCTTTTCTTTCAATTTCTCAAAATTGTGTAACCACATCAAGTTGCACTTGGATGTGGGTATGATGTCGAGGGTACGGCTCATCAAATGGCCGGGGGGCATCTTTTAAAATTTTATTTTAGTACTTTTTTTATCTTTCTTTTCACATTCATTTATCTTTCTTTAAAATTAAATTTTAACTTTTATTTCAAAACTATCTTTTCTAAAATCTTTTACTTTAAATTAAAAAAAAAAAATAAAATAAAAAAAAAAAAATAAAAAAATTAAAATTAAAAAAAAAAAAATAATAATAATAATAATAAAAATAAAAATAAAAATAAAATAACAAAATAAAAAAAAAAAATTAATTAATTAAACCAAATTATTATATTTCTCAGTTTTATTTTTTTTAGTTTTCATTCTTTTTAGTTTTATTCATTTAGTTTAGACAGGAAACAGGGTCTAGGGGAGCTCAATACCTATGGGATTTTACTTCAAGACAGCTGTTAGTCCTCCAAGACTTTAAACTGGCTACTTTTCAAGACGTTCTTTAAGGTTTTTTATACATATTTTGGATCTGTTAGTCCTCCAAGACTTTAAACTGGCTACTGTTCAAGACTTTCCTTAAGGGTTTTATATGAATTTTGGAGCTGTTAGTCCTCCAAGACTTTAAACTGGCTAATTTTCAAGACTATCGTTAAAATTTTTTATTGGATCTGTTAGGTCCACCAAGACCTTAAACTGGACTGTTATCAAGCTGTTGGGTCCACCATGACCTTAAACTGGATTTCTTATCGATTAAATGTTTGGTCCACCATGACTTTAAACTGGTAGTTCATTCATTGTTTAGTCCACTATGACTTTAAACTGGAAAATTAATATCTGCAGGATAATTCAACATTCATTGGACCACTATGGCCTTATACTGGATTACTTGTCGATCAAATGTTTGGTCCACTATGACATTAAACTGGATTATCAAATTTATTCAATCTTTGGTCAAGCCTAGGCCTTACTTAGGAATATATCAAGATATTTATGCACTTAAACGATCTTTGGTCCACCAAGACCATAAACTGGCAATCAATTATATGTTTGGTCCACCAAGACTTTAAACTGGAATGTCAATCTTGTTTGGATAACTCAATTCAATCTTTTAATTTATCACTGTCCACTAAGACTTTAAACTGTTTATTAAATTATTTCTGGAATTGGGTGCTGATAAGCTTTAGGAGGTTAAAATTTTAGGTGGTAATGATGCTAAGGAAAGCATAATGGTTAATTAGGTGAAATTTGTGGCGCTTTAACATGGTTTAAAGTTGAAATTATTATTGGAAGCCTGGAAAAAGTATTTTATGGGTTTGCTGTATAGCAAAGTTTGAAAATTGTGATGAAGGAATCAGAAGTTAGGATGGTAGTTGGATTTTAGGGAATGATTTTTTTTAGTGCCTCATAGTTAGGCCATTTTTTTTTGGTGTGAAGCTTGGAGGACCTTATGGCGAGATTGGAATCATAGAATTCGGCTCAGTGGGGGGCCCTATGAGGATGGAATCAGGAGTATTCGGCTCATAGGAAGATCCACTCTCTCAATGCTGTGACAAGAAGGAAGACTGGTATATGGGAGTCTGAAGGGATTCAAACCTTGCTCTCAGTAGTGGAATCATCACAAGATTTATTTTATTTTATTTTATGTTATATCAAGCCAGAGAAGAAAGAAAACATCATTTATGTTGAAAGTTTAAGAAGACCAAGCAAAAACAAAATTTTATCAAGTTATACTGTTAGAAAAGATAATTTCTTTGAAATTGTTCAACATCATTATCAAAGCTTTGCATTAAAATTCTTCTTTTCATGAGGTCTTCATGGTTATTAGCTGGAGTTTCTTGAAAATAGGCCAGCATTTTTCGTTTCAACTCATTAGTAAAGTCAAGAAAAAGATAGCGATGAAAATTTGGGTAATGATTGATATAGTCCGTCTTCACTCTACCAACATCATCAGTGTTGGTTATTTCGACAGCTAGAAGTTCAAATATGTTATTAAGTCATAGGTTTAGTCAATTTTGATTAAAAGTTTTTTTAGTAAGATAAATAGGGTCTTACATTTAGAGCCAGGAAACATAGTCTCAGCAAACTTAGTTGGGGGTACTGGCGTTATAGGATTAGGATCTTGTGAAGGCAAAATTAGGCCGGGATCCGTTGATGAAGATTGAACTTTTGAAGCTGTTTTTGTTCTTATTCGTTTTAAGAAGTTAGGAATTTTGGATTGCTTTTTAGAAGTTGAGGGATCAGGGAGAGCTGCTGGTCCTAAATATACGTTTGTTTTAGAAGGAACTATTGGCCGGTTGCATTTGACTTTTTTCACACGGCATAGGTCGCAAGCTGTTCTGCCAGGAAGATTAGGGTTGGACATTAAACAAGGTACCTGGTATCGAGCGCAGAGTTCACATGGAGCGACAAGTTCTTTGGAAGACATATTGATGAAGATGAATTTTATAGTTGATTAAAGAAGATGGTGGTTGAAGGTTAAAGATGAATATTGTGTTCAACCACTTATGCAAAGCTTTAAGAATGGGGACATTCTCGATTGGAGGGAGGATGTGGTAGCCTAAAGTTTAGTACGGCACCTAAGTACGTAAATGGAGTTATTACGGCGTGCAAGATTGGCGTTATTATTTTTTATAAAAGGGTTTTATTTAATTTATTGGAGTTTTAAATATGAAGAAGTTGGTCACGAGCAAATGCCTACACGAAAACAATTTATTTTGCGGAGAAAACTTATTTTTATGGTCTAAAAAATTTATAAGTATCAAGTCAAGTCACTCAAGAACCTTGGGAAATTTTCCCAGAATTTTTACTATTTTTCTTATATTTTTAAATGAATTTTAAAGTTTTATAGAAATATTTACGTTTTCAAAAATTACTTAACTTTGATGAATTTCCACGGGGTAATTAGAGCTGCGCAGACTACGAAAATTAGTTTGGTAGGTAAAGGGGAAGTAGCTCTATTATGTGTAATTTTTCTAGATTTTTTATTATGGTTTTAAGGTTCTAAATTGAGTCCGGAAGTCCGGACGGACTCCGTTTCGACTCCGTACGGACTCCGTACGGGCTCCGGATTGACTCTGGAAGAGCTCTGGAGGGGAAAACTTAGGCACGTGACTAGGAATACTTAAGCGCTTCTCAAACTCGAAATTGAGGGGGGGACACATCATACAGCTTAATCATTAACTACCACAGTCTCATTTTTTATTACTCAACAAATTAAAATAACTTGTAATACCCTTATAACATTATTATTTTTTTACATAACATCTTAGAAATACAATTCAACAGTTTAAATAACACTTCATACAGGGTATCTTTAGAAAGGTCTTCATCGCTGGGACTTGGTTATTGCTGTCTCATAAAAATTAAAATTATTATAAAAACATAAAAGTCTATCTTTTCAGATCTTTCACTGGTACACCTTAATTGTTGTTATCAGTATTTCTTTATCAACAGCCACTTTCTTTAAATCTCAATAAGCGTTAATTATTTTAGAGTTTCATTATTTTTATCAATCAGATCTAAGTAGATTGGTTAGCTTAGTGATTTAGAACACCTACTTTGTTAATTTTATTGGAAGGACGGGGTTTTCAGCTAAATCCACATATCTCCTCCGGATTCTGCTTACAGCAAGGCGACTGTAAGAGTTTACCTTACCATACCGCACCTTCTTATTATAGCTCCAAAGTTGAATTTTATGAATATCCCAACACTGTCAGGCCTTTTTTACTGTGAGATTAATCAATCTTATAAGCAGCATTGGGGTCTTATTACTAGTTAAGTGAGTACAAAATAGTAATATATTAATAAATCCCGCTTATCTATAGCTTTGATTATATGCTATAGATCAGGTACTGTTTATATAGTACTATAATTTAATCAATTTAACTGTTATAACAATGACTAGATATAATATAATAATTCCCACAGTGTCTATATAGGATATATACCAGCTACCAATACTTATATATCTAAGTAAGTTACCAGGACCAGTAAGTTGTCAAATATATAACAATTTATATTTATCTTTTGCTTCTTAAATACGCACTTTAACTACTCTTAGGAGGTATCAGGAATAAGATATATAAAGAATATTATAAAGTAACAGAGCTCACCAATTTAAGATAGAATATCAAGTAATTTAATATTTAATATTTTTTGATAAGGGGAATAATAATTAAACATTATTTGCTATGAAGTGTCTCACTCAATATAGCAGGGAATCTACAATAATTATTGTGAACTTATCTTGATTTAATGACTACAGTAGTAGCAACTCAAACTAGGGTTATATAAGCTGTGGTTTGTAAAATAGATGGTGATATCCAGGGGAAATCACCTCTTTATATTTTATTTCATGTATTCTATTTATCTTTATTAACATATTACCTCCCTTTGTACTTTCTCTTTATTATTCCAGCTTTCCCTTAACCCTATATGTACTAAATTTCTCTTTATCTTGCTATGCATTTTCCCTATCTTATTTCTACTGTTACTATAGTTTTGTTTTATTTGTCTGTTTTTTCTTCTTGTTTGTACTTACGCAGCTATTTCCTTCTTTCATCCCTTTCTTCTTTCTTATCTCTATTCTATTATCTGCTGTATTTGTTTATATCCTTCTTTCTCCCTTTGTTCTTCTTACTCTTCTTTTCTATTATTAGTTGTCTATTTGGTTATATTGATACTCTTCCTTTAATCTCTTGTTTTTCAGATGTTTCATCCCAGCAGCTGATGCTTCCTATTCCTAAAAAAAAAATTCTAATTCTTATTTCTTTTTCATATATCTATATTCTCCCAAAAATTTGTCTTTATTTTCCATTTCTTCCATTGTAATCCATTTGTCTTTTTCTGAAGATTATTTCTTGTATCCCACTTAATATAATATTTTCTCTTTGTTTCCATTTTTTAATATTTTCTCATCTATTTTTTTCTCAATTATCTGTTCTTTTTCTTTAACTTCCTTTGGTTTTTCTCTTGTGTTCCTATTTTTGATTTTTTCTTCATTATTTTTGTGATATTTCTTTAATAATGATACTTGAAATGTTGGATGTTTATTCTGGTATTCTGTAGCTAATTGTACTTCTACTGCATTTTCACAATGTTTTTCTATTACTAGGAAAGATCCAAGATAATGATCTTATAATATTTTTGATCCTGTAATATTGAAGGAATTTTTAGTTGATATTAGTACCCAGTCTCTTATTTAAATGTGTGGTTCTTGGTGGTGTTGATCCCATCTCTGTTTTGAATATTCAGGTGATTTTGTTACAGATTTTTGTTCATGTATAATTGCTTTCTCTAACATGTCTGATAATATTATTGAATTTGGGTGTATTTTCATATTTATTATCTTGTCTTTAAGTAAAATAATGAATTCCTTGGAATATATCCTCTTTCTAATTCAAATGGAGCTTTACCTGTGCTACTGTGCTTTCTTGAGTTGTATGCATATTCCAGTTCTGGAAGTAGTGTATACCAATCATGTACAAATCCATCTTTATCTTTATATTTCATACAAAAAGCAGTGTATCTTCTCAACATATCTTCTACTGTTTGTATCATTATTTCTGATAATCCATCTTTTTGTGGATTGTATGCTGTTGAAAATGACAATGAACAACCTATTAATGTCATTAAACTTCTACATAATTCAGATGTAAATTTTGGATCTCTGTAACTGATTATAATCCTTAGTAATCCCACATCTGATATTATATTCATCCAAAATGATATTGCTAGTTGTTGTGTATCTATTTCTTTATGTGTTGGTATGAATTTTGCTCTTTTACTTAATCTTTCTACTATTACTAGTATTGAATTCTAGTCGATTTGTCCTACTGGTGGTAGTGCTGTTACAAAATCCATATTAATTATTTCCAATGGCTTTGTTGGTGATTC
Source organism: Hemileia vastatrix (assembly GCA_030280995.1). Taxonomy (NCBI): domain Eukaryota; kingdom Fungi; phylum Basidiomycota; class Pucciniomycetes; order Pucciniales; family Zaghouaniaceae; genus Hemileia; species Hemileia vastatrix. The sequence continues at coordinate 28,177,737 of JASXTE010000014.1, read as the reverse complement.
AATTTCTTGTAGTAGTCCATATTTTTTTCCTGTAGATTTATTAGTTTTTTTAAAAATTTCACATGTCTTTAATTATTCTTTTGCATCTTTCTTATAATTCATTCACCATGCTGTTTTTTCTATCCTTCTTATAGTTTCTTCTGTTGAAAAATGTCCTGCTAGTATCTCATCATTACACATCTTAAGTACTATCAGTAAAAATTCTTCATTTTTTATTACTATTCTTGTTTAATGTTTCTCTCTATAATATATTAACTTATCAATTATTATGAATCTTTTTTCTTGAAGTAGTTTTTTGTATTCCTTGTCTAGTTTCTCTTACATTTCTATTTTCTCTGGATTTTATATAATATGTTGAATTATATTTACATTTTTGTCTTTTTGATAGTTTTCTTTTATCTTTTCCCAAAATTCATCACTTAATTTTTTTTTTGTGATTTCCATTATGTTTGTTTCTTCTTCTTGAGCTTCTGGATCAGTTTTATTGATTGGTAATGCATCTCTGCTTAGTGCATCTAAGTTTTGATGTTTCTATCCTTCTCTATGAATTATTTTCATATTTCCTCTAAGTTCTTGAATTGCTAGTTGCCATCTTAACATGTGTCTATTTGGTTTCTGCATATTTAATAAGCTTTTGATTTCAATACAATCTGTTATTATTTCAAATTTTGATTCATCCAGATAGTAATATATTTTTTCTAATTCCCACACTGCACATAAGCATTCTAGTTGTGTTGCTCCATCTTCTAGTTCTCCATTTTTTAATTGTCTTGAGATAAAACATATTGGTAACTCTTTTGGTTCATTTTGAATTATTTGTCTTTGATGTAATGCAGCTCATAGTCCTGTAAAACTTGAATCCACATATACTATAAAAGGTTCATTCCAGTCTGGTAATATTAATACTTGTTTTGATTTTAGTTTCTTCTTTAGTTCTTCAAATGTTTTTATTCTTTCTTATTTTATTTCAAATATTTTATTTTTCTCTAATAATTTATATAAAGTTCTGCTTATTTATTTAAAATTTTTAATATATTGTCTGTAATAACTGCAAAATCATAAAAAACTTTCTAGTTGTTTGATTGTTTGAGGTAACTCTTTATATATTATTGGTGCAACTTTTGCTTCTTCTTCTGATATGTAAATTCCTGATATTTTGTGTCCTAAAGAAGTTAACTCTTTATATCCAAATATGCATTTTTGTATGCTTATTTTGATTCCTAGTTTTATACTTTTTTCCAGTATAATATTTAAATGTTGTATATGTTCTTCAATTGTTTCTGATAGTATTATGAGTTTATCAGTATATATTTTTAGCCATAGTTCTCTTAATTCTTTAAAGTAAGCTTGATCCATGATTCTCTGAAATACTGCTGGTCCATTCTTAATTCCAAATGGCATCATTAAATACTCATATACTCCTATATGGCATATAATTCTCAGTAGTTCCCTTTTTTCTTCTTCCACCCTTACCTGATGATATCCTTTGAAAATATCCATTGTACTAATATATTTAGCTCTTTTGATTTTTGCAATTGTTTGATCTATTCTTGGCATAGGATATGAATCTTATATTATATTGTATATGTATTTTGTGTTCTGAAATTTCCACACATTCTTTATTTTCCATTATGATATTTAATTATTACTGGTTCTGTAATACATTTCTTTCCTACTTGTGTAACTTCTCTGATAACCTCTAATTCTTCTAGTTCCTTGATTTATTTTTCAATTTCCTTCTTATTTCTTGGACTTGTATTATATGCTTTTCTCTGTATTTTTTCTGGGTATGGTTCTTCACAAGTTTTTATTATTTTTAGTTCATGTCATTTAATTTTTCCTATCTTCTTTTTTCCATATGAAAATTCTTCTTTATTTTTCTTAATTATTTTTACTATTTCATCTTTTTCTTTCAATTTTAACTCTTGATTAATTTTAATGTTTGCTAATTTTTCTTCAAATTCATCTTTTTCTGTTTCATTGTTATATACTCTTAAAGTTGGTTTCTTCTTTATTAGGTTAATTATCTTCTTCATGCCTTTTCCAATGGCGAATGCCTTGTCTATATAGTTTATATTGAATCCATATTGATATAGAATTTCACTACCCAGTATTATTGTGTTTTCACCCCTCATTTATTCAACTATTATTATTTTCATTACTAGTATAGTGTTACTCTTTTGGTGAGGAAATGTTATTTCTATATTGCCTATTCCTGTTGTCATCAATTTCCCACCTAGTCCCATCAGTGTAAAATTATTTTTCATTTCTTCTATTCCCTCCTTCTCTAATTTTATTTACTCATATAGTTTCTTGCTTACTATAGAACATGCTTCTCCAGAATCAATACATATTTTTACTAAGTATCCATTTATATATCCAAATTTTATTTCTGTTATACTGTCTTGATGCATCACATCTTCATTTAATTTTCTTGCAATGATATTGTGTTTTGATAATTTTATATTTATTTCTTCTTCTATGTTTTCTATTGTGCTAATCTCTAATTCTTCTTTTAGTATATTAAATGTATATTCTTCTTTTTCATCTTTTGAATCTTCATCCTTTTAACTATTGCTCTTGGTTCCAGATTCTTCACCTTGTTCTGTATCTTCTATTTGTATGTTTTTAATTTACTTTTTAGGACATAGGTTGCTGTAGTGTCCTTTCATATTGCATATATAACATTGTATATTATTTTTGGATTGTTTTTTCTTATTTTAATTCTTCTTTTCTTCTTCCTTTTGAATAATATTATTATATAATGGTTCATAAAAAAGATGTGATTTTTGTAATCTGTCATTTTGGAATATTTCATTTAGTTGGTGACAAAATGTATTTAATGACTGTCCTCTTTTCCATATTGCTTGCATATCATTCTGTATTTTTCAAGGTAATTTTAATGTTAAATATTCTATAATATCATCTTCATCCCATGTAGTTTCTATTGCTTTCAATTTATAAGCTAGATTCATAAACCATCTTCCTGGATTTTTAGCTTTTTCTACATTTAATTTATTATTATTTATATAATTTCTCATTTTAACTATTCATGCTCTTGTTAAAAAAATTTAAATTAGTTTTTCTTTCCAATCTTCCCATGTTTTTAATTTAGTTGTCAATTTTTTTTAAGTACCAATCCCTTTCTTCTCCTTTAAATATTTCCCCTAATCTTAATCTTATATATATATCTGGAATATTAAAATCCTTCTTCAGCACATCAATGTTATTAATAAACTCCATATGATTTTAAATTCATTCTCCATAAAATTCTGGAAATTTTTCTAGTTTTGGATAGTCTTTAGGATTTATTCTTTCTGAATCACTTATATCTTATTCTTTGATATCTTCTTTCTTCACATCTTATTTATCTTCTTCTTCATTTTGTTGTGTTACTTTTTCTTTTTTTTGTTTATTAATTTTGTTTGAAATTATATTTTCTATGCTGTTTAATCTGTTATATATATCCTGTGTTTTCTTTTCTATTTTTACAAGTTCATGTTTTATTTTATTTTTATGCCATTCTTCTATCTCATTTTTAATATCTTTCACAATTTCAAAGTTTTCATCTTTTTTTATTTTTTATTGAGTTAAGAGTATTTTCATTGTTTGTTATTAATTCATCCAATATCTCTGTTGTTTTATCAAATAAAAGTAAGTATTGTTTTCTATCTCTTTATTATTACTCCCATTTACTTTTTTATTTTCTTCACTTATATTTTTAATATCATTACATGTATCATTTATTGGGACTAAAACATCTTTCATAATTGTAGCAATACTTGCAGTATTTTGGTGTATTTTATCAGTAACTATATTTATATCTCTTGAAAATAACTTTTCTACATTATCATATAACCTATCCATCCAGTCCTTCATTTCCATCTCTTCTTCTGTCTCCACTGGCTCTGATTTCATATTAGGTAAGTTTATTTCTTCATCTTCTTCTTTCCAAGGATTATTACTTACTGAACTCTCCTTTCTGACCATTGTAGGAAGTTCATTATTCAAAATTTGTCTCTTTTCATAGCTCTTTCTATCTTTTTTGTTTTCAATTTGTTCTCTTCTTGTAGTTTCCATGAATCTTTCTTGTATTTTTGGAGTAGGTCATTGTGGAGTTTTATAGATTCTCTCATCATTATACATTGATCCTCTATATGGTCTACTTTCATATCAAGGTGATAGTGATATATCTTGACTTTTTGATATTGTCTTCCAAATATTCTATAATTTCCTTCATTGGTTAAATCTCTGTTGTTATCTTCTGTTTACTATTTCATGAGTCTCTCTTTGTATTAGAATTTTCATATTTTGACAAACACAATTGATTATTTCTAATATATTCTTGTGAATCTCCTTAATTTTTGTTCAGGTAAGTCTCTATTTTTTGTTAGTGTTATCAAGGAACTCACTAGATTACTTTGATGATTGATAATCAATCCTTGTTGGTCTTGGTTCTGCTTTCTTGTAAATTGCTATCTGGATGTAGAAGTGTATTCTTCTTTGTTATCTGGTGGTAAGTTTCTTATTCTACATGATCTTCTTTCCATTTTGACTTCCCTTAATTTTTTTATTTTTATTTAATTTATTTTCTTACTTCTTCTTCTGTTTTCTGCGCACAATCTTTTCTTTTATTGTTTGTACTGTCTTTCCTTTTCTTTTGGTCTTGTTTTTTATTTTGTTATTGATTGTTTGCTTCTTTGTATAATTTTGTTCTATATTTTTTATTATTTATCTTTTTTTTAGTTTCCTTACTTTAACATTTTTATTAGATACTTTTTGTATTTTATACTTTGTATCACATAACTATCAATTTTTATTAGTTTTTTTTTAACTTTTATTTAATAATTTTTTTTACTTCTATCCTTTTTTTTGAGTGAAAGTACCATGGTACTTAAGGAAAGACCCCCAACTGTCATGCCTTAGTCACTGAAAGAGAGTTTAATCAATCTTATCAGCAGCACTGAGGTCTGATTACTAGTTAAGTGAGTACAATATAGTAAGATATTAATAAATCCCATTTATCTATAGCTTTTATTATATGCTATAGATCAGGTACTGTTTATACAGTACTATAATTTAATCAATTTTTCAGTTATAAAACTGACTAGATATAATATAACAATTCCCACGGTGTGGTCTTCCAACATTGGCAGGGGCCTTTGTTGTGTGATTTGGCGCTGTTTGTGCATGTCTTAATTGACATCTGTTAAGGAATTTGGTATTTTTCTGGTTTTATTCCGTGGATATTGGGTCTGCGGGTATGTGGGTACTATCATTGGATAGCCCTGGTTTTTCTCTATATTTTATGTCTTGAAGACATTTTTCATATTCTGAGTTTTAAGGGGTCATTTCCTCATTTTTCATTTATAAAAGATTGCTGTTTAATTTTGTTTGTGTTTTAAGGGCTAACCTTAAGCCTTAGGGTTAAGTGCTTAGTACCATTTGATAGAGCTAATTTTTCTCTATATTTCATGTCACAATGTTGTTATAGTGAAATTCCGTGTTTTAAAGGTTTTAGTAGTTGTAGCTAATTTTTCTAAGTAGATTAGTGGTTTTTATTGGTTTTCTGGCTTCAGGGAGGCCGGGCCGCTTCAGGTGGCATCTCCGATGTCGGGCGGCCCGCCCGCCTCTGTTTTAGGAGGTTGGGGAGCGCTCCAGGAGGGTTTTTTATGCAATTTGGCAGGTACAGGCGCCAGATTGGTGGGTGCGCATGGGCTCTTAGTTAGTGGTCTGTGTGTACATAGTGAATAAGACAGTTTGGGGCAACCTTAATCATCATACAACCATCCGGAGGTGATCTCATTGTTCCTCACTCAGTTTTCACTGTTTTCTGGCCACAATTGGCTGTGTTTGTTGCAAGTGAGTTCTTCATTTAACTTAACTTTGGCAACTGTTTTCTCTGTTATAGTCTTGCAAGCTATAGCAAGTATTATTGCTGTCTCTGGTGTGGATTTGCAGCCTACATCAAGTATCTTTGCTGTCTCTGGTGTGGACTTTTCAGTTCTTTGGTCTGGTAGTCTATCTGGGGACTACTTTCTTGGCTCATCAAGCAGTCAAGTGTGTTAAACAGGAGCTTTAGAAAAACAGGAACCAACTTACTTTAGCAAGTAAATCTCACTCTATTTTTCTAAAGGGACAGGGGATTTTCTCTCTGGTTTTTCTCCAACTCCCTTGGTCAAGGCCTATATCTAGTACTATAGGATTGTCTACATTTCTGGCGCCCAACGTGGGGTTAGAACTTGCTAGTTCTTTGGAATCTCTGTTTTCTTTGGTTGGCTCTTTTTGGTGTTTTGGACTGGAGGAATGGCTTCTGGTTCCTCTATTCCTGTGGTGACTTTCAGTGGGGGGGATGGTCCTCCTTCTGTGATGGTTAGGGAGTGTGTGAGGATTAAAACTTGGGATGGTACCAAGTTTAATGGGGAGGATGTCAAGTGGTTTCTAGAGAATTATGAAACTGCTGCTGGAGTGGATGGTGCTTCCTACCTGGACATGTTGAAGCAGATTATCTTCTTCATTGGTGATAGGTCAGTGGAGAAGGAGATTGTGGCCATGTCTAGCTACAAGAAGAGGGATTGGAAACTGTTGTGTAGGGAAATGGTGGATAGATGGGGTGTCAGGTTCACTATGGTGGATCTGAACAAGGTTGTCAGTGAATGGCAATCTTATGGTGGTGTTGGTAACTTACATAGTGACAGAAAGTTTCTGCTACAGTTTGATCCTGTGGTGGAATATTTGGTGGAAGTGGAGGAGCTGGCAAATGAAAATGCTGCCAAGGATGTTTTTTGGTCTGCCCTGGCTAGAGATGTCAGGATGGATGTGTTGAAGGAGTTGTCAAGAAAGGAATTGATGAAGACTCTTTCTGATGGGGATCAGAAGTTGCCTGCCTTGGATAAGGTGAAGGAGGCTGTTGAGGCCCATTTGAAGTTATTGGCTGTGGATACCTATCATGAGGGGTGTGCCAAGTATGTCAGCAAAGTCAGTGAGGCTTTGGCTGAAGAGGAAGTTAGGGAGAAGAAGGAGGAGAAAAATTTGGTGCAGGTTCCCAAACAGGAGAGGGACCCAATGGTGGAGCAGGTGACTGATCTGACAAAACAGCTGCACATTATTGTCCAGGAGGCCAAGAAGGTTAATAAGGCACCTTCTCAGCCAAGAGATTTTGAAAGGAGGGCTGGTAGGAGTGATCCTTGGGTTTGCTCTTATTGCAGTAGGAGGGGGCACAGGTCCAATGATTGTTGGGCACTGAACAGAGATTTGTCTGAAGGAAAAGTGGAGTTTGATGGCAGGGTTTTTAAGTTCCTTGAAGGTTCTTTTGTGAAGCCCAGTGAGGGGCAGGCTCCTGTTGATTTGGTCAGGAGAAGGGGTGGTCTCAAACAAAGGAGGCCAAGGTTTGAGGAGATTCCTGATCAGGGGAAGTCTTCTGTTAAGGTAGATGAGGATGTCAAGGGAAAGGGGAAGGAGGTCAATAAGGTCTCTTTTTCTACTTCCTTTGGTGGTTTGGAGTTGTATTCTTGTGGTGGACAGTCAAGTGGAGAATACTTGGCTGGTGTTTATGATGTGGAAGCAGGGAAGGTTGGTAGGCCTAAGAGCAGTTCTCAGGCCCAACCAAAGTCAAATGCTTCAAAGGGTGATCCTAAGCTGAGTGCAGCTAGGAAGAGGTACAGCAAAGAGGAGCTGTACAAGATGCAGAAGGGTATGGCTGACATGGGCCCCCCTAGTTTTGGTGCATTGGACCTGAATGGTGAGCCAATGCCAATGGAGGTGGATTCTGACTCCGAGGAGGATGTCCCTTTGGCTTCATTGCCAAAGCCTGTTGGAGTCAGAGGTTCTGGTGAGGGATCTGGTTTGGTTCCTGTTAATGGTAAATCTGTTGGTGGTGCTGGTCCTCAAGAATCTTCTAGGACCAAGGTGGTGAAGCAAATAGCTCACTTTGAGAGGCCAGTAGTGTCTGGTCAAGTTAATGTTATGGACTCTGTCCTTGAAAGGATGAACCAGGGTCAGGTTTCCCTATCTTATGGGGAATTGTATGCTATCAGTCCAGGGTTGGCTTATAGGCAGAAGAAGTTGTTGACCAGGAGAAGGGTTTCTTCTGGTGAGGTAGAATACATTTGTGATTCTGCTGAAAAGTTTGTTGAGGGGTTGGAAACTCATTTTTCTGCTCCTCTGGGATATGTCAATGTCACTCTATATGGCAGGGAGGAAAGGGCATTGGTGAATTCAGGTTCTCAGATAAACCTGATTTCTTTGTTTGAGGCAACTCATATGGGCCTCCCCATCAAAACTGGTATTGGTGGGAATTTGAGAGGGATCAGTGGCCATGTCACTGAATTGGTTGGAACTTCAGAGTTTGTGAAGTTAGATGTCGGAGGAGCCTCAGGGAAGGTTCATTTTTACATTGCTAAAGGTAATGTAAAAGCAGTTTTGGGTGGGCCATTCTTGATGGATTTTCAGGCAAGAATTGGTTATCAATTTGATTTGGGAATCAGTTTGGAGTTGACCGGTGAAGACGAAAGGAGGCTTCACATGAGGTTGTCATCCCCTGGAGAGGATGGTTGGGAGACTAGGCCTGGTTTATCTTCAATGTGCCAGTGCATGGACTGCTGCAGGAGAAGGAAGGAAGTGGGTGCTGCCTCTGGTTTTTTGGAGTGCGGCTCAGGCTCTATTGAGAGTCTGTCTTTTTTAGAGTAATGAGGGCTGATCACCCTAGTGCTACAACCTCTCCCCGAGATGAGGAAATCCCAGGTTGTAGTAGGTCAGCTCCCTTGGAGATATACCAAGTGGATTTTCAACTTTCTCTTTTTAATGTTTTTCTTCTCTGCAAGTATTCATCAAGTTTTTTATCAAGTCTCTTTTCTCTCTCAAGATTCTTAATTATTTTTAATTCAAGTTTAAAGAAGAAGATTGGTTTTATATCTTTATTGAAAGATATGCGGAAAAGTTTTGGGGCGGTGAGATTGGGGCCTAAAAGTAAGTCCTCCCAATTGTGCACTGCTAGGGTTTCTTCTACACCTTTCAAAATATTACCTGGGCCACACCTGTGATCATTGGGGAAACCCCTGGTTATTTTTGTAGGACAGAAGAAAACTCAAGAAAAGAAGATAAAAATTTCAAGATAATTCAAGAAAATCAAGAAAAAAATCTGAAGATAATGAAGAAAGAAGATGCAAAATATTTTTGTGAAGATTGTCAAGATCTACTTTTGGGCCTCCAGCATGAGGTTAAACTGCAGAAAATTTTGAAGAGAGAAGATCATCAAGATCTATTTTTGGACCTCCAGCATGAGGATAAACTGCACAATTTAAGAAGATGTGATTCAGAAGATGAATCAAGATTTGAAGATTTGGAAGATGGAAGTGAGGATGAAGATGTGGAATTGCGGAAAAGTTTTGGAGTGGTGAGATTGGGGTGTAAAAGTAAGTCCTCCCAATTGTGCACCACTAGGGTTTCTTCTACACCTTTCAAAAACATTACCTTGGCCACGCATGTGAGCAATGGGGAAACCCTTGGTTTTTGTTCCAGGTCTGGTAGTGAAGATTTCCTGAAGATCCCTCAAGTTGAAGGTGGAGCGGCAAAGTATAAGAAGGTAGCGCAGAAGATTAGGCCTGTCAATGAGCCTATGCCTGTGGGTTTGAATCCACCTTTGAAGAGACCTCCTTTGTCAAGAGATCCGTACTGTACTCCTTTGGTGAAGAATCCTCCAGAATTTGTGGAGACGGCTAGGGTGACCATGGAAAGATTGAAAGTTGTTAATTTTGGTCCTGATGGGTGGTTGTCTGAGGAAGAAAATAAGTTCTTGTTGCACGTTATTGTGCTAAGGGAAAAAGAGGTGGCATTTTTTGAGGAGGAAAGGGGTGTATTGAAGCACTCTTATGGGGAACCTTACTTGATTCCTGTTGTTTGTCATGAACCTTGGCAAATCAAACCTATTCCTATTCCAGCCACTATTCGAGAGGATTTTGTAGAAATTGTTAGGGAAAGAGTCAGGACTGGGTTATATGAAAAGTCAACATCCAGTTACTCAAGTCTGGTGTTCTGTGTAAAGAAGCAGAATGGAAAGTTGAGGGTGGTTCATGATCTTAGAGCCTTGAATAGAGTCACTATCAAGGATGCTGGTATGCCGCCAAGTGCAGAGGATTTTGTTGAAGCTTTTGCTGGAAGGGTCTGTTATGGTTTGGGTGATATTATGGGTGGTTATGATGAGAGAGAGCTCCATACGGATTCAAGGCCTCTCACAACTTTTGAGACTCCTTTGGGAAGATTTCAACTCACTAGGTTGCCTCAAGGAGCAACTAATTCAGTGGCAGTTTATCAAGCACAGATGGCTTGGATTTTGCAGGATGAGGTTCCTACTCATGCTGGTATTTTTATTGATGATGGTGGAATTAAAGGACCATCCACTGATTATGATAATGAGGTGTTATTGGAGAACCCTGGAATAAGGAGGTTTGTGTGGGAATATGCAATAACTCTGGAGAGAGTGTTATTTAGGATTGAAGAGGCTGGTTTGACCATTTCAGGGTCAAAATTCTGTTGTTGTGTTCCTGCTTTGGAAATTCTGGGTCATGTGGTATGTAAAGAGGGAAGGATTATGGCGAAGAAGAAGATTAATAAAATTCAGTCATGGCCAAGGCCTAAAAATACTACTTTAGTCAGAGGATTTTTGGGTGTATGTGTATATGTCAGGATTTTCATTAAGGATTTTTCTTTGTTGGCTTCACCTTTAAGGAGGTTGACCAGAAAAGATGCAGATTGGGAATGGACTGAGGAGTGTGAAGAGGCTTTTCAGAAGCTGAAAAAGGTTGTTGGTGAAGATATAATTCTTCACAAGTTGGATTATGGTGTTGGTGCTGGAAAGATTTATCTGGCAGTGGACTCAAGCTATATTGCTGCTGGTGCTGTTTTGTCTCAGGAGGATAAGACTGGGAGGGTCAGGCCAGTAAGGTATGAGTCTGTGGTGTTTAATGAGGTGGAATCTAGGTATTCTCAACCTAAGTTGGAATTGTGTGGCGTAGCTAAAATTTTAAAGAAGATACAGACGGTTTTGTGGGGGCAGAATTTTGAGCTGCAGGTGGATGCAAAATCTTTGGTTCAGATGATTAATACACCTAGTCTTCCAAATGCTCCAATGACTAGGTGGGTGGCATTTATTCAACATTTTTCTTTTGGCCTGGTACACAAACCAGGTAAAACTTTTACTATGCCTGATGGGTTATCAAGGAGGCCACCTACAGATGAGGATTCTGATTCTGAAGAGTTTGACGAGGATGTTCCAGTGATTAGGGCCAGCACAAAGGGTGCTGAGGATTTTTCTTTCCTCCCCCATGAGGCTAAACTGGATGATTGTTCTGATCTCCCCCAAGAGGCTAAACTGGCTGGATCTGATCTTGATTCTGGTGATCAGGATATTTTTGTAGATGAAGATGAAGTTTTTGTTTGGGACAGCTCAAAATTGGAAAAGGGTGTTTTTTTTAGTGAACTGGATTCTCACAAGGTTCAGTGGAAAGAGAAGGACGTGCCAAAATTTAAGGATTGGTGTCCTGGTTGGGCTGCTCAATTGGCTCATGTTCATACTGGTGATTTTGATGACAGAATTGTACCCTTGGATGTGGTGTTGTTGGATTTTGAAGATGAGACCTTGGGTCAGTCTGGGTTTTATTTTTTTGGTGGAATATCTGTTGACCTTGGAGAGGCCAGATAGTTGTGATGATGATAGTTGGTTGGCAATCAAGAAGAAGAGTCCTGGATTTTATGTGTCAGGAAGACGGTTGATGAGGAGGAGACATCCTAATCCTCAAGTGGTGGTGACTCAGAAGAAGGGTCAAGAATTGGTTTTGAAGTCTTTGCATGAAGACCATGGTCATAGAGGCTTTGGGGAGACTTATAGAAGAGTAGCAGACAGATTTTGGTGGCCGGGTATGAAGTTGTCTGTGCAGGGTTGGGTTCAATCTTGTGAAGAATGTCAAAGAAGAAGTCACTTGAAACCTAAAGAGGTGGGCCGTGCTACTGGTGAATCAACTGTTTTTGGAAGGGTCAGTCTGGATGCTGTCCATATTAAAGAGGGCAGGTATAAATACTTGATTGTTGCTAGGGATGATTTGTCTGGTTGGGTTGAGGCAGTGCCTCTGGTTAATTTGATTTCCAAGAATGTGGCAGAGTTTTTGAAGAAGGAGTGGATTTATAGGTATGGGTTGATGAAGTTGGTGACTGTTGATGGTGGGCCAGAGTTTGGTGCCGAATTTAAAGAAGCTGTGGCTAGTGTTGGTTCTAGGGTTAGAGTGGCTACACCGTATTATCCTGAAGCTGAAGGCATGGTTGAAAGAGGCCATCAAGTTATCAAGAATGCTTTGGTGAAGATGTGTGGAGATAGTGCCGAAAAGTGGAGGCATTATTTACCCTTGGTTTTATTTGCTGATAGGGTCACTGTGAAGAGGACAACTGGCTATTTTCCTTATGAGCTAATGTTTGGTCAAAAAGCCATTCTACCAGTGGACTTGGAAGCTGTCTCTTATCTTGGAATTGATTGGGATGACATGCACTCAACAGAAGATTTGCTCTGTACCAGGATGCAACAGTTGGAATGTAGAGAGGAATGTCAAGAGAAGGCATACTCTAGAATGATGAAGATTAGGAATCAATCAGTCAGATACTGGGACAAGAAGTTAGCTCATAGACTCAGGAATCCCTTGAAACCTGGTTGTCTGGTTTTGGTGTATAATAGAAGTTTAGAGAGTCAGTGGGGCAAAATGTTTGCTGACAGATAGAATTAACCTTACCGAGTCAGATCTCAGGCGTCTGGAGGTTCTTATGTTTTGGAAGAGTTGGATGGTGCAGTCTTGAAAAAGAGGGTGGCTGCAGACCAAGTGAAGAGGTTTTATCCCAGAGGCACTAGAAATGAAGAATATTGACTCCGCAATGAGGATAAACTACGGACCATTTTTTTGTTTTGGAATTTTTGTGGTGTTTCAGAGCAACTTTTGTGTGGAAACCTTTTGTTAGAAGGTACCCATGGGAGGGGCTTCTAGATTTGATCTTGGCAAGTGTAGGGGTGACTGATGGGCTGGCTGCTCTATCAACAGTTACCCCAGATTGTCTGTTTCCTACTCTTTCTCTTAATTTGGTTGAACCCTAGTATTGGTTTATTTTCACAGGTTTTAGTCCTCTATGACTTTAAACTGGAATTTCCTTTGGTTTTCAAGTTCTGGACTCTTCACTCTTATTGGTTTGGGTTTTTTTTGTGTTGAATGTTGTGTTTTTGTTAGAAGGTACCCAGGGGGGGCTTCTAGATTTTATTTTGGCAAGTGTGGGGGTAACTGATGAGCTGGCTGCTCTGTAGAACAGTTACCCCAGAATTTCTGTTTCAAGTCTTTGTTTTTCCTAGTTGAATTCTAGTTCTGTTGTTTATTATTCAGGTTTCAAGTCCGCTATGACTTTAAACTGGTTTGGGACTGGCTTCTTTATCTTTGGTTCTTTCAGATTGGTGGTGGATCACTGGTGGTCTCCCGTCATTTTTACTTATTGGAGGGAGCCCACCCAGTGATCATTTCTATGGACCGGACTTTCCCTTATTGGACCATCTATGGAGCTGGACTTTCTTTGATTTTTGCAGTTATGTTTTTGCTAGATAGCAATTTTAGATTATTTTCTTTTTTCTCTTTTTTCTTTTAATTTTTTTATGGGGGTTGTTTAAAATTATAAAATCAAAAATATAGGGTGTTACCACATCAGGGTCACCTGGATGTGGGAAAGCATTGGTGGGGAAAGGCTCATCAATTGGCCGGGCAATGCTATTTTATTTTTATTTATTATTTATTTCATGTGTTTTTGTGTTTCATTATTTTATTATCTTCTGAATTTCTAAATATTTTTGAATTTTGTTTTTTTGTTAATCATTTAAAAGAATTAATTGTGTATCCACATCAAGGTGCACTTGGATGTGGGTAAGGTATCAGGGGATCAGCTCATCAATTGGCTGGGGGATACCATTTTAATTATTTTTTATATTTTATTCTATTTCATTTATTTTATTTCATTTCATTTTAATTATTAATTTTTTATTTTAGTATATCAGTAGATTGTAAAAAAAGAAAAAAAAAAATTTCTGAAATTATTTTTTATTATTTGTTTTATATTATTTTTATGTTTCTAATCTTTTGCAGGAGCTCATTGTCTGGATGATGAAGCTTCTGGAGGCTGGTCTGGATTGTGATGACGTTTTTGTTTTTTGTTGGGATTGTGGGAAGCACTGTGTTCTTTGAAGTGCATCCTGCTGGAGAGATTATAGGGATTGTAATGATCAGGGATTGGATTAGAGGGAAGTTCAGAGGAGGAAGAAGAATGGGCAGGAATGGAGTGCTGGAGGGTGTGTTTAATGATCCTAGACATTTTGCAGTGGTCGTCCAGTAGGCGCTTTCTCAGGGATTTTTCAAAGTCATTCAAGGGTCCATGGAGGGCAAAGGCTTTTAGCATATTGGAACACATGGTGCTTAGGTGTTTCTTCATGTCTCCATAATCCAGGGTCAAAGAAGTTTCAAGAGTTTGGCCAACTCCAATAATAGATTCAGGAGGAGGGGTGCCAACTAGACAAGAAGAATTGGATCAGTAATTATTTTTGTTGAAGAAATGGAATAATTAATTTGGTACTTACAGATTGGAAGCTCATCAAATCTGTAAGCAGCTGGGATTTGGATCTCGGACTATTTTCTTACGGTTATAGTGGGAGGATCAACTAGGGAAAGATATGGATTCTCATGGTCTTCCTCTGAAGGATCCTGAGAAGGTGAACTGGGATGCTGATGTTCCTGGGGCCTAGTTGGAGCAGTGAGATTGTTGTTGTTGTTGTGGTTGTTATTTCTGTTGGATTCAGCTGGAGGAGGTGCTGGTGATGGAGTACCAGGGTTGTTAAAGGATGGAGCAGGAGAGGGGGATTTGGAAGCAGACTGCTCTCTTCTGGATGGAGAATTTGAAGAGATGGAACTGTCAGAAGAGTAGTTGGCTGAAAGAGGAGAGGTGTAGTTTGTTTGTCTTAGTTGGGGACGAAGTTGTTGTTGTGGAGCAGTGTGTGGTGTTCTGGTTTCTTCTTGGGGTTCTCTGGCAGTTCTCTTAGAAATCTGGGAAATTTTGGTGTTTTTGGATTTTGGAAGGGTGGATTGCATGGCTCTAGGAGCAGTAGGAGGTAGTTGGGTTGAGTTGTTATTGTTGTCTGGATGAATTTGGCTATTTTCTGGCCGTTTTTGGAAGTTTTGGCCCTGATTTTCACTGTTTGGTGAGGCGGGCGGGCCACCTGGACGCGGTCTAGAAGCCTAGGGGTTGATTTTGAAGCTTTTGGAGCTAATTTAGCAGTGATAAAAGCAGTTTCTTGAGAAGCTAAGGCTGGTCTTTTGGGAAGAGTGCGGGAAGCTGAGCTTCTGGATCTTCTGGAAGGAGCTGAAGATAGAGAGGAAGAGGATGGACCAAGTTCTGGAGACCTGGTAGGGGATCTGGAGATGTACTTGTGAGAAGGAGAAGGCGGAGGAATAGGATAGTGGGCATCTCTGTCACATTTCTTTTTTTTGGAATAGCAAGAGTAACAAGCCCTGTTGTAGAATTTGGCTTCTGGATTTGGAAGAGTGAATGTGCAAGGTCTGCACATGTGGATGCACTGTTTGCAGGCATAGTCCCTTGGAGCAGTGAAGCAAGGAAGAGTAGAGGAGTCAACAGCAGGGGATCCAGACATGATTTGTGGTGTGAAAGGTGAGGAAAAGGATAAGAGAAGATTTTGTCAGTGATGAGTAGAAGATGAAGTGAAGGTGGACGCTCTGTGGGTCTAGCTGTGTGTGTATTGCATGAAATTGGCTGGGTCAGATTCATGCAAGATTCTGACAGTCCTCTATGAATCTAAACTGGAAATTTTATCAGTCCATCAAGACTCTAAACTGAAAAAGCTATGGTATCAAGTCAGTCCATCAAGACTTTAAACTGAAATCTGGTTTCTGTTAGTCCTCCAAGACTTTAAACTGGCTGGTTTCAAGATTTTGTCAAGAAGTAGTCCGTCAAGACTTTAAACTGAACACTGTGTTAGTCACCCAAGACTTTAAACTGAGGGTTGTAAGTCCCCCAAGACTATAAACTGAGGGAAAAGTTTTTGTTGTTGGAGTTGTTTTGAAAGATTGGTGGAGGGTATCCACAGGGGGAGCCTCCGAATTTAGCAAAGGCAAGTTTGGGGGTAATTGATGGGCTGGCTGCTCTATTCACAATTACCCCAGAATGTTAGTTTTTTCTCTGTGTCTTAATGTAATTGATCTCTGGTTCTGGGTTTATGATTTAGGTTTTTGAGTCCCCCAAGACTTTAAACTGAGGGTTTTTGAGTCCCCCAAGACTATAAAATGAGGATGGTCCCCCAAGACTTAAAACTGAGGATTGTTTGTGGTTACATCCTATAGAGGGTGTGGTCAATTTTTCTTTTCTGAATCAAACTCAAGTACTAGTGGAATTACAGAGGGAATCAAGAGATGAAATGAAGTGTTCAGAATTAGCCTTGAACTGGTGAATGAGGTGTCTTCTGTTCTCAATGTCCTGTGGATCTCTAGCAGGAGTGGATTGGAAATAGTGAAGCAGAAGTTGTTTCTGTTGAGATGTGTGTTGTTGGAACTTGGCTTTGATAGTGGGCAAGTGCGTTGGTGTTGGTGGTGCAATGGATCCTACATTGTTATCATCACTATCAGAAGAGGAAGTAACTGAGAAGTTATCAGTTTTAAAGTTGAAGGAAGGAATGAATGTTCTTTACCATCAGATGGACCAGGGATGGGGGAACTAGTTGTTTTATGGGTTGTGGCACTCTTCTGGGAAGGGTGGAGCTTTTTGATTAATCTGGGTATCAGGATGGATGGCCTAGATCTTTTGGTGCTGGCAGAAGAAGGACCAGGTTGAGGCAGAGGTGAATCTGTTGTGGAAGAAAGTGGACCAGGTTTGTGGCAGGTCTTCTTTCTGGAGTGGCAGACATCACAGGACGTTCTGTATGGATGAACAGGTGGTGTTATGGCGCAGATTAAATTATTGTTGATGCAGTATTGGCAGGGGCCCATTTCAGAGGCAGATTTGTGAAGGAGGTTAAACATGGTGGTACGATGAAGAAAGAATGCGGACATTCTCAATTGGAGGGAGGATGTGGTCTTCCAACATTGGCAGGGGCCTTTGTTGTGTGATTTGGCGCTGTTTGTGCATGTCTTAATTGACATCTGTTAAGGAATTTGGTATTTTTCTGTTTTTATTCCGTGGATATTGGGTCTGCGGGTATGTGGGTACTATCATTGGATAGCCCTGGTTTTTCTCTATATTTTATGTCTTTTAGACATTTTTTGTATTCTGAGTTTTAAGGGGTCATTTCCTCATTTTTCATTTATAAAAGATTGCTGTTTAATTTTGTTTTTCGTGTTTTACGGGCTAAACTTAAGCCTTAGGGTTAAGTGCTTAGTACCATTTGATAGAGCTAATTTTTCTCTATATTTCATGTCACAATGTTGTTATAGTGAAATTCCGTGTTTTAAAGGTTTTAGTAGTTGTAGCTAATTTTTCTAAGTAGATTAGTGGTTTTTATTGGTTTTCTGGCTTCAGGGAGGCCGGGCCGCTTCAGGCGGCATCTCCGACGTCGGGAGGCCCGCCCGCCTCTGTTTTAAGAGGTTGGGGAGCGCTACAGGAGGGTTTTTTATGCAATCTGGCAGGTACAGGCGCCAGATTGGTGGGTGCGCATGGGCTCTTAGTTAGTGGTCTGTGTGTACATAGTGAATAAGACAGTTTGGGGCAACCTTAATCATCATACAACCATCCGGAGGTGATCTCATTGTTCCTCACTCAGTTTTCACTGTTTTCTGGCCACAATTGGCTGTGTTTGTTGCAAGTGAGTTCTTCATTTAACTTAACTTTGGCAACTGTTTTCTCTGTTATAGTCTTGCAAGCTATAGCAAGTATTATTGCTGTCTCTGGTGTGGATTTGCAGCCTACATCAAGTATCTTTGCTGTCTCTGGTGTGGACTTTTCAGTTCTTTGGTCTGGTAGTCTATCTGGGGACTACTTTCTTGGCTCATCAAGCAGTCAAGTGTGTTAAACAGGAGCTTTAGAAAAACAGGAACCAACTTACTTTAGCAAGTAAATCTCACTCTATTTTTCTAAAGGGACAGGGGATTTTCTCTCTGGTTTTTCTCCAACTCCCTTGGTCAAGGCCTATAGCTAGTACTATAGGATTGTCTACAACAGTGTCTATATAGGATATAGACCAGCTACCAATACTAATATATCTAAGTAAGTTACCAGGACCAGTAAGTTGTCAAATATATAACAATTTATATTTATCTTATTCTTCTGCAATACTCACTTAAGCTACTTTTAGGAGGTATCAGGAATAAGATATATAAAGAATATTATAAAGTAAAAGAGCTCACCAATTTATGATAAAATATCAAGTAATTTATTATTTAATGTTATTTGATAAGGGGAATAATAATTAAACAGTATCTGCTATGCAATTTTCTCACTAAATATAGAAGGGAAACTATAATAATTATTGTGAACTTGTCTTGATTTAAGGACTAAAGTAGTAGAAACTCAAACTTGGGTTAAATAAATTGTGGTGTGTAAAATAGATGGTGATTTCCAGGGGAAATCACCTCTTTATATTTTATTTCATGTATTCTATTTATCTTTATTAAAATATTATCTCCCTTTGTACTTTCTCTATACTTTTCCAGCTTTCCCTTAACTCTATATGAACTAAATCTCTCTTTATCTTGCTTTATATTTTCCCTATTTGATTTACACTTTTATTATAGTTTTGTTTTATCAGTATGTTTGTTCTTTATCTTTGTACTTACACAGCTTTTTCCTTCTTTTATCCCTTTATTCTTTCTTATCTCTATTCTATAATCTGCTTTGTATTTGTTTATATCCTTCTTTCTCCCTTTGTTCTCGTTTCTCTACTTTTCTATTATCAGTTGTCTGTTTGGTTATATCCATACTCTTCCTTTTATCTCTTGTTTGTCAGATGTTTCATCCTTGCAGCTGACAAAAACTATTAAATCTTTTTTTCTTAAGGCATGTGTAGATGAGGAGAATTCTAAATTTCAAACGGGTCTGGAGAAACTTGGCCTTAACCTTTGGTTGTAATTCCAGGATTATTCTCTTGAGGAGTTAAATGAAGAGGGTGTTCCAGATGCTTTTGCAAGAGCTTGTGTTTTCACATCAAAGTAGTATGCAGCTCATGTTAAGGTTCTACAAAAAAAGAAGAGAAAGAGAGACAGGTGTGAATAGGCATGATATTTTTTAATTTTATATTTCTTTGCATTGATACATAAAATGTTTTACAATATATACATGCTTTTTAATACTTAAAATAAAACATGGTAATGCAAATAGATTTTTAAAAAAAATTTCTAAGTTCAAATTTGCAACAACTTTTATAAAAAAAATTTTCTAAGTTCAAATTTGCAACATCATTTTTATTTTTTTTTGCTAATCTCAAATTTTCATAAATGTTTAAAATAATTGGCTAAGTTCAAATTCGCAACAAATTTTTTAAAACATTTTTCTAAGTTCAAATTTTCAGAAATTTTCAAAAAAAATTTCCAAGTTCAAATTTGCAACAATTTTTTTAAAATATTTCACTAAGTTGAAATTTTCATAAATTTTTAAAATATTTTGCTAAGTTCAAATTTGCCATAAATTTTTAAAACATTTTTCTAAGTTCAAATTTTCAATAAGATATTTTATATAAATCCTAAAAAAAATTCTGTTATAATATTGTCACTCCACATAACCACTTGCTCTAAAAAGAGAATGCATCAAATCTTGTGTAATTCAAAGTTTAGCATATTGGTTAATGATAATTTCATCATTCATGCATCCAGTTAGCTTTACATAATGTTGTTACTTCTTTTTTAAAACACAAAATAATTTTTTAATTGGATTTAAATATGGATAGTAAGGTGGAAGGTAGAGTAAGTGGAACCTAAACTTATCAATTAAAGTCTTGATATTTCCTTGATAATGAAATGAAGAATTATCCATTAATAATACACTGTTTGGTACTAGATAAGGGGAAATCATAGGAAGCTTAAAAAAAGAGTATGATATTAATCATGATTGTATCATGTAAATGAGTAATTACAAATTACTTACCAATATAAATTCCTGAAAATCTTAAAATGCGCACAACACACCATTTTGGTTTGAATAGTACTTGCAACAATTCCAGATAAAGAGAAACCAGGAATTATGTTATAGCAGATGAAGAAAGTTTCCTCTGGAACTTGTTTTGTATGTTCCCCCTTCTTTCCCCACCCTTCCTTATTACCAATACATTCTACAGATATACCAGATTCATCTATCATTTAAGTAATAGTTAGTGGCTTGTTTAAAATTTTTTTTTAAAAAAGTAAGTTATCTCACCAGTGAAAGCCAAAAAATTTGGGTCATACTTCCCAACCATAGACATTAAAGGTAATTTATTTTTGTAATCTTGTTTTGGATGCACCTGCTGTAAAATTTTCTTGCTCATTTGAAGGCAATAGATTTGTTTTACATGGATAGTTTTTTGAGATACATTTTGTGAGTGTATGCTAGTATTTAAGTATGATTTAATAGTAAATATTAAAGGTCCTACTACTTATTTATAAATGATTTGGTGATTAATTGTAAGGGGAAGAATAATTAAATAGTTATTCTCGATATTAACTCACAATATTTGGATTGGTGCGGACTAGTGATGAAAAATAGGTTAATAAAATATAGTTATAGCTAATATAAAGATAATATCAATTTATAAAGGTTTTGAAATATATTTTTGTATTATAATAATTGTTTATAATGTTTATTTGAGTTTTAGTAAGTAATTGATGTCCAATAAAGCGTCAAATCCTCCCTTACTTATGCCAAAATCCACTGGAGTGCACAGACCTTCAATCCAGACGATGTCACTGCTATCCCTGGCAATTAAAGAACTGTGAGGGCTCATCACCTTCCCATGGCATCCACTTCAAGAATTTTTAACACACAGACCTCCAGTAAGGACCCTCCATCACAATTAATGATATAATACACCCATACCATAAATAGAGAGAACAGATAAAAGTGGATACTATAAAGAAACAGGTAAAATAACTCACCTATAGAGTAAAAAATGAAACCCAAAGCATATAAAGGAACCAAATCAATTTTCCTAGCCCCCAATAACATCCTCAAGCATCCATATTAACCCAGTAATCATATCCCAACCCATAAATCTATGAAAATCCATTAAAGGAAGCAGATTAAGATGTCCAAACTGGATATATGCACCTGAAAAAGGTGTATATGCTTGTGTAGGTGTGGTTACTCCATTGAATATGTCCATACGAAATAAAATAAGCAGGAAAATAAAGCTTATAGGCTATTAAGAGGTTTAAACCTGCTTATAGATCTATATATACATAATATAACTGCATATTTCACTTAATATGAGGTCTATGTATACATATAAGCTTATGTATGTCTATAATTACTTAATATCACTTAAGATAAGTATATCATGACTCTATTTGCACCTTAAGAAGTATTATGGAGCTATGGATAAGCTATTTAAACTTATATAAATCATTTAATAGTGTAATAAATATATATATAAGCTTAGTAACCATATATATAAAAGTATTATAACCATACTTTTTACTTATAAGCTTAATGAAATTAAGGTTATTTTATTTTAAAAACATGAATTAATCAGTCCTGTGGATACCTAGGCTGACACATTTACATTATATTTATCAAACAAAGCTTCCTGTAGCTCATTCTGATACTTTGTAGGATCAGTTTCAAGAAGTTCTTCAATAAATTCTTATTTTTTGTTGGTGAGTAGCTAAGTTTGGCCACATTTCATGTATGTAGACAGATCATGTATTTCAGCTTTAGTGGTCCAATAAAGGTTCATCAAAAAACACAAAGAGTTGCAGTGAATGTTTACACCATTCATAAAATTTATTTCATCTAGAGTTTCACCATTTAAACCTGACATGACAAGCTTTGCCTTGAATTGAGGGTCATACTTTAGATAACCTATTGATTAAAAAACTAGAATGATAATTGTGGGTGGCTGGGATCAGGAGCTAGAGCTGGACTGGAAAAATAAAGAAACAAAAAAAATAATAAAAAGATTAAAATAAAATAAGAAAAGAAAAGAAAAGAAAGGCTTACTAAAACAAGAAACACATACTTGAAATGTTAATTGTGGGTGGCTAGTATCAGGAGCTGGAGCTGGAAGGGAAAAAACAAGAAACAAAAAAAATATTAATATAAAATAAAATAGAAAAGAAAAGAAAAAGATAGCTCACTGAAACAAAAAAAACACAGTTGGAACATTAATCATGGGTGGCTGAGATTGGAGGAACATTACTCATGGGTGGACTGGAAAACAAAAGAATAAAAAATATATATATATAAGTAAACAAATGTAAATGTAAAAGAAAAGCTTACCAAAACAAAAAAACACAGTTGGAATGTTACTGGTGGGTGGCTGGGATTGGTGGAACATTACTTGTGGGTGGCTGGGATCAGGAGGTGGACTGGAAAACAAAAGAATTGAAAAAATATACAGGGACATCCAAAGAGGATGACACAAAATCACAATTTTTTTTTCCAGCTTTGAAAACTGAGCTTTCAATTTATCTTGACAGGCTGCATGCTAGGTTTGCGGCACTGGGGTGATTTTTGCACATTTTTTCCCTTTTCCCTCCCTCGTTCATTTTCCACCCTCCTTGTCCACATCCTGGATCCTAGAAATTGTAAATTACTGGTAAGTTACAATTTGTATTATCCTAGAAATTTTAAATCAATGGTAAGTTTCAATTTGATTTACAATTTCTAGGATCCTGGATGTAGACAAGGAGGGTGGAAAATTGAAGAGGGGGGTAAAGGGGGAAAAAGGGCAAAAATCACCCCAGTGCCGCAAACCTGGAATGCAGCCTGTCAAAAAAATTGACAGCTCAGTTTTTGAAGCCGGAAAAAAAAAATTCTGTGATTTTGTGTCATCCTCTTTGGATGTCCCTGTAAATAAAATAAAATTAAAATAAAAGCTTACTGGAACCAAATACCATCAGTCAGGAGCTTGTTTATGTGGCCAAGAGAAAAAATGATGGGTTTGGGAGTTGGTGAGCAATGTCTGGTGGCTGAAGTGTCACCAGATTTTAGAGCCGTCACTCAACTTTAAAAGCTTCTGCAAGTGTCAAATCTTTCAAAAATCTCATGCTAAAATATTGAGATTTTGGTGCAAGTTGCTATGGTAGCAGTGTCAGCGCTTTTTCCGGAGTGAACCGCAAATTAATTGCATCACTTACCTATGGTAGCAGTGTCAGAGCTTCGTCTGGAGTGAACCATAGTTAGATGTGTTGGCTTCACCATAAGTTTTATACTAAAATATATGTGCATAAAACATAATCACTAAGTCTATCATTATCTCCCCATAACACCCCCCCTCTTAGTGATTTCCCAACAACCTCGTTTAAAAGGAAAAATAATGTAATCTGATAAAGTGAGGTGAAAAAAGAAATGCTCAAAATAAAAAAGTAAAATATAAAAAAAATATCAAAAAACACCCAGTAGATGCTGTTTGTCTTTCCACACATTAGGTCCCAGATTTTTTGTCAAAAGATCTGCTACTTGATCCTTTGAAGCCACCCAGTCAATTGAGATTTCCTTTTGGTAGACTTGTTCATTCACAAAGTAGAAATCACAATCTACATTTTGGCACCTCTTTTACAATGGATTTTTAGTTTCCACCACAATAGCTCTTTTGTTGTCGCATAGTAATTTTGTGGGACCATGGCATAATTTTACTTCTCTGAGAAGGTTCCTCATCCATAGCGCTTGTCATGTGACATTAGACATAGACATCAGTTCAGAATGTAAGGAAGCTGTGGTAACTCTGGATTGTTGTTTGGATTTCCACAGGATCAGACAGTTGTTAACTAGGAGAATATTACTGCCAGTGGCTCTGGCAAATTCTCCGCCCCATGTGGCATCTCAGTACACTTTTGTGGTAGGGCTAGATTGATAAGTTTGGAATAGATAAAATTTTAGGTATTTGGTAAATTTCAAGTATTGCAAGAGATGATTTAGGGAATTCCATTCATATTTACCTGGTCTTGAGGAATAACGTGCTAGGAAGTTGACTGGAGATGCTAAATCAGGTCTTGAACCCACTACAAGATACGACAAGGACCCAATGATTGAGGGAAGTTTGATAGGGTCTATAGGTGGATGAATCTTTTATTTCAATGAGGTTAAGGATAGACCAGATGGTAAGGGTGAGTGCGATGTTAAACTGGCTACATTGTGTTCTTTAAGTATCTTGTTCACTAATCCTGGTTGATGGATGGTAAACCCCTTATCACACTTCAATACAGCCAGTCCTACTATTGAGGAAATATTATCAGACCATTTAATCTTTAAATAATTAGACATATCACATTCCAGCATTCTGAATACCTCATCACTGCTCCCCATTACCACCCTGTTGTCAACATAGATCCATAACATACCTGTTGTTCCCAATTTCAACATCACATACACACTGGCATCTTGATTACTTTCCCTATAACCCAGTTTCATTAAGATGCCACTCAGGTGTTTACACCAACATCTTGCGGCCTGTTTGATTCCATACAGGGCTTTACGTAGTTTGAAAACATGTTTGGGGTGACCTAATTGAAAACCTTCTGTTTGGCTAATGTAGATCTCTTCATCAATGTCGCTGTGGAGGTAAGCCGCCGTCACATCAAAGGTTTTAACAGGCCAGTCATATGTTGCCACAAGGGTAAGGATCATTCAGAGCGAGGGGAAAGTAGCATTTGGAGCAAATTTTGCACTAAAATCTTCACCTGGTATTTGTTTAAATCCCTGAGCCACATATCTGGCTTTTTGCTTGGTTATTTGACCAAATTCATCCCTTTTTAAAGTGAAGACCCATTGAGAGCCTGTTACAGACTTGCCTGGAGGTAATGGAACAATATCCCAAACTTTCATGTTGGACATGTTTTGCAGCTTGTAATGGCATGCATGTTTCCATTGGTCTGCATCAGGTCTCTTCATAGCCTGCTTATAAGTGCGTGGAAGATGGTCAGAAAACTCAATTAAATTATTGTTTATGTACTCTACTAAAGAGTCTTGTGTTGATACAGTTTCTTCCACAGAAAAATTACCAAAACACGGGTGATTAAGAATGAATGATAAATCACCCTTAGATTGTTAAGGAGAGTCATAGGTGTTGGTAAGAGATTTGTTATCAGTATCATCACCTTCATCAAGGAATTTAGCCATTGCTGACTGGATAAAAGAATTGGATTCTGGGTGCCAGAAAATTTAACATTTGCCACAGTTCATGAGTCCTAAAACTCTGCATCTCATGACTCTTAGTTCTAGTCTCATGCGTTTTTCTGTAGGAATGTGTACATAAGCCCATTGACCAAAAATTTTCAAAGGTGATAGATCTGCGACCTGGTTAAAAATGACCTGATAAGGAGTACTTTTAGTTATAAAAACATTGGGTATTCTATTATGTATAAACAAAGCCCAACAGTATGCTAAAGTTCAGAAAGTATCAGGAAGTTTTGTGGCAAGAAGGATTGTGCACACTATTTCACCAACTGTTTCATTGAAATGTTTTTCCATACCATTCTGCTCATGATGGTATGGCATGGAGTTTTCATGCAGAATACCATTAATTGATAGGAAGTTGGAGAACCTTTTGTTCATATATTAATTGCCATTATCAGTTCAGAGAATTTTAAGTCAGTGACCCGTAATATTTTCAAGGCGATTTATAAAATTAATAAAGGCCTCTAGAACATCGGACTTCTTTTTCAAAATGAACACTTTTCCATAAGTAGAAAAAGATTCCCTGAAGTTTGCAACATATGTTTCACCATGCTAAGTAATATTTACCATTGGTCCTACTAAATCTGATACAATTACACCCATAAGATAATGATCACCTTTTTTAGTGATACAGGTGTTTTGAAGTTTGCTCTTTGAGACTGCACAGATATCGCAGTTAAGTCTACAGTGAGGAACTTTAGCTGGTGCACCATGGCAAAGTCCAAGTTTGGAAATATGTTGAATAACTCTTGTACTGGTATGACCCAACCTTGAATGCCAGTCCATGATGGAATTGGGGATAGCTTTCAGGTACAGGATGTTAACGAGAGGTTTGGAGACAAACGGAGAAGGCAGAGACAACAAAGATAAAGATTGAAAATAATCAATTGCAAAATGGTTAACATCTAGCGTACATGGATAGACTAGAGTAACATTCCATTTTCATTCAGAGGAAGACAAGGTGGCAGTAAATAGTATTTCTGAATCTTTTTGAGCTACAAAGTCATGGTTTTTGTTAAAAGTAAGGTAAAAATCATTCTGTAATAAATAAAAAGGAGAAATGAGGGTTGATTTTGCTTTATCACAAAAGAAAATATTTTTAATAGTGATTATTTTGTCTCCTGTTCCTTTAATCATAACATTGCCATAACCAGTGATAAAAGCAGCGTCTAGGTCAGTAGCTGTTTTTACGGGTACTGGTGTTTGTAGCTTTTTGAAGTCAGAAAGCAAACATACATCTCCAGTGACATGATGTGTTGCCCCAGTATCAAAAATACCCTTTGCATCTGTGCCATCTAAAACATTCAACCATTCATTGCTTCCAAGGTCCAACTTGTTCAGGGATGTGGTTAAGACATCAAGTGCCAACAAGTCAATTTTGTTAAGGCGGACTCTCGAGGTTGATTGTTTTCCTTTGTGCATTGACATCAAATGTTTGATGGTGTTGAGGGCATTTCTTGCCTGTTGAAGTCTAGCCTCATGTCTGGTCCAGACCTCTGAGTTAAACGCAGAACCGTTTCCGTTATAAGGACATGTTTTCCATAAATGTTCTGTCAATTGGCACATGTGGCACAAAAAATCTTCCTGCTTGTTATTAGGACAATGACTGTCCATTTGGCCTCTTCTGAAACCCATGGCAGACATTTTGTCAACATCAACAGATGCTTCAAGTGCAGTTGAGGATAAGGCAGCAGGGAGGGAAGCATTTTTAACCGTATTTTGGAGGGCAGTAAGCATATCATTGAAGGACGGTTGAGAGATGTCCTTACACAGCTCAAAATGTTTGTTTATTTCTGCCGATAAACTGATAGGGGTAGTAACAACTGTACTAGCATAGCACCAAGCTCATCATATCCCAATTTGAAACCTGAACGTTTCAGTGCATCAAGTATGTTCTTGATGTTGTCAGTGTGAGACATTGCATTGGTAAAAGGTGAGTTTTTGATTTCTAATAAATCATTGAAAAGTGAGATTCTGGCAGTGTGAGTTGTCATTTCAAATTTGGAGGAGAGAACCCAGTAGGCATGATAGCAGGTTGTTCCAAAATCAATGAAGCCTTGCAGCTTTTCTTCAATCGTGAACTAGATGATGTGCCAACACTTCTCATCCTCAAAGTTATAGACTGCAGTGACAATGGAATTTGCATTTGATGTATATTTCATGGAGTGGACATTTCGCTGCATAAAAAGTGAAATACTTTTATGCCAGGTTTGCCAATTAGAGCCATCAGATTTCAACTTAGGTGTGTGTTTCACTTGGGATAAAATATCATTTATGACTAAACCGCAGTCTTTTCCTTTGTATTCAGTGATTGGATGTTCAGGATCAGGTCACAAAGACATACCGGAAGAAGAGGTAAGGTGAGAGTAAGAAGTTGGAAGTGTTGAGGAAACGGGAGGTGGTGGAGCCAAGGAGGGAAGTGAAAGAGGCAGATCTGAAGATGAATCAAGGAAGGGAAAAGCAGTAGACATACTCAATGAAGAAGTAGGGGAGGAGGTATTAATGGTAGAGGAGAATGATTATGATTGACGTCTATCATGGAAGTTGACGTTAGAGATATGTGGGGGAATATCCAGATTCTTCAGTTCACATGTCAGTGTAGGTTTGTCATGTTGAAGTTTAGGTCTAGATTGGAAAGGGTTGGGATTATTCAGATCAGCTGGCATGAATTAAACGTTGGGAAAAGAGGGATTCTGTGTCATGGATTAGACAGACATCAGGGGGGAGGCACTTTTAACAAGGGACTAACTCGGGGTACAGAGAAGATTTCTGGGAATTTACAAGATAAAATTACTGCTAGTAATCAATCAGGGACAGCCCATAACCTATGGTAGCAGTGTCAGCGCTTCGTCCGGAGTGAACCGCGAATTAATTGCATCACTTACCTATGGTAGCAGTGTCAGCGCTTCGTCCGGAGTGAACCGGAGTTAGACGCGTTGGCTGCACCATAGGTTTTATACTAAAATCTATGTACATAACACATAATCACTAAGTCTATCATTATCTCCCCATAACAGTTGCACCAAGCTTTCTGAATATGGCTGTAGCAGGTGCCTATCCCTATATTCAGTTTTGATTTAAGAGTAAATTTGATTTGAAGTTGCGTGAGCTAGTTTGCTCATTGTTCAGTGTGCAGTCTTTCCAGAATAATTACAGCTGAGCTGAAATTGAGTTAAGTCAAAGATAGGGATTGGCACCTGCTATCAGGTGCCCATGTTTTTTTTCTGGTGTAGAGGTGGAGATTTTTGGCTAGGCACTGTACATACAGCAAAACCTGAAAAGCTTGCGGCTTTCTCGTCTCCGATCCCCCGCCAAAAACATGAGTTTAGGTTGCTTTTGGCAGGGAGTAATTGGCAATAAACCCGCAAGCTTTTACGGTTTAGCTGTAACAAAGTTTGATTGATATCGAGTCAGTTTTGTGAAAGTAGTATAAAAAAGAGGGTGATGAGGACATATTGCCGGGCACTGTATGTACAACATATGTCTTCAACTTCGAGGCATACAATATACTAATTGCAATTAAACATTTGGCGTCAGATGCAACTTGTTTTGTATACTTTATGGCTAGAAGGACATTTCAAATCTTCCAAAATAGATGAATTTTTACTCCTCCAAGCACAACTGCGAGATTAAACTACAGCTAATTGGGAAAACCTTGCTCTTTTTTTGCCCATCATCCCCCGCCAAAAGCGGCTTAAACTCATGTTTTTGGCGGGAAGTGGAAGACGAAAACATAGCAAGCTTTTCCCAAATAGCTGTAAAAAAACACTTTGTCATGGGGCTTCTTGTTGCCAAACGTCAGTGAAGTTTCTCAGGTCACAAATGCCGAAGGTGATTTCATGTCGATAAATTGGACCATGGGGGCTACCTTTTACCTGGTACAGCCCAAACTCTCTTTATACAGCAGGGTCGTTATTAAACTTCAGGTTATACTGCTTCGTAGAATGATTGACAGAAGTTCAAAAGACTATATTCGGGCAGAAGATTTGCTGATTTTCGCTATTGCTATACAAACTTGATCTTTCACCCATCATTCATTTTTGAAAGAGTTTACTCAATTTTTTGATGCTAAGTATACAATCGAACCCTCAAACATTAAGACAAAAATACAGCTATTTGGGAAAAGCTTGCTCTTTTTTCGCCCCTCATCCCCCGCCAAAAGCGGCTTAAACTCATGACTTTGGCGGGGAGTGGAGGGCAAAAAGACAGCAAGCTTTTCCCAAATAGCTGTATAAATTTTCGAAGATTTATTGACAGCCCAAAAGTTGGGCTGCAGTATTTTTGACAGGTTCTGTTCATTTCATGACAATTAGGTTGATTTAATTTTCATTCCAGATGATGAAGAGCGGCGGAACAACAGAGAAATCAACGCGATTGCCACAAAATGAATTGAAGATGTCAAAAAAATACAGCTATTTGGGAAAAGCTTGCTGTCTTTTTGCCTTCCACTCCCCGTCAAAAACATGAGTTTAAGCCACTTTTGGCGGGGGATGAGGGGCGAAAAAAGAGCAAGCTTTTCTCAAATAGCTTTACTGCAGCCCAATTTTGGGCTGTCAATAAAACTTCGAAAATTTTAATTTGGCAGGTTATACAGCTAATCCTGGAAAGCTTGCTGTTGTTTTGCATCCCATCCCCAGCCAAAAACATGATTTTAGGTCAGCTGACTTATGCTTTTGGTGGAGATGACAGGCAACACAACCGCAATCTTTCCAGGATTAGACGTACGTCCACAACCTACTTTTGATACGGAAACAAAATACATTTTTTTCATTTGACTCTTAGAGCATCCCCAGCCGTTTCGGCCAATATTCAATAGCTATATGCTTTTTACCGGCGCCATTTGTTACTCAATTGCTTTATTCATCAGCCGTATGCAAATTCTTTAACTAAACACGTGTTAAAAAATATTCATCAATCGTGTAACTCATTCAATAACTACTAGGGCATCCATTTCATACTTCAACTCATAAACACATATCCTCAAGAACATGACACAAAGATTCATGCACATTATAGAAGAGCTCAATCTATTGAAGAAGAAAAAATTGTATTTAGAGATCTTTCAGAGTCAATGAAATCAAGTAATAAAATCCATAAAAAATTATTTATTAATTGCAATCCTGTTGATTGACATCACCAGCTTACACTAAGGACCAAGTAAGATATCCCTGATGGGGATATCCGGCGCGAGTTGAGGATATAGTAGGGAGGGACATAAGGATAGAAAAATGTGTGGAAGGAAAATATGTGTGAAAAAAATATGTAAGAAAGATAAGTGTAAGAAAAATATCTTGCAAACATGGGAAATTTTGTTTTTTAATTTTTTTCTCTCAAAAATATGATTTTTTATTTCATTTTTTATTTTTCCTATATTTTTAAGAAAAGTTTTTGAAAAAAAAAATTCTCATGGTAGCAAATGATTTTTCTTGCACATAATTTTCTCATACTTATTCTTCTTGCACTTACTTTTCTTACATTTATTTTTCTGACCTTACGTCCCTCCGTAAAATATCCCCTACTCCAGAGAATGACAAATCAATAGTAGATATATTCTATTATCAAAATGAATAATAGCTATTCTATTATGCACAATAGACTATTATCTATTATTCTATTATCAAAAGTGCATAGTAGAAATTCTGTTGTGCATAATAGATCTATTGAACTAATAGCTATTATAATAGCTATTCTATTATTCATACACCAACTTCCACACAGACATGCAATTTTGTGTTGTATATTGAATACATAAAACTGCAACAACTCAATTTCTAGTTGTGCTGAAGTATTTTTAGTTGTGGTAACTTTATAGTTATTGTTTTAGACCTGCCTATATTATAAATCTTAGTGTTTTAAAATGTCTCAATTGAATGTTAATCAATCACCAAATCAAAGTTTCAATTAATATAGTGTGATATTTAGATCAGATCACGGAAGAGATAGTGCTGTAGTAGAAATTTTTTTTGGCCCTGTAATTGGTGAAAAACAAAAGTGTGTTCACCCTGGATGCTCAAGTATGATTCAGCACAATAAAAAGACAAAAACAAAACTTATTACCCATGCAATAAAACATGTCAAAGAGTGGAGAGCTGCTATAGCTGCATATGAAGGTCTAATGGGCCCACATGAGTTCAACAATGAAGCTCAGGCTGATTGTTTTGAATCTAGTAGTCATGGAGCATTCAGAAAATATTTGCAAAAAGAAAAGCAACAAAAATTCAACATTAATCTTATTAATTTTATTATTGACAACAAGCAGTCTTTCTCTGTCATCGAAAACCTCTCTTTTTGCTCTATGATTGCAGGCCTTGACCCTCAAATCACATTCATATCTGCTTGCACAATATATAGAAGGATATCAGCTTTACATATTTCTTCACAGAAAATAGTAATGCATCTTATACAAAAATCAGCTCATTGCTTTGCTTTCACAACTGACATCTGGACTTCTCAGAGAGAAACCCCTTACATTAGTTTAACAGCACATTGAATTGATGAAGAGTGGAGAGTTAAATGGGCTTTGGTTGGCTTCAGTTTGTTTCATGGCTGCCATACAGGCACTCATATATTCAACAAAATCTGCTCACTCTTAAGAGTTTTTTTCAAGATGACAGTGCAATAAAGTATAATGATAATTTTGAAAATTCTGATACAATGGCAGATGAAAATTCTGAACAAGATCAATATGATGGAGCTTGTCAAAGCTTTTTCAGATGAGGAGGATATTTTAGATTTACTTACTGAAGGAGAAAAGCTAATACAAAAACATGGAGATAAGATCTTGGGCATTACCATGCATGATGCAAGTAATAATGATGCTTTTGTTGAGATAGCTGTTGAGAAGGGAATTTTTCCAGATGATGATCATCATATTAAATGTTTTGCTCATGTCTTAAACCTCATTGAAATTTTTTTTGATGATATTATTGTTCTTTGAAAAATCATAGTTCTGATTTGGGAAAATGATCAAAGAACCTCAAGATTCAGGGATATATGTAATGATGAAAAGTGTAAAGCTGTCAAACCAATATTAAACAATGAGACTCAATGGAATTCAAATTTTGAAATGCTTTCTCTTGCTCTCCTGAAAAATAGAGCATACAACAGACCTATCTTAGATTTTAAAGAAGATGGTATTATTGATGATTCAGTGTCACCGGACAACCTACACACAAGGTTGAGGGCGTTCCTGGAAGTGAGATGGAGGGAGTAGTTTAGAAACTTCTTTGAAGCACAGAGGAAATGTTTGCGGAAGTGATTCGAAGATGACTCAAAGGAAGAGCTACTGCTTTGAGATATATTCGATAAGAATTCTAATATAATTTAAAGGTAATATTAATATTATTAAGATCTCACAAAGGGTTGGAAAACTCAATAATCAAATATTTAAGTTTTAGAAATGATTACTGAGAAAAATAAGGAGATGTACAATAATAATTATTTAACCTGAAGCTTTACCACTATTAACTATATATATGATTTATAATTTTATTCTAAAAAAATATCGAACCGAAATCCAACCCCTTTTATATCCATTACTCCTCCTTGCATTGACCTCATATCCATCCATCATTCCGCACACCACAGACTACCAAAAAAACACCCGTTACACCTGGACCCTCCTCACTAACATCCGTTAACCCTTTAATCCTCCACTAACCATCCCGTCCATGCTCACTATCCCTTTTAATAACCCACAGATACTTAATAAACCTTTTAGCAGAATATTACATTAACTATTGCACTGTGTGTTGCTTATTGAAGAAATTACTCAACACACTATTGAGAAATTGACTAATTTAGATTTAAAGTTTAAATTAGTGTGGTTGAATAGTGAGTACACAAAGGAAAGTTGCAGTTGCTATGTAGAATTGTTTTCTGCGCTTCGAGTATGGATTTAGACCTCTGTATTATTGATTTAATGAGCTGCTTTTTCCTCGAGTGTCACATGGCGTGTGACATTCAGTAATCTAATTTTGTAAAAAAGGAGTGAAAATAACTTATTATACTTATTTAATTATTCAGATTGATTTTTAATCTTTGAAATGGAATGACTTGAGGGAGATATGTGAATTTCTTGAGCCCTTCAAACAAGCCTTGCTGATTGTACAAGCTGAGAGATATCCAAAAATAACTTATGTTCTCCCATGGTATGATCTATTTCTTAATCATACTGCATCATTCCATGATAAATATTGAGAAGATTACTTTTTGCATGATTCAGCTTCAGTAGCTTTCAAAAAGTTGGAAAAATATTACAACACCAGCTCAGAGCACTACACCATTGCAATTCTTCAGGATCCACACTTGAAGCTAGATTTTTACAATGATCCCAAAATGGATGACAGTGAAGTTTATAATGACAAGAAAAAAGCTGAGAGCTATTTGTGACAAATCTATGAATAGTATAATGTTGTTTCTGAGACAAAAAAATGATTGAAATGTAGATGAAACTTATTTCAAAACTTCTTATGATAGATTTGATGATTATTTAGACAAAAAAGAGGACAAAGTTGAAGATTATTTGAAGCTTTGTCATGCTCCAAAAAGTCAAGACATTATATTGTGGTGGAAAGTGCATCATAGCACATTCATAATTCTTTCACTAGTTGCTAAAGATTATTTTTCTATACCTGCTACCTCTTCTCCCAGTGAAGGAACATTCTCATCATCTGGAAATATGATTTCAGTACATCAAACTTCTCTAGCTGAAGGCACAGTCAAAGCAGGCATGTGCCTAAGAAATTGGCTGCAACAGGGTCTTTTGAGTAAGGCATCACTAGTTGCATGAAGCTAAATACAACTAAGCTTTCATGATATAAATTTATATCATGTCCCTTTTGAAATGTAAATTTATGATACTTTTTGTGCTGCGCTTGAAATTTGCCTAAAGTTCATTGAGGACAATAGTAAATTGA
Source organism: Hemileia vastatrix (assembly GCA_030280995.1). Taxonomy (NCBI): domain Eukaryota; kingdom Fungi; phylum Basidiomycota; class Pucciniomycetes; order Pucciniales; family Zaghouaniaceae; genus Hemileia; species Hemileia vastatrix. Next base: position 28,143,448 of record JASXTE010000014.1, on the reverse strand, counting down.
GTTGTCGCAGTGTTATGTATTCAATATGTAACATGAAATCGCATATCTGTGCAGAAATTGGTGTATGAATAATAAGGGGTGTCAGTTCTGGCAAATCCACACTTAACTTAAGTGCGGATTTCAAACCAAATAAGCACCTAAATTTTGCAAAAAAGTCACATATTTCAAAAATGGGTGTCAGTTCTGACCTCAAATCAGCACTTTTTTTGTGATTTTTTTTTCAAAACCACATGTTGGCCACATCATCCCTTTCTTTCCCATACCATTTTGTACTCTCCAAATGTCCTCTTTGTGTACTTCATTCACTCAGGTTGGTATTTTGGTTTGTTGCATATTCATTTTTTTTGGAATTTACGGTGAAAATCTTTTTTTTGGATGGCTCATTGGTTTTCTTTCACCAGCTCAACATGAAATCACATATTTTGTCAGTGATTTTTTGTTCATTCATCCCTCATATCCTTTTCCTATTCTCCTCCAACATCCCTCAAACAATTTGGTTTCATTCATTTTGTCATCTCATCTCTCCAGGTAAGTCACTTTATTTTATTTTTTTGATTTTTTGATTACTAATTATAATTTTTTTTGTTTTTTTCTGTTTATTTTATTTTTTTTATCTAAATTTTTTTTGTAAGTGGTTATTTTGGATTTCAATGGTATAATTAACCTTTTTTTTCTCTCCCTCTTTACTTTCTTTTTTAGCTCCATCACCCTACTCTTCATCCCTCCTTGGCATGGTCATTATCCCCCCTTTCCCTTATTTCACTTTTTTTTGGCTCCATTTCATTGAAACACATACATTGCACATTCTTTATGCATTTCACTTAATCCATATTCAATTTCCCCACAATTCCAACATCAATCTTTCTCTCTCTATTTTTCCTACTTTTCAATCAAGGTAAGTTTCATCTCCTTTTTTTCATGCCTATATGATATCTCATTCCTTTTATGAAAACTTCATACACAAATATATGTATGACTCTTATCTGGATAACAGTGAACTTATAAAACTCCTTTTGATCTCATCTTCATTACCACTTTTCAAGTTTTTGTAAAATTTTGAAAATCAGACTCGGAATTAGGGTTAGGTTTATTCAAATCTAATGTCCTTTTTACTGAAGATTATCCTGAAGGCTACCTTTCATTTCCTACAAACAGATTTGAATTTGATTCAGTGGTTGCTGAGATATTGACTGTTAAAGTTGAGCCTTTTTTTCCCAATTTAAATTTTTATTTCATTTTTTATGTAACAAATTAGGGTTAAGTCTATTTAAATCACATGTCCTATAACTGAAGATTCTACTAAAGCATATCTTTCATTTCCCACAAACAGGTTTGAATTAGGTTCAGTGGTTGCTGAGATTTTGATCTTTGAAGTTGAGCCTTTTTTCCAAATTTCACTTGTCTTATTTCACATTTTTATATTGCATATTTAGAGGATAAGGATTCTGAAACTCTTACATGATTATTATCTAGGCATTTCAATTATATAGGCATATATTTGTTGCTCACGAATATCACTAAAGCTCAAAAAGATGAAGATTTTTGCTTATGGGACACTCTACCTTCCTTTAACTCTTTTCTTGCTCTTCGACTCAAAAAGCACTGTAATAAAGCATTTGAAAAAAATCATGAACTTGCAACCAAAGTTGGAATACTGAATTGGTGTGACTCCAAATGGGAAGATATCAGCCACGAATATCTTTTATTTTCTAATGTTATTATCACTCATTCTGGATTCCACAATAGGATTCATATCAATAGGAATGATGCCAATTTTCTTACTTTTGGTATATTCTCATATATCGATCCGATAACTGGCCAACCAATACCATCTCCAGCTAAAATCAAAGGACATGGTTTATATTTTCCAGACCACCGGTGCATCATTGATTTTGGTTTGGGAAATGGTATCATCAAAACTATTTGGAATTCTTCTAAGGATAATCATCAAATGACCAAAGCTCCTCCTGGTTTGGAATCCTGTCAAGATTTAACACATTTTGGTTGCTCATTTCAAATCAGTCATAAGTTGATTCAAAGAATCAATAAGGTAATGAAAGAAGGTAAAGTTAATTGATTTAAAAAAACTTTATCTAGATCCAAAAAGTATGGGGATTAGAGTTGTAATTGAAAATTTTATATTTTTTCATAAATTTTTAATAAATATTTTTTATATATCAATTTCCTCAACTAAAGTAATGGGCCCACAACCTTGTGTTGTATAAAAGGTAATCATGATAAAATTTATTTGTTTCATGGGGTTCCTCCAGCCTATACCTGTGGAAAGTCCCAAACTTTTGTTTCTAGATTTGATCTGCATTTTGGCTTGAGGGATTGTCATTACTTTAAACTAGGGAAATTGATATATATTAGATATTTATTAAATAATTTATGTAATTATATTAAATTTAGATGACTTCCACCACTTACTTCAATAAAATGCAGGGGGGGGGTATTGCCAAATTTTCAAATCTGACATGTGAAATTGATGACTTAGAAAAATTTTGGTGATATCCACCCCTTGCTTCAATAAAATGCAGGGGAGAGTATTGCCAATTTTTTAAAACAGATATAGAATTTTTTTGACTTGTAAATATTTTGGTGAAAATTTTTGATGAGGATGTGAAAGTAATTGTTTCCACCATGAGCAGGTTTCTGGCTCAAAGAAATAGTAGTACCATCAACAAAACCAATACATCCTGGGAAGCCCTTTGCTTGCATAACCTGAGATGATTCAAGTCGCTCTTCTTTTGTTGGCCAGGTGAGAAGTTGAGATTCCAAGGAGTTGATGGCAGTGATACATCATTTGGTATAAGTGTTAACTGAACCATACCCTAAATAAAAGACATTTTCTAAACGTTTCAAAGTGGCTCCATTACCATTTGAACCCAAACAACATAGTGTGATGGCCAATTGAATTGAAGGAGGTCGTTGTTCTTTTTGAGAATTATTGTGAAATATGGGATGATCCTGAATAAGCTCAAGCAATTTAAGGAAACATTCCTGAGAAGTCCTGAACAGCTGTCTAAAACTGGGTGTAGATAGGTTAAGAAGTGTTTGGATGGTGTACTTGGGGGTATGAAGTACTTGAGGCTTTCTGGGAAGAAGGTAACGTTTCGTGGCCATTTTTGATAAAAAGACAAAATCTTCTTCTAGATCAGAATCAGAATCGGAATCAGAGTCCAAGAGCAGTTCAAGAGCCATGAAAGTCATTGCTTTATGTAATTTATCATGATTTGAAAGTGAGGAAGGCATAACTCTTATATGATATGATATGAAGATGTAAGTGATGTACGATGTTTTGAGTTATGAAGTGTTATGCTGCGGAGTGCTGCGTATGAATGGGATGATGCTGACAAATCAGTGAAATGAGACTTGATGGTGAAATCAGCACTTTTGGTTGAGAAAGTGCGGATTTGAGTGAAATAAGTGACTTATTTCATTTTGAAATCCACCAGTATTGGGGCTAGTGTGTTTTGAAAATCTGCACTTATTTAAGTGCGGATTTGTAAGTGCAGATTTGCCAGAACTGACACCCCCTAATATATAGCTATTATAATAGGGGGTATCAAAGTTAGAAATTTGTAATTATTTAAAAGGTATTTAATGACACAAAAATAAAGCTAAAGAGATGACATTAATTCTCAGTATTAAGGTGTTTTTGGGGCACAATATGGCATATTTTAAAAAACAATCATGGTTGATTTGGTGGAAAAAAGAGGTATTTTGATATTGAAGATTTCTAACTTTGACACCCCCTAATAGCTATTATTTCAATAGATCTATTATGCATAATAGAATTTCTATTATGCACTTTCAATAATAGAATAATAGATAATAGTCTATTGTGCACAATAGAATAGCTATTATGCAAAATCAATAATAGAATAGATAATAGCTACTATTGGCTTCTATTACAATAGACATGTCATGCTCTGCCCAACTCGCGCTGGATATCCCCATCAGGGATTTCTTACTTGGTGCGTAGTGATATGGGATGCGAGCAAAATGCATGATCTTTTTGGCGCATAAGGGTGGATCGAAAAAAAATTGTATTGCAAGTGATACCAGTATCAAAAGTAGATTGTGGGCGTACAAATAATCCTGGAAAGCTTGCGGTTGTTTTGCATCCCATTCCCAGCCAATATCATGAATTTAGGTCAGCTGACCTACGCTTTTGGCGGAGATGAGAGGTAAGACATCCACCACAAGCTTTCCAAGATTAGCTGTATAACCTGCCTTTCATTTTTGTCTCAATGTTTTCGGGTTTGACTGTAAGGAATGAATTTGATATTTCAATGATTTATTGTTACATTAAAATAATAATTTAGCTTAATTTCTGTTAAGCTTGATGCTTTTGCTCGGATACTTTCCCCAGCACGCAATCATTTAGGCAGTTCTATCCCTCGTACATTCCTAGATCAGTTTCTCAAATCTCAAATTTATGGAGCTTGTCAACCTCTATGCACGGTCTTGGCTTCCAATTATAATAGCCAGCTTGGATTCCTTTTCTTCATCCAGAGGACCCTGCTTCATTCACTCTTTCATAACTAAATATAAAGTTCCTAACTGTCTTCCCTAAGAAAGCAACTATTGCTGTTGTTATACTTTACTGACTCTTTCATTAAGCTCTGTCTCATCTGATACTACTTTGGCTCCCAGTAAATTGGTGTTTTCCCCTTTTTCACAATATTATTTGGATCCTATCAATGTTTTTCAGTACATTTCACCCTCTTTTTACTTTTATTTTGGCCTTCGTCATTCCACTTCCTACAGCCTATGCTCATGGATTTTTGAAGCATCACTGGGTGAATGCTAGTAAAGGTTGGGAACCTTCTCAACGAGGAGTTGACCTTAAACACTCCGCTTTTCGTGGCATTTCTGACAATACTGGGTGGATTGGTAGCAAGTTTGTCACGGATGCTGCTATTGTTTGTGGGGCCGCACACACTCCGTTTGGCAAAGTTGCACATCCCAGTGGGGTCATTTTTAGTGCTGCTTCACAAAGTGCAGGCCATACTATACCAATTGAACCTGGAGGGAAAATTAAATTAATAATTTCTGGAGCTGATGGTTCTGGGTAAGAATATGTAATTCTCATCAAAATGTCGTAAAGTTCTTCTTAACCTCGTTCTTCTTATAGTTGGCCACACCACAAAGGACATGTTCATTGTTATCTGGGCCTCTGTGGAAAGTCAGCAACAGATTGTGAACATTTTGACGCTTCTCAAACCGATTATTTTAAAATTCAGTCCGAACCTGATGCGATTCAAAATAAATTAACTCACGCATATATACCACAACTAGATGGGCATTTATGGGAAATAGTAATTCCGCCAAGCATTCCTCAGGGCAGCTACATACTGCGTTTAGAATTGTAAGTGGCGTACATTCAAATATTTGCTTTAAATATAAATGGCCAGCGGGGAAAGTGGGGGAATTACTAGCGAGTCTTCCTGAAAGCTCTCTCGATTTGAAGTGTACTTTTTATCTAGTACATCCCTACTGATTTCCCCTGTGAATACATTCATTCAATCTTTGCCTGGTGATTTGGGCTTTAACAGAATTGTAATTGGTGAATCCGTAGCACAAGAAGGTTTCCAAGACCAGTATTACCCATTCTGCGGGCAGATATACGTGAAAGAGCAGCCACTGCATCCTATATCACTGGATGAAGTCCCTAAGGCCCATTTTCCAGGCAGTTATGCCCCAAAAAATTTGGAAAATGACGCGATTCCAGGACCACCACTGTTTTCAGCTTTTAGCGGAAATCAAGAAGCATCTGGGACACTTCAGCATGCTGGAGAATTATATTCAAAAGACGACTCTCGAACCCACCCATACGCTGCCCAACAATGCGCTCAACATTGTCTGAATAAGAAAATTGAGGAAATTGGTTCTTTGGCTCCCGCTTGCAAGGATAGTAAAAAACACTGTTTGTGTGGCACTAGTAGCTTTGTTAAAGCTTATCACAATTGTGTAAAAGAAAACTGTGGTGTACGAGTTTTCCTCGCATACATTGTCCATTGGTAGTAGCTAACATATATAACTTTTTGCAATGTTTTAGAAACATTTTTGGGGTGCCATTGAGCAATTTAAACAATCTTGCCATCATTGAATGACTAGTTTATCACAATTGTGAAATTAGAACAGAAAATGATAGGCTTTAGCTTTTGAGGATGGTGATATGGTGAAAATTACACGTAATTTTTCATTTGAATAAAGGTTGATTTTTTGGAGTGTGTGTCCCTGTTTCTAACTTCGTGGGTAATGTGTGGAGCCTATAACGTTGTACTGTGGCCCGTCAATTTTTCATGCCACTTTTTATTTTGGTATGACTTTCAAACTTAGCATGCTTTAGCCATGAACCAAAATTTTATTCTCATTCTTTGCGTTTTGTGGGTGCACAAGCAAACTCTTCTATCTGGAAATGTCATCATATTTTTGATTTTTAAGAAATGTGATCCTTTTGATTTCAGACTCAGTGAGCTCATTTTCTATGCGGCAACCCCATTTATCATTTTAGTGTGATTTATAAAGGTGCCATAAGCTGTTTCCAAGTGAGATTTACTTATGGTAGCAGTGTCAGCGCTTCGTCCGGAGTGAACCCTAATTTTCCATTACTCACCTATGGTAGCAGTGTCAGCGCTTCGTCCGGAGTGAACCGGAGTTAGACGCGTCGGCTGCACCATAGATTTTATACCAGACAAACTAGGTACATAACACATAATCACTAAGTATATTAAGTTCCATACATAACACCCCCCCTCTTAGTGATTTCCCGACTACCATGTAATGAAAAAAGAAAGAGAAAGAAAAATAACAGACCCTAAGACAACGAAAGGAAAAAATAAAAATAAAAGAAAGAAAATCGATAGAAAAGAAATGCTGTAAAATATGTATATCATCATTTTTTTTTTTTTTTTTTTTTTTTTTTTTTTTTTTTAAATATATACCAAGTAGATGTCTCTTATCTTTCCACACATTTGGACCAAGATTTTTTGTCAAGAGGTCCGCCAGTTGATTGTTTGACGAGACCCATTCAATTTTAATTTCCCGTCTGTGCACTTGCTTGTTAACAAAATAAAAATCCCTGTCAACGTGTCTGCAGCGCTTGTCAGACGGGTTGTCAGTGGCCGCTACTATTGCCCCCTTATTGTCGCAATACAAGTTAGTCGGTCCATGACATAGATCCACCTCCCTCAGCAGGTTCCTCATCCATAAAGCTTGACGTGTTGCATTTGACATCGCCATTAATTCTGAGTGCAGTGATGCCGTAGCCACACGTGTTTGACGTTTGGATTGCCATAGAATGAGGCATCCATTGACTTGTAAGATGTGACCCCCTGTTGCTCTTGCAAATTCTCCACCCCATGTTGCATCGCAGTACACTTCAGTTGATGGCATATGGTTGAAAGTTGGGAATAGATGAAATTTTAAATCTTTGGTGAACTGTAAATATCTAAGCAAATGATTCAGCGCGTCCCATTCAACTTTACCTGGTCTTGATGCATGTCTTGCCAGGAAGTTTACAGGAAACGCTAGATCAGGCCTAGAACCAGCTACCAGATATGATAACGAGCCAATTATAGATAAGAATTTCAACGGTTGAAGAGCAGCATGAGTTTTTTCTTTGAGGGACTGGAGGGAAAGGCCACTGGGAAGGGGGGAAGTGGATGTCAAATGTGCTGGATTGTGTTCATTGAGGATCTTGTTTACAAGTGCGGGTTGATAAATCGTGAAACCTTTATCGCATCTGGAAATAGCCAGACCCACAATTGAAGAGATACCGTCATTCCATTTTACTTTTAAAACCTTACCCATATCATCTTCCAACTCCTTCAATATACCACCATCACTCCCCACTACCACGCCGTCATCAACATGTATCCAAAGCATACCTTTTTTACCCTGTTTAGATAAAACATATACACTTGAGTCTTGGTTGCTGGAGACGTAACCTAACTTTGCAAGAATACCGTTCAGGTGCTTCCACCAGCATCTGGCCGCTTGTTTGGTGCCATACAGTGCTTTTTTGAGTCTGCAGACAAGAGTTGGATTGGACGTGTTGGACCCCTCAGGCTGGCGAATGTAGATTTCTTCGTCTATGTCACTGTGAAGATATGCTGCAGTGACATCAAAAGTTTTAATTGGCCAATTATATGTAGCAGCTAAGGTGAGGATTAAACGTAGGGAGGCGAAAGTGGCAGTTGGCGCGAAAGTTTCGTGGAAGTCAACACCGGCTATCTGTTTGAAACCTTGCGCAACATAGCGCGCCTTATGTTTGACAATCTTGCCGAATTCATCTCTCTTGAGGGCAAATACCCATCTTGCTCCTGTGACTGTTTTCCCTTCAGGAAGGGGTACAAGATCCCAAACGTTCATGTTAGACATATTGGATAGTTCTTGGTCACAGGCTGCCTTCCATAAATCAGCATCAGGTCTCTTCATTGCTTGATTATACGTTCGTGGAAGGCGGTCTGACAAATCATTGGAGTTTCGTTCAATATAATCAACCAAAGCGTCTTGAGTGGCAATCGTTTCTTCAGCAGTAAAGTCGCCAAATTTTAGAGAATTGAGGATAAAAGACAGATCACCTTTGGCAGTAGGTCTACTTGTATATTCGGTAGAGAGGATTTTATTCTCAGATTCGTCCCCCTCAGGAATGAAAGTGGCCATGGCTGATTGGACAAAAGTGTTAGTTTCTGGATGCCAAAAAATCCATCCCTTCCCGCCATTCAAAAAACCAACGACGCGGCATCTCATGGCTCTTACCTCCATTTTAGTCCTTTTTTCAGAAGGGATATGGACGTATGCCCATTGCCCAAATATTTTAATGGGGGACAAATCTGCCATGCATCCAAAAATTACTTGGTAAGGAGTAGAATTAGCAACACAGACGTTCGGGAGTCTATTGTGGACGTATGATGCCCAACAGTATGCCATGGTCCAAAAGGTAGGTGGTAAGTTCGAAGCAAGCAGTATAGTTCTTGCTATTTCCCCTATAGTTTCATTGAACCGTTCTGCTAATCCATTTTGTTCATGGTGGTAGGGCATTGAATGTTCGTGAAGAATTCCATTGTTAGATAGAAACGTATTGAATTTATTGTTCATATACTCCTTTCCATTATCAGTGCGCAGGATTTTCATGCAACAGTTGGTGACATTTTCCATCCTATTCTTAAAGTTAATAAAAGCGTCAAAAACATCAGATTTCTTTTTCAATATGAATACTTCTCCATAGGATGAGAAAGATTCTCTGAAGGTTGCCACATAAATTTCGCCATCACTTGTGATGTCCACCATGGGCCCCACTAAATCAGAGACTATTAGGTCCATCAGACCATGATCTCGATTATTAGCAATGCGGGTGGTGCGGCGTTTGCTCTTGGACACAGCACAAATGTCACAATGCAGTTTACACCATGGTACATTTGAAGGCGCATTGGTGCATAACCCTAATTTGGCAATACGTTGCAAAACCCTAATACTTGTATGGCCCAGTCTACGGTGCCAGTCCATTATCGAGTTAGGCACGGCCTTGGGGTAAGGAATGTGAGGAATTGTCGATGGAGGAACAAAAGGGGCTGGTAGGGTGGCAGACGATAAAGAATTAAAGTAATTAATTGCAAAGGATGTTAAATCTAGCGTACAAGGATAGAATAGGGTTACAGTCCATTTGCGTTCATGTGAGGACAGTGGAGCAGTAAATAAAACATCAGAATCTTTAGAGATTATAAAATCATGAGAATCATTCAAAGTTAAAGAAACATTATGGCGTAACAGATCAAAAGGGGAGATAAGCGTTGATTTAGCTTTGTCACAATAAAAAACATTTTTAACATTAATTAAACGTTCTTCGTGTCCTTTAATTATCATATCGCTGTATCCCGTAATAAAAGCAGCAGCTGAATCAGTTGCCGTTTTGACTGAAATTGGTGTTTTTAACTTCTGGAAGTTAGAGAGAAGACGTACATCTCCAGTGACATGATGAGTGGCACCAGTGTCAAAAATACCTTTAGTTCCATCTGCATCCAGGACATTCAACCACTCTTCACTACCAAGGTCGAGTTCGTTCAGAGAAGTTGTCAGGATGTCAAAGGCCAAGGAATCGATTTCATTCAGTCGTACTTTGGAAGACGATTGTTTCCCCTTTTTGTCAGTGAGGTTGCGTCGAATTTGATTAACCGCAGACCAAGCTTGTTGAAGGTGGGCTTCGCGTTGCGCCCAAACTTCAGAATTGAAAGCTGAGCCATTGCCATTGTAAGGACAATTGCGTAAAAGGTGTTCTGTAGAATGGCATAGATTGCAGGTGAGTCGACGGTCGGCTGGACGATAACTGTCCATCTTCCCACATCTAAAAGCTAGGGAAGAGACCTCACCTTCCACTGCAGTTGACATAGCGGTGGAAGTGATGGAAGAAGATGCCGGAGAGTTTTTAAACGCATTTTGAAGCGCCGTCAGCATATCCTCATATGATGGCTGGGCAATGTCCTTTCGCAATTCAAAATGCCTGCTGAGTTCCGTAGAAAGATTTGCTACCGATGGAGGCAACAATAATTGAAGAAACATGGCTCCTAGCTCGTCGTAACCAAGACGGAAACCCGAGCGCTTTAACGAATCCAAAATTCTTTTAATGTTATCGGCATGAGACATGGGATTGGCGAAAGGTGACATTTTTATTTTGAAGAGTTCGTTAAAGAGGGCTATACGGGAGGTGTGAGTTGTAGTCTCAAACTTAGAGGAAAGAACATTGTACGCATGAAAACACGTCGTGCCAACGTCGATAAAACCTTGCAATTTTTCCTCGATTGTGAAGTATATGATATGCCAACACATCTCGTCCTCAAAAGCACCAGTCGCATCTGTTATGGCGTTGACATCAGTAGTGTATTTTGTCGACCTGAAACGGCGTTGCATAAACAGGGTAACGCTTTTAAACCAGGTTTGCCAATTTGAGCCATCAGCCTTGAGTTTCGGCATATGTTTCACTTGCGCCAGGATATCGTCAATAACTTCGCCGCAATCCTTGCCTTTGTATACGGAGATTGGCACTTCTGGTTGTGGTCTCGTGGTCGAGGACATTACCGAGGATGGTATGATACGAGGATGAGGTGGAGATGAGGAATGTAGAGGTTGTTGTTTAAATGGGGAAGAAGGGTTGGAGTTTATTTTGTGCGGAAATGGAGAAGGGTCGAAAAACGGTTTAGCAGTGTCGCCACTGGAAGAAGATATCGGCGAAACGGTGCCGGAGAATGAACGGGAACGTTGTCTGTCGCGTTTGGTGATGTTTGGAGGAGTCGACAGGTGAGGAGGTAAGTCGAGGTTTTTAAGTTCCCGGGTAAGGGCAGGTCGGTTGCGTTGTAGTTTTGGTTTAGATTGGAATGGATCAGATATGCTGGGGTTTAGAGGCATGAATTAAATTCCAGGCAGGAAAGAATTGTTGGAGATGAGTTGGACGCCAAGAATTAATTGAGCGAATCGATAGGTGGGTGTTAAGAATTAATTGAACACTCCAATAAACGTAGGCACTTTTAACGAGGGACAAACTCGGGGTACACAATCTGTTCCGGGAATTTACAAGATTAAGAATACTGCTAGTTTCTAATCAGGGACAGCCCATAACCTATGGTAGCAGTGTCAGCGCTTCGTCCGGAGTGAACCCTAATTTTCCATTACTCACCTATGGTAGCAGTGTCAGCGCTTCGTCCGGAGTGAACCGGAGTTAGACGCGTCGGCTGCACCATAGATTTTATACAAGACAAACTAGGTACATAACACATAATCACTAAGTATATTAAGTTCCATACATAACATTACTAAATGAATAGAAGCCATTTTGTATTTTGTCTTTATAATAATAAAAGATTGCAAAAACCTATTTGCTCTTTATGAATTGTTTAATCAAACCCTACCTGACCCAACTGACTCAACATTGAATACACCAGCCTGCTTTTCAGCTGGGTGAAGCCCATCTGCATGCAGCGACCTCAGCCAGTAATTATGATTCCACATTGAACTCCATGCAGAGTGTGGGTCACATTATGCTAGTAGTGATTAATGTATCAGACATCAAAAAATTAAACTACTGCCTTCATAGTGTGAGAATGTCTAGAATTACTGTTGCATTTTCCTTTTTGGACTGCCTATATGTGGCTATGCCAAAATTAGCAACAGGTACTGACATGAGGGAAGATGCTCTCCCCTGTTAGGTCCCCTCCCCTACCTCTCCTTCCCATGTCTCCCTTCTATCTCTCCTACCCTTGAGCCCTCTCCCACTCCACCTCCCCTAAATCACCTTGAAATCCCTCTTGTTCACCACCACTCTTGCTCCCCTCCCCTCTCACTCACCTACCCTTAAGTCCCTTCTTCTCCCCTCTCTCTCTCCTACACTTAGGAAACAGGAAAAAATGCAGTAACATCAAGTGATTTTTTACATACATGGTTCTATCTTGTTAGGATTTGGTTGAGAGGTGAAAAGGAGGAGCACTATGGGCACTATGCATTGTGAGAGGAGAAAGAGGGGATATTTCATAAGGGGGTTTTATGGTGCATGTGCTGTGGAGCGCTCCTCATTGGAAAACTTATATTGTAATCCAGTTACTTCTTAGTCTTGTTGGTTGTAACCCTTACTTTTAAAAGCCCCAAAACAGTCAGTCTAGTTAGTCTCCTCGCTTCTGTAGGGGCATATTAAATCCTGTTTTAGGCTAGTGTCAGTGCTAGTAGCAGTAGTCCACCCTCTTAGGTCCTAACATTTTGTCCAATCTATAACCAATGTAGCAGTCTAAAGTTTAGTATGGCACTGAAAAATGCTTATATTTTAATATGTGTCACTTATTATGGAGATTTAAAAAGCTATTTTATTATAGTATAATTTATTATAAAGAAAATATTTGGTTTTATCACTAAAATTAGTCTAATAATTGCATAAAGATAAAATACTTAATTGACAGTCAATAAATGCAGATATAGGCTCAAAAAAGAATGGATATGAAAGGTGGGAGTCTCAAGAACATTTGAAAGTTTTTGGGGAATTTTTACTATTTTTCTTATATTTTTTAATTCTTTTATTAAGTCTTTGTGATTATTTTTAAGTTATGTTATTTTAATTAACTATCATGATTTTTAGCTCAGTAAATAGGGTTTTTCAGGCTACCAAAATTAGATGATGTGGTTTCCAGATATAACCTCATCAACTTTAATTTTTTTAGATTTTTTATAAGGCTTTAAGGTTCTAATTGAGGAGGAGGTCCAAACAAACTCCAAAAAAATCTGGAAGGGAAAAATGAGGCACATGTGTCACCGGCCGACCTACGCACAAGGTTGAGGATGTTCCTGCAAGTGAGATAAAAGGTTCAGATACTTCTTCAAAGCACAGAGGGATAGTTCGAGGAAGTGATTTGAAGATGACTTAAAGGAAGAACTACTGCTTTGAGTTATGTCGAGAAGGATTCTAATATAATTGAACAGTAATATTAAAACTCTTAAGATCTCACAAAGGGTTGGAAACTCAACAATCAAAGTTTTAGGATTTAGATATGATTATTGAGAAAATAAAGAAAGATACAATAATAATGATTTTCACTTAGAAATTTATCACTATTAACTATAAATACATTTTATAATTTAATTCTAAAGAATTTCGAACCAAAAACTCAGCCCCTTTTATATCCTTTACTCCTCCTCGCATGGACCTCATACTCATCCACCATTCTGCACACCACAAACCATTTAAAATATATCTGTTACACTTGGACCCTCCTCACTAACATCCGTCAACCCCGTTAATCCTTCACTTACCATTCCGTCCATTCTCACTACCCCTTAATAACCCACAGACATTTCATGAACCTTTTGATGTACTATTATATTAACTATTGCGCTGTGCCTCGCTTATTGGAAAAAAGACTAAGACACACTATTGAGAGATTGACTAATTTAGATTTAGAGTTTTAGGCTAGCGCGATTGAATAGCGAGTACACAAAAGAAAGTCGCAGTTGCTATGGAGAGTTGCTTTCTGCACTTTGAGTATGGATTTGAACCCTTTAGTATTGATTTAGTGAGCTACTTTTGCCTTGAGTGTCACGTGGCGCGTGACAGATGCCCGGGTATAAGAACGCGAGCTCCGTTGAGCATAAAACATATTTCCCACACTAATTTCTCTTCCTATTTACTTAATTATTATTTTATTACTTTAATTCATTATGACAGATTTCCCTACACCGACTCCCACGCCTCCACACCCAAAAGCGGATGGGGGTGTTGTCACACGGCAATTTTTGAAGACTTGCATGGCTTGCAAGTCGATGGAGTATTTCTGTGTGGAGAGCACAGCGACACAAGGGCCTCGCCAGAAGTGCGATTTTTGCCGATGGAGAAGAGTGGTGTGTGATGCCTTAGCAAAGAATTCCGATATTGAAAGTCGGTTTACTAAGACAAAGTATTGGGTGATCCCTAAAACAAAAGAAGTAGTCGAGGACATCTGGGATGTGTCCATTGGGGATGATCAATTGGTGGGGGAAAATGAGGAAGAAGTTGAAGATGATGTGAACATCTGGGTGGCTAGGGCTGAGAACAAGAGGGGGGTCGTCGAGGAGGAAGAAATTCCCATCTTGAGGAAAACCCTGAAGAAACGACGGGTGGTCATCGAAGATGACAAAGAGGAAAGGGAGGTGGCAGAGAAGGTCACTCATAGATTATTTTTGGAGCCTGACCCAGTCTTCGAAGTAAGTTCACCCTTTTATAATTTATAAATTTAATTACTAATGATTCTATTTTTAGAATTCAGACGTCATCGTTGAGGCCCCTACGACAGAAGCTTCAAATGTGGAAGCGACCCTTGTGGGGCCCATTGCGGTGGAAGTGGCAGTGGAGGATAGATTACCAACTGTTACCTTGAGGGAGGAAAACGAAGAAACCCTCGATCAAGTATGGTCGAAGAAACCTCTTCAGGTTTGAAAAGCAAGATATATTGAAGAATTGAGCGGCAAGATTGATAACATTGTCAATGCCGCTTCCTTCGACGTAGCCGAGGAGTTACTTGAACTTGGGGAATTGATTCCAGTAGGAGAGGGGGAGAACTTTGAGAAATGTAGAAAGGAGATAAGGGAAATTTTGGAGAAGACGAAGGGATTGGTTCGGGAGAAGATAAAAGAGAAAATTTAAAATAAAAAGAGAAAAGAAGAAAAAGAATGTAAAAACAATTTTTATTTAATTATTATACTTTGTTATTTTATTTAGAATTTTATTTTATTTTATTTTTTATTTTTACTTTATTTTACTTTATTTTATTTTTATTTTATTTAATTTAATTTAATTTAATTTTATTTTAAAAGAAGATTGAAACATTTTGAAAAGAGAAAGAATAAAGAAGAAAACAAAAGAATTTTTTAGAAATAAAAATGTTTTAGATTTAAAAAAAAACAGAGAAAAGAAAAAAAGAGAGTTTAAGGTTTTGGTTTTAAAGGGTATTTAAGATGAAAAGATTTTAGGAGTTCAGGGGCGTTAGAAACATTGATGGCTGGTTCCCAGGATGTTTTTTATGAGTCATCGAGGAAGCCTTCCCATTCCACGAGGTATTGAAGTTTCCCCTTGCGCATTCTTGAATCAAGGATACGGCTTACTTCCCACTCTAGATGGTCTTCTACTTCAACCGGTTCCGGAGGAGGTTGGTTCTTGCCCGGGTATGTTTCTCAAGCCAGTTCCAGGAGAGATATGTGAAAAACAGGGTGAATAGCCCACCATTTAGGAGGTAGCTTGAGTCGAAATGCAGTTTTAGACACTTCAGAGTCAATTTCAATTGGCCCCAAGCGTTTTTCAGCCAGTTTTTTTGATGGCTGAGTCGTTCAAATGTTCCGTGCATTGAGCCATACTTTTTCACCTGGTTTAAAAGGAGGAGCAGTTTGTCGATGTTTGTCAGCCTGTTCCTTGTACCTTTGAACCGCCAATTCCAGATTTGATTTAAGTTCCACTTGGAGTCGTGATATGGTTCAAAGATAATGTTCCGCAGGATGATTAGTTCCTACATGGATTGAATTGAATTGAGGATGTCTTCCATAAACAGTTTCAAAAGGAGATTGTTGTGTCGAAGAATGAGTCGAGTTATTATAAGCAAATTCGGCCAATGGTAGCCATGTGGTCCGATTGTCTTGTTGGTAACTGACATACATTCGAAGGTATTGTTCGAGGATTTGGTTGACCCTTTCTGTTTGCCCATCGGTTTCGGGATGATAGGCTGTGGAGAGGTTCCTCGTGATATTGAGTTGTTGACACAGTTGAGTCCAGAATGTGGATACAAATAATGAGCCTCTATCTGAAATAATATCATTAGGTAAGCCTTGTTTGGAAAATACATATTCTAGAAACAATTTTGAAAGATCTTCTGCAGTAGCAGTAGTAGTGGTTTTAATGAAAATAGACATTTTTGAGAATCTATCTACTATTACTAATATAGCATCAAAATTATTAGAAAGAGGAAGTTGAGAAATAAAATCAATTGATAAAGATTCCCAAGATTTAGAGGGAATAGGAAGTGGTTGAAGCAACCCATACTTCCGGAGACAGGGAGCCTTATTCCTATTACATTTGTAACAAGCTTTTATATAGGCCTTGATTTCCCTGGTCATACCTGGCCAGAAAAAATCCCTCACTATTAACTGGTAGGTTTTATCAACACCAAAATGACCAGCTAATGGAGAATCATGTCTACTGTTGAAAATCCATAATTTTATCTCATTTTTGTAGGGTATGACTACTCTACCTTCGAAGACTAATAGACCTAATTCAATACTAAATCTTTTGGCCCCTTGCTTCGAGAGTATTTTGTCTTTTAACCCTAAACAATAATCGTCCTTCGACTGAGCTTCGAGGATGTTGGATAGTGGATTTCAAAAAGATTGAATTGTCATCGAATTAAGTTGATGAGTCGTTAACATTGATTCGTTGAAGATTGATTTCACATTTGCTGGTTTTTTGTCAGCAAATGCGTCCCCCCGCTATTGGTAAATGTCATCCCGACGTGACAAGATATCTGGGACAATGCAGTTCTTACCTGGGCAATAGGAAATAGAAAAGGGAAATTCAGACAGAAATTCAGCCCACCTGGCTTGACGCCTGGTTAACACTTTGGAAGACATAAAGTATTTCAAAGCATTATGGTCTATTAAAATTTGAAAAGGACTATCTAGGCTGAGAAGAAAAGAGCGCCATTTTTTAAGACAGTGAATAATAGCTAAAAGCTCTTTGTCATGAATTTCATAATTTAACTCTGCTGCAATGAGTTTGCGTGACTCAAAAGCAACAGGATAAAACAGTTTTGTTTCTGGATTCAATTGAGAAATGACCCCTGCAATAGCATAATTGCTTGCATCTGTCTCGACTATTGTCGAAGCAGTAGGATCAAAATGTCGAAGAATTGGATCTGTGGTGAACACCGTCTTCAATGCTTTGAATTCCTTTCGCCCTGTAGAAGTAAAAACAAAAGGAATATCTTTTCTAAGAAGAGAAGTAAGATTGGAAATAGTTTTAGAGTAATCTTTAATAAATCTTCTATAGAAATTTGCAAAACCCAAAAATCCTTGGAGGGATTTAACGGATTTGGGCTCAGGCCATTCCAGGACCTTTTGAACTTTTTTGTTGTCCATGACTAAACCATCAGTGGATAATGTAAAACCCAAAAAATCAATAGATTTAAGATGGAATTCGCATTTATTATGCTTGGCATTGAGTCCATGATCTCAAAGTCAATTTAAAACCTGTCGAACATGATGAATATGTTCATCCAGTGTCTTCGAGAAAATTAAAATATCATCTAAATAGACAACAAAAAATTGTTTGACAACATCTTGAAAGATGTCATTGACAAAAGTTTGAAAAGTAGATGGTGCGTTACACAATCCAAAAGGCATAACTAAATATTCAAAACTACCAAATCTAGTGCGCATTTCAGTCAGTGGTTCATGACCTTCCGCAATGCGAATAAGATTGTAAGCGCCTCTAAGATCAATTTTAGAAAAGAAATTAGCACCATTAAAAAGGGTAAGAAGCAATGACATAGGAGGAACAGGATATGCATTCTTCTTAGTGACTGTGTTGAGCTTTCTATAGTCAACACACAACCTAAGACTACCATCCTTCTTTTTTACAAAGAGGACAGGGGAGCCGGTTGGAGATTTACTGGCTCTGATGAAACCTTTGGCTAAATTCTCTGCAATGTAGTCTCAAAGAACTTGATATTTGTCCTTCGACAAAGAATAGACAGGACCTACCAGAGGTACTGGGCCTATTAACTCTATCTGATGGTCGTAGGGTTGATGAGGTGGTAACTTATTGGCCTTGCCGATTGAAAAAACATCGAGAAAATCATGATAGATTTCTGGTAGAGTCGATTTAATGGCTTCAACATCAATTTGGTCGTCCTCATCATCTTCGAGAGAATCTGTTGAGGGAAGACCAGAATTGAGAGAGCATAATTCGATTACTTCTAGGCAATTTAAATCCTCTTCGAGTGAAGTCATCGAGCTAGAAGGGTTAGCCAATTGCTCATTTAAAGAAAGATCAGATGCTTGCAAGTCATCTGGCAGAGGTTTGTCCTCTAGCAGGACATTGTCAGGCAGGTTGTTTAACTCCCTATTGACATTCATTGAAGAATTAGAAATATACTTAGTCCGTGGGGTGATCAATCCCCGTGTCCAGTCAATTTCAGGATTCCAATGCATTAAAAAGTCATGGCCAAGAATGGTATTGTCCATCCTTGGTGCATCCAAGACTGTAAGTTCCCACTCGAAGGGGGGAAAATTTGGAAAGTTGAAAACCCATAAAACTTTCTTATTGACCCAATATTTGGGTTCCTCTGATGCGACCAAATAAATTGGAGTTCTATCGATATCTGTAAATGTCAGCTGTAACTTCTCGGCAAAAGATAAACTGACAAAAGAAATTGAAGCTCCAGATTCTATAAAACAACTGAAGGGGATATCCTCCTTAAAAAGAATTAATCTCAAGCGGTTTAAGGCAACTCCAGTCCTTAAGACATGGAGGTTCTGTGCACTGGGAGATATAAGACAGTTTGATTTGCACACAAGTAAACTATCTACTAGTTTTTTGGCTTTGAATTAGTACCTTCTCTTTCCTTCAACTTTACACAATCTTCCAGCTTGTGCTTACCCCCACAATACATACATAACCCATTATCTGTTCGCCTCTTCCTCTCAGCTTCTTTAAGTTCCCCCTCTAGGATCCAGTACTTTACTGATATCGCCCGGGGTCGAGCTTTTCGGTCAAGGTTTGTCCTTTCCCTTAATAGGTTTGGATTGAGTTGAGGAGGATTGAGTTGTTCGTGGGTGGGAAGAAGGTCCCGATTTGAAATTTAAGCCTTGAGATTTGTTGGCGTATCGACGATGTTGAAGTTGTCCTTGGTAAACGCCGTCAAGTTTGAGGGTTCGATCCATTAAATCTTTTAAAGTAGTCATCTTCTGACTGTGAAGATTTAACTGATCCAGAATCCTCGAAGGAAGTCCTTTTTTGAAATGATACTTAAGGGCAGCATCATTCCAACCTACTCGAGTTTGAAGCGCTCTGAAGTTTGAGATATATTCAGAGGCTTTCCCATTATCACTCATGCGAAGGAAATCAAGTTCAATTTCTGCGTTGTCAGTTTCATTAGGGTCACCAAACAACGTGAAGAGTTGGTCTTCGAACTTTTCACAGTTATTAATAAGTAAGTGGGTTTTGGTTGAAGAGAGCATGAGAAGATAAGGTTCAAACCATCTTGCTGCTTTTCCGGCCAGGAATGAAGAAGCATAAACAACTTTCTATCGGTCGTTATTGAAGGTTCGAGGGTCATTATGGAACAGGAGCTTGCAGGTTTGCAAGAGGGGTCGCAATCTGTCTGGATGTTCTCCATTGAATTTATCAGGAGATTTCATAGAAGGAGTTTTGAATTTAGATCCCTCTGAAGACATTGAATTTGAAAGGTTCTTCATGAAAAGTCTCATGAAATCTTCCAGAGAATTGGATGTTGCAGGTTCTGAAGGTTGACCAGAAGGATGGTTAGCAGGGGGGGATGGTGCCTTGTGCATTGTATCCTCTCCTTCTTCATCATCACTAGAATCATCGAACTCTTGTGGGATGTCTTCTACCGATTGAACTGAATGTTGCCGTTCCCTAAGGTCAAGTGGCTCCAAGGAGTGAGTGCGGGAAACAGGCTTAGTGGCTGTTGGCCTTCCTCTGGCGCAAGCTCTAGTAGTAGCACCCGTAGGAGGAGTGCGTTGAACAGGTGCCATTTTAAGAATTTAGAGAAAACACCTGAAAAGGGACGTAGTAGTGCAAAGAATGAGAACTACAGAGAATTAAATTATACTGTCACCGGACGACCTACGCACAAGGTCGAGGATGTTCCTGCAAGTGAGATAAAAGGTTCAGATACTTCTTCGAAGCACAGAGGGATAGTTCGAGGAAGTGATTTGAAGATGACTCGAAGGAAGAACTACTGCTTTGAGTTATGTCGAGAAGGATTCTAATATAATTGAAAAGTAATATTAAAACTCTTAAGATCTCATGAAGGGTTGGAAACTCAACAATCAAAGATTTAGGATTTAGATATGATTATTGAGAAAATAAAGAAAGATACAATAATAATGATTTTCACTTAGAGTTTTATCACTATTAACTATAAATACGTTTTATAATTTAATTCTAAAGAATGTCGAACCAAAAACCCAGCCCCTTTTATATCCTTTACTCCTCCTCGCATGGACCTCATACTCATCCACCATTCCGCACACCACAAACCATTTAAAATATATCTGTTACACTTGGACCCTCCTCACTAACATCCGTCAACCCCCTTAATCCTTCACTAACCATTCCGTCCATGCTCACTACCCCTTAATAACCCACAGACATTTCATGAACCTTTTGATGTACTATTATATTAACTATTGCAATGTGCATCGCTTATTGGAAAAAAGACTAAGACACACTATTGAGAGATTGACTAATTTAGATTTAGAGTTTTAGGCTAGCGCAATTGAATAGCGAGTACACAAAGGAAAGTCGCAGTTGCTATGGAGAGTTTCTTTCTGCGCTTTGAGTATGGATTTGAACCCTTTAGTATTGATTTAATGAGCTACTTTTGCCTCGAGTGTCACGTGGCGCGTGACAACATTACTGTGCTATGCATATAAATTCTGTGAGCTCAAAATTAGACTGGGAAGCTAAAAATACAAAACAAAGAATACAACATAACAACAAATAACCACCATCATTTAACATAAAATTTCACAATTTTTAATACCCTCGTAAAAATAACATTTTTTATATAAATATTTATAAATATTACACTACAACAAAGAAGAAGTGATGTATTATGATGAGGATCATGTAAATTTTTGGGATAGCACTAAATTGGTGAATGGTGTATATGTTGAATCGTTATATAATTTGGCTAAAGAGAGGTTAGGTGATTGTTAAAATTTGGTTAGAAAGAGGATAGAAGGAAAAGAAGTGGTTGATGCTGAAAGGGGTGTTGATGAGGTTAAGGAGAATTTGGTCAAAGAGAAGTTGGAAGGTTCAGTGGTTGAATATTCAAAATCTTATATGACAAGTAGTTCAATTCAAGGTCAAAAATTGTTGGCTCATTCATGTGCAGGTAATTTTGGTGATATGGAAGTGCCCATTGATGTGGTATTAATGTAAGTTCAAGGTGAAGTCTGGGGACAGACATGATTTTATTTCAAAATGGTTAAATATTTGTTAACTCTGGAAGGCCAGAGAATTGTGATGATAATGATTGGGTGGCTATCAGAAGGAAGTCAACAGGATTGTATTTATCTGGAAGAAGGTTGATGAAAAGAAGGTATCCAAATTCTCAGGTGGCTGTAACTCAGAGAAAAGGGCAAAAGTTGGTTATGAAGTCACTGCATGAAGATCTTTAACATAGAGGTACTGGAGAATCTTTCAGACAATTTTCTAACAGATTTTGTTGGCCTGGCATGAATTTGGCTGTTAAAAAGTGGGTTTAGTGATGCAAAGAATTTCAAAAAAGAAGTTATTTATGTCCAAAAGAACCTGGATATGCAACTGGTTAAAGCACTCTTTTTGATAGGGTTAGTTTGGATGCTGTTCAATTTAAAGGGGGACATTATAAATATTTAATTTTTTCCAGAGATGATCTATCTGCTTGGGTAGAGGAAGCACCTCTTATTAATTTGAATTCCAGAAATGTGGAAGAATTTTTAATGAAAAATTGGGTATATAGGTATTGAGTAATATAGGTGATGACTGTTGATGGAGGTTCTGAATTTGTGGCAGAGTTTAGGGAAGCTATATCAATATTTGGATTAAATTTTAGGGTAGCAAACACTTATTGTTCTGAAGCTAAAGGAATAATAGAAAGAGGGAATCAAGTTATTAAGGATGATTTGATTAGAATGTGTGGGACAAGTGCTGAAAAATGGAGATACTATTTACCATTGGTTTTATTTGCTGACATAATCACTGTCAAAAGGACAACTGGATATTCACCTTACAAACTAGTTTTTTTCGAAAATCAGTTTTACTAGTTGATTTAGAGGCTGAATCATATCTTGGAGTAGATTGGGGTACTGTTAAAACTACTGAAGATATATTATGTGCAAGAATGATGCAGCTAGAAATGAAAGAAGAAACTTTAGAAAAGGCATATTCTAGGATGATCAAGATACAAAGTCAGTCAGTAAGATATTGAGATAAGAAATTATCTCATAGACTCAAAAAACATTTGAAAGCTGGAGAAATGGTTTTGGTGTATAATAGAAGTTTGGAAATTCAGTGGAGGAAGATGTTTCTGATAGGTGGAATGGACTGTATAAAGTCAGAGAACAGATGTCTGGTGGTTCATATGCTTTAGAAGAGTTGGATTGTGCTGTGTTTAAGAGAGGATAGAAGCCAATCAAGTCAAGCAGTTATATTCTTGTGGCCACAGGAGTGCTAAATCATGATACTGAGATGAGGATAAACCACTAAAATCATACAAAATGCATGACTCCAAAAATGAGGATAAACTACCAACTATCATTTATAAGGCAGACTCCAAAATGAGGATAAACTACCTGCTATTGTTACAAAGAATCCCTCTTGAATGAAGATAATCTATATATCATCATTATAGAGAAATTGATCATTAAATTTGGTATTAAAATTTTATGGTGAAGATTGTGTTGGAATGTAATTATTTTAGTAGAAGTTCTCACAGGGGAGCCTTCTAAATTTATATTGGCAAGTTTAGGGGTAATTGATGGGCTAGCTGCTCTGTACACAAATACCCACAATGTTTTTTACCATAGTTTCCCTGTTTCTAGTTGAATCCTGGCTTTGTTTTTTTCATATAGGAAGTGGTCTATCACTATAAACTTGATCAATACAACATCAACCAATTAAGCTCATTCAAATGCAGGTTTCAAGTTTTATTTTATATATTAATTTTTGATATTTATGTTAGATTTTTTTGTTTTAAATTATGTGTTGTTTCAATTTTAAGTTTTATTAAAATTAATTTGTTCAGGGATAATACTCACTGGTGGTATCCATTCCTTTTTTAAAATTGGAGGGAGCACACCAAGTGATCCTCTCTCTTTTGTGATGTTCTCTGTTTTTTTTCAAAATTTCAAAATTATATATGTTAATTTTCAATTTCTTTATGGTGTATTCCACATTAAGGTGCACTTGCATGTGGTAGTATGTCAGGGGTTTGGCTCATCAAATGGCTGGGGGGCATCTTTATATTTTTATCTTCAATTTTCAAATTTTAGGACAATGTTTATTCTTAAAAATTATGAAATAATTTTTAATTATTCTTTTTATTTCAAATTCAAATTTTAAATTTATTTATAAATTTTTATTAAAACTAATTTTTTATTTAAAATTTTACTTTTGTGTTTCAAATTTTAAACATTGTTCACAAAAAATAAAATAAAATAAAAAATAAAAGTAAAAATATGAATAAAAAATAAAATAAAAAATAAAAAACACAAAATAAAAAATTAAAATAAAAATAAATATATGATATAACAGTAAAAATAAAATAAAATAATAAAATAATAAATATAAAGGTAGCAATATATTTATATTTTCTATTTCAGTTTAAATTCTCTATAATTTCTAGGATTACCAAGGTCATAAAAAGCATCAGGAAAAATAAAAATCAATTAAGGTATCTGGTTTTATGGAGAAGGAACTCTGTTTGATAAATTTGCAAAACAGGATTTGGAGCATTTTTGGCTGATTTGTTTTGATGATTTTGATGGTGTTGGTGAAATTTGGCAATTTCAAATTGGTCTTTCTTAAATTTCTCTCTCAAATATGCCTTTTCTCTGTTGTTTGGGGGATAGGTACTATATTTTATCAAGATGTTGTTGAAAGCATAGTAAAGTTTTCTGCTTATCACATGATGGGGAAAATATATGAAAGATGGAGCTGGATATGGGGCATGGTAATCTGAATAAGGACAGGAAGAACCAGATGATTCTAACAAAAAAATTCACTATGCAATATAGGGGATGGACTTGCTAGCAAGTCCTCAACCTGAACTCAGATGGAACTCAGACTGTACTCATAGGTTATGGGAAGTAGAAAGCTTGTGATCACAACCGCAAAAATAAATCAGATACATCCAAAATTCAGAAGTAAATTTAGGGTCTCTGTCAGAAATTATGGCCTTTGGGAAACCAGAAGTATTAAACATATGAGAACACCACAGGAAGGCTAATTATTTAGTTAAAACATCCTTGTGAGTAGGAATGAATTTAAAATTTTTTGAGAATCTTTCCACAATAACCCATTAAGAGTTATAACTGTCTTTCCCAGCAATGGGAAATCCTGTTACAACATCCATGTTTATTATTTTCCATGGTGCATCAGGAGATTCAATAAGTCACATTAATCCAGCTCTTTTCCCAGTTAATCTCTTTGATTTCTGGTAAGAATCACAGAATTCAACATATAGTTTGGTGTCCTCAGACATATTAGCCCACCAAGAAGGGTTCTTAGTTCTGATCATTGTTTTTTCAAGATCTTAATGTCCTGCCAATATGTCATCATGACAAATTTTTTAAGATAATTTCTTTCATAGAAAAAGGAATAACAATAACATTACTCAACTTTCTTCTATAATAGAGATAGCCTTCATCAATTAAAAATTTACCTCTTTCCAAAGCAATCTGGTACTTTTGTGGGAGGGTTTTAATTAATGCTTGTATTGAAGCATTTTTTGGATCATTTAATATAGTACACAGATTTTTCAAGTCAGTGTCTTTATCATATGAGTCTAGAATAAGCTGTAATAGCTTTTCCTCCATATAAACCACATGAATCCCATTAATGTGGACTATTTCATCCTCAGGATCATATGCAGGATTAGAGTCATCATTTGGAAAAGGTCAAGTTGATAACATATCCACATTTGAGTGAACAACACCAGCCCTATGAATTATTTTTATCCTTTCTCTGTATTCTTGAACAGCTAACTGCCATCTGAAAGTATGTCTGTTAGGTGTCTTCAAGTTCAAGAGGGATTTCACTGCGCTGCAGTCAGTGAAAAGTTCAAATTTCTGGTCATACAGAAAATAATGTAGCTTCTCTAGAGCCCACACCACTGCTAAACACTCCAGTTGAGTGGCACCATATTTCAATTAACAATTTCTCATGGTTCTTGAAATATAACAAACTAATACTTCTTATACTTTGTCATTCATAACTTTTTTTTTGTGGAGAGCAGCACCGTGGCTAATAAAACTGGCCGCAGTGTATAAAAAAATAGTTGATTAAAGTCAGGCAAAGCAAGAATTGGTGCTGACATCAAACAATATTTCATAGTGTAAAAAGCTCTTTCTCTTTCACTTTTCCAGACAAAAGCAACATCTTTCCTAGTTAATTGG
This sequence comes from Hemileia vastatrix, assembly GCA_030280995.1. Taxonomy (NCBI): domain Eukaryota; kingdom Fungi; phylum Basidiomycota; class Pucciniomycetes; order Pucciniales; family Zaghouaniaceae; genus Hemileia; species Hemileia vastatrix. The sequence goes on along the minus strand of JASXTE010000014.1, from coordinate 28,117,534 downwards.
GTTAGGGTTAATGCTATGACTTGATACTTTTTAGTATATTGTATATAGTATTCACACATTCTCAAAAAACTTTGAAGTTCTTTAACTATAGTAGGAGCTTTTACCTGTTTTATTTCTTCCACTTTTTTTTGGTCAACACATATCTGTAACCCTGAGACAAGATGACTAAGCACTTTAAACCCAAATTTACATTTTTTCAAAACAAGTGTCATATTTATCTCATTCATCTTATGGAAAACTTTACACATGTGGTTAAGGTGGTCCTCAAATGTCTTGGAGAGTATGATGATATCATCAATGTAAACCATCAGCCATCCATCAATTATTTCTTGATGGAATGTGTTATCCATAACCTTTTGAGAAATTGAAGGGGAAGTTTTGGGGCCAAATGGCATCCTAATATACTTATATATACCCATATGAGTTTCAATAATTGGAAAATTCTGTGAATTCTTCTCAGCAGGTACCTGGTGATATCCCTTATTACTATCTAAACAGCTAATATATTTAGCACCTTGCAAGGTAGCATGGATAGAGCTAATTCTGGGTAAAGGATAGATATCATCTACAGTATAAGTATTTAATTCTCTATAATCACCACAAAACATGGCTTTATCTTTCTCATAAGAAATTACGACAGGTGAAATAACATAATGTTTTGGTGTTTTAAGTGCCTTTTCAATAATATTCATTTTAAAAAGAGTAGAGATATTGTCTTCAATATCTATTCTCTTTGTGGGAGAAGCAGGATAAGGCTTTTTCTTTAGACTAGGTGATATTTCAGTTAGTGGGCAAGATAATGAAAGCTTCATCTCTTCTTTAACCAGTCCTAGTTCATGTGACCCATGAGCAAAGGCCATAGGAAAAGATTTTATCAACTGAATGATGGAATATTTTTTCTCAACAGAAATTTGTTTTCCAAAAGAAGCTGTGTCAATTTCAGACAATTGGGAAGATATTTCTTTTGTAGATCTTCCTTTATATTGAACCATAGAATTAAATGTGTTCAATCCTGGTGTTAATAACTTTTTGAGGGAAGAAATTTTAAATCTTCTCTTCCCATTCAACCCCATTGTGAAGCATTGGTTTGAGGGATAAAATTTAATTCCATATATAGTTAAAATATCATTTCCCACAATGAAACAACTACTTAAGCTATCATTTTTTATAATTACAAAGTCACACATAGCTCTTACAAAGACATTGTTATATTTGAAAAATACTGTAGCCTTCAATTTACCAATGGGGGACAAAACAGAGCCATAACCTCTCCAATTCTCAGAAGTGATAGGCATAAGTTTTAATTTATAATCCTGATCCACTTAAGCAAGTTCTTTTTCAGGTACAACACTTCCTCTAGCTCCAGAATCCAAAACAACCTCAATGTTCTTTCCATTGATCAAGACTGGTGCCTTGAGAGGGGAATTAATTATTGAGCTGTCTACAAGATTTCTTATTTTCTCAGCATCTTCAACTGTAGATAAATCATTGTTTTCAATGTCAATATTATTTAAATATTGAATATTTTCTTCCAGAATCAAGAATTCCTGGTGAGATGCATAAGAAATGTTGCTGGCACAATCACTTGAAGTATCATCTAGTGCAACTGTGTCATAATCATGCTCCTCTGTTTGTTCTACAAGATTTATTTTCTTGTAACAAACATGGCCTTTCTGCCAAGGATTTTTGCACTTGAAGAAAGTGTTTTTTGTATACTTTTTTGGTGCAACAGGGGCAGAAGGTTTACCAACCTTTTCCAGATGTTTCTGTTGGTAAGTGGAGGGTTTCTCCAAAGGGGTCCTAGGAATGAATCTTCTGGAATCATACTTATTGTTTAGAAGGATCTCATTGCAAGTATTAATGAAAGAAGAGGGTTCTCTTGAGAATTCAGTCCTAGAAGCTATTAAGTCTCTCAGAGACATAGGAAATTTATAAAGGATCCTGTCCTTCCATAATTCAAATTCCATGTTTGGATCCATTTATCTCTGGATCTTCACTAGTTTCATCAGGAACTCAATAGGTTTTTCTGTAGAAGAAGAGCTATATCTAGCTTCTTCATACTGCCTTTGTTGGGCTAACCTAACCTTTGAACCACCAAACTGTGATTTGATAAATTTCTTCCAATCCTCCAGGAGTAGTCATTTTTATCTAAAAGGACAGATTCATACCACACCAGGGCAACATTGTAAAATAAATAAAAAAATTTAGACACAATTTCTTCACCTGGAATTTTATAAGAACTCTTAAGGTTATCAATTCTGAAAATAAATTACTGCCAATAAGAGGAAGAATAACCATCAAATGTAGGTTATTGTTCAATTTTTGGCCAATTCTTTTATATGAGTAAATTTCCTTGTTACATACTTGTTTCTGTGTAAGAAAAAATTATACTTCCTCTAAATGAGCAGTAATCTCATTGTTTAACCCTTCTGTAGGTGAAAAGGGTGCATCATCAATTTTTGATGGAAACTCAGGAATATCTACAGGCACTTCTGGCACTAATTTTTCTTTAGGTGAACTAGGGAAAGGTACAATTGGAGTATCCTGTGCAACATGTTCTTTCAAAGAAATGTCAAAATACTTTTGGTCAAGTAACAATGATTTCAAATGTTCTTCAATGTTTTTTAGCCTAGTATTCACTCTTGGAATACTGGATAATGTCTAATTGAGAGTTGCAAAAGATAATTAATCTTGCTTTGCAGAGATGAATAATGGTCACTTAGTTTTTTAAAGTTCAACTTATGTCTTCTAGTTCCTGGAAACAGATAGACACAGATTCTTTTAACTTTGAAAAATCATTCTTGATATTTTGACACAAAGCAAATTTCTTTTCATGAGTTACTTTTTAAATATACAAATCATCAGAAACCCTCTGCAATTCACTTCTCACTGCTTTATAACCTTGTTCAGTTAACAAACTATTAGGTTTTTGAGTCAATTGTAAGTTGTTCATTATTTAATTTTTTTTTAGTAATAATATCTCTCAAATATTCATCATTATTAGTAGCTACATCATGAGCATTTCTTAATAGGGAGACAAAGTAATGCTCCAGAGCCTCATAAACTTCAGGATCAATTTTTTCATCTATAATAACCATATCAGGGTTTATCATTGAAGTAGCAATTAATAATAAAGGAGTAGTTATTTTATAATATTGATTAATATTCCTACTAGAATCAGCCTCTACTGGTCTCAAGGTATCATCTCCCATTCCAGAATTACCATGGTTTTGGCAAAACTTGGAAGTGAATGTTTTTCCTTCTTCTTCCTGCTTGGTACGGGTGAGAAGGGGTTGGGTTGAAATTTCAGGATCTGGAGAGACCTGCCTGGGAAGATTGTTGCAATTTTTGAGATTTCAGAGAGTCCCACTGCCATTTTGTTACTTCCACATTTTCCTGTTGATGAGGAGGCAACTGTGGAGGAAATTTTCTGCTTGTTGAAGTTTCCTCTTCTCTAGCAGAAAAATTTCTACAATTTTTAGCTTTTCTTCTAGAAACTCTACCTTTGTTTTTAACTTAAGGCTCTCTGATTTCAACTCCTTGATGTGAGTTGATAGGTTTTTAACTTGCTGCTGCAAGGGCACCTTTTTTATTTTGAAGACTTTGGGAAGCTCTTCTGGGGAACACTTGTGGCTTTGAGTCCAAAGGAGTCTTCAATTGCTTTATCTCTACTTCCTGCATTTCTACATCAGAAGTCTCATCATAATCAATCAAGTCTAACTCCTCTTTGCAGTGTAGAAATTCCTATAGTACTAGCTATAGGACTTGACCAAGGTAGTTTGAGTAAAACTGGAGAGAAAAACCCCTGACCCTTTGGGAAATACCAGGTGAGATTTATTTGCTACAGAAAATTAGAGACTGTTACTATACACCTTCCAACACACTTCTTGAATGCTTAACAAGTCAAGACAGTAGCCACTAGAGGACCATTGAGAACCAAAGAACTAGAAACCAGAAATGCAGAAAGATCCACACCAGAAAAACAAAACACTGTGCACTTGTTGCTCAGAAAACAGCAATAATACTTGATGAAGGTTGCAAGCTACACCGGAGAAATCAGTTGCCAAAATTCAGTTAAATGAAGAGCTAATCTTGCAACAAACACAGCCAATTGTGGCCAAAAAACAGTGAAAAATGAGTGAGAAACAATGATATAATTACGAGATGGTTGTATGATTATTAAAATTGCCCCAAACTGTATTATTCAGTATGTACACACAGAACACCCTCTAAAAAATCCATGCAAAGCAACAAATTTGGCGCTTTTGGCAGCCAAATTGAATAAAAATCCTTTAGAAGCACTACCCAGCCTTCTTTAACCAAGGGGGGCGGCCTGCCTAGAAGCGGCCAGACCTCCCTGAAACCAGAAAACCAACAAAAACCTCCAATAAAGCTCAAAATACTTAGTAAAATCCACCACAACTACTAAAGCCCTCACAACACACAATTAAGCTATGAAAACCTTGTTACATAAAATTGTTGGAGGAAGGAGTAGAATGTAGCAAATAGTTTTATCTATTGTGGCGTTCACTATATCTGCTTAACCCATGATTAAGAGAAGATGTTGATTTTGTATACATTTATTTTCTTATTGATCTTTCAGTATGTATTTGATTAGTGTTGGAATATATATAGCTGTGCCTCTGTGTCTATATCTCCATCCAATACTTATTTATTACAACGATTAATACTGACTGATCGTTATCTTTTCTCTTTTATCATTTATTTCATAACTAACTAAACACCATCATTTCACCACTTACCTGAATTCCTATTTCATCACTCACTTGGACAGGTAGTTATATAGATCACACTTATATTAGTATGCAGCTAAGATGTAGGGTGGTTGTAGGTGATTGATAAAAAGTACTTGGCTATTCAGCGTGCGGTGTTTTAACTGATAGTGTTTATCTGTTATTAAATAAAGATATATTATCATTGTTATTATTATTATTACAAAATGCAATCCAATACTTATTTATTACAACAATTAATACTGACTGATTGTTATCTTTTCTCTTTTATCATTTATTTCATAACAAACTAAACACCATCATTTCACAACTTACCTGAATTCCTATTTCATCACTCACTTGGACAGGTGATTGATAAAATGTACTTGGCTATTCAGCGTGTGGTGTTTTAACTGATAGTGTTTATCTGTTATTAAATAAAGGTGATTGATAAATCTTACTTGGCTATTCAGCGTATGGTGTTTTAACTGATAGTGTTTATCTGTTATTAAATAAAGGATAAAAACTATCCTACGATAGATTAAAAGTCTGATAGATACTCTCTTATGAAAACACCTGCCAAAAATATACCTTTATCACCAAGCTCACCTTCTTCTGCTACAGATAATACTACCACACCATCAAACTATCACCCAACATTAGATTCTCAACCAAATCCAACTCCGTTTATGCCGTACATTTTTAAAGCTATGCCTGATCAACCAACAGACAAATTGTTGAAAGTTCCAATTCTTACAAGCGGAAATGTTTCTATGTGGAAATCCATGATTGAGTTTTATTTTGAGTCTCAAGATCTTCTTCACCATATCAACTCTGCAACACACCCAACTGATGCTAATCCAACCGATTGGAGAAGGGGTGAGGCTAAATCGCGCCTGATACTCATCAATGCTTTTAATCCAAGGGACTCTTTACTTGTATCGAAGGCCGATTCCACTTACTCTGCCTATCATAAAATCTTAACAGATTATGGAAAGGGTAATGCCTCAACTGTCTCTGACTTACTTGATCAATTGCTCTATTTGAAATGGGATCGTGTTTCATCCCTTCGAGAGCATTTGTCGAGGTTTGAGGAAATTGAAAATTTATTAACTGACAGCGCCTCCAGTGAATCAGAGTTGGTAATTTCTTCAAAGATTAGGGCTATGATTCTGATAAAAAGTGTGCATCATGACTCAATGATTGCGATCACTCAGAATCTGTTTCAAAACTTCAAGAAACTCACGCTTGAAGATGTTTATAAACATCTCAAATCTGAAGCCAGTCAAAGACAGAGGGAAATTAATCTCACTGATAGCACAACTGCTCTAAAAACCAATCAACAAAAGAAAAAAATCTAAAGCAAGATCTTCCTCGCCGGTAAAAAAGGATAAAAAAAATCTAAAGTGTCAATTGGGTCATACTGGTCATACTGACAAAAACTGTATTACACAGTTACGTGAACAGCTTAAGAAGTTAAAAGGTCCCTCACATGAAAAAGCACAACCAAATGAGGAATCAACTGAATCAGCCTCTCTTGTTGAAGTAGAGGGTTTAGAGGAGTCTGCCTATTTCTCAAACTCAAAGAAAAGTAATACTGGATTTATTTTAGATTCTGGTGCTACTTGTCATATGGTGAACAAGAGGGAGTTACTCACAAATCTAAAAAAACTTGCTACACCTGCAAAAATCAACACTGCTGGAACTCAAGTTTTAACTGCCTATTTTAGTGAAAATCTTCATATATCTCCGTCCTTAACCCTCTGCAATGTTCTTCTCGTCAATAACTTATTGTCAAACCTCATATCTGTCAACAAGTTAAATTGCTTAGGCTTTACTATCAACTTTGAGCCTGGTTACACAAAAATTTATGACTCAAATTTTTGGCTGCTAGCTAAGTTTTCGCATAAAGGACAGCAACAAAACTTATGGTATGCCAATCAGACTGCTTATTTGTCATTATCCCAAAAACTAAATTTAAGTCAATGGCATGCATGTTTAGGAAATCTTAATATTAAAACACTTAAAAGTTTCCTGAATTCAAAAAATATTGATTTCATAGATGAACAATTTGATTGTGTTACATGTTCTAAAGGGAAAATATTGAAGAGTCCATTATTGTCCAACTTCCCTACTTCTACTTTGCCTCTTTTTTGAATTCATTCAGATGTAGTGGGACCAATAGACCCTCCAACAATTGGTGGTTGTAAATACATTCTTACATTCATTGATGATTGCACTTGCTATTCTACTGTCTTCTTAATGAAATAAAAGTCCGAAGTGTTTGTCAATTTTTCAAGTACCAACATGACATGGAAAATAAGCTTGAACAAAAAATTAAGTACCTAAAATGTGATAGAGGTGGTGAATATGGTTTGACTCAATTTATCAGGCATCTAAATGATTGTGGGATTACTAGAGAACAGGAACCTTCTCAAACTCCTCAACATAATTCTGTCTCAGAGAGATTCAATAAGACTCTCATTGACAAAGTTTTTACAGTCATGATTGATTCAGATTGTCCAGCTGAGTTATGGGGTGAGTGTGTCATGAGTTGTAATACTCTAATAAGTTCATCTCCTCATTCTAAGTTGAAATCAAAGACCCCTCAAGATACATTAAATTGTTTCATTCCAGGTGGTCCTGTTCACTCAACTGATTACAATTTTTTCAAACATTTTGGATCTTTTGCTATCAAAATTTATGATAAAGAAGTGAGGACAAGTAAGTTACAGTCACGATATAGCAAGTGTGCCATTGTTGGCTATGAGCCTAACTCAAAAAGTTATTGGCTTTATGATCAAAAAAAAAAATTACCATATGTTGCAATGTCAAATTCTTTGAATCAAAAAATTATTTTAATGATTCTACATCTTTTATTCATGTCCTTAATTATACCCTTCTACCTCTTACTATTGAGAAGTCCCCAAAACCATAAATATTAGAGTTGCCTGATCTTGATCTTACTACTCCTGCTGATACTGTCACATCCTCTATCCCGGATGTTGAAAAAGCCATCTCTGAGTGTAGTACTGACACTGTGGTAAATCCGACTCATCAGCGTCTTCGAATCACTATGCAAAGACACACTCCTGAGTCTACTGATGAAAATCCCGCCTCTGAAAAATCTACTGAAAGTGATGATACCTCAACCTCTCAAGAATCTCTCTCGCATCATGGAAGACCCATCCGTGACAGGAAATCACCTTCATACTATGGTTTTTCAGCCTCTTACACTTCTGACAATCCAACCTATAAACAAGCTCTTAATAGTCCAGAGGCTGAATTGTGGAAAGAGGCTATGGATGAGGAGTTTGACTCCCTTTGTGAACATCAAGTGGGAGATTTGGTGAACAAAAAAAAAAATATGGCAGGCCTTGATTATGGTGAGACATATGCGTCTGTTGGTAGAACTGAAACTTTTCGATTACTTGTCTCTCTTTCTGCTGCGAAAAATTGGTTAATGTCACAGTTTGATGTGTCTACTGCTTTTCTTTATGGAGTCATGAAAGATGATGTCTTTGTAACACAGGTAAAAGGGTATGAAATTGGTGGAAAGGACAAAGTGTGGAAACTAAAGAAATCCCTTTATGGTACGCATCAGGCACCTAGGCAGTGGAAGGAACACTTTGTTGATGTTATGAAGGAATTAAAATTTGTGGAAGAAGAGGGTGATGAATCCTTCTTCATTTTTCGTGAAGGTCATGGTTTTGTCTTTTTTCATCTTCATGTGGATGATGGACTTGTCTTTTCAAACTCAACGGCGTTGCTTAAGTCTTTTCATCAATCTCTCTGTAGGCATTTTAAAGTAAAATGGACAGATAATCCAACACATCATCTTGGTATTAAAATCTCTTATCTAAAAGATTCTATCTGTCTTACTCAAGAATCCTATGCTTCTGAACTCTCTAAACAATTTAACTTGGGTGATTGTGTCAAAATCTCTACTCCATTACCAGTGACTTGTACGCTACTTGATCCAACTTCTGAAGAAACAAAAGAAGGAAAAGCTCATCCGTATCAGGAGCTTATTGGGTCCTTAAATTACCTTGCTGTTTCTACTAGACCAGATATTAGTCAGGCATTGAATGCCTTATCTAAATATAATTCTAATCATTCTCCAACCCATTGGCATCTTGCTCTCAAATTACTACAATATGTGGTAAAAAACAATAACATTGGCATCAAATTTCCCAAAAACACTGGGGTAACTTTTAAGTCTTACAGTGATGCTGATTTTGCAAATTGTAAAGGTACACAATGTTCTATTATTGGCTATGTTATTCTTCTCAATGGGGGACCCATCTCATGGCGCAGTCATTGACAAAGAGTGGTATTGTTGTTCACCACTGAAGCGGAATATATTGCCATGTGTGACAGCGCAAAAACTCTCATGTGGATTTCAAAACTTTTTTTTTCCTTGAATGAAAATTTTTTGATTCCACAAATTTTTTCTAGCATCAATGCTCCTGAACTTTTCTGTGATAATGAAGGTGCAATTTTCTTGTCCAAGGAAGCTCAGATCAATGAGCAAGCAAAACACATTGATGTGTGTTATCATTGGTTGCACCAAAAGTTGAAGAGAAGGGAATTGTGTGTTACTTACTGCCCAACCACTGAAATTTTGGATGATCTGTTTACAAAACAACAACCATGCATTTGCTTTGAAAAGGACAAATGTTCTTCAAATTTAATCATGGATGAGGCAGGGGGGTGTTGGAGGAAGTAGTAGAATGTAGCAAATAGTTTTATCTATTGTGGCGTTCACTATATCTGCTTAACCCATGTTTAAGAGTAGATGTTGATTGTGTATACATTTATTTTCTTATCAATCTGTCAGTATGTATTTGATTAGTGTTGGAATATATATAGCTGTACCTCTGTGACTATATCTCTATCTAATACATATTTATTACAACAATTAATACTGACTGAACATTATCTTTTCTCATTTATCATTTATTTCATAACTAACTAAACACCATCATTTCACCACTTACCTGAATTCCTATTTCATCACTCACTTGGACAGGTAGTTATATAGATCACGCTTATATTAGTATGCAGCTAAGATGTAGGGTGGTTGTAGGTGATTGATAAAATGTACTTGGCTATTCAGCGTGTGGTGTTTTAACTGATAGTGTTTATCTGTTATTAAATAAAGGTATATTATCATTGTTATTATTATTATTACAAAATTCAATCCAATACTTATTTATTACAACGATTAATACTGACTGATTGTTATCTTTTCTCTTTTATCATTTATTTCATAACAAACTAAACAACATCATTTCACCACTTACCTGAATTCCTATTTCATCACTCACTTGGACAGGTGATTGATAAAATGTACTTGGCTATTCAGCGTGTGGTGTTTTAACTGATAGTGTTTATCTGTTATTAAATAAAGGTGATTGATAAAACGTACTTGGCTATTCAGCGTGTGGTGTTTTAACTGATAGTGTTTATCTGTTATTAAATAAAGGATAAAAAACTATCCTATGATAAAAATATATAGCCAAATTAGCTCTACTGAATGATACTAAATACTAAACTCTAAGACTTAAGGTTAGCCTGTAAAACACAAAAAACAAAATTAAACAGCTATCTTTTGATAATGAAAAATGAGCAAATGAACCCCTAAAACTTAGAATATGAAAAATTTCATCAAGACATAAAATATAGAAAAAACAGGAGCTTTGAAATGATAGTATCCACATACCCATAGTCCCAATATTCACTGAATAAACTAAAAACATGTAATTATTTGACCAATGTCAATTAAGAAATACACAAACTGCGCCAAACAGACCAACAAAGGCCTCTTCCAATGTTGAAAGACCACAACGGGTAGTAGAAGCACTTAAATCAGCCATTATTTGTATAACTTGAACTTAGAGTAAAGGAAATATTAATATTTAATAAGTATTTATTTAACTTGTGGAAGGAAAAATAAGAGATAAAATAAAAATATTTTAAATATATTATCAATTATCAGGATTATTGATCAACTGAAGTAATGAAAATATACTACTTATCAGGTCAAAAAATCAACGGAAATAATTATTAAAATTATTAATTATCAGGACAAGGAGTCAACTGAAATAATCAAAACAAATGTTAAGTAATTAATAATTTATATATTGATATATAATTATCAAGATTAAATGTCAACTGAATACTTAAATAACAGGACTAACTTTCAACTGAAATAATATAATATAATTCTTTATCAACTAATTAATTTATATATTTATTATTTTAATACCAGGACTAATTATCAACTGAAGTAATAAAATAATATTTTAGTTATCAGGACAAAATCTCAACTGAAATAATTAAATATATATATATATTATAAATTAATAATGTAATTATACTACTTCTAGGACTAAGAACAAAATTGCTCCATCATGGTCAACTAGGGAAAAAATTATTTTATATGCCAGAAACCTCCCCCTGTAACTTGAGCAATTTAATTCCACTACAGAGTGCTGAGTAAAATATATATACATGAAATAAGAAGTATCACCACACAATATTTGCGGGGGACTTTCTAGAAAGTCCAGAACTTGAAATCAGATGGAACTCAGAATGAACTCACCCTGAACTCAGACTAAAATCTTCTTGAAAAAAGCTTGAAATATTCACAAAACATATTTGATTTTTTATTGAAAGCATTATGAAAAACTATTCAAATCTGAATAAAAACAAGAATATAAAAGCATTTTAAATCTTCTCAATAAAAAATACTTTTTGATGAAATGTAATCAGATGATCTTTTTGACTGAAAATTTAAGATTAAAAATACATGAAATTACATTCTTTTTTCTTAAGTATAAATTTTAATCATTCTAAAAAATATACTACATATTTTTAAAACATTTAAAAAATATTTCATGACTTCTTAATGTAGAAAACATCCATTTTTTTAATATAAAAATCTTTCATTGTTTCACAGACACCATGTAAACTGAATTATTCTCAATTTTTTTTTCAGAATTTAAAGCTTATGCAATACATTTTTTTTAAAAAAACTAATTATATAACTAAAAAATTAAGCCATAGTTCCTATCCCATATTATATTCTAAAGTTCTGTATAAAAGACACAAAGTTATAAAAATTCAATGCAGTAAGATTTTATTATCAAAAGATGGACATGATGAAGCAACCTCATTTCTCCTTTCTCCAAATAAATAAAAATTGAAGAATTAGATTATATATGTTAAACAAATGAAAAATTCTTCAAGTGGTAAAGTCTAATATTTTTTTATGAAATTCAAAAATGCAAGAAAATGATACAAACTGTAAGTTAAGTAATTTTGGTCTTTTTTAGGATAAAATGTGCTCAAATTCAAAAGCCTTTTATGTTAGATTTTTAGTAAATTTAATACTTTTCAAAATTATAAAGAAATTTTTTTCAAATCCATATATACTCTTTAGGTCAATTTTCATTCATTAAATTAATCTGATCAAGTCACAAAAATTAACTACTACTCAGTGAAATTTTGCACTTGAAATCATTTAATTAAAAGGAATACAAAATATCAATGGGAAAATTAGTATAAAAAACTAAATATTCTTTAGAAATGTAAGCTTAATGCTTTATTTTTCTTAAATTCAATAATTGAATATATCAATATTTTTCACCTAGGAATACACAGCACAAACTAAACAGATTTCTATCATGCACTATAAGAGCTTTTATATTTAAATATCAAGTTCTATTATTTTTCACAGACTCTATATTATGTATGAAAGTGAATTTTTATGTATCAATGCATGATTATATATATAGAAGAATCATTATATAAGAGTATAGTTTGAAATAAGAAAAATTATATATTCATAGTGATACTCATACAAAAGGCTAATATTAGGATAAATGAATTTTTTTTGATTAAAAGTTAATAAAATATATTGAATAGAAGCATGAAATATTTCAATTTTTTCTTTTTGTCCTTTAAATTGAGAATAGTTGTCAGCCAGGCTGTATCAGGAACCCAGTAAATATTATGTTACTTTACTGGAGCCAAAAGAGAGTATAAAAATATGCATATTATTTATGTAACTTAACATTATATTTCATAATAAAATTATATAAGTATCTTATTAAGTATAAGTAAAATAAGTATTATATTAATTTTATTATTATATAGCTTATATCTACATTTAAATTAAGAATAATAGATTTTATATTATATAAATTATGGAAAATTTTTATGTATTTAATAATTATAAATTAATAATCAATTAATCATAAACATATATTACAATTATAAGTATAAAATTGGCTTATAATGTAATTAAATTAATTAATTAAATTTATATATTAAAGAATACCTTTAATATCTTATTAAAAATAAGTATTGGGCGCTTTTTTGACCCATTATTGTGTCATCAAAGTATTAAAAAAGTTAAAATACTTTATTAAATAAATTATTAATGTTTTATTCTAAAAATTAGTAATTTTATTAAAATAAATAATTTTTTTGACTTAAAATAATTATTACACTAATAAAAATAGTTTATTTTTCATGTTTAACTAAAATTGGTTATTGATTAAAAGGTTAAAAGACATATTTTAAATTAAATAAGTTGTTTTTATGTGTCTCAAATTTATTTAGTTATTCACTAATTTTATAGTAACTGTTTGGGTTTCAATTAGTGGATATTTTGGCTCTAACTCATAGGTCTTAGTTAATTGTGTCATATGTTCCCCTTACATTTACTCAAACATTAGTTGTTTGTTATCATGGTTTCATTAAGCTTTGTATATACTTTATTGTGGGGCTTCAGAAGGCCCTTGTATATATAACAGCTTTGAATAACCGCCTGTAGCCTCACCACTTCAATTACTTATTTTTTATTAACAATAAATATATATATAACTTTTATTTTTATATGTGGCACATTTCTGCCCTTTTAAATTAGAATAAATTATATTCTAAGGTTTTAAAAGAAAATATAATATTTATTAGTTGAGAGTATGATAGCAGAGAGAATAAATTTACTTACTTATCAATTATTGAACTTCTCCGTGAAATCCTGTGTTTTTAAGAGTCTGTTACCTGATATTATTATTATTATTATTGTTGTTGTTGTTACTTTTCTTCACCTTACTCTTTTCTTTTTCTTTATTATACTTAATTTAGTTTTTTCCTTTATTTTATTTTTCCTTTCCTTCCCCCTTCTTCTCTTCCTTACCTTCTAGATGACTTGGCCAACAGTTGAGGGCTTTCACAAATACTTTTCAAACAAATGATGTAGACAATCCTATAGTACTAGCTATAGGCCTTGACCAAGGGAGTTGGAGAAAGCCCAGAGAGAAAATCCCCATCCCTATAGAAAAATAACGTGAGATTTACCTGCTACAGTAAATTGGTTCCTGTTTGCTGAAGCCCCTTTTCCAACACACTTGACTGCCTTATCAGCCAAGAAAGTAGTCCCCAGACAGACTACCAAACCAAAGAACTGAAATGTTGACCAATTTCCACACCAGAGAAAGCAATTATACTTGATGTAGGTTGAAAATCCACACCAGAGACAGCAATAATACTTGATATAGTTCGCAAGACTACACCAGAGAAACCAGTTGCAAAGTTAAATTAAATGAAGAACTCACCTTGCAAAAAACACAGCCAGTTGTGGCATAAAAACAGTAAAGAATGAGTGAGGAACAAGAATATCACCTCCAGATGGTTGTATGATAATTAAAGTTGCCCCAAACTGTCTTATTCACTATGTACACACAGACCACTATCTAAGAGCCCATGCACACCAACAAATTCGGTGTTCTTGAGTGCCAAATTGCATAAAACCCCTCTAGAAAGGCTTCCCATCCCTCTAGCACCAAGGCGGGCGGTCCTCCTGAAGTTAGGAGGCCGGCCTGAGGCAGCCCGACAAACCTGAAGCCAGAAAACAACCAAAAACCCCCCAAAATACCCAAAATACTTAGAAAAATATACTACAACTACTAAAACCTTTAAAACACATAATTAGGCTATAACAACATGGTGACATAAAATTTAGAGAAAAATTAGCTCACTATAATGGAACTAAGCACTTAACCCTAAGACTTAAGGTTAGCCCGTAAAAAAAATTAAACAGCTATCTTTTTAAATGAAAAATGAGAAATAATCCCTATAATACTTAAAATCAGAAAAATGTCATCAAGACATAAAATATAAAGAAAAAATGTGGCTATCCAATGGTAGTATTCACATCCCCACAAACCAATATTTGCTGAATAAATCCAGAAAAACACCCAATTATTAAACAATGTCATTTAAGACATATCAAAACAACACCAAATAGACCAACAAAGGGCTACGCCAATGTTGGTAGACCACACCCTCCCTCCAAGAAAGAATGTCCACATTCTCCTACATAAGAGCCACCATGTTTAGCTTTCTTTCCAAATCTGCTACTGACATGGGTCCTTTCCAATACTGCATTGACAACAATCTCATCTGTACCATCACACCACCCACTCATCCCTACAGAACCTCCTGTGATGCCTATCACTCTACGAATAAGACTTGTTTCAGACCTGGTCCGTTGTCCTCTTCAACATCTTCTACTCATCCTCAACTTGATCCACCTTCTACCAGCACCAAAAGATCCAGAACATCCATCCTGATCCCCAGACTAGTCAACAAATTACACCCTTCAAAAAAGAGTTCCAACCCTGCTACAACCACTAGCTCTACCATCCCTGGTCCTTCTGATGGTAAGCCAATACTTCTTCATACTGAAATTCAATCTGACAAATTTCCAGTTCATTTCAATCCAGACAGTGATGATAACAATGTGGGAACCATTGAAGCACCCCCACCTAATCCATTGCCAAACATCAAAGACAAATTTCAACAGCATTCTTCTAAACAGAAGAATCTCATTCTAAATTACTTCCAATACACTCCTGCCAGGAATACACAGGACCTTGAGAAAAGGAAGAACCTCATTTACCAGCTCAAAGCCAATGCTGAAAATTTTGTTACATCTCTAGATTCTTTTCTTTAATTGCTTCTTGCCTGAAAATCTTGATTTAGAAATAAAAAATAAAAAATTTACTCAGTTTAAAGTCTTGGGGGACTAATCCTCAGTTTAAAGTCTTGGGGGACTAAAAGCCCTCATTTTGTAGTCTTGGGGGACTCAAAAACCCTCAGTTTATAGTCTTGGGGGACTCCAAAACCTGAATCAAAATAAAAGAACCAGAGATCAAAACATTAAAGACCAAATAAACAAACTAAAATTCTGGGGTAACTGTTCTACAGAGAAGCCAGCTCATCAGTTACCCCCACACTTGCCTTAAAAAAATTCAGAGACTCCCACTTTAGATGCCCTTGGCTAAAATCAAACCAACTCTCATTATCAGTTTATAGTCCTGAAGGACTCAACCCTTAAACCATCCTCGGTTTATAGTCTTGGGGGACAATACCATTTTTCAGTTTAAAGTCTTGATGGAATGACCATGGTATTCAGTTTAAAGTCTTGACAGACTAAAACACATTTTGCATATAAAGGCGGGGAAACCTCCATGCACAATGCTCCGCAGAAAACCTGCTGAGCTTCCACTCTTTCTTCGTCATCTACACATCACTGATAAAATTTTCATTCATTTCATTTTTCTTTATTATTGTTCCTTCACAGATCATGGCTGTATCCCAAGATTTTAACCCATTGGACCTTCACTGTTTCACTGCTCCAAAGGAATATGCTTGTAAACAGTGCATCCACATGTGCAGACCTTGCACTTTCAATCTTCCTTCTCCTCAGGCCAAATTCTATAACAGAGCCTGTGATTCTTACAACTATAAAAAGAAAAGATGTGAAAGAGACCCCAGCTATCCAATACCTCCGCCTTCACCTTCCCATAAATACATTTCCAGATCTCCTACCAGGTCACCAGAACTTGGAACTGCTTCCTCTTCTTTATCTTCGGCTCCTTCAAGTAGATCACACCATTCTATTCCCAAAACACTCCCTAAAAGACCTGCTTTATCTTCTTAAGAATCTGATTTTACCTCAGAAAATCAATCAAAATCAGCTTCAAATTCAGCTCTCAGGCTGCTAGACCATGTCTAGGAAGTCTTCCCAATGTCAAGTGGCCCACCTGCCTTGCCAGAAAGCGGAAATCAGGCTCAAAACTTTTAAATTTAGCCAGATAACAGCAAAAATCCACCATTAAACGCCAATGACTCTAAGCAACCACCTCCTAGTGCTCCCAGAGCAATGCGTACACACAAAATTTTTTCCTCAGACAACCCCAAAAATTCCAACATCTCTAGAAGGCTTGTCAGAGGACCTCCTGATAACACCAGAGCATGCAACACTGCTCTCAAACAGAAATCTCCTGTTCCACCAAGAAGAACTAGCTACACCTCTCCTCTGGCCACAAATTATTCCTCTGATAATTCCATTTGTTCCAGATCTTCATCCAGAAAATCACAATCAGCTTCCAGGTCACCTTCTCCTGATCCTTCCTTCAACAACCCTTGTACTCCACTACCACTGTCCAACCCAACTGGGCCAAGCAATAATAATATCGACAACAACAACAGCAGCCCTGCTGCTCCAACCAGGCTACAGGAGCTCCCTTCAACTCCTTCATCTTCTCAACACCATTTAGAGAATTATCATGAGAATCCATACCTCTATCTGGTTGATTCTCCTTCCACATCCATTCAACATTCTTCAACAGTCCAGATTCCTGCTGCATACAAATTTTAAGAGCTCTGAATCTGTAAGTACTAATTAATAAATCCAATTTCTTTAACATAGAGCAATTACTGGTCCAAATCTTCAGTATATTTGGAACCCCGCCTCCCAAAACTGCAATTGGGATTAGCCAAAATCTAGAAACTACTTTAATGCTGGATTACACTGACATGAAACAACATCTAAGCATGATGTGTTCAAACATGCTTAAGGTCTTTGCTCTCCATGGTCCATTGAATGAGTTTGAAACAAATCTGAGAAAACAGCTCCTTGATGACCACTGGAAGATGTCTAGAATAATCAAGCACATCTTCCAACACTCTATCCCAGCTTCTTCCACTTCTTTCCAAAATTTACCTTCTACTCCAGTCCCTGACCATTACAACCCACATACGCTTTCCAGCCACCTAAATCACAAAGAACACATTTCTTTCACCAATCATAACAAAAAGCAAAAATGCTACCATAGTTTGGACCAAACGCAAGAGGCTTCTTCTTCCAGAAATTAAAATAAAATAAAAAAAAGAAATTAATAATTCACTAGCTAGAAAGAACAATAATAATTGACAGATACATAAAAAAATTTGTTTATTTTTATTTTATATTATTTTATATTATATTATTTATTTATTTATTTTTTATTTTTATTTTTATTTTTATTTTTATTTTTATTTTTATTTTTATTTTTATTTTTATTTTTATTTTTATTTTTATTTTTATTTTTATTTTTATTTTTATTTTTATTTTTATTTTTATTTTTATTTTTATTTTTATTTTTATTTTTATTTTTATTTTTATTTTATTTTATTTTATTTAAACTACTAACATACTAAAAAAAATGGTATCCCCCAGCCAATTGATGAGCTGATCCCCTGATACCTTACCCATATCCAAGTGCACCTTGATTTGGAAACACCTTTAAATAATTTGTAACTGAATTGAGATAAAAATAAATTGAGAAAAATAATATCAATAAAGAAAAGATGAAATAAATAGAAATCAAAGAAAATAATAAAAAATGTGATGGAAATAAAAAAAGAAAATAGCATTGCCCAGCCAATTGATAAGCCTTTCCCAACCAGTGCTTGCCCACATCCAGGTGACCCTAATGTTGTGACACTATCTAATATAATTTTGTGATTTTTCCCTCTTTATATCCTAATAACTCCCATAAAAAATTAAAAGAAAAAAAAAAGAAAAAAGAAATTAATCTAAAACTACTGTCTAACACAACCATAGACACAAAATTAAAGAAAAGAAAAAGAGAAAGTCTGGCTCCATAGAAAGTCAAGTCCAAGGAAATGATCACTGGGTTGCTCCCTCCAATAAGTAAAAATGATGGGAGACCACCAGTGATCCACCACCAAAACCAAAGAAGCCAGTCCCAAGCCAGTAAGCCAGTTGAAAGTCATAGTGGACTTAAAACCTGAATAACAAAAACCATAACTAGGATTCAACTAGGACAAAAAAATACTTGAAACAGACATTTTGGGGTAACTGTTCTACAGAGAATCAAGGTCATCAGTTACCCCCACACTTGACAAAATAAAATCTAAAATCCCCCCTGGGTACCCTCTAACAAAAACACAAAATACAACACATTAAACCAAAACCAATAAGAGTGAAGAGTCCAGCACTTTAAGACCAAAAGAATTTCCAGTTGAAAGTCATAGAGGACTAAAACCTGTGAAGAAAAACCAATACAAGGGTTCAACCAAATTAAGAGAAGGTGTTGGAAACAGACAATCTGGGGTAACTTTTGATAGAGCAGCCAGCCCATCAGTTACCCCCAAACTTTCCAAAATAAATTCTAGAAGCCCTACCCCAGGGTACAATATAACAAAAATTTTTTCCAACAAAACAGATGCAAAGCATCACAAAAACCAAAAATTAAAGAATGGTCTATAGTTTACCGCCATTGCAGAGTCAATCTTCTTCACTATTTGTGCTCTAGGATAAAATATTTTCACCTGATCTGCAGCCACTCTCTTCTTTAAGACTGCGCCATCTAACTCTTTCAAAACATAAGAACCTCCAGACACCTGAGATCTGACTCTATAAGGTCCATTCCATCTGTCAGCAATTATCTTCCCCCACTGACTCTCCAAACTTCTATTATACACCAAAAACAAACAGTCAGGTTTCAAGGGATTCCTGAGTCTATGAGCCAACTTCTTGTCCCAGTATCTGACTGATTGATTTCTTATCTTCATTATTTTAGAGTATTCCTTCTCTTGACATTCCTCTTTACAATCCAACTGTTGCATCCTGGCACAGAGCAAATCTTCTGTTGAGCATATATCATCCCAATCAATTCCAAGATAAGAGACAGCTTTCAAATCTACCGGTAGAACAGCTTTCTGCCCAAAAATAAATTCATAAAAGGAATAGCCAGTTTTCTTTTTCACAGTGATCCTATTAGCAAATAACTCCAAGGGTAAATAATGCCTCCATTATTCAGCACTATCTCCACACATTTTCACCAAAGCATTTTTGATAACTTGATGGCCTTTTTCAACCTTTCCTTTGGCTTCAGGATAATATGGTGTAGCCACTCTAACTTTAGAGCCAATACTTCCCACAGCTTCCTTAAATTCAGCTCCAAACTCTGGCCCGCCATCAACAGTCACCAACTTCATTAACCCATACCTAAACACCCATTCCTTCTTCGAAATTCTGCCACGTTTTTGGCAGTTAAATTTACCAGAGGCACCGCCTCAACCCAACCAGACAAATAACCCCTAGAAACAATCAAGTATTTATACCTGTCCTCTTTGATATGGACAGCATCCAAACTGACTCTTCCAAACACAGTTGTTTCATAAGTAGCAGGGCCAACCTCTTTAGGTTTCAAGTGACTTCTTCTTTGAAATTATTCACAAGATTGAACCCAACCCTGCACAGCCAACATCATACCTGGCCACCAAAATCTATCTACTACTCTTCTATAAGTCTCCCCAAAGGTTCTATGACCAAGGTCTTCATGCAAAGACTTCAAAACCAATTCTTGACCCTTCTAATGAGTCACAACTACCTGAGGATTTGAATGTCTCCTCCTCATCAACCTCCTTCCTGACACATAGAATCCAGGACTCTTCTTCTTGATTTCGACCCAAGTGTAATCATCACAAATATACGTCCTCTCCAAGGTTAACAGATATTCAACCATAATAAAATAAAACCCAGTCTGACCCCAGTACTCATCTTCAAAATCTAACAAAACAACATCCAAGGGTACAATGCTATCATCAAAATTTCCAGTGTACACATGGTCAACACAACCAGCCCATCCAGGAAACAAATTTATAAACTTTGGTACATCCTTTTCCTTCCACTGAATTTTAAGAGAATCCAGTTCACCAATAAAAACAGCTTTTTAATTTTGAGCCATCCAAAACAATGGCACCATCTTCATCAACAAAACATCCTTATCACCAGAATCAAGATCAAAACCAGCCAGTTTAACCTCTTAGTGGAGAAGAGAACAATATTCCAGTTTAGCCTCATGGGGGAGGAGATATAAATCTTCAGCACCCTTTGTGCTGGCCCTAACCACTGGGACATCTTCATTGAATTCCTCAGAGTCTTAATCTTCATCTGTGGGTGATCTCCTTGACAATCCATCAGGCATCATAAAAGTTTTCCCAGGTTTGTGTACCAGGTCAAAAGAGAAATGCTGAATAAATGCCACCCACCTAGTCATTGGAGAATTTGGAAGACTAGGTGTATTTATCATTTGAACCACAGATTTTGCATCCACCTGCAGCTCAAAATTCTGCCCCCACAAAACAGTTTTCAGCTTCTGCAAAATTTTTTCTACACCACAAAATTCCAACTTAGGTTGAGAATATCTATATTCAACCTCATTAAACACCACGGATTAATACCTTACTGGCCTGACCCTCACAGTTTTATCTTCCTAAGACAAAACAGCACCAGCGGCAATGTAACTTGATTCCACTACCAGATATATTTTATCAGCTCCCACTCCATAATCCAACTTGTGTAGAATATTATTTTCACCTACCAAACTATTCAACTTCTGAAAAGCCTCTTTACAATCTTCAGAACATTCCCACTCTGCATCTTTCCTTGTCAACTTCCTCAAAGCTAAAGCCAAAAAAGAATAATTTTAAATAAAAATTCTGACATATACACAAACCCCTAAAAATCCCCTGAATTGAGTAGTATTTTTTAGGCCTTGTCCATGACTTAGTTCTATTAACTTTTTTCTTTGCCATAGTCCTTCCCTTCTTACATACCACATTACCCAGAATTTCCAGAGCAGGAACACAACAACAAAACTATGACCCAAAAATGGTCAAACCAGACTCTTCAATCCTAAAAAATACTCTCTGTAGAGTAATTGAATATTCCCAAACAAATCTCCTTATACCTGGGTTCTCCTTCAGAACATCATTTGTATAATCAGTGGATGGTCCTTTAATTCCACCATCATCAATAAAAATACCAGCATGAGTAGGAATCTCATCCTGAAAATTCAAAGCCATTTGTTCTTGATATACTGCTACTGAATTGGTTGCTCCTTGAGGCAACCTAGTGAGCTGAAATCTTCCCAGAGAAGTCTCAAATTTGTAACTGGCTGTGAATATGTGTGAAGTTCCCTTTCATCATAACCACCCATAATATCACCCAAAAAATAACACACTCTTCCAGAAAAAGCTTCCACAAAGTCCTCTGCACTTGGAGGCATTCCCACATCCTTGATAGTGACTTTATTCAAGGCCCTAACATCATGCACCACCCTCAACTTCCCATTCTGCTTCTTAACACAAAAAAACAGACTTGAGTAACTAGAAGTTGATTGTCCATATAAAACAGTTCTGACTCATTCCCTAACAATCTCTATAAAATCATCCCTAATAGCAGTTAGAATTGGAATAGGTTTGATTTTCCAAGGTTCATGACAAACCACAGGAATCAAGTAAGGTTCCCCATATAAGTGTTTCAACACACCCCTTTCCTTTTCAAAAAATTCCACCGCTTCCTCTCAGAGCACAATAACGTGCAACAACAACTTCTTTTCCTCATCAGAAAACCACCCATCAGGACCAAAATTAACAACTTTCAACCTTTCCACAGTCACCCAAGCGGTTTCCACAAGATCAGGAGGATTCTTCACCAGAGGAGTAAAGTACGGATCTCTTGACAATGCAGATCTCTTCAAAGGAGGATTCAAACCTACAGGCCTAATCTTCTGCACTACCTTCTTGTGCTTTGTACCTTTATGGTCAACTTGAGGGATCTTCATGACTTCTTCACCACCAGACCTGGAACAAAAACCAATGGTCACCCCATTTCTCACATGTGTGGCCCAGGCAATGTTTTTGAAAGGTGTAGAAGAAACCCTAGTGGTGCAAAATTGGGAGTACTTACTTTTTAGACACCAATTTCACCACTCCACAACATTCCCTCAATTCCACATCATCATCTTCACTTCCATCTTCCAAATCTTCAAATCTTGATTCATCTTCTGAATCACATCTTCTATAATAATGCAGTTTATCCTCATGCCGAAGGCCCAAAAATTGATTTTGAAAATCTTCTTTCTTCAAAAATTTGTGCAGCTTAACTTCTTTCTGGAGGCCTAAAAATTGATCTTTCTGATCTTCTTTCTTTAAAAATTTGTGCACCTTAACCTCATTCCAGAGGCCCAAAAATTGATCTTGATGATTTTTACAAAAATAATTCTTTTCTTCTTTTTTGATTATCTTCAGATTTTTTTCTTGATTTTCTTCAGTTATCTTGAAATTTTTATTTTCTTTTCTTGAGTTTTCTACCATCCTACAGAAATAACCAGGGGTTTCCCCGATTTTCACAGACGTGGCCAAGGTAATGTTTTTGAAAGGTTTAGAAGAAACTCTAGCGGTACAAAATTGGAAGGACTTACTTTTAGACCCCAATCTCACCACCCCACAGCTTTTTGGCATATCTTTCAAAAAAGATATATAGCAAATCTTCTTTTTTGAACTTGAATAAAAAATAATTGAAAATCTTGAGAGAGTACAAATACTTGACAAAAAACATGAAGAATACTTGCAGAGAAGAGAAACATTAAAAAGAGAAAGTTGAAAATTTACTTGGTATATCTACAAGGGAGCTGACCTACTACAACCTGGGATTTCCTCACCTTGGGGAGAGGTTGAAGCACTAGGGAAATCAGCTCTCATTACTCTAAAAAGACAGACTCTCACTAGAGCCTGAGCCACACTCCAAAAAACCAGAGGCGGCTCCCACTTCTTTTCTTCTCCTACAACAATCCATGCACTGGCATGTTGAAGACAAGCCAGCCCTAGTCTCCCAAACATAATCTCTAGGAGATGATAACCTCATGTGAAGCCTCCTTTCATCTTCACCAGTCAACTCCAAACTTATTTTCATATCAAACTGATAAGCAATTCTTGCTTGAAAATCCATCAAGAATGGTCCACCCAAAACAGCTTTTACATTACTTTTGCAATGTAAAAATGAACCTTCCCTGAGGCTCCACCAACATCCAGCTTCATGAATTCAGCTTTTCAAATCAACTCAGTGACATGGCCACCAATCCCTCTTGAATTTTCACCAATTCCTGTCTTGATGGGGAGGCCCAGATGAGTAGCCTCAAACAAAGAAATCAGGTTAATCTGAGAACCTGAATCAACCAATGCCCTAGCCTCCCCGCCATTCAGAGTGACATTGACATATCCCAGAGGTGCAGAAAAATGAGTCTCCAAACCCTCACCAAACTTCTCAGCAGAATAAAAAATGTATTCCACCTCCCCAGAAGAAACCCTTCTCCTGGCCAACAACTTTTTTGTCTATCAGACAACCCTGGACTGATAGCATACAATTCCCTATAAGAAAGGGAAACCTGACCCTTATTAATCCTTTCTAGAGCAGAGTCCATAAAATTAAATTGGCCAGAAACTACTGGCCTCTCAAAGTGAGCACTTGGCTTCACTACCTTGGTCCTAGAAGTCTCATGAGGACCAGAGCCACCAACAGATTTACCATCAACAGGAATAGAATCAGATCCCTCCCCAGAACCTCTAACTCCAGCAGGATTAGGCAATGAAGCCAATAGGACATCCTCCTCAGAGTCAGAATCAACATCTATAGGAATTGTCTCACCATTCATGTCCAATGCACCAAACCTAGGGGGGCCCATATCAGCAATCCCTTTCTGCATCTTGTACAGCTCCTCATTGCTGTAATTCTTCCTAGCTGCAATCAGCTTAAGTTTCACATTTGAAGCCTTAGGCTTTGGTTGGGCCTAAGAGCTGCTCTTAGGCCTTCCCAACTTTTCAGCTTCAACATCATAAACACCTGCCAAGAATTCACCACTTGACTGTCCACCACAATAATACAACTCCAATCCACCAAAAGAAAAAGATACCTCATTAACCTCCTTCCCTTTTCCCTTGAAATCATTGTCTGCCTTAGCAGAAAACTTCCCCTGATCAGGAATCTCCTCAAACCTTGGCCTCCTCTTATTAAAATCACTCCTTCTCCTCACCAAATCAAAAGGTTCCTGCCCCTCACTGGGCCTCACAAATAAACCATCAGGGAACTTGAACACCCTTCCATTGAACTCCATATATCCCTCTTACACATCTCTGTTCAGAGCCCAACAATAATTGGGCTTATTCCTCTCCTGCTGCAATAAGAGCAGACCCAAGGATCACTCCTACCAGCCCTCCTATCGAAATCTCTAAGCTGAGAAGGAGCCTTATTGGCCTTCTTAGCCTCCTGAACAAAAATATATAGCTGTTTTTTCAGATCAGCCAACTGCTCCACCACTGGGTCCCTCTTCTGTTTAGGAACCTTCACCATATTCTTCTCTTCCTTCTTCACTCTATTCTCCACTTCAGCCAAAGCCTCACTGAATTCTCTGACATATTTGGCACACCCCTCCTGATAGGTGTCCACAGCCAATAACTTCAAATGGGCCTCCACAGCTTCCTTCACCTTGTCCAAGGAAGGCAACTTCTGATCCCCATTGGAAAGAGTCTTCATCAAGTCCTTCCTTGAAAGCTCCTTCAACACATCCATCCTGACATCTCTAGCCAAGGCAGAGCAAAAAAAATCCTTGGCAGAATTTTCATGTGCCAGCTCCTCCACTTCCACCAACTATTCTACCACAGGATAAAACTGTAGCAAAAACTTCCTGTAACTGTGCAAGTTACCAACACCACCATAAGACTTCCATTCACTGACAACCTTGTTCAGATCCACCATAGTGAACCTGAAACCCCATCTATCCACCATCTCCCTGCAAAATAGCTTCCAGTCCCGTTTCTTGTAGCCTGATATGGCCACAAACTCCTTCTCCACTGCCCTATCACCAATGAAGAAGATAATCTGCTTCACAAATTCCCGGTAAGAAGCACCATCCACACCAGCAGCAGTTCCATACTTTTCTTGATACCCCTTCACATCTTCACCATTGAACTTGGTACCATCCCAAATTTTGATCCTAACACACTCCCTAACCATCACAGCAGGATGGCCTTCCCCCCCACTGACAGTCACCACAGGAATAGATGACCCAGAATCCATTCAAAAACAACAGAGATTCCAAAGAACTAGCAGGTTCCACCCCACTTTGGGCGCCAGAAATGTAGACAATTCTATAGTACTAGCTATAGGCCTTGACCAAGGGAGTTGGAGAACCCCAGAGAGAAAATCCCCTGTCCCTTTAGAAAAATAAAGTGAGATATACCTGCTACAGTAAATTGGTTCCTGTTTGCTAAAGCCCCTTTTCCAACACACTTGACTTCCTGATTAGCCAAGAAGTAGTCCCAAGACACACTACCAAACCAAAAAACTGAAATGTTGACCAATGTCTACACCAGAGAAAGCAATGATACTTGATGTAGGTTGCAAATACACACCAGAGACAGCAATAATACTTGAAATATCTTGCAAGACTACACCAGAAAAACCAGTTGCCAAGTTAAGTTAAATTAAGAACTCACCTTGCAACAAACACTGCCAGTTGTGGCCAAAAAACAGTGAAGAATGAGTGAGGAACAAGGATATCACCTCCAGATGGTTATATGATAATTAAAGTTGCCTCAAACTGTCTTATTCACTATGTACACACAGACCACTATCTATGAGCCCATGCACACCAACAAATTTGGTGTTCTTGAGCACCAAATTGCATCAAACCCCTCTAGCACTGAGGCGGGCAGTCCTCCTGACATTAGGAGGCCTGCCTGAGGCCACCGGACCACCTTAAATCCAGAAAACAACCAAAAACCCTTAAAAATACCCAAAATACTTAGAAAAAATATACTACGACTACTAAAACCTTTAAAACACATAATTAGGCTATAACAACATTGTGACATAAAATGTAGAGAAAAATAAGCTCCTTCTAATGGTACTAAGCACTTAAACCTAAGACTTAAGGTTAGGCCATAAAACAAAAAAATAAAATTAAACCACTATCTTTTTTAATGAAAAATGAGAAATAATCACCTTAATACTTAGAATCAGAAAAATGTCAACAAGAAATAAAATATAGAGAAAAACCAGGGCTATCTAATGGTAGTACTTAAGTCCCTGCAGTCCCAATATTTGCTGAATAAGTCCAGAGAAACACCCAATTATTAAACAATGTCATTTAAAAGATATAAAAACAACACCAAATAGACCAACAAAGGGCTCCGCCAATGTTTGAAGACCACAACGACAAATAAAAAAACATCCAGAACAACTTTTCATAGGTGCACAAATCCTGAATTGACTAGGTTGTGTGATCCAAAAAATTTGCAGAAGGGTAAAAAAGATTCTTTTTTGACTGAACCAGGAATTGAACCTTAGTTCAGATTATTGGGGTTATATACAAACTTCAGTTCTAATGTTTTGTAGTGATTTGAAAATCATTATTATAAGTTAATCTTTGCACTTTTAAACTTTGATATTATTTTTATTACAATAACAGTGTTGTTAGCTTAATTGCTGAAACATTGCATGTAAGTTGGTCTTCCATAAATTATTTTTTTTCCTAGTTGAAAATGATAAAGCACCCCTCTTAGTCCTAGAAGTACTTTATTTTTGACATATTAATTTATGTTCATAGTAAAATAATTAATTTTCAATATAAATATTGTTGAAAACATTTTTTCCAATATTATAAAAATCATACAATTATTTTGAAATAGAAATAAATTGTGTGTATATTGAAAATTTTATTTGACTTATTGATTTATTGGCAAAATAATAAAATTAAATTTTTAATATAAGTATTTGTGACAATTTTTGTCCAATATAATAATAATAATCAAATCCTTTTTAAATATAAATGAAAGTGTGTATATTAAAAATTTAATTTTGACATATCATTTATCTCTGATGAATTAATAATTTTATTTTGTGATATATATTTGGTATAATTGGTTGACAATAATAGCATTTTCTGCTTTGTCCCTATTTTCACCATTAATTTGGTATTATTTATTTTGGCAGATCATAATAATACTTTTTGTATTTAATCACCTTAATAGATTTTATTTGATTATTATTTTATAAAGTATAAATAATCATTCCAAATAATTTTTTATTTTATTAATTATTGTTTGAAGAAAAAATGATGGCTATAAAATGAATAAATGAATTTTTATTATTTATATAATATGAATAATCAATAACTCAATTTTATTTCACTATTATTTTATACATATTACTGATGATGATGAATTATTCTATTAATTATTGTTTGAAAATAAATAATAATTATATAATAATGAATTTTATATTTTGGTGAAATATAAAATAATAATCATAATAAATATATAATTTCCTATCTTGTTGTTTATTCTTTTTAAGATTAATTGGAATATAGAAATTGACAGTTTTTGGATTTTATTAATAATAAAATTTTTGACATAAACTGATTTAAAATTTTGTTTATTTAAAATTTTCAGGCACAATGTCTGCAAAAATTGGTAGCATGACTACCACTGATGAACTATGTATTAATTATTTTAATGAACAATCAGTAAGTTCCTCTCAGGATTCAATATTTTATTCTGCTTCTTAATATATTTAACCTGCAGAAAATAAATTTAGATACAGAAATTAAAGTGAGTCCCAAAAACAGTCATGAACAACTTTCAGAAGACTTTATATCGGAAAATACTCCTTTAAGTCAACAATCTCAGATTTTTCAGCTCAATTAAAGGAATTGAATGAAGAAAATTTAATTTATCATGCTAAAATAGAGCTTCTGGAGGACAGGTCTCAAGAAATCTTCTTCAGTTCTAAGGCTCTAACTCAGAAAATGTTCATGCCTCACAATCAGTTCCATAACTGTAAACATTCTTAAAGCCTTTTCAGACCTCAAGAAATTATTGAAGGTTGTATATGGAGGTGTGAGTGTCTGAGCACCAAATTAAATCAAATTCAAAATTCAAATTCTTCACAAGTTGAAAATCAACCTGAAAATCCTGACACAGGAGGCAAGAGGAAAACAACAAATTTAATTAAATGCTCCTTAAATCCATGCTATTTGAATTGTTTTATAAGATATTTTTATGTATATACTTGTCTCTAACTCTACAAGTATTGTAGTTACTACTGGTGACTGAAAATAAAAATCAATGTAAAGAAAGCAAAATTAAATAGTTGATTCAATGGAATATTATAATTTTATTTGATGGTTATATGAAATTATATTTCAACTTCTTTTATTTTGATTTTTCTTTTAAAAGCTTTGAATGAGTCATAAATCCTGAATTTTATTATGTCTTTAAGTAAATATTTCTGAATATTATAAAATGAGTGATATGGATTTTGTCAATCAATCTCTTTAATTTGAAGTATCAGACCTCAGTAAATTTAATTCTGTATTCCTACTTGCGAATTAAAATCTATCATTGAAAATTTTATTGATAAAATTTCACAGGACTTAGAATTAAAAAATATTGAGTTATTCATTTCATAATAATAAACTTTTTTCTCATTATTATTATTTTTTTTTGATAAATTTTTTGATTCAAAATTTAAAAGGATGGTCTTCCTCATAATACTTCAAAGAATATGATTAGAAAGCTTAACCAATATCTTAATTTTGAGGGTAATTGTTAATTAGATTCTTGAAGTTTTATTTAGAATTTTCATATTATGAAATCTTCTTATAAAATAAGACAGATGAAGAAAGAATTTAATACTCATATCTGTATTCATATACTTCTCACAAGGTTACATCATTCAAAATTATATAAAGAAGTCATATATTTCTTTTCTTTATCTGACAAAACCCATGAAGTTTAAAATAATGATTTTTCAAAATTCTTAGAAAAATGATCCCAAAAAAGTGATTTAAACTATTAAAATTATAATTTTACAAATAACAAGATTTGTAACAAACTAATTTTAACCATAAAAGACCTTTTGGAGTAGCTTCATACCTTTGTAAATATTTTTTCAAGAACTTTTTTTAAAAAAAAACATCTTAAATAAGTTATTTTCTCTCCAAGATCTTATATGTCAGCCAGGCTACTAGACTTACCCAGTGAAATAATTAATTATTTACTGGATGAAGCCGCACCTTATCATTTTTAATTATTATTTAATTATAATTTAGTTACATTAAAATTAGTTATAATAAATTAACTAATTACAGAATGTTAAAATTAAAAAAATAATTAATTAATTAAATAATTAAAATTAAAAATATAATTTTGTCCCTTATATTTTTTTCTAACACCGTGCTCATTTGACAGGTTGGGAAAAAATAAAATTTTATATTAAAAAATAAATATAAAGATAAAATAAGATTTAAATATTCAAATAATATTAAATATATACAAAAAAATCAAATTTCTTATTGAGGATTGACTTTTACAGTAAATATTAAATATATTGATGTATTTCTGACATACTCTTTAAATACATCTTTTTGACGCCTTCTTTTTAGAATAACTTTATTATTTGAAATACTCTTTCTGGAATGTTCTTTTCTCTCTCTCTTCCTACTGTTTTTAGAATTTGATTGCCGTGCTTTGTCTCTCCTTTGCCTATAAAAGGCCTCTCTTTTTGTTGTCTTTGATTCATTCTTTTTACCAACTCATTTATTACAACAACTACAACAGTTAAAGCTTATTTCTTATATTTTATATCTTTAGTATTTACAACAGACTTAATTCTAATCTATAACTTATATAAATATTTAAATCTACCTCTTATTTTGAGTAAAAGAAATCATACTTGATTGAGAAATACGTACCTAATTATTGAGAGTCAAAGAAATCCTTAAAATCTTCATATTACACCGTACCAAAGCTTCTAGACCAAAAGTGAACCTTGACAATTGGGATCCTTTCCGAAATATTGACAGCGCAACGTTACTTGAGGCGTAATCAAGGGGACCATTGGCGTACAAGTACCTGTAAAGGACGAGTGGAGGCAAGAAAACGACGAACGTCATACGTCACGTGATAAAAGTTTTTGCTGCGAACGGGAATCGAACCGCGCTCCAAAACTTAAGCTCATATACTGACTAAAGATCGTATATATTGTGGTAATTATTGTTATTACTATTTGTGGGTTACTCTTCACTCTTCATTTGCTATGTATTTCCTTTTACTCAGCACTCTGTAAGTGGCATTAATTTGCTCATTTTGCAGGGGGAGGTGTCTGGTAATTTGGAATTTAATTTTATTATTATATATTTTTTTTTATTTTTCCTGGTTGACCATAATAGAGCAATAAGTGTTCTTAGTCCCAGAAGTAATAAAATAATTATATTTTAATATTAATTATCATTTTTCAGTTGACAATTGTCCTGATTAATTTGAATTTTAATTGTTCCAGTTGACAAATTGTCCTGACAATAATATTTTTTATTAAATAAAATAATTATTATAGTTTTTCAGTTGACATTTGTCCTGATTAATTTAAATTTTTAATTGTTCCAATTGACAAATTGTCCTGACAATAATATTTTATTAATAAAAATATTTCACATTTAATTACTTCAGTTGACTTTGAGTCCTGGTAATCCAATAAATCTTTTTTTTAATAAAACTCATATTTAATTACTTCAGTTGACATTAAGTCCTGGTAGTTAAGGGATCAGTTAAAATAATTTTTTTTAATTAATAAAGATTCATATTTGATTATTTCAGTTGACAATAAATCCTGGTAATAAATTAGTTGATTTAAATCCTAAAAATAAAAATGAATAGAAATTCTAATTTATTTCTGCAGTAGATTGTACTATCCTGGTTTTAAATTTTTTTTTATTAATTTTATTTAAGTTGATTTTTATCCTAAAAAGATTTTTTTTATTATTTTTATTTTATTTCTGTTAAATAAAAATTAAAAATAAAGACTAATTAATTTTTGTCTCTTTCCTTCATTTCAGTAGAATCTTAAAATGACTGATCAAAGTGGTTTTGCTGCACGTGAAGAAGAACTAGACTTAATTGATTATGATGAGCCTACTTCTGTAAGTTCTCCTTTAACAAGAAGAATTTCTCAAACTAATAAATCCTTGCCCCAAACAGGATGTAGAAATGGAAGAAGTAGAAATCCTAGTGGACAATACTCAGGATCAGAAGCCCATGACAAACCCACCAGAAGAGCTTCCAAAAGGCTTCAGGATAAAAAAGATGCCGTTGTCTCAGCAGGTAAAGAATCTTTCAACCCACATAAAGGAGTTAAGGACAGACATCTTGAGACTAAAGGTAAGGGTAGATGCCTTTGAAGAAAAGGTGAAAAGAACAGATACTTTTCTCCAAGAGAAGAAGAAACCTCTTCCTCCCAGGGATCAACAACAATTGGCTCCCCAATCCCAAGAGATGGTGGAAGTGTCCAAGTGGCAGTGGGACTGGCTCAACACTCAGTGGGACTACTTGGCTCAAAACCAGCATCAGTTACCTCAGGTAGGTCCATCAAGGCCCACCCAGGCCAACCCCACTCCTCCCCACCCTTATCAAGGAGGCAAAAGAAGAAGGAAGCCCAATATGGTGATACCCAGCAAACCCTGGTACATCCCTCTATTGATTCTCAAGTGCCTTTTCTTGTGGCTTACTCTGTTCCTTCAGGTAAATCTGGAAGGCAGGATGAAACCTTGAGACCTATAGAGGCTGGGAATAGTAGACAGATATCTCATGTATCTAATCCATTACTTTTAATTGCTACCTCAATGATTAATCCTGATATGGCTGTGATTGATGAAACTCTTGACCCTGAGTTCTATGAGAGTCTGGAAAGTTACTCAGTTTCCTTATTGAGAAACACTCCAGATGTAGCAAGAATTAATGATGAGCACTTGAGAGATATTATTGCCAAGCAAAATCATATAATGAACAATATGCAATTGACTCAGAGATATAATAGTTTGTTAACTGATCAGGGTTATCAAGCATTAAAAAGTGAAGCACAGAGAGTCTCTGATGAATTGTCTCATTACAAAGCAACCCATGAAAAGAAAATTGCTTTATGGCAAAATATAAAAAATGATTTGTCTAAACTAAAAGATACTGTATCTGCCTGTTGCCAGGAGGTAGAGATAGATAAGATAAATCTGAAAAGATTGAGTGACCATTTGTCATCTTTTCAACATAAAAATCAATTCTCTTTTGCAAATATCAATGAAAGTTTATCTAGTCTTCCAAGAATGAAAACAAGTCTAACAACCATTG
The DNA here is from genome assembly GCA_030280995.1 of Hemileia vastatrix. Lineage (NCBI taxonomy): Eukaryota > Fungi > Basidiomycota > Pucciniomycetes > Pucciniales > Zaghouaniaceae > Hemileia > Hemileia vastatrix. The sequence goes on along the minus strand of JASXTE010000014.1, from coordinate 28,084,412 downwards.
AATAAAAATTGAACTCATTGTTAAATGACCAAAAATATTATGACATTTCTGTGAAGGAACATATAGTGTAGGATGCTCAACCAGTACCTGTGGATAGTTCATCTAAAATAAAAATTGATTCAGAAATACCTGTTGATAACACGGAGTTTCTATCAAAAACTGATGATGCACCAGGATCTGCAACAGAAGGATTAAAAAATGAGATTTCAGCACAATTAGAGAAATTACAGCTGCTTCTTACTCAGAAACAAGCTAGTACTAAGGAGACTCCTTCAAATCGAAAGAATTGGCCAAAACTTGACCAGTATCCAACATTTGATGGTGATTCTTCTTCTGATTGGCAACAATTTATTTGAAGAATTGATAATTTAAAAAATTCATACAAACTCCCAGATGAGGAAATTGTGTCCAAGTTAATTTCTTTGTTCACTAATGTTGCCCTGATGTGGTATGAATCTGTTCTCCTGGATGGGAATGACTACTCATGGGAGGATTGGAAGAAATTAATTAAAGCACAATTTGGTGGCTCCAAGTTCAGAATGGCTCAACAAAGGCAGTATGAGGAAACTAGATATAGCTCTTCTACTGATAAACCTTTTGAGTTTTTAATGATACTTGTAAAAATCTTAAGGGCAATGGACCCAAATATGGAGTTTGATTTATGGAAGGACAGGATCCTCTATAAATTACCAATGTCTCTGAGAGACTTGATTGTGGCTAGGACTGAGTTCTCCAAAGAACCCTCTTCTTTCATTAATACTTGCAATGAGATACTTCTAAACAATAAGTATGATGCAAGAAGATTCATTCCTAGGACCCCTTTGGAGAAACCCTCCACTTACCAACAGAAACCTCTAGAAAAGGTTGGTAAACCTTCTGCCCCTGTGGCACCAAAAAAGTATGCAACAAACACTTGCTTCAAGTGCAACAAGCCTTGGCAGAAAGGCCATGTTTGTGACAAGAAGATAAATCTTGTAGAACAAACAGAGGAGAATGCTGATGACACAGTGGCACTGGATGATACATCAAGTGATTGTGCCAGCAATATTTCATATGAATCTCAACAAGAAATCTTGATGCTGGAAGAAGATATTCATTATTTAAATACTATTGACATTGATAATAATGATTTATCTACAGTTGAGGATGCTGAGATCATAAAGAACATTGAGGATAACTCAATTGTTATTGCCCCTCTTAAGGCACCAGTCTTGATCAATGGAACCAGCATTGAAGTTGTTCTGGATTCTGGAGCTGGAGGAAGTGTAGTATCTGAAAGAGCACTTGCTTCAGTAGATCAAGAATATGAATCTAAACTGTTGCCTATCATTTCTGAAAATTGGATAGGGTATGGCTCTGTTTTGTCCCCCATTGGTAGATACAAATCAACAGTGTTTTTTAAATATAACCATGGTTTTGTAAGAGCTATTTGTGATTTTGTTGTCATGAAAAATGATAACTTGAGCAATTGGTTTATTGTAGGAAATGATATTTTAACCAAGTATGGCATAAAATTGGATCCTTCAAACCAATGTTTCACAATGGGGATGAATGGGAAGAGAAAATTTAAGATTTCCTCCCCTAAAAAATTATTAAAACCAGAATTGAAGACATGTAATTCTGTGGTTCAATATAAAAGAAGATCTACAAAGGAAATGCATGCCCTTATGTCTGAAATTGACAATGCTTCTTTTGGAGAACAACTTTCTGGTGAGGATAAAGATTCCATCATTAACATGATAAAATCTTTTCCTATGGCCTTTGCTCATGGGTCACATGAACTGGGATTAGTTAAAGAGGAAATGAAACTTTGATTGTCTTTCCCATTAACTGATATACCACCTAGTTTAAAGAAGAAGCCTTATCCTGCTTCTCCCACAAAGAGAAAAGATATTGAAGATAATATCTCTACCCTTTTAAAAATGAATATTATTGAAAAGGTAGTTGAAACACCTAAATATTGTGTTATCTCACCTGTCCTAATTTCTTATGAGAAAGATAAAGCCAGGTTATGTGGTGATTATAGAGAACTAAATACTTATACTGTTGATGATATCTATCCTTTAACTAGAATCAGCTCTATACATGCTACTTTACAGGGTGCTAAATATATCAGCTGTTTGGATGGTAATAAGGGATATCACCAGGTACCTGTTGAGAAAAATTCTCAGAACTTTCTGATGATTGCCATTCATATGGGTATTTATAAGTATATTAGGATGCCATTTGGCCCTAAAAATGCCCCTTCAGTTTTCCAAAAAGTAATGGATAACACATTCCATCAAGAGATAATTGAAGGTTGGCTGATGGTTTAAATTGATGATATCATTATATTCTCAAAAACATTTGAGGACCATCTCAAACACCTGTGTAAAGTATTCCAGAAAATAGATGAAATAAATATGACACTTTCTTTGAAGAAATGTAAATTTGGTTTCCATTCTTTAAAAGTTCTTGGTCATGTTGTTTCAGGCTTACAGATATGTGTTGACCAGAACAAAGTGGCAGCCATACAACAGGTGAAAGCTCCTACAACAGTGAGAGAGCTCCAAAGTTTTTTGGGAATGTGTGGATACTATAGACAGTATATTAAAAATTACCAAGTCATAGTTTTACCCCTTACCCAATTAACTAGAAAGGATGTTGCTTTTGTCTGGAATAGTGAAAGACAAAGAGCCTTTGACACTATAAAACACTGTTTGATGTCAGCACAAATTCTTGCTTTACCTGACTTCGATCAACCATTTGTTTTGTACACTGATGCCAGTTTTATTTGTCTTGGTGCTTCCCTCCATCAAAAACAAGTGATAAATGATAAAGTTTCAGAAGTAGTAATTTGTTATATTTCAAGAACTTTGAGAAATAGTGAATTGAAATATGGTGATACTCAATTAGAGTGTTTAGCTGTAGTATGGGCTCTAGAAAAGCTTCATTATTACCTAGATGACCAGAAATTTGAACTTGTCACTGACTGCAGTGCAGTTAAATCCCTTTTTAACTTGAAAACACCTAACAGGCATATGTTAAGATGGCAGCTGGCTGTTCAAGAGTACAGAGGGAGAATGACAATTATTCATAGGGCTGGTATTGTTCACTCAAATGTGGATATGTTATCAAGGTTACCTTTACCAAATGATGACTCTAATCCTGCTTATGATCCTGAGGATGACATTATTCATATTCATGGGATATATGTGGTTGATATGGAGGAAGAGCTATTACAGCTTATTCTGGAATCATATGATAAGGACACTGACTTGAAAAAGTTATGCACCATATTAAATGATCCAAAGAATGCTTCAATACAAGCATTAATTAAAACCCTTCCACCAAAGTACCAAAAAGCTTTGGAAAAAGGAAAATTTTCAATTGATGAAGGATATCTATATTATAGAAGGAAGTTGAGTAATGTTATTGTTATTCCTCCTTCTATGATAGAAATCATCTTGAAAATTTGTCATGATGACATATTAGCTGGACATTTTGATCTTGACAAAACAATTATCAGAATTAAGAACACTGCTTGGTGGGCTAATATGTCTGAGGACACAAAATTATATGTTGAATCCTGTGATTCATGCCAAAAATCAAAAAGATTAACTGGTAAAAGAGCAGGATTAATGCAACATATTGAACCTCCTGATGCTCCATAGCAAATAATAAACATCGATTTTGTAACAGGATTACCTATTGCTGGTAAAGACAGTTATAACTCTTGTTGGGTTATTGTGGACAGATTCACAAAAATGTGTAAATTTATCCCTAACCACAAGGATGTTTCCACTAAAGACTTAGTTTTCTTATGGTGGTCTCATATGTTTAATACTGCTTGTTTTCCTAAAGCCATAATCTCTGACAGAGACCCTAAATTTACTTCTGAATTTTGGATGTCTCTGATGGATGATTGTGGTTGTGATCTGAAACTTTCTACTTCCCATCACCCTCAGACTGATGGTTTAGCTGAAAGAATGATTCAGACTTTAGAGGACATGATAAGAAGATATTGTGCCTTTGGCCTTGAGTATAAAGATAATGACAGATTCACTCATGATTGGGTTACCTTACTTCCTTGGTTAGAATTTGCTTATAATAGCACTGTTCATTCTGTTACTCAAAGAAAGCCTTTTGAGCTCTGGCTTGGATATGTTCCTAATACTCCTGCCCGAATTCTCAATAACAAAATACCTAAATTGGATATACATCCTGGTGTAAAATCTTTTCTTCAAATGCAACAAATATGTAGAAATCATTCTCAAAAATGTATTGAAAAATCATTTGAATATGAGAAGAAAAGATCGGACAAATCACATAAAGAATACACTTTTAAAAAGGGTGATGAAGTGTTGATTTCTACAGTCCACTTCAACTTACAAGGTAATAACAAATTAAAAGATCCATTTGTTGGTCCTTTTGTTGTCAGAAGAATGATTGGAGATAATACAGTTGAAGTTATTCTGTATTCCCCATATGACAGAAAACATCCTGTTTTTCCAATATCTCTTTTGAAACCTTACACATCCAATAGTGATTTATTTCCAAAAAGGAGGGGTAGACCAAAGAAAACCCCAAATGAAATCACTGAGACAGCAGAAATTGAAAAAATTTTAAATGACAGAATAGTCACTTCTGAGAAAGGTACAGAATACTTATTGAGATTCAAGAATAAATCATCTGAATATGATTCTTGGATACCTGGGAAGGAGATAACTAATCTTCCTACTCTACTAAAAAAGTATAAAAAGAAAAAATCATAGCATTTTTTTTATTGTTTTTTTAGAGTGAGGGAGTGTCGGCCAGGCTACTAGACTTACCCAGTGAAATAATTAATTATTTACTGGATGAAGCCGCACCTTATCATTTTTAATTATTATTTAATTATAATTTAGTTACATTAAAATTAGTTATAATAAATTAACTAATTACAGAATGTTAAAATTAAAAAAATAATTAATTAAATAAATAATTAAAATTAAAAATATAATTTTGTCCCTTATATTTTTTTCTAACACCGTGCTCATTTGACAGGTTGGGAAAAAATAAAATTTTGTATTAAAAAATAAACATAAAGATAAAATAAAATTTAAATATTCAAATAATATTAAATATATACAAAAAAATCAAATTTCTTATTTAGGATTGACTTTTACAGTAAATATTAAATAGGGGGTATCAATGTTCAGGGATCAGCAATTAAATAAATTGCGGATAAAAATCCTTATACCCCAATTATCTTCTGCAAATATTTTTGCTAATAATTGGGCTATTAGACACTTTACGTGTCAATGTTCACCTCTTATCTGACATTTTTCTACTCAATTTTTCATAACCACAACTTGGACAACCTTAATGAGGATGATGATGATGATGATGATGATGATGATGTGTGTGGGATTTGTCGAGTTGAATACGATGGTTGCTGTCCTGATTTCCAGCTACCGGGAGACAACTTTCCACTCAGTAAGCATCATCTTTCTTGATCATCAGCACTTGCACTCATCTTTATCTCTCAGTCAAGGGTCGCTGCACTCATATCTTTCACTTGCACTGTATTCTCAAATGGCTCAATCAGGACTCCAGTAAAAACTCTTGTCCAATGGATTGCCAAGAATGGGGCTTGTTTTTTGGTTTCCTTTTTCCTTGACCGGCAGTCTATTAACCATCATCTCCCTCTCTGCTTGCAGTCACCGCCACTGATCCCTCCCAGCCTGTCCTCCAAAACGCTTAAATAATAAAAACCCTCAAATCAACAATCTACAATCATTCTCATCCATCCCCATATTCTAAAGTACATTCATCCCCAAATCTGTTATACAATCATAGTCTCACTCATCCTTTAACTTCAAATCTATTTATTCCACATCTTCAGATGCCACCAAGTAAGCCTGAAATTCAATAGGTAAAAGCATCATGGGTTAGATTAAAATGATTTAAAGCAAAAAAAAAAAACACCACAATAATTAAATAAATAAATAAACCCAACTTGTCGATCGTGCTGAAATTCCCAGTATGCCAAACCAACTGTAACCCAAAAACTTAAAGGCATTCAATCAATCGTTTCAAAGTCTCTATGGATCCTCAACTGTCCTGCAGATGCGATCCTAAACGCAGGTGTTTGATCTTTGTATTCCATCACAATTCGATCTCCTTCTCCTTCCTTTTTACTATGACAAGTAAACAATTCATTCCCTTCAAACAAGAAAGCACTAAGCTTTTGTCTCCAAGTTGCGTTGGCTCGATGACGCATATCAAATGATTTCAATTCATAATAATGTTGAATTCTGTCTGATGGGCCTATGCGGAGGTGGCTGGCGTTGATGATGATGGGCTCATCAACTGGAAAAAATCAAGTTGAAAGCCAAGACCATCATTATTCTTATTATTATTCCTATTCCTAATCTTATTCACTGTGGTAGATGTAATTGGTTTCAAATTGATGACATTACAATGGGGTGATAAATTTGAGTGGGAATTCAGGTTGAGATGTGAGCCAGGTAATTCTACTTGAGAGTAAGAATGTGTTGACCGAATTGATAAATAGCAACCTCGAATAGGTCTGTGTTTGGATGATTGATAGGAGTAGAGAGAGAGAGAGGATGTTGTTTGAATGTGAGTCTGTAAATTTGTGTAAAGCGTTCATGTTAGATATTGTTCAATGTTGATATTCATCTCTCAACTTAAATAACGGAAAAATAAAATGTTACTCTATATAATAATAATAATAATAATAATAATAATAGGGGGTATCAATGTTGAATCAGGGGAAGTTGAACAATCAATCTCGTCAAAAATGGTTTTAAACAACAAACTAGTTGCAGGTGAAGCATGAAGAAAAAATTGAGCTAGAGAGATGAGATGAGCACCAACTGATTCACATTTAGAAAGAAAAGTGACGTTGAGATGGAATTGATTGTCAGAATTGAAAGAATGTATTTGCTGGGTGATGAGAGGAGTCAAAAATGAATCAAATGACTGAGATTGAGAAGCAGGATGATGATCAGGGTTAGACTGATTAATAGAGGCAATTTGGTCAGGAGGATCAAGAAATAGTGAAGGGTGAAACATGAGAGGACAAATGTTATTTGCAGCACGGAAAGGTGTGGAATTCATGGTGTTGGTTTGAGGGTGGTTAACATTACGAAGAGGGAAGTCAGCCTCATCCCAATGATATAGATGAGTGGGAAGTGGGAATTCACCGCCAAATGTGCAGTTGGGGTGTGTAGATAGAAAAAAAACTTAAGTGTTCGCCACCAAAATTAAGTAGCATAGAGTGAGGAGAGACTTAAGGATGGCATCAGCAGTTATAAGTCATGTGACTTTCTTGCAAATCCATCATGGATGAGATGAGTTTGGGATCAGGAATTAGGAATGGAAATTGGGGTATAAGAGGCGGGATAATGCATTATCGTGGATTCCTTATCCACTAGCCCCAGGGCTAGTGGATAAGAATCTTCCGCAATTAATAATGTCTGATCCCGGAAAAAAAAATTCCTGATCCCTAATTGCGGATCCCTGAACATTGATACCCCCTAATATATTGATGTATTTCTGACATACTCTTTAAATACATCTTTTTGACGCCTTCTTTTTAGAATAACTTTATTATTTGAAATAATCTTTCTTGAATGTTCTTTTCTCTCTCTCTTCCTACTGTTTTTAGAATTTGATTGCCGTGCTTTGTCTCTCCTTTGCCTATAAAAGGCCTCTCTTTTTGTTGTCTTTGATTCATTCTTTTTACCAACTCATTTATTACAACAACTACAACAGTTAAAACTTATTTCTTATATTTTATATCTTTAGTATTTACAACAGACTTAATTCTAATCTATAGCTTATATAAATATTTAAATCTACCTCTTATTTTGAATAAAAGAAATCTTACTTGATTGAGAAATATGTACCTAATTATTGAGAGTCAAAGAAATCCTTAAAATCTTCATATTACACCGTACCAAAGCTTCTAGACCAAAAGTGAACCTTGACATTATATGAGATAATTATTTCTAATATAGAACTTTCAAAAAGCACTGGAACTCTTTGCCACTGTTTCATAACAATTTATGCAACAAATATTTGTCAACAATATAATAAGCATTGGAAAAAATATGAATTTATGATGAAAGAATATCTCTTCTTGAACACCAAAATGAGTCTTATCTTGATCAAGTTCTACTTAATTTTACTTGAAATTACTTTCAAAATAATATTTATTATCAAAAATTAATTCACCAGTGAAATCTTCATGTTAAGCCATAATGTTTAATATATGAATAAAACTTCACATTTTCATTAAAAATTGATTCATCTTCAGTAGATAACTTTTTTTTCATGAATTTTTAATTATACTTCAATGATAATTCTTCCTTGAAACCACCAGTCATAATCAACAAATCTATTTTCTTACCCTGGTTTTTAAGGTTGTTTTGTATCTATCAAAGAATTAATTGGTATGCAATAATTATCATGTGAAACTGACACCAATAGCCTCCATAAATTCATAAAGTTATTGATCTTTATTTTACTCACTTGGAAAAAACAAAGCCACTCAACTTGTATAAAGATGAATTTTTTTAAAGCTGGATGTGACTTTTTATCGTTTAGAATGAGAAGTTAACTGGTACTTAATGGGAATCTATATTTTAATCATTTTTAATGTAAAATAATCCCTTACACTACGCAATATAGGGGGTGGACTTGCTAGCAAGTCCTCAACCTGAACTCAGATGGAACTCAGATTGAACTCAGACTGAACTCATACTGAACCCATACTGAACTCTACTTGAACACCCACCTAAAACTGTTCTGCTGAGTGGTGTTCATCCCTGATTGAATGGTTCCTTTATCAATAGCTCAATGTGTGTTCAATCTATGGTGAGTTTGGGTCCAAGGTTGCGGACTTGCTAGCAAGTCCGCCCCCCATATTGTGTGGTGTTATAAGCAATTATTTCATCATAGTATATATGGAAAAATGAGATTTAATTTTATCTCCTCAGAAAACCTTTTTACACCTTTATTGATTCCATTTTATTAACTGGTTCAATATAAAGGCAGCCACAAAATTGAAATCATCATCAATTCATGTAATTATTTATGTCGGCCGGATCGTCTAGAAGAAGGTGAAAAGAAAGGTGGAAAAGGGATATTAAAATGATAAGAGTAAACTAGAAGGAAAGAGAGAGGAGTAAAAGTAATTGGACAATAAAATAATGGGGCTAATAGACAAAGTGGACAAGGGAAAGTGTGGTTAATATAGTAAGAAATTTTTTTTTCTCTTGGCTAAATTACTAACAACTAAATATTTGATTATTCTTAAAAAAACCTCTAGATTTTATTTTAATATTTAAAAAGTCTGAAGCGCAACTAAAAAATGTAAATAAAATATGATATAATGTATTTTAAAATATGATGAGTAGTAAGTGGTGGGCTAAAGGAGATTACCCAAGGCCTTTTTATAGACAAGGGGACCTCTGAACTGCTACAAATCAGTATATACAAAATAGTAATAAGCTAAAACAAGAATATAAAAGAATAGAAATAAAACATAGATATTAAGAGAAAAACATGAAACAACTAACTAAAACCATGAATGTCAGCCAGGCTATTCCAGGAGCCCAGTAAATGATGTGTTACCTTATAGAACCTGAAAGAGGGCGTATGATTTATATTTAATGTATATAAATTAATATTTTATTGCATAATAAAATTATATAAATATCTTATTACATATAAGTGTTATATTGATTTTATTGTTTATATAAATTTTATACATTTAAATTAAACATAATATATTTTATATTCTACAAATAATGGTGCATTTCTATGTATTTAATAATTATAAATTAATAATTAATTAATTATAAACATATATTATAATTAAAAGTGTAAAATTGACTTATAATGTAATTAAATTAACTAATTAAATTTATATATTAAATTAAACCTTTCATATATTATTAAACAGAAATATTGGGCGCTTTTTTGAATCATAATTCTTTCATCAAATTATTAAACAAGTTAAAACACTTTATTAAATAAATTATTAATGTTTTATTCTAAAAATTAGTGATTTTGTTAAAATAAATACTTGTTTTAAATTAAAAGAGTTATTACACTAATAAAAATAGTTAAAATAATTAATCACTCATGTTTTATACTAAATTAATTAATTACACTATTTTTATGTGTTAAAATAGTTCACTTTTATGTTTCACTTAAAATTGGTTTTTAAATAAAGGGTTATCAGACATGTTTTAAATTATATTAGTTGTTTTTATGTGCCTCAAGCTTATTTAATTACTCCATAATCTTATTGTAACTGTTTGAGATTAAATTGGTGGATTTTAGGCTCTTACTCATGTGTCTTAGTTAATTGTATCATGGGTTTCCCCTTACACTTACTCAAAATTAGTTACATATTATTTTTGTTTGTATATACATTAATGTGGCGCTTCAGAGGGCCCCTTGCCTATATAATGGCCTTGGGTAACCCCCTGTAGCCTCACCACTTATTACTTACTTTATTTTTATTATTAATTTTATTATTAATTAAAAATGTTATACTTATAATAGTTTTTATTATGGCACTTTCTTGCCTTTGAAATCTAGTATATATTATGCATATAAAGGTTGCTTTAAGATCATTTAATATTAGTATTTGTTACTTAAGCAGAGAGAATAAAAAACTTACCATGTATCATCCCATAAATATCTCGTTATAAGTCCTTGTAATTCCCCAGTCCAGTTTTGTCAATTAATTGTTGTTACTGCCTTTTCTTCCTTTTCCTCTTTTCCTTATTATTTTTATTCTTCTTCTTCTATTTTTCTCCTTCTTCTAGACGACCGGCCGACAATGAATAAGTAACTAGTTTTTCACACCATAATGTCCCAAACCAGTTAATTAAAATAGTGAGTATCTAAGTAAGTCTGAAACATAAGAACTGTGAGAAAAAGAATCTAAAACAGACATTACAGTAGGATGTAAGTGTTTTAATTGAAACAAAAAATTATTTTGATGCAAAATTTTATGTAAGCAAGTTAACCTAGTATAAAGAAAAATTAATTAATTGTTTTAACTATGTAATTAAATCAATAACTAGTTTAAATGAAACAAATAATTAATTTTATGATATTACTAATTTTAACTGAGAAATTGAATACTATTTTATTAAATAAGTGTTTTAATTTATTTAATAATTTACCGACAAAATTACGTGTCAAAAAAGCGCCAATAATTATGAATAATATTTTATATGAAAAGGTTAATTACATATTTAATTTAAATAATTAATGTAATTACAATATAAGATAATTAATAAGATGTAGTTATATTATAAAAGTTCAATTAATTAATTATTTATTAAATGCATAAAAAATGTGTCCTTTATATGGAATATGATAATTGAGTTGATGTTTACTTAATTTATATGATAATAAAATTAATATAAAATTTATTTTTCTTATAAAATAAAATATTTATATAATATATTATGTAATATAAATTTAATGTAAATACATAAGCTGCAATTATTATGGCCTCTTTTAATTTCAATAAAATCGTATGTTTATTTACTGGGCTCCTGGGACAGCCTGGCTGACACTCCCTCACTCTAAAAAAACAATAAAAAATGCTATGATTTTTTCTTTTTATACTTTTTTAACACTGTAGGAGGTTTGAAATTTCTTTACCAGGTATCTATGCATCATATTCAGATGACTTATTTTTTATCTTAGCAAATACTCAACACCTTTTTCAAAAGTGACAATTCTATCATTCAGAATTTTATCAATTTCAGAAGTTTCAGTGATTTCTTGAGGATTTTTCTTAGGTATCCCTCTTCTTTTAGGGAATAAATCACTGTTGGAAGTTTAAGGTTTCAGCAGGGAAATGGGGAAAACAGGATGTTTTCTATCATATGGAGAGTATAACACAGCTTCAACTGCATTATCTCCAATTCTTCTTTTAACAACAAAAGGCCCTACTAAAGGATCTTTCAACTTGTTGCTACCATGTAAGTTGAAATGAACAGTAGATATCAACACTTCATCACCTTCATTAAATGTGTGCTCTTTATGGGATTTATCCCATCTTTTCTTTTCATACTCAAATGCTTTATCAATAAAATTCTGAGCATTTTTTCTGCACAGTTTTTGCATTTGAACAAAAGATTTGACACCAGGGTGTAATTCCAATTCAGGTAATCCACTATTGAGTATTTGAGCAGGAGTATAAGGAACATAACCTAGCCAAAGCTCAAAAGGCTTCTTTTGAGTAACAGAGTGAATAGTGCTATTATAAGCAAATTCAAGACCTGGGAACAAAGTAACCCAGTCATGAGTAAATCTGTCATTATCATTATATTCCAAGACAAAGGAACAATAACTTCTAATCATATCCTCTAGAGTTTGAATCATTCTCTCACCTAGACAATCAGTCTGGGGATGGTGAGCAGTAGATAATTTTAATTCACAACCACATACATCCATTAAAGACATCCATAATTCAGATGTAAATTTGGGATCTCTGTCAGATATAATGGCCCTAGGGAATCCAGCTATATTGAACATATAAGACCACCATAAGAAAGTTAAGTCTTTGGTGGAGACATCCTTGTGTGTGGGAATAAATTTGCACATTTTAGTAAATCTATCCACTATTTTCCAAGAATTGTAACTGTCCTTACCTGCTACAGGAAGACCAGTGACAAAATCCATATTAATGATTTTCCAGGGAGCATCAGGTGCTTAAATATGTTGTAATAACCCTGCTCTTCTAACTGTCAACCTTTTAGATTTCTGGCAGGAATCACAAGATTCAAAATATAATTTAGTATCTTCAGACATATTAGCCCACCAAGCAGTGTTTTTGATTCTAATCATTCTTTTTTCAAGATCAAGATGACGGGCTAATATTTCATCATGACAAAGCTTGAGGATAGTTTCTTTCATAGAAGGAGGAATTACATTTAATTTAGTAAGCTTTTGTCTATAATAAATATAACCATCTTCAATAGAAAACTTTCCCATAATCAAAGCATTTTGATACTTTTCAGGAAGAGTTTTAATCAATGCTTGAATTGAAGCATTCTTAGGATCATTTAAGATAGAAACTAATTTATTTAAATCAGAATATTTATCATATGAATCCAGAATTAATTTTAATAACTCTTCTTCCATATCAACTATAAATATACCATGGATATGAACAGTATCATCTTCAGGTACATAGGCAGGATTGGAGTCATTATTTAGCAGAGGCAATCTGGACAGCATATCAACATTGGAGTGAACATTTCCATCTCTATGGATAACTGTCATTCTTCCTCTGTATTCTTTAAAAGCAAGTTTCCACCTAAACATATGTCTATTTGGTGTTTTCAGGTTTAAGAGGGACTTTACAGCAATACAGTCAGTTACCAATTCAAACTTTTTGTCATCCAGGTAGTAATGAAGCTTCTCAAGAGCCAAAACAACTGCTAAGCACTCTAATTGAGTGGCACCATATTTCAATTCACTATTTCTCAAGGTTCTTGAAATATAACAAATTACAACCTCTGAGGATTTATCATCAATAATTTGTTTCTGGTTAAGGGTAGCACCCAGACCAACAAAGCTAGCATCTGTGTACAGGACAAAAGGTTTGTTTAAATCTGGAAGAGCCAAGATAGGGGCTGTCATTAAACAACATTTTAATGCATCAAAAGCTTTTTGACAGTCATTCACCATGGGAAATCTAGGGGTGAATTACTAGCAATCCTCCCTCTTTAAATTTAGAGTGTCCCTTAAATATGCCAGGTTTATGAATACTTTATAAACATAAGTAAATTAGAGTTAGATTTACATTTATTCTCAGATTGATTATAGACAGAATATCAACTGATTCCAAATTATGCACAAGTTGATCCTCCAGAACTTGATTTTGGTACTCTGATGAGCACAAATTGAGCACAAATTGATCTAACCAAAGCTTATGCATATATAATAATTCAGGATACTTGCTCTATTAAATTTGATAATAAAATAAAATATTGATGAATTTATATAAAAAAAATTATTATGTAAGATATTAAATTATAAATTTAGGCATCATAGGAGGGCACTTAATAGAACTTAATTATACTATGTGACACCTTAATACTGTATCACGCAGTTTGAAACATTTAAAACAAAATGAGTCATGATGGGCAATGAAATTGCTTGGACAGACACTTTCAAAATTAATACTGACCATAATACACAAGTATGAAGCCTTGGCCTCTATCCAATAAAAGATTTTCCTTCTGATAAATGGATTTTTCTCAGTTACTCCCTGCTAAAAAGTGTCCTTCTGAGGTTTGCCTGACCTTCAGGGGGGTAATTTGGCCACATCACACTACTTCTATTTCCATGATTGACCAAAAAATCATCCTCATTCCCATCTAAAGAGTTGATCTCATCTGACTGTGGCTGATGAAAGGGGTCCACCACAAGCTTAGCCAAAATTTTGGTGAACACTTTTTTGATGGATAGTGACTAACTGGTGCTTTCCAAAATTGTCCACCTCAAGTTAGGATAAACTTCAGGAGGATAAATTTATTATGAATACCAAATTAACTGACGAATACTTTTGCCCTAGCTACTCTGCATCGTAAAAGTGTCCAACTGAGATTTAGCCATAATTCAGGTAGACACTTTTGGAAAGGCACAGTCTGATGGGTTTAATATCTATATATGGCAATAAGTATCAGTTTTTTATCAACATGGAACTAGAATTAATTTAATATGGCCAAAGTGTCCACCTGAAGTTTGGCCAAAATACAGGTGGAAATTTTTATGAGGATTACTTGATGAAATGAAGAAGACTTGCAATTACTTTCCATCATAAAATTTTCAAACTTAAGTTTATCAAAAATTGTGGTGACACTTTTTCCAGATCCAGTCATATAAGATCAACTCTCTATATGGCAATGAGAATCAATTTTTAGTCAATCATGGCATTAGAAGTAATTTTATATGGAAAAACTTTCCACCTGATTTTTGGTCAAAAATAAGTTGGAAATTTTTATGAGGAATACTAGATTAACTAAAGAAGACTTGCACCCTACTACTGTCCATCATAAAAGTGTCCACCAGAAGAATTCTCAAACTTGTGGTTGACTCCTTTGGCCTGGTCCAGCCATATGGGATCGATTCTGCATATGGAAATGAGGATTTAATTTAGTCAATCATGGTACTAGAAGTAATTTGATATAGATAAAGTGTCCAACTAAATATTGGAAAAAAATCAGTTGAAAACTTCATTTAGTTTTTCAAAAAATCAAATTAAGTCAAATTTTATTCCTGATGATGCCCATTCTATCCAACACCTCTTCTGAGCCTTGAAAGTAGGCATTTAACTTGAATTTTGAATTTCCTATAAAATCCCTATTATTCAACCTATTTCTTTTTATCCCTTTTTTTTGTTTAGATATCAATTTATTTTATGTAAAACAAATCATTTTCATAATTTTTTACCTGTATTTAATATAATTATTAAAGGTTTAACATCACCCTGTAAGCATTTGGCACATGTTTTTTTGCTATACTAATAAAAATAATAATATACTGGTAACAAAAAATTGATCAAATGATAAAACATTAATAAAACAGAAAGATAAAATACCAGTGGATATGTTTTAAAAAAATACCAGTTGCACTGAAGAAGAGCTTCACCCTAGATACTCATCATCAAAAACGTGTCCAGCACAAGTTCGACCGAACTTGTGCTGGACACTTTTGGTCAGTTGCAGTCATATGAGATCAATTCTTGCTATGGCAATGAAAAAATTTTTTTGGATAAAAAACTTCACTAGAATTAGTTTTACATAGCCAAATTTTCTACCTAGATTTCATCCAAACCACAGGTGCACAATTTTTTATCTTTGAAAAAAAGTCAATTTAGTACAATTTATTCCTGATGGCTCTCATTCGCTTCAACACCTCTACTGGCCTTTGATAGTAGGAATATTACATGGATTTCTTTTTTCATATTTGATCCCTTTAACTTAATTTTTTATTTCTAATATTGCTTTTGGATACCAATTAATAATTTTTAAAATAAACTATTTTCATATTTTTATACATTTATTTAATAATATTATAAATGGGATAACATCACCTGGTATGCATTTGGCACATGAGTTTTTTCTATACTCATAAAATTAATAATATAATGGCAACCAAAAATTAATCAAATGATATTAATGAGTGAGGAACAAATATAAAATACCAGTAGACATGTTTGTAAGAAATACTTAATGAACTGAAGAAAAATTCTACCCTAGCTACTCTCCATCATAAAAGTGTCCAGCAAAAGTTCGGCCGAACTTGTTCTGGACACTTATGGTCAGGTGCAGTCAGATGGGAGCAATTCTCTCTATGGAAATGAAGATAAATTTTAAATATAAAATTACACTAGAAGTAGTTTGATATGGCAAGATTTTCATGCTGAAGTTTTGGTAAAGCTCAAGTGGATTTTTTTTTAATTTAAAAAAAAAGAAAATTTAGTGCAAGTTTAGCCCTGATTGTGCTAATTTAATTCAACATCTCTTTTTTCTGTATATAGGAGGAATTTAACTTGGATTTTAATTTTCATCTTTGATTTCTTTTATTTTACTGTATTCCTCTCATATTGCTTTTGGATAGAAGTTTATTTTTTGTAAAATAAATCATTTTCATATTTTTTTACCTTTATTTAATAAAATTATAAAAGGTGTAACATCACCCAGTATTCATTTGGCACACAATTTTTTGCTTTACTGATAATATTAATAATATAATGGTGACAATAAATTAATCAATTGATAAATATGAGTGAGGCACAAAGATTTAATAACAGTGGAAATGTTTATAAGAAATTTCAGATGATTAAAAATGACTTGCACCCTGGCTACTCTTCATGATAAAAGTGTCCAGCACAAGTTTGGCCAAACTTGTGCTGCACACTTTTGGTTGCATGCCGTCAGACGCAATCAATTCTTTTTATGGAAATGAGACTGAATTATCACTCCATCATTGCACTGAAAGTAGTTTTATATAGACAAATTGTCCCCTGGAAGTTTTTCCAAACCTAAGGTAGACAATTTTTTCCTTTGGTAAAAAGTATATTTGATCGATGTTAATCTATGATGGTGCCCATTTTTTCTGAAGCCTCTACTGGCTCATGATAGCAGAAATTATACTTCATATCTTTATTTCATTTTTGATCTCTTTAATTTTAATCTTACCCTTTCATTTATCCTTTAGCTTTTAAATATCAATTTTATTTTGGTAAAACTGATAACTTTCACATTTTTTTACATTTAATATATTATATTATTAAAGTTGTAAAATCATCCAGTGTACATTCATGACACATGTTTTTGCTATACTAAAAACATTAATAATATAATGGTGACTAAAAAATAATCAAATAATAAATATGGATGACACAGAAAGATCAAATACCCATAGACATTTTTAAAATGAATATAAGATTAACTGAAGATGACTTGCACCCTAGCTACTCTCCATCATAAAAGTGTCCAGCACAATTTCAGCTGAGCTTGTGCTGGACACTTTTGGTTGCATGCAGTCAGATGGGATAAATTTACTCAATGGAAGTTAAAATGAATTTTTGCTCAATCATTGCACAAGAAGTAGCTTTATACTGCTATACTATCCTCCTGATTTTTTGGAAAACCTCAGGTGGACACTTTTATTAATTTTTAAAAAAAAGAAAACATATTTCAAATCTAGAACTGGTGGTGCAAATTTGGTCTGAAAACTCAAATTATCTTTGATGGCAGAAATTTTATTTGAATGTTTAATTTCTTATTTAATCACTTTTATTTTACTTTTTTATTCCTGTATTTGCTTTCAAATATTAATTTATTTATTGTAAAACTAATACTTTTCATATTTTTTTTTACTTTTATTTAATAACATTATGAAAGATGTAGCATCTCCCAGTATGCATTTGGCTTAAAATTTTTTTCAATACTAATAACATTAATATTATAATGGTGAAAAACAATGAATTGAATGATAAATATGAATGACACAGAAAGATCATATACAAGTGGATTTGTTTATAAGGAATACCTGATAAAATAAAGAAGACCTGCACCCTAGATACTCATCATCATAAAAGTGTCCAGCATAAGTTCGGCCGAACTTGTGCTGGACACTTTTGGTTGCATGCAGTCAGATGAAATAAATTTACTCTATGGAAATGAAAATGACATTTTGCTCAATCATTGCAAAATAAGTAGTTTGATTTTGCCAAAATGTCCTCCTGATGATTTTTCAAAACTCATCAGGACACTTTCTTTGGTTTAAAAAAAAAGAAAATATAGTGCAAGTTTAGCCCTGGTGGTGCACATTTGATCTAACACCTCTACTTGTTATTGATAGTGGGAATTTTCCTTAGATTTTTTTTTCTATTTTATCCCTTTTATTTTACTTTTTTATTGCTCATATTGCTTTGGATATCAATTTTTTATTTTTAAAATAAATAATTTTCATACTCTTATACCTTTATTTAATAATATATGATTAAAGGTGGAACACCACCTGGCATGCATTTTTCACACAAGTTATTACTATAGTAATAACGTTAACAATATAATGATGACAAAAAATTAATCAAATGGTAAATCTAAATGACACAGAAAGATCAAATTCCAGTGGAAATGTTTATAAGAAATCCCTTTTGAGTTAAAGAAGATTTGCTGTATGCCTACTCTCAATTATAAAAGTGTCCAGCACAAGTTCGGCCGATCTTGTGCTGGACACTTTTGGTTGCATGAAGTCATATGAGATAAATTCTCTCTATGGCAATAAAAATGATATTTCACTCAATTATTGAAGTAAAGAATGTTTAATATTGTAAAATTGTCCCCTGGAAGTCTGTCCAAACCTCAGGTCAAAATTTGTTAGCTATACATAAAAGTAAGTTTAGACCAAGTCTTGACCTAGGGGTCCCCAACTGTCCCAACACCACTTCTGGCTCTTGATAGTAAAAATTATACTTGTATTTTTTATTTTGTATTTGATCCCATTTATTTTCATTTTACTTTTCTATTACTCTTTTTAATTTTAAATATCAATTTATTTTTTTAAAAACTAAACATATTCATATTTTTTTAACTTTATATAATAATATTATTAAAGTTGTAACATCACCAATTTTGCATTTGGCATGCAGGTTTTTGCTATACTAGAAACATTAATAATATATATGGTGACAAAAAATTAATTATAAGATAAATATGAATGATAAAAAAAAGTTAAAAACCCAATAGAAATGTGAAAAAAAAAACTGATGTACTGAGAAACACTTCCACCCTAGCTACTCTCCATCATAAAAGTGTCCAGCACAAGTTTGGCCGAACTTGTGCTGGACACTTTTGTTCAGGTGCAGTCAGATGGGATCAATTCTCTCTGTGGAAATTAAATTTAAAAAAAATACTAAATAATTACATTAGAAGTAGTTTGGTATGGCTGAATTATCCACTGTGAGTTTTTCCAAACCTCAGGTGAAAAATTTTTTATCTTTAAAAAAAATTAAATTTTATCAGATTTAGCCCTGATGGCACCCATTTGTTTCAACACCTCTACTGGCTCTTGAAGGCAGGAATTTTTCTTGAATTTTTCTTTTTCATATTTGATCTCTTTTACTTTACTTTTTTATCACTCATGTTATATTTGGAGTTTAATTTAAAATTTTGGAAAAGAAATTTTCATATTTTTTTAACATTTTTTAATAATATTATAAAAGGTTTAATATAACATGGCATGCATTTGGCACACAAGTTTTTTCTATACTAATAAAATTAATAATATTCTAATGACAAAAAATTAATCAGATAATAAAATATGAATAACACAGAAAGATCAAATACCATTTGACATGTTTTAAAACAATAAGAGTTGCACTGAAGAAGACCTGCACCCTAGCTACTCTCCATCATAAAAGTGTCCAGCACAAGTTCGGCCAAACTTGTGCTGGACACTTTTGGTCAGGTGCAGTAAGATGGGATCAATTCTCTCTATGGAAATGAAAAAGATTATTTGATAAGAAACTTTACTAGATGTAGTTTGATATAGCTGAATTATCCTCCTAGAGTTCATCCAAACCACAGGTACACAATTTTTTATCTTTAAAAAACAATCAATTTAGTACAATTTATCCCTGATGGCTCTCATTTGCTTCAAAATCTCTACTGGCCTTTGTTATAAGCAATAATACTTGGAGTTTGTTTTTCATATTTGATCCCCTTAACTTAATTTTATATTCCTCATATTGCTTTTGGATATCCATTAATAATTTTTAAAATAAATTATTTTAATATTTTTATACATTTTTTTAATAATATTATAAAAGGTGTAACATCACTTAGTATGCATTTGGCACACGATTTTTTGCGATACTTATATAATTAATAATATATTTAAGACAAAAAATTAATCAAACAATATGTATGAGTGAGGCACAAAGATAAAATACCAGTAGACATGTTTGTAAGAAATACCAGATGAACTGAAGAAAAATTCTACCCCAGCTGATCTCAATCATAGAAGTGTCCAGCACAAGTTCGGCCGAACTTGTGCTGGACACTTTTGGTCATGTGCAGTCAGATGGGATCAATTCTCTGTATGGCAACAAAAAAATTTTTTTATCGAATTTCACTCGAAGTAGTTTGGTTTAGCTGAATCATCCACCTGCTGTTCTGCCCAATATCAGGTGTATAATTTTTTATCTTTAAAGAAAAGGTCACTTATTACAATTAAGCCCTGATGGCTCCCATTTGCTTTAACACCTCTACTGGCTCTTCATAGCAGGAATTTTACCAGTATATTTTTCATATTTGAACTCTTTGACTTTTATTTTACTCTTTTATTCCTCTTTTTACTTTTAAATTTCTATTTAATTTTTTGTAAAACTAATCCTTTCCATATTTATTTACGTCTATTTTAAAAAATTATAGAAGGTATGACTTCACATGGTATGCATTTGGCACAAAAGTTTTTGCCATACTAATAACATTAATAATATAATGGTGATAAAATATTAATTGGATGATAAATATGAAAGATACAGACTGATCAAATACCGGTAGACATGTTTATGAGAAATACAAGATGAAGGAACTGAAGAAAATTTCCACCCAAGCTACTCTGCATCATAAAAGTGTCCAGCACAAGTTCGGCCGAACTTGTGCTGGACACTTTTAGTCACGTGCAGTCATATGGGATCAATTCTCTATATGGCAACAAAAAACATTTTTTTATTAAACTTCACTACAAGTATTTTTGTTTAGCTGAATCATCCACCTGTTGCTCTTCCCAACCTCAGGTGTATAATTTTTTATCTTTAAAAAAAAGGTCACTTATTACAATTCAGCCCTGATGGCTCCCATTTTTTTCAACACTTCTACTGGCTCTTGAGAGCAAGAATTTTACTAGTATTTTGTTTTTCATAATTGATCTCTTTGAGATTAATTTTACCTTTTTATCCCTCATATTTCTTTTGTATATCAATTTATTTTTTGTAAAACAAATCATTTTCATATTTTTTTACCTTTATTTAATAATATTATAAAAGGTGTAACATCAACCGGTATGCGTTGGGCACACGAGTTTTTGCTATATTTATAATATTAATAATATAATGGTGACAATAAATTAATCAAATGATATATATGAGTGAGGCACAAAGATCAAGTACCAAAGGACATGTTTATAAGAAATACCAGATTAACTGAAGAAAAATTCTACCCTAGCTACTCTCCGTCATAAATGTGTCCAGCACAAGTTCGGCCGATCTTGTGCTGGACACTTTTTGTCACATGCAGTCTGGTGTGATCAATTCTCTTTCAATAATTGAACTAGAAGTTGTTTGATATGGCTAAATGGTTCTGCTGAAGTTTTTTTAAACCTCAAATTGGCTCTTTTTTGTTTTTCAAAAAAGTAATTATAGTCCAAGTTTAGCCTTACTGGTGGACATTTGCCCCAAAATGTCTACTTGCTCTTGATGGCAGTAATTTTATTTTAATTTTTTATTTCATATTTGATTCCTTTAATTTTACCTTTTTATCCCTCATATTGCTTTTGTATATCAATTTATTTTTTGTAAAACAAATCATTTTCATAATTTTTTACCTTTATTTAATAATATTATAAAAGGTGTAACATCACCCGGTATGTGTTGGGCACACGAGTTTTTGCTATACTTATAATATTAAAACATAATAGTGACAAAAATCAATCAAATGATAAATATGAGTGAGGCACAAAGATCAAATACCAGTGGAAATGTTTATAAGAAATACCAGATGAACTTAAGAAAAATTCCACCCTAGCTAACCTCCATCATAAAAGTGTCCAGCACAAGTTTGGCCGAACTTGTGCTGGACACTTTTGGTCACATGCAGTCTGATGTGATCAATTCTCTCTATTGCAATGAAAATGAATTTTTCTTCAATAATTGCACTAGAAGTTGTTTGATATGGCAAAATTGTCATCCTGAAGTTTTGGTAAAGCTCCAGTGGATTTTTTTTTATTTTTACAAAAAAGAAATTATAGTCCAAGTTTAGTGCCACTGGTGGGCGTTCACCCCATCATGTCTACTTGCTCTTGATGGGAGGAATTTCACTTAAATTTTTTATTTCATATTTGATCCCTTTTATTTTACCTTCTTATCCCTCATATTGCTTTTGGATATCAATTTATTTTTTGTAAAACAAATCATTTTCATATTTTCTTACCTTTATTTAATAATATTATAAAAGGTGTAACATCACCCGGTATGCATTTGGCACACAAGTTTTTGCTATACTTATAATATTAATAACATAATTGTGACAAAAATCAATCAAATGATAAATATGAGTGAGGCACAAAGGTTAAATACCAATTAATCAATAGTTCTTTTTAATATTATTAATTTTTTGATTAAATAAAATGGTAATAATGAATTATATTTTTCATCCACAATTCCACTCTAATGATTCCCACTGCACAAAAAGGGTTCACTTGGTCCTTTCTTTACTGCTTGTGCATATATTTTATTGCCCACAGTACTACAACTTTTTGTAGTGATTATCCCACATCTGATTCAGGAATATTTTTAAACAATATAAGTTTTTTTTACAAAAGACCTTATCATATCCAATATCCCACAAAAAATACAACCTGTTTTTGTATTAAAGCCCGTTAATTATTAAGAAATTGTTAAAATAATTAGATTAGACCCTGGCACAGGTAGATCCATACCAAGCGACCTAAAGTCTTTTCAATATTGAAAACAATTAAATAAAATTATGATATCATACTAAATTATGGGCACCAACCATAATTAAGCACTTCTCATTTGCTCTGCTACAAAATGAGTGCATGTAGCATTTTTCTAACGTCGGACTGTTTTTCTTCCTTCCCTCACACCTTTAGTCCAGAATGAAAATTTAGTATGAGTTTTGGTCAAAATGGTTTGCCAGTGTTATCTGTATGCAATATGAATTCATATTGCATATTTCTATTTATGCATAAAATATACTCGTTAAGCATCATTTTTTGCATTTTTCAATCATTATGCATATTTATGCATATTCATATGCATATTCATTATACAGATTTATATGCATATTAATATATTTTATTCATATACATATATGCACCTTTTTTTTGCATATTCAATATGCATATTTTTAATGCATATTCAATATGCATATTTTTATGCATATTCAATATGCATATTTTTTATGCATAATCACTATGCATATTTTTTATGCATATTTTTTATGCAGATTTATTCTTCATAGTCATTATGCATACACTTTGGATAGGCATTTAACATCAATTTTTAGCATGTAATAAGTATCCACCATGCAAATTCAAATGCATATGCATCTATATCATACACGCAACATATATTCAAGTTTAATATTTGAATATTAAGGTATTCTAAGTGATGTTGTTCAACCTTTTGCCAAACCTGAGATTAACTGATGTTCAATGTGGTTCTTAAGCTCTGCTCAAGGAGGGATTGTTCTGGATTCAATCTGTGACAGTTTATTTTTTCAATGTTTTTTCATCAGATTTAAAAACATCTTTCTGACAGTTTCAGGATGGTTTCCCAACAGTTTCCTGACAAATTCCTGATAGTTTCAAAAAGAGGGAACTGCTAGCAGTTCACCCCCAGATTTCCCGTGGTGATTATTCCTGATAAATGCAACATCTTTTCTAGTTAGTTTGGTAAGAGGCAAGGATATGACCTGATAACTTTTCATATAGTGTCTATAATAGCTACACATACCAAAAAAACTTTGGATTTCTCTTAAAGAAGTTGGTGCCTTAACATTTTGAATTGCAGCAACTTTTTTGTGGTCCACCCAAATTTGTAGGCCTGACACAACATGGCCAAGGACTTTCAAAGATCGAAAGCGAAATTTACACTTTTTCAAGGACAAGGTCATATTGATTTCATCCATTTTTTGAAAAACTCTATTTAAGTGAATCATATGCTCATCAAAAGTTTTAGAAATAACTATAATATCATCAATATACACCATGAGCCATCCCTCAATTATTTCCTGATGGAAAGTGTTATCCATGACTTTTTGAAAAACTGAAGGGGCATTTTTAGGACCAAATGGCATTCTAAAATACTTATATATTCCCATATGCATAGCAATAAGTAAAAATTTTTGAGAATTTTTCTCAACTGGAACTTGATGATACCCTTTATTACAATCCAGACAACTAATAAATTTTGCACCCTGCAAGGTAGCATATATTGAATTAATTCTGGATAAAGGATAAATATTATCAACAGTATAAGTGTTTAATGCTCTGTAATCTCCACATAATCTAGCCTTATACTTCTCATAGGAAATCAAGACTGGGGAGATGACACAATATTTGGGGGTTACATCCACCTTCTCAATGATATTCATTTTTAATAATGTGGCAATATTATCTTCAATATCCATTCTTTTTGTTGGAGAAGCAGGATATAGTTTTTTCTTAAGACTAGAAGGAATATGACTCAAGTTACAGGATAAATTAATTTTCATTACATCCTGAAAACTTCCTAAGACATCAGAAGCATGAGCAAAAGCCATAGGGAAAGAGGTAATTGAGGCAATTATAGAATCCTTTTGCTCACTAGTTAACTGATCGCCAAAAGAAGCAGTATATATTTAATTCAATAAATTATGCATTTCACTTGTTGGTCTACCTTTACACAGGAACAATGAGTTACAAGACTTTAACAGATGCGCAGAAGGTTTTCTAGGAGAGGAAATTTTGAATTTTCTTTTGCCATTCAATACCAAGGCAAAGCAATTATTAGCTGGGTCCACTTTCATACCAAACATGGTTAAAATATCATTACCCATAATAAACCAATTGCTTAAATTATCATTCTTCATGACAAAAAATTCACAAATAGGTCTGACAAAACCACCATTATATTTGAAGAATACAGAGGTTTTGTATTTGCCAATAGGACGCAAAGTAGAACCATACCCTCTCCATTTTTCTGATGTCAAAGGTAATAATTTACTCAAATAATCCTTATCCACTGAAGCTAGCGCTTTTTCAGACACTACACTTCCTCCAGCACCAGAGTCAAGAACTACCTCAACATTTTAACCATTAATGTTAACAGGTGCCTTCAAAGGGGATATGGATATAGAATTGTTAGTAATATCTTTAATTATTTCAGCATTTTCTACTGAAGATAAATCCAATACACATTCTTCATATATATTATCTAAATAATGGACATCCTTTTCCAACATTAAAACATCTTTAACAGATTAATTGTCATAGGAGATATTACTTTCACAGTCACTATAAGAATTATTGATATCAATTTCAGCATCATCAGTGTCTTCATTTTGTTCAACAAGATGAAATTTCTTGTCACAAACATGTCCCTTTTGCCACAATTTGTTACATTTAAAACAAGTATTTGTTGCATATTTTTTAGGTGCAACTGGGGCAGAGGGTTTACCAGATTTTTCTGGGGCCTTTGTAGAGGGTTTATTTTGATCATGATAAGATTTTCCAAGGTAATTCTTTGGTTCATAGCTATGGTATAGCAGTACTTCATTACAGATATTAATGAAAGAATAATGCTCCCTCACATGCTCAGTTCCAGCTAAAATTAAATCTCTAAGAGAATTTGGTAATTTATACAGGATATTATCTCTCCAAATATCATAATCCATCTTTGGATCAATTGCTCTCAGGATTTTTGTTAATTTCATAAGAAAAACAATGGGTTTTTCAACAGAGTAGGATACATATTTAGTATTCTCATACAGTCTCTGCTGAGCCAAACTTAATTTTGAACCACCAAACTGATTTTCAATCAAGGTTTTCCATTCATTCCATGTATAATGGATGTTATCTAACAAACCAGATTCATACCACATCAAGGCTACATTGGAAAGAAATTAATTAATTTAGAAACAATTACCTCATCTGGAAGTTTATAAGATCTTTTTAAATTATCTATTCTTTGGATAAAGTGTTGCCAATCAGATGAAGAATCACCATCTAATGTAGGATATTGGTCCAACTTAGGCCAATTTTTATTACAACCAGGATGGTCAGTTTTAAGGTTTGAACTATTCAAGGTTATAAATTCTTGAAGTCTTGAAAGGTGTTCAGATAATTCATTATTTACAGAGGTAGATGGCTCATTGTGAGCATTAAAATTATTCTTATTTGATGTAACAGATTTTACAGAATTTTTGTCAGCTGGCAAATTTGGTGCATTACAAGGGAGAGAAGATACACCCTGTTCAGGCTGTTTATTTTTATGATTAGCAGGTTGAGAAATATTTTTTAACTCATGATAATAAGTATTATGCACAGCCTGTAATGCAGAAACTTTTTTCTCAATATCAGAGAATTTATTTCTTAAATCAGGAATATAAGATAGTTGATCATTAATCCTAGCAATAGATAGAACATTTCTGTCCTCATCTATAGAGCATTTATTACTCAAATTTTGGAATTCAATTTTAAATTTTCTCAATTCACTATGCAGAAGCATATTGTCATTCTTTAAAGAAGTATTTTTATCTTGAAGAGGTTTCAGATAATCAATAACTTTGTGTAGATGACTATATTTATCTGAAAGTGATTTGTGATCAATTTTAAGAGACTTATGTTGAGCAAGGACATTATTTAATTTGTTTTTTAATCTGAAATAAGCTGTTTCTTGAACAGAAGAACTTACTATGCAATTTAAATGCAACTTATTTAATCTATCAATTTCATGTTTTAACAATTCTCTCAAAGGTTTGTCTTTGATAACATTAAAATAAGGAGAGTCTCTCAATATTTCTTCAGAAGTTTTTTCAAGTAAAACATAAATTTCTGAAGCAAAAGAATCATTCTTAGTAGCAAGAGTAGAATTAATTAAAGAGGTAGAGATTAAATGTAATGGTTCATCAAAAGAAAGTTTACTTAAAACATCAATAGGGCTACTAGTTACAGGAAGCTGTCTTTTAACAGGTTTAACTGTTCTTTCACCACTCTCAATAAGATTACCTGTAGAAGAAGGCTTATTAGAATATACTCTAAAATTATTATCAACCAAACTACTTACCATGGCAGCGGAGGAAACTTCCCTTGGGTTTGAGTTTGGGCTTGGGCCTTCTTTCTCCTGCTTTGTTGATAAGGATGAGAAGGAATATGGAAATTGGGTGTTCTGGATGGGCCAGGGTGATGATGAGGAGGATGTTGCACATTCTGCTGATAGTGGCTCATGAGATAATCCCATTTCCATTGTTCTAATTTCAGAGTATTTTGGTTTTGCTGGAAGGAGGTGGGAGGTTATGGGGGCTGAGGCTGAGTTGATGATATGGGAGGAAGATGACACTGCTTTTGAGACAGAAGCTCTTGCATCTGGGACCATAAGGTGTTAACTCTTGCCTTGTATTTCATACTTTCTGCTCTCAGCTCCTTGATGTGGCTGGACAAATTGTTGACTTGCTGGTTTAGAGGAATCTTTTTTATTTTTATACCTTTTAGAGGATTTTCCTGATTGAACAGAGGTTTGACTTCTTTCTGGCTGGTTGGGGGAAGGGAGCTTATTGCCTCCACCCCTCCTGACATTTCTAAGTCCTGTAGAATGAGAAGGTCTATTATCAGCAATTGATTTTTGATAAATTAATTTTGAAGAGCTTACAAAATCAGCTTCACAATCAACATAAATTTCATCCACTTGAAGGTTATCCATGATCTCAGTCAACTTGCTAGTCATGTAAGTGGGAAGATTAATTAAACAATTCCTTTAAATAATTATATATTTCAGTTTAATGAGACCAAAATTATAATAAAATTTGATATGAAAATATTTTTATTTATAAAAAGAAATACAAAATATTTTAAATATAAAGTATTTATCTAATATAATCAAATAAAGACAATCATATAAGAATAAAATTTATTATTGGGACTAAAAAATTAAGTTTCAATTTTAACCAATACTAAAATTACAAAATTTGTATATGGCAATTATTGGGAATAAGAAAAGAGTACTATTATAGTCAACCAAAAATCAACAAAATTAATAATAATAAACATTAATTTAAAAATTTAAATATTAATATTAAAATTTTGTGAAATTCTTCTAGGACTGAGAGGTATTAACACTCTATAATAGTCAACTAGGAAATTTTTTTTAAAAATAATATTGAACACTTACAATCAGTGACTCAGCACTAGGCCACAATCACTGTTATTGCAATAAAAAATCTAATATAAGAGTTGATAGGAGCAAAGATTGACTTACAGTAGTGATTGTTAAATAACCCACAGAGTATAAAACTTTTAAAAAAATATAAACCTAAAAGTAAGATCCTTGGTTCAATTCACGGTTGCGGAAAAAGTGTACTTTTTGCACGAGGTGGTCTGTGCGTTTTGTTGTTTGTCCAAAATTTTGAAAAGTCAATTGTTGTTGTATGGAAAGGCCTCAAATTGTCAGCCGGATTGTCTAGGAGAAGGTGAAAAGGAAGGTGGAAAAGGGAGATTAATATGATAGGAGTAAAAGGAATTTGACAATGAAATAATGGGGCTAATAGACAAAGTGGACAAGGGACAGTGTGGTTAATATAGTAAGTACTTTTATTTTCTCTATGCTAAATTATCAACAACTAAATATTTTAATATTCTCAAAACAACGTCTAGATTTTATTTTAATATTTGAGAAGTCTGTAGCGCAACTAAAAAATGTAAATAAAATATGATATAATGTATTTTAAAATATGATGGGTAGTAAGTGATGGGCTAAAGGAGATTACCCAAGGCCTTTTTATAGACAAGGGGACCTCTGAAGCGCCACAAATCAGTATATACAAAACAGTAATAAGCTAAAAAAAGAATATAAAAGAATAGAAATAAAACAATGATATTAAGAGAAAAACATGAAACAATTAACTAAACCCATAAATAAGTAACTAGTTTTTACCACCATAATTTCCCAAACCAGTTAATTAAAATAGTGAGTAACTAAGTAAGTCTGAAACATAAGAACTGTGAGAAAAAGAATCCAAAACAGACATTAAAGTAGGATGTAAGTGTTTTAATTGGAACAAAAAATTATTTTGACACAAAATTTTATGTAAGCAAGTTAACCTAGTATAAAGCAAAATTAATTAATTGTTTTAACTATGTAATTAAATCAATAACAATTGTAAATGGAACAAATCATTAATTTAATGATATTACTAATTTAAAGTAAGAACTTGAATACTATTTTATTAAATAAGTGTTTTAATTTATTTAATAATTTACTGACAAAATTAAGGGTCAGAAAAGCGCCAATAATTATGAATAATATTTTATATGAAAAGGTTAATTACATATTTAATTTAAATAATTAATGTAATTACAATATAAGATAATTAATAGGATGTAATTATATTATAAAAATGTATTTAATTATTTATTTATTAAATACATAAAAAATGCATCCCTTTATATGGAATATGATAATTAAATTGATGTATACTTAATTTATATGATAATAAAATTAATATAAAATTTATTTTAATTATAAAATAAAATATTTATATAAAATATTATTTAATATAAATTTAATATAAATACATAAGCTGCAATTATTATGTCCTCTTTTAATTTCAATAAAATGGTATGTTTATTTACTGGGCTCCTGAAAAAGCCTGGCTGAAAATTTATGTGTGATTTTTAATTCTTTCTCCATTTTAGAAAGATTTAATCATTAATTTAATTATATATATTCCAATTGTTTTTTATTCTATGGAATGCATATATTTAGAGTGGTTGTAAATGTGAGAAACTTTATTCTTACCATAAAAAATAATCCTTCCAACTTTGAATATAAATAATTTGAATTCTTAATGTCTCGAATGATTATGATTTTTCCAGACATATATCAATTAATTCATTATAATTCATTTAAACTGAAGACATTTTGTTGAATTTGATTTTTTTTCACCAGTATGACATAATGTCTGATATTTATTTGTTATATTTTATAAAAAATTTATATATATATAGTAAATAGAAATATGGTGAAACTCAATTGTAGTGTTTAACAGCTTCTGGACTTGAAAAACATCATTATTTTGTGAATACCATAAATCTGATTGGTTTCTGACTATAATTCAGTAAAACTCCCTCTTAAACTTAAAAACACCAGACTATAGTCTGTTTAAGTGTAAATTAGCAGTTCAATAATACAAAGGTTGAATAAAAATTATCCACAATTCTGAAAATTTTCACACAAATGTGAATATGCTTTGTAATTGTATTTACCAAATGATGCTTCCAACCCAGCATATGTTCCTGAGTATGATAAACTTCAAATACATGGCATATATGTTGTTAAAATGGAAGAATAGCTGTTACTGTCAGCCGGGCTACTAGACTTACACAGTAAAATAATTAATTATCTTACTGAGGTGAATCCACGCCTTTTAGATCCTTATTAATAATTAATTATTTATTAAATACTTATGTATTAATTACAATTAACTAACTAAGTTCTCTAAGTTATTTTCCCACATATATTCTTACTCCCAAACACTGTGCTCAATAATACAGATGAGATGGGAATATAAATTAATATTAAAAAAATATATAAAATTATAAATAGAAAAAAAATACTTTTTCAAATTCCTTTAATTAGATTTTATTGATTATATATTTCAAATCAAATGTTCTTACACAAAAATGTGACAGACTAAAGGGTTCATAGTTTTATTTCAAATAAAATAAATACTTTTATTTAAGCACTATTTAGACTTACTCTTATTATTTCCCATACTCTCTTTATTTAAGTTTTTCCTCTCATACTCTTGTACTAGGGGGTGGAAATTCCGTGTTTTATTTTCTCACATTTTGCCACAAAAGGCCTTTCCTTTTTGTCTTCTTGATTCATTCCTTACTTACTTTAAAATTTTTACAAACATTAGTTGAAAAAAATTTATTACTATATTTTATAACCATTAGTATTTATACATCATCGTAATTCTAAGAAATATAACTTATAATAATATTATAAATTTACCTCTTCTTAATTTGAGTAAAATAATCAGTTAGATTAAGAAAATACGTACCTTGCCTTTGAAAGACCAGTAACCACTTATACTCCTTGTATAAATCTCGAATAAATCTCCTAGACCAAAAGGACCCCTTGAAAATTGGGAGCCTTTCTGAATTGTCAATGGCACATTGATATCTTGAGGACCGGAGGCCATATGACCATCGCCATTGAGTTACCTGTAAGGACGAGTGAACTACAAAATGACAAACGTCATAGATCACATGACAAAATTTTTTTCTGTGAATGGGAATTGAACTGCACTCCAAAATTTAGGTTCATATATTGACTAAACATCGTATATTTTGTGGTAATTATTGAAATTACTATTAGTGGGTCACTTTGCACTCTTCAATCTCTACGTATTTCCTTTTACTCAGCACTCTGTAGGTGGCATTAATTTACTCATTTTACAGGGGGAGGTGTCAAGTAAATTGGAATTTTATTATTATTATTTTTTTTATTTTTCTTAGTTGACAATAATAGAGCAATTTTGTTCTTAGTCCTAGAAGTAATAAAAATAATATTTTAAAATTTAATTATTATAATATTCAGTTGACTTTTGTCCTGATAAATTTAAATTTAACTGTTTCATTTGACAAATTTTCCTGACAATAAAATCTTATAAAATTCATATTTAATTATTTCAGTTGACATTAAGTCCTGGTAGTTAATAATTCAGTTGATTTAAAAATCCTGATAATAATTCTCATAAAATTGTTAATAAAAAATTTAAATTTATTTCTTAAGTTGATTATATTATAATCCTGGTTTTAAATTGTTTTGGATTAATAAATTGATTATTATTTTAGTTGATTTTATCCTGAAAATTTTATTTTATTATTTCTCTTTTAAATATAAAGTAAAAATATAAATTAATTCATCTTATTTTCTCCCTCTCTCATTGCAGTAAAAACTAGAAATGACTGATCAAGGTATCTCTGCTGCACATGAAGAAGAATTGGATTTTATTGATTATGATGAGGCTACTTCTGTAAGTTCCCATTTAACCAGAAAATTATCTCAAATTAATCAATCATTGCCCCAATCAGGATGTAGAAATGGAGGAAGTATAAGTTCTGGTGGAAACAACTCAGGAACAGAAACCTATTGTAAACCCCCCAGAAGGACTTCCAAAAGGCCTCAAGATAAAAAATATGCCATTGCCTCAACTAGTAAAGAACCTGTCAACACATATGAAGGAATTAAGGACAGAAAACTTGAAATTGAATTTAAAGGTAGATGCTCTAGAAGAAAAGGTAAGAAAGATAGATGCTTTTCTTCAAGAGAAGAGGAAACCTCCTCCACCCAGAGATCTTCAGCGATTGGCTCCCCAGCAGCCAGAGAAAGTGGAAGTATCCAAGTGGCAGTGGGATTGGCTGAACACTCAGTGGGATTACCTGGCTCAAAACCAACAGACGCCCAAAGAAGGTCTATCCAGACACAATCAAGTCAATCCAACACCACCTCACCCTTATCAAGGAGAAAGAAAAAGAAAAAACAATATTATCTTTCCCAGAAAACTTGGTAATTATGGAAGAGGAGATGAGACTGTGAGACCTGTAGAGAACAGTAGACAAATTACTCAAATTTCAAATGTATCTAATCCTTTAGTTCTAATTGCTACTTCAATGATAAATCCTGATATGGCTATTATTGATGAGACACTTGAACCTGAGTTTTATGAGATGCTGGAAAGTTACTCTGTTTCCTTACTGAGAAACACTCCAGATGTAGCTAACATCAATGATGAATATTTGAGAAATATTATTGCCAAACAAAACCATATAATGAACAACATGCAATTGACTCAGAAATATAATAGTTTGTTAACTGAGCAGGGTTATCAAGCATTAAGAAGTGAATCACAGAGAGTCTCTGATGAATTGTCTCATTACAAAGCAACCCATGAAAAAAAAGTTGCTTATGGAAAAATATCAAAAATAATTTATCTAAACGGAAAGATACTGTATCTGCCTGTTGCCAGGAGGTGGAGATAGACAAGATGAATCTGAAAAGATTGAATGAACAATTTTAATCTTTTCAAAATAAGAATCAGTTATCTTTTTCAACAATCAATGAGAGTTTATCTAGTCTTCCAAGATTGAAAACTAGACTAACAACCATTGAGGAGAAATTGAACTCATTGTTCATTGATCAAAAGTATTCTGAGATTTCTTTGAAAGAACAAATAGCACAGGATGCCCCAGAGTTAACTGTGGCTAGTTCATCTAAAAGTAAATAAGTATCAGAAATACATGTTGATATCCCTGAAGTTCCATTAAAAATTAATGATGCTCCAGGACCTTTAACAGAGGGATTAAACAATGAGATTACTGCACAACTAGAGAAGTTACAACTGCTCCTTACTCAGAAACAATCTTGTACTAAGGAGACTCCTTCAAATCAAAAGAATTGTCCAAAACTTGACCAGTACCCAACATTTGATGGTGATTCTTCCTCTGATTGGCAACAATTTATTTGCAGAATTGATAACTTAAAAAATTCTTACAAACTCCCAGATGAGGAAATTGTGTCAAAGTTAATTTCCTTGTTTACTAATGTTGCCCTAATGTGGTATGAATCTGCTCTCCTGGATGGGAATGACTACTCATGGGAGGATTGGAAGAAATTGATTAAAGCACAATTTGGTGGCTCCAAGTTCAGAATGGCTCAACAAAAGCAGTATGAGGAAACTAGATATAGCTCTTCTACTGATAAAACTATTGAGTTCTTAATGAAACTTGTAAAAATCTTAAGGGCAATGGACCCAAATATGGAGTTTGAGTTATGGAAGGACAGGATCCTTTATAAATTACCAATGTCTCTGAGAGACTTGATAGTGGCTAGGACTGAGGTCTCCAGAGAACCCTCTTCTTTCATTAATACTTGCAATGAGATCCTTCAAAACAACAAGTATGATGCCAGAAGATTCATTCCTAGGACCCCTTTGGAGAAACCCTCCACTTACCAACAGAAACCTCTAGAAAAGGTTGATAAACCTTCTGCCCCTGTGGCACCAAAAAAGTATGCAAAAAACACTTGCTTCAAGTGCAACAAGCCTTGGCAGAAAGGCCATGTTTTTTACAAGAAGATAAATCTTGTAGAACAAACAGAGGAGAATGCTGATGACACAGTAGCACTGGATGATACATCAAGTGATTATGCCAGCAATATTTCATATGAATATCAACAAGAAATCTTGATGCTGGAAGAGGATAATCATTGTTTAAATACTATTGATATTGATAATAATTCTTTATCTACAGTTGAAGATGCTGAGATCATAAAGAACATTGAGGATAGCTCAATTGTTATTGCCCCTCTCAAGGCACCAGTCTTGATTAATGGAACCAGCATTGAAGTTGTTCTGGATTCTAGAGCTGGAGGAAGTGTAGTTTCTGAAAGAGCACTTGCTTCAGTGGATCAAGACTATAAATCGAAACTGATGCCTTTCATTTCTAAAAATTGAAGAGGTTATCGCTCTGTTTTGTCCCCCATTGGTAAATACAAAGCTACATTGTTTTTTAAATATAACCATGGTTTTGTAAGAGCTATTTGTGAGTTTTTTGTCATGAAAAATGATAACTTAAGCAATTGGTTTATTGTAGGGAATGATATTTTAAACAAGTTTGGCATATAATTGGATCCCTCAAACCAATTTTTAACAATGGGGATGAATGGGAAGAGGAAATTTAAGATTTCTTCCTCCAAAAAATTATTAAAACCAAGATTGAACACATGTAATTCTGTAGTTCAATATAATGGAAGATCTACAAAAGAAATGCATGCCTTTATGTCTGAAATTGACATAGCTTCTTTGGAGAAAAACTTTCTGGTGAGGATAAAGATTCCATCATTAACTTGATAAAGTCTTTCCCTATGGCCTTTGCTCATGGGTCACATGAGCTAGGATTAGTTAAGAAGGAAGTGAAACTTTCATTGTCTTGTCCATTAGCTGATATACCACCTAGTTTAAAGAAGAAACCTTATCCTGCTTCTCCCACAAAGAGAAAAGATATTGAAGACAATATCTCTACCCTTTTAAAAATGAATATTATTGAAAAGGTAGTTGAAACACCTAAATATTGCGTTATCTCACCTGTCCTAATTTCTTATGAGAAAGATAAAGCCAGGTTATGTGGTGATTATAGAGCACTAAATACTTATACTGTTGATGATATCTATCCTTTTCCTAGAATTAGCTCTATACATGCTACCTTACAGGGTGCTAAATATATCAGCTGTTTGGATGGTAATAAGGGATGTCACCAGGTACCTATTGAAAAAATCTCAGAATTAACTGAAGATTGCTACTCATATGGGTATTTCTAAGTATATTAGGATGCCATTTGGCCCTAAAAATGCCCCTTCAGTTTTTCAAAAAGTCATGGATAACACATTCCATCAAGAGATAATTGGAGGATGGCTGATGGTTTGTATTGATGATATCATTATGTTCTCAAAAACATCTGAGGACCATCTCAACCACCTGTGTAAAGTGTTCCAAAAAATGGATGAAATAAATATGACACTTTCTTTGAAGAAATATAAATTTGGTTTCCATTCTTTAAAAGTTCTTGGTCATGTTGTTTCAGGCTTACAGATATGCGTTGACCAAAACAAGGTGGCAGCCATACAACAGGTGAAGGCTCCTAATACAGTTATAGAGTTACAGAGTTTTTTGGGGATGTGTGGATACTATAGACAGTATATTAAAAATTACCAAGTCATAGCTTTACCCCTTACCCAATTAACTAGAAAGGATGTTGCTTTTGTCTGGAATAATGAAAGACAAAGAGCTTTTGACACTATGAAACACTGTTTGATGTCAGCACCTATTCTTCCTTTACCTAACTTTAATCAGCCATTTGTTTTATATACTGATGCCAGTTTTTTTTGTCTAGGTGCTGCCCTCCATCAAAACAGGTGATGAATGATAAAGTATCAGGAGTAGTAATTTGTTATATTTCAAGAACCTTGAGAAATAGTGAATTGAAATATTGTGCTACTCAATTGGAATGTTTAGCTGTAGTGTGAGCTCTAGAAAAGCTACATTATTAACTTGATGACCAGAAATTTGAACTTGTCACTGACTGCAGTGCAGTTAAATCCCTCTTAAATTTGAAAACACCTAACAGACATATGTTCAGATGGCAGTTAGCTGTTCAAGAGTACAGAGGAAGAATTACAATTATTTATAGGGCTGGTATTGTTCACTCAAATGTGGATATGTTATCAAGGTTACCTTTACCAAATGATGACTCTAATCCTGCTTATGATCCTGAGGATAAAATTATTCATATTCATGGGATATATGTGGTTGATATGGAGGAAGAGCTATTACAGCTTATTCTGGAATCATATGATAAGGACACTGACTTGAAAAAGTTATGCACCATATTAAATGATCCAAAGAATGCTTCAATACAAGCATTAATTAAAACCCTTCCACCAAAGTACCAAAAAGCTTTGGAAAAAGGAAAATTTTCAATTGATGAAGGATATCTATATTATAGAAGAAAGTTGAGTAATGTTATTGTTATTCCTCCTTCTATGAAAGAAATCATCTTGAAAATTTGTCATGATGACATATTAGCTGGACATTTTGATCTTGACAAAACAATGATCAGAATTAAGAACACTGCTTGGTGGGCTAATATGTCTGAAGACACAAAATTATATGTTGAATCTTGTAATTCTTGCCAAAAATCAAAAAGATTAACTGGTAAAAGAGCAGGATTAATGAAACATATTGAACCTCCTGATGCTC
The DNA here is from genome assembly GCA_030280995.1 of Hemileia vastatrix. Classification (NCBI taxonomy): domain Eukaryota; kingdom Fungi; phylum Basidiomycota; class Pucciniomycetes; order Pucciniales; family Zaghouaniaceae; genus Hemileia; species Hemileia vastatrix. The sequence continues at coordinate 28,047,039 of JASXTE010000014.1, read as the reverse complement.
CATGGAAAATAATAAACATGGATTTTGTAACAGGATTACCTATTGCTGGTAAAGACAGTTATAACTCTTGTTGGGTTATTGTGGACAGATTCACAAAAATGTGTAAATTTATCCCTACCCACAAAGATGTTTCCACTAAAGAATTAGCTTTCTTATGGTGGTCTCATATGTTTAATACTGCTGGTTTTCGTAAAGCCATAATCTCTGACAGAGACCCTAAATTTTCTTCTGAATTTTGGATGTCTCTGATGGATGTTTGTGGTTGTGATCTGAAACTTTCTACTGCCCATCATCCACAGACTGATGGCTTAGCTGAAAGAATGAATCAGACTTTAGAGTTCATGATTAGAAGGTATTGTGCCTTTGGCCTTGAGTATAAAGATAATGACAGATTCACTCATGATTGGGTTACCTTACTTCCTGGGTTGGAATTTGCTTATAAATACACTGTTCATTCTGTTACTCAAAGAAAGCCTTTTGAGCTCTGGCTTGGATATGTTCCAAATACTCCTGCCCAAATTCTCAATAACAAAATACCTAAATTGGATATACATCCTGGTGTAAAATCTTTTCTTCAAATGCAACAACTTTGCAGGAATCATGCTCAAAAATGTATTGAAAAATCATTTGAATATGAGAAGAAGAGATGGGATAAATCCCATAAAGAATAAGCTTTTAAAAAGGGTGATGAAGTGTTGATTTCTACAGTCCACTTCAATTTACAAGGTAATAACAAATTGAAAGACCCATTTGTTGGTTCATTTGTTGTCAGAAGAATGATTGGAGATAATGCAGTTGAGGTTATTTTGTATTCTCCATATGACAGAAAACATCCTGTTTTTCCAATATCTCTTCTGAAACCTTAGACATCCAATTGTGATTTATTTCCAAAAAGGAGGGGAAGACCAAAGAAAACCCCATATGAAATCACTGAAGCAGCAGAAATTGAAAAAATTCTGAATGACAGATTAGTCACTGCTGAAAAAGGTACAGAATACTTATTGAGATACAAGAATAAATCATCTGAATATGATTCTTGGATATCTGGGAAAGAGATATCAAATCCTCCTACTCTATTAAAAAAATATAAAAAGAAAAAATCATAGCATTTTTTTTATTGTTTTTTTAGAGTGAGGGAGTGTCGGCCAGGCTACTAGACTTACCCAGTAAAATAATTAATTATCTTACTGAGGTGAAGCCATGCCTTTTAGATCCTTAATAATAATTAATTATTTATTAAATACTTATGTATTAATTACAATTAACTAACTAAGTACACTAAGTAATTAATTAATAAAAATAAGTAATTGTCCCACATATATTTTTACTCCGAAACACTGTGCTCAATAATACAGATGAGATGGGAATAAAAATTAGTATTAAAAAAATATATAAAATTATAAAAAGAAAAAAAATACTTTTTCAAATTCCTTTAATTAAATTTTATTGATTCTATATTTCAAATCAAATGTTCTTACACAAAAATGTGACAGACTAAAGGGTTCATAGTTATATTTCAAATAAAATAAATACTTTTATTTACGCACTATTTAGACTTACTCTTATTATTTCCCATACTCTCTTTATTTAAGTTTTTCCTCTCATTCTCTTGTACTAGGGGGTGTTAATTCCGTGTTTTATTTTCTCACATTTTGCCTACAAAAGGCCTTTCCTTTTTGTCTTCTTGATTCATTCCTTACTTACTTTACAATTTTTACAAACATTAGTTGAAACAAATTTATTACTATATTTTATAACCATTAGTATTTATACATCATAGTAATTCTAAGAAATATAACTTATAATAATATTATAAATTTACCTCTTCTTAATTTGAGTAAAATAATCAGTTAGATTAAGAAAATACGTACCTTGCCTATGAAAGACCAGTAACTACTTAGAATCCTTGTATAAATCTTGAATAAATCTTCTACACCAAAAGGACTCCTTGACAGTTACAGTTAATTTTGGAATTTTATGAAAAGTATTGTAAATTAATTAGGTTAAAATATTAATTGATCCAAATAATAATAATAATAATAATAATAATAATAATTTTATTCAAGAGTTGATATGAATTTTTCTTCCAAGGTACCCAAATGCTTTTAATAAAGGAAAATTTCTTATAATTTTTATATTTATTACAGGAGAAAAAATTACTACTGTCATTTTTATTCCTCCTTCAATGAAATAAATCATCTTAAAAAATTTTCATAATTAAATCTTGGTAGGTCATTTTGATCTAGAAAAACCATGATCAGAGATACTGTATGGTGAGTTGATATGTCTGAGGACAAAATATTATATGTTGAATCTTGTAATTCTTGCCAAAAATCTTAAAGATTTACTGGAAAAGAGAAGGATTACTGCAACATATTAAGTGTAAGGCTGAGGTGAAGTACAGAGACGTGAAAAAGCTTAAATTTTCAGTTTTGTAGAAGATTTTAATGCTCCTATATCAATACTGTAGTACAAATCCAATAAGTATTAAAATAGAACTCAATATAAGGGTCTCAGCAATTTTAATCTCACTAATTATATATGGCTTACAATTTTATAGTTGGTAGAAAAATAGATTTAATAAATTCAGATAATATTCAAAGACTTTATAAGTAATATTGATATGCATCTTAATTGTATTTGTTATATGTTTAATTGTAATGATAAAGAATGTAGAAAATAAGACCAAAACCTCCTCTTTTTATACACAATTACTAGCCCAATGAACCCTATAATTTACCAGCTCAATACATAGTTAATGATGCATCATTCTAGCCAATAGACATGTTCAGAACCAAAAAGAGCTACTAGTAATATAATTAGAATGATATCACCTGCCAAAACCTGTAGTAATAGGGATCATCCATCAAAAATAAAGAATAAGCCAAAAAGAGAGTATATGCGTATTATAAATTAATATAATAGACCAAAAAGGGGAAAGTAAGACTAACTAATACTTAATAATAAAGGGGGATTTACAGTTGAAATTTTGGGGCTAATAATGACATTATACTACGTGAAATCCCCATTCAAAAATAACCAAAATTGACTAAGAAACCACCAAAAAACCCAAAAAAGGGTGTGAGATGTGGGGTAACTACATGCAGTTGTTGGAAGGCGCTTTCACGGGTAAATCTTGACTAATTTATGCAAATTTAAGTGTGGAAGTGAATTAAAGCACCAAGAATGAGGTTATTAATAAAATTAGTGCATATAAAGAGGGTCAATGCATTTATAATTAAGCTAGGACACTAAATAAGCGCCTGTTGCCTATTTTAGTGTGTTTCCTCACAGTGGATGTAGAATGTGGGGTAATTAAAAAGTGAAAAAGGTAAATTTTCTAAAAATGAAGGTATTCACACAGGAAAAATGCAGGCAGTATGTGGCCAGTACACAGAAGCCATTTCTGGCATAAAAAACACCAAATTTGAAAAGTGTTATTTTTACGCATTTTAGTAGCCAAATCAATAGTCATAAATAAGACAGATTGATCTGTAAAAGCGAATTTTAAATATTATTAAATTTATAGTGCATATAATCAACTTTTAAGTGATTTAAAGCACATTTCTTGTTTTTTACATAAAACAATGAAAACAATAGCTTTAAGTGTACTTAAAAATTATGTAGCCTTATATTTAAGGTTCTTAAGATTACCCTAGAATATTAAAACTTAGTATTAAGTACATAAAACTTATAAAAGGAGGATATATGCATGAATATAAGGTGTTATAATGGCATATTTTGTATATTATCATAATTTTACTTATGTATACTGTTTGTGTACTCTAATGTATTTCTCCCATGTATAGTCCATGTGTTTAGCATAACTTATAAGTACCTTTTACTCAGTCCTGGGGATATCCAGGCTGACACTCTCCCACCCAAAAAAAATAAAAAAAATGATAAATTATACACTTTTTTTTATTTCATATATTTTTTCAGGTATTCAGAAAATTCTGTAGCATTAAAGATTAATTCTTTAAATAAATAAAACATAACAAAATATTATGAGTACTGTTTTTTAACCCCTCAGCTGGTTGAACAGTAATTTATTGCTTCATTGCCAAAGCCTTCTGGAGTTAGAGGTTCTGGTGCGGGATCTGGTTTGATTCCTGTTGATGGTAAATCTGTTGGTGGTTCTGGTCCTCAGGAGATTTCTAGGACCAAGTTAGTGAAGCCCAGGGCTCACTTTGAAGGGCCAGGAGTTTCTGGAAAATCTAATGTTATGCACTCTCTTCTGGAAAGGATGAATCAGGGTCAGGTTTCCCTTTCTTATGGAAAATTGTACGCTATTAGTCCTAGGTTGGCTGATAGACAAAAAAATTGTTGACCAGGAGAAGGGTTTCTTCTGGGGAGGTGGAATACATTTGTGATTCTGCTGAGAAGTTTGGTGAGGGGTAAGAGACTCATTTTTAAGCACCTATGAGTTATGTCAACGTCACTCTGAATGGCAGGGAGGCTAGGGCATTAGTTGATTCAGGTTCTCAGGTTAACCTGATTTCTTTGTTTGAGGCTACTCATCTGGGCCTCCCCATCAAGACAAGAATTGGTGGAAATTTAAGAGGGATTGGTGGCCATGTCACTGAGTTGATTGGCCTAGCTGAATTTGTTAAGGTGGATGTTGGTGGAGCCTCAGTGAATGTTAATTTTTACATTGCCAAAGGTAATGAAAAAGCTGTTTTGGGTGGGCCATTCTTGATGGATTTTCAAGTAAGAGTTGGTTATCAGTTTGGAGTTGACTGGTGAATATGAAAGGAGGCTTCACATGAGGTTATCATCTCCTTGAGATGATGGTTGGGAGACCAGGCCTGGCTTGTCTTCAATGTGCCAGTGCATGGATTGTTGTAGGAGAAGACAAGAAGTGGGCGCCGCCTCTGGTTTTTTGGATTGTGGCTCAGGCGCTAGTGAGAGTCTGTCTTTTTTAGAGTAATGAGGGCTGATCGCCCTAGTGCTACAACTTCTCCCCAAGATGAGGAAATCCCAAGTTGTAGTAGGTCAGCTCTCTTGGAGATATACCGAGCGGATTTTCAACTTTCTCTTTATAATGTTTCACATCTCTGCAAGTATTCTTCATGTTTTTTGTCAAGTATCTGTTATCTCTCAATATTTTCAATTATTTTTAATTCAAGTTCAAAAAAGAAGATTGGATATATATCTTTATTGAAAGATATGTGGTGTGGCATTTCACATCTGGTTATGCCACTTAAGTTTATTTTTGAAGATTAGAATCAATTTTCTGGAATATAAAGCTGGATATTTAGAATTTTGGAACATGATTATTATCATTGGATAGCCCAGATTTTTTTCTATCTTTATTTCTTTATGGTTTTTTATCATATTTTACTGATTTCTTAGTGTTTTACTTGATTTAAGGACTTATTGTATTATTGGTGGATATGGTGAGCTGATGAAATAGCCACTGAGCTCCAGTGCTCTGGTGCGCTCTGGTTTTCTCTAGTGATTTTCTTGTGCAAAAGAAAAGTTTACTGGAACAATTCTGTCATTGTGGCAAAGTTTGGTCATGGTGGCAAAATTATCTCACTGTGGCAAATTTAGCTCGCTCTGGAAAAATTAGCTCATTATGGCAAAAAGAGCTCCTTGTGGCAAAATTTGCTTACAATGGGAAAGTCTTGTCACTGGGTTAAAGTTTGGTCACTGGACCTAAGTTTGGTCACTGTACCAAAGTTTGGTCACTGTTCCAAAGTTTGGTTACTGTGCCAAAGTTTGGTAACTGTACCAAAGTTTGGACACTGTATTAAAGTCTGGTGACTGTGGAAAAATTTGGCTATTGTGGCAAAATTTGGTTAGAATTTATTATGCTTATTAGATCAATAGTTTATTGTACATCCTATGCATGTAGGGTATTGTTGGAAAGGTCTGGAGTAGATGAATCATATAGAAAGGGGGGAATCATAGTCTTCTACATGTTTTTGTCTCTTTAGTTTTGATTAGAAGGGTCTTTTTGGAATATAATTAACAACCACACTCATATTTTTCATTTCTCAACAAAATTAAATAAAATTATAATACCCTTATAACATTTATATTTTTCATAAAACTTTTGAAATACAACACAACCATTATATTTTAATCACATATAGGGTATCATTGGAAAGGTCTCCATCTCAGGGACTTGTTTTTATATTTGTCTCATTAAAAATAAAATCTTATAAAAACATTTAAGTCTATCTTTTCAGATCTTTCACTTGCACACCTTAATTGTTGTCATCAGTATTTCTTTTTCAACAGCTGCTATTTCTAAATCTCAATAAGCATTTATAAATCAGAGATTCATATATTTCAATCATTTCAAGTAGACTAGAGAGCTTAGTTTTTTGAACAACGCTTATTTTACTTAGAAGGACAGGGTTTTCTTTGGTTTATCCAAATCCTTTGGATTCTGCTTACAGCAAGGTGACTTTAAGAGTCTACCTACATATTTGGCACCCAAAGTGGGGTTCAAAATCTCTAGATTTTTCTAGGACTCTCTTAGCCTGCAAGAGGCTTATTCTTTGAAGCTTTAATCAATTTTTTTTTATTTTCCTGCATGAGGCTTGCTTATTTTTAACAGTTTAAACAATTTTCTTATGTTATTAGGATTTCTTCTGCTTCTACTTCTGGGTATTCTCTTCCTCTCAGTCCTTCTGTCAGGATTGTTTCCTGGGATGGCCCAAAGTTTAATGGGGAGGAGGTTAAATGGTTTATTAGCAGGTATGAATCTGCTTCTGCTGTTGATGGTGCTTCTCATGTGGATATGGTGAAGCAGATTAGTTTTTTTATTTCTGATAGGGAGGTGGAAAAAGAGGTCATTTCTATGCAGGATTTTAAGGACAAGGATTGGGTGAAGTTGTCAAAGGCTATGGTTTATAGATGGGGTGTTAAATTTACTATGTTGGACCTTAATAATAAATTTGTTGGTGATTGGCAGGAAAAGGGTGGAGTTTCTTCTATGGCTGATTTTAAAAATTTATGCGTTCAATTTGATGAAGTGGTTGAATATCTTATTCTGGTGGACAAATCGGTTCATGAAAAACAGGCCAAGGATCTTTTCTGGTCACCTTGTAGTAGGGATATTTGAATGGACGTCTTGAAGGACCTTTCAAGAAAGGATTTAATGAAAGAACTACCTAATGGAGAACAAAAACTGCCAGCATTGAAGGTTATTAAGGAGAACATTCAAGCCCATTCTAAGTTAATGGCATTGGAAAAGTATCAGGAGTCATGTACTCAATATTTCAGCAAGGTTAGTGAAGTTTTGTCAGAAAATAACGATATTATGATCAAAGTTTAAGAGGCAAAGAAGGCTCAAATGGGACTGCTGGTGACAAAAGTTGAGGGCATTGTGGAAAACAAGATGGTTGATCATTTGGCCAATTTAACTAAAAAATTAAAAATATTTGTCCATAAGATTAGCTGTAAGAGTCTACCTACATATTTGGCGCCCAATGTGGGGTTCAAAATCTCTAGCTTTTTCTAGGACTTTCTTAGCCTGCTAGAGGCTTATTCTTTTGAACTCTAATAAATTTTATTTTATTAGCCTGCAAGAGGCTTGCTTATTTTTAATGGTTTAAACGCTTTCTTAGTTTATTGGGATGTCTTCTGCAACTGCTTCTGGATCTTTTATTCCTCTCACTTCTTCAGTTAGGATTGTTTCTTGGGATAGCCCAAAGTTTAATGGGGAGGAGGTTAAATGGTTTATAAGTAGGTATGAAGCTGCTTCTGCTTTTGATGGTTCTTCTCATGTGGATATGTTGAAGCATGTTAGATTTTTTATTGCTGATAGGGAGGTGGAGAAAGAAGTGATTGCTATGCAGGCTTTTAAGGATAAGGATTGGGTAAAGTTGTCTAAGGTAATGGTTGATAGATGGGGTGTCGATTTACTATGTTGGACCTTAATAAAATTGTTGGTGATTGGCAGGAAAAGGGTAGAGTTTCTTCTATAAATAATTTTAAAAAGCTATGTGTTCAATTCAATGAAGTGGTTGAATATCTTATTCTGGTGGAAAAATTGGTTCATGAAAACCAGGCCAAGGATCTTTTCTGGTCAGCTTTTAGTAGGGATATTCAAATGGACGTCTTGAAGGATCTTTCAAGAATGGATTTAATGAAGGAACTACCTAATGGAGAGCAAAAACTGCCGGCATTGAAGGTTATTAAGGAGAACATTCAAGCCCATCTTAAATTAATAGAATTGGAAAAGTATCAGGAGTCATTTACTCAACATGTCAGCAAGGTTAGTGAAGTTTTGTCAGAAAATAACGATATTATGATCAAAGCTCAAGAGGCCAAGAAGGCTCAAATGGGACTGCTGGTGACAAAATTTGAGAGTACTGTGGACAACAAGATGGTTGATCATTTGGCCAATTTAACAAAGCAATTAAAAATATTTTTCAAAGAGAATCAGAAGGCCAATAAGGCCCCAATTGCTTCTTCATTGACTGCAATATCTCATCAATCTAGAGGATATGAACGTCAAATTTATAATGGCAATGGCGATGGAAACCGCTTCTCAGGAAATGGTAGAAATTGGAATGGTAATGGTGGTAATGGTTATAGAGGTGGCTATGATGAGCCAAACGTGTGCTCCTTTTGTAATAGGAGGGGGCACAGAGCTGGAGTATGTTTTACTCTTGATAAAGACTTGGATGCTGGAAGAGTGTTATTTGATGGTAAAGTTTATAAATTTCCTGATGGATCGTTCATCAAGCCTAGTGATGGACAAGCACCTTCTGATCTTGTTAGAAGGAATATGGTGGCTGAAAGAAGAGCCTGGTTTGAAGAATTGAAGGATGATAATGATAATGCCAAGAGTGGCAAAAATGGTGATGATAAAAGCGGTGGTAAAGCTGATAAAGGTAAAGAGAAAGAGGTCAGTAAGTCCACATTTTCAACTTCTTTTGGTGGTCTGGAGCTGGCAGTGGTTGCTAGAGTGGAGGGTAACTGTATGGCTGGTGAATATGATGTCAATGCTTATAGAAGAGAAGCTGCCACTAAATCTAAAAGTAGCATTCAGAGCCAACTAAAGGCTAAACCAGGAAAGGCAATTAACAAGTCAAGACCTTACTCTAAGGACAAAATTTATAGAATGCAGAAGGGGATGGCTGATATGGGGCCTCCTAGTTATGGCAAGTTTGATTTTAATGGTGAGCCTATGCCAGAAGATGATTTGGATTCTGAGGAGTACATACCTTTGGTGTCACTACACAGACCAAGTTTTAGCGGTGCCATCCCAATGGAGGGAGTAAGAAGGAATAGCAATGTATCAGAATTAGAGAAAGAAGCTAGTGATGGAGCTAGGTTTATCAGTAGTGAAGATGTTATAATGGGGGGTGAAGATGGCAATGTGGGTCCTCAAGAGGTTCCCAGTGCCAAGGTAATTAAATCTTAAGTCCAGTAAAAACGACCAGTAGTATCGGGTCAAGAGAATGTGATGGACAATGTTTTAAATAGGGTGAATCAACTTCAAATTCCCCTATCTTTGGGGGAGCTTTTTACTATAAGTCCAGCACTTGTAGAGAAGCAGAAGAAGCATCTGACAAGGCAACAGGTTTCTGCTGGAGAGGTGGAATATATTTGTGAAAATGCTGAGAAGTTGGAAGAGGATGTTGAAACACATTTTTCTGCTCCCCTGGGTTACCTGGTGGTAACTCTTAATGGTAAAGAGGTAAAGGCTTGGTCAATTCAGGGTCTCAAATAAATTTGATTTCTTAAGAGAAAGCAATAATTATAGGCTTTCCAATTAAAACTGGTACTGGGGGAAACCTCATAGGTATTGGAGGGCATGCAACAGAGCTGATGGGTATGGCTGAGCATGTAAAATTAGGTATTGGTGCATCTATTTGTGAGGTTCATTTTTATGTGGCCAGAGGGGCAGTTAAAATTGTTCTTGGTGGTCCTTTTTTAATAGATTTTGAGGCCCAGATTGGTTATAAAGCTAGAATGGGTATTAGTTTAGAGATAACTGGTGAAGATATGAGGAGGATACATATGTGGTTGGCATCTCCTGGAGATGAAGGTTGGGAGGTACGGCCAGGGATCACTACTCTGTGTCAGTGTTGTACTTGCATCAAGAAGCGGCGTATTATACGGACAGCTTCTGGTGAATTATGTTTAGAGGGGAATTTTTGAAACCCTCATATTTTGGGGTAGCTGGGGCTGATCACTCTAATTTTGCAATCTCTCCCCAAGATGAGATCCCGGATTGCAATAAGTCAGCTCACTTGGATATAATTCAAGTGGATTCTTAATAATTTTCTGCTAATAATACTGTCAGTATAGTCTAGTATATAAGTATGATATAATAGTATTTTTTATGGTCCTACTACTTATTGATAAATGATTTAGTGATTAAACCTCAGGGGAAGACTAATAAAATAGTTATACTCAAATAAAACTCACAATACTTGGATTTAAATGCATGCTAGTGGTGGAAAAAAGATGTATAATATATAGTTATAGCTTATATAAAGATAATATCAATTTATAATAGCTTTATAATATATTTCTGAATGTTAATAATTGTATAATAGTGTTTGTTTGAGTTGTAGTAATTGAATGATGATAATAAACCGTCAAAATCCCTCCTTACTTATACCCAAATCCACTGGAGTGCACAGACCTTCAATCCAGATGATGTCACTGCTATCCCTGGCAATTACAGCACTGTGAGAGCCCATCACCTCCCCATGGCGTCCACTTCAAGAAGTTTCAACACCCAGACCTCCAGTAAGGACCCTCCATAACTATTAATAATAACACTGATCCAAACCATAAATAGAAAACCCAGATAAAAGCGGATACCATAAAGAAACAGGTAAAATAAATAATCAAAAAGAGATTTAATGAAACTAAAAGCATATAAAGGAAAAAAATAAAATGTCCAAGCCCCCAATAACATCCCCAAGCATCCATATTAACCCAGAAACATCCTTCCAACCCATAAATCCGTGAATAACCATCCAAGGAAGTAATTTTAGTTGTCCAAACTGGGTGTATGCACCTGATACAGGTGTCTATGCTTCTGTAGGCGTTGTGAGTCCACTGATTTCGTCCATATGACCTAAAATAAGCAGAAAAACAAAGGTTATAGGCTATTAAGGGGCTAAAACCCACTTATATACCTAAATATACATAATATACTGCATATTTCACTGAATATGAGATTTATGTATACATATAAGCTTATGTATGTCAATAATTACTTCATATCACTTAAGATAAGTATATTATGACTCCATTAACACCTTAATAAATATTATTAGGCCATGGATAAGCTATTAAAACTATTATAAGTTATATAATAGAATAATAATTATTAATATATATCATAAAATAATATATATTATTATTTTAACCTTATTTTTAAGATATAAGCTTAATCTACTTAAGGTTATCTTAATTTAAGCATAAGAAATACTCAGTCCTAAGGATATTTAGGCTGACACTCCCTCACCCCAAAAAAACAAAAAAAAATGTTAAGACATTTTAATTAAAACTAAGGAGTGAAATAATAAAATGAAAAATAATTTTTTATAATACATATACTGAATGAACAGTATTATTTAGATTTAAATTTTTTCAAGAGATTTTTAAGATCAGAGATATCATTTTCTGGAATCCACTGGTCATATTCACTTGATTTATTTTTAAATCTTAATAGATACTCAACTCCCTTTTCTTTAGTAAGGTGTCTCTTTTTAAGTATCTTTTCAATTTCTGCCTTTTCAACTATTTCTTCAGGTTGCTGTTTATGCCTTCCTGATCTTCTTGGAAATAGAGCAGTATCATTAGAATGGTATGGTTTTATAAGAGAAATAGGAAATACTGGATGTTTTCTATCATATGGTGCATATAGAATAACCTCAACAGCATTATTACCAACCATCTTTTTAACTACAAATGGTCCAATGAATGGATCCTTCAATTTAACATTACCATTTAAATTGAAATGTAGCGTTGAAATAAGGACTTCATCACCCTCTTTGAACATTTGTTCTTTATGGGCTTTATCCCATCTTTTCTTTTCATACTCAAAAGCCTTATTTATACATTCTTGAGCATGTTTTCTGCATAATTCCTGCATCTGAAGAAAAGATTTAGTACCTGGATGGATACCCAATCTAGGTAACTTATTAAGAGTTTTAGCAGGGGTATTAGGTACATAACCCAACCATAACTCAAATGGCTTTTTGCCAGTGAAAGAATGTACTGTACTATTATATGCAAATTCTAAACCTGGGATAAGGGTTACCCAATCATGCGTGAATTTGTCATTCTCTTTAAAATTAAGACCAAAAGCACAGTATCTTCTTATCATATCTTCTAAGGTTTGTATCATTCTTTCTGCTAGCCCATCAGTTTGTGGATGGTGTGCTGTAGAAATTTTTAATTGACACCCTGAAACATCCATAAGTGACGTCCAGAACTCAGAAGTAAATTTAGGATCTCTGTCAGAAACTATTGCTTTGGGGAAACCTGCTGTATTTAACATTTGTGTCCACCATAAAAAAGCTAAGTCCTTTTCAGAAACCTCTTTGTGGGTAGAAATAAATTTACACATCTTTGTAAATCTATCTACAATTACCCAGCAGGAGTTATAACTCTAATGCCCTGCTATTGGAAAACCTGTTAGAAAGTCCATGTTAATGATTTCCCATGGAGCTTTTGGTTGCTCAATTTGTGGTAATAAACCAGCTGTTTTTCCTGTTAATCTTTTAGATTTTTGACAAGAATCACATGTTTCAACATATTTCTGAACATCCTCAGACATGTTAATCCACCAAGCTGTGTTTTTTACTCTGGTTAATGTTTTATGGTAGTCAAAATGACCTGCTAATATATCATCATGACATATACTTAACATTAACTCCTCCATTGAAGGGAGAATTACAATTACATTCCTCAATTTTTTCCTGTAATATATAAAACAATCCTCAATGGAAAATTTTCCTTTTCCTAATGCCTCTTTATACTTAATTGGTAATGTTTTTATTAAAACATTCATTGAAGCATTAGATGGATCACTTAATATTGTAGTTAATTTACTTAAGTCAGGATCTGAATTATAATTATCAAGAATTGATTGCATAAATTCATCCTCAAGATCTACAATATAAATGCCATAAATGTTAATAATCTCTGACTCAGGAACAGAAGCAGGATTATCATCATTATTAGGCAGAGGTACTCTAGATAACAGATCTACATTAGAGTGCAAGGTTCCTGCTCTATGTGTAATAGTCATCTGGCCTCTGTATTCTTGTACAGCTAATTTCCATCTAAACATGTGTCTATTAGGAGTTTTCATGTTTAAGAGTGACTTAACTGCACTACAGTCAGTTATTAACTCAAATTTTTGGTCTTCAGGGTAATAATGTAGCTTTTCAAGAGCCCATACTACTGCCAAACATTAAGGTTGAGTAGCACCATATTTCAATTCACCACTTCTTAGAGTACGTGAAATATAGCAGATTACTACTTCTGACATTTTTCCTTCAATAAGTTGTTTTTGATGCAAAGCAGCACCCAGTCCAATAAATCTTGCATCTGTATATAATACAAAAGGTAATTGGAAATCTGGTAATCCCAAGATAGGAGCTGTTATTAAACATTCTTTCAACTTATCAAAAGCTTTTTGTCTTTCATTATTCCAAATGAAAGCTTCTGATTTCTTTATCAGTGTGGTCAGTGGTGCAGAAATTGATAGATAGTTTTTTATATATTGTCTATAATAACCACACATTCCAAGAAAGATTGTACATCCTTCACATTTTGAGGAATGCCAATATTCTTTATTGCAGCCACTTTATTTTGGTCTACACATATTTGTAAGCCAGATACAATATGACCAAGCACTTTAAAAGATTCAAACCCAAATTTACATTTTTTCAATGCAAGGGTCATTTTTATTTCATCCATTTTCTGAAATACTTTCCTTAAAAGGATTGAGTGTTCATCAAAAGATTTAGAGAACACTATGATGTCATCAATGTATACTATTAACCATCCCTCAATCATTTCATTATGGAATGTTATATCCATTAACTTCTGAAATACTGATGGAGAATTTTTCGGTCCAAATGGCATTCTGACATACTTATAAATTCCCATGTGTGTTGTTATCAACAAAAAGTTATGTGAATTCTTTTCAACAGGAATTTGATGATACCCTTTATTTCCATCTAGGCAACTTATATATTTAGCACCTTTAAGGGTAGAATGTATAGAGGCAATCCTTGGCAAGGGATAAATATCATCTACTGTAAATGTATTTAATGCTCTATAATCACCGCACAGTCTTGCTTTATCTTGTTCATAAGAAATTAGCACTGGAGATATTACACAATATTTTGGTGTAGTTTCAACCTTCTCAAGAATGTTCATTTTTAATAAAATCTTAATATTATCCTCTATGTCTTTCCTCTTCATTGGTGAAGCAGGGTATGGTTTCTTTTTAAGACTAGCAGGAATATTATCCATTTCACATGTTAAACTAATCTTCATTTCATGATCTTTTACAAGGCCAAGTTCATTTGTACCATGTTCAAAAGCCATTGGAAAAGCTTTAATTAATTCCAAAATATTATCTTTCTCAGTTTTACTTATCTGAGTGCCAAATGATGATTTTGAAATTTCTGTTTCCAGAAGTTCCATCTCATTAGATTCTCTTCCTTTAGATGGGGAATTTGTTACTGACTCAATGTGTAAGACTGTGTTAAAAGAATTTATTTTAAATTTCCTTTTACCATTCATGCCAATTGTAAAATTGTTATTAGCAGGGTCTAATTATACACCAAATTTAGTCAGAATATCATTTCCAATGATAAAACAGTTACTACAATTAGTATTATCCATTACTACAAAGTCACAAGTTACCCTTACATAACCATGTTGGTGTTTAAAGAAAACAGCAGCTTTGTATTTACCAATGGGGTGTAGAACTGATCCAAAACCTCTCCAATTTTTATTTTGAAGTGGTTCAAGCTTAAACTTATATTCACTATCAATTTCCTGTAATGTATTAGTGGAAACAACAGAACCAGCAGCTCCTGTGTCCAGTACTATATTAGCATTTTCACCAGAAATGATAGCTGGAACTGTGATAGGTGTAATTCTAAAGTTATCAGCTTGTATATCCTTAATGATTTCAGCATCCTCAAAATTCATTAAAGATTCATTTGAGTCCATATTTAATATTGGATTTTCAAAGATGGACAAATCATCTTCCAACATACAGACTTCATTTTCATCACTATATGAAATATTGAGGTCATAATCACTTGATTCTTTACTTTTTTCAGTTTCAGTTTCAGATTCACGTTGATTTTCAACAATATTTATGTTTTTCTCACATTTGTGACCTTTGAACCAAGGTTGTTACACTTATAACAAGTATTTGTTTCATACTTTTTAGGCACTACAGGTGCAGTAGGTTTTTTCTGCTTCTCCTGAAGTGTTTTTGAATTCTGAGTTTTTACAGGTTCAACATTTTGCTTATAAGTGGAATACCTTGATTCATACTTATGGTTTAATAATATTTAATTGCAAATATTAATAAAGTCAGAATATTCAGTAACATTTAATGTTCTAGCTACAACAATGTCTCTGACAGATATAGGTAATTTATATATTATCTTATCTTTCCATAAGTTAAAATCCATATGAGACTCAATGGCTTTTAATATTTTGTTTAAATTCATTAAAAATACCATAGGTTTTTCACCATTCAACGGATTATACCTAGTCTTCTCATAAAGTCTCTGCTGAGTAAGCCTGAATTTAGAACCTCCAAATTGTTTTTCAATAAGTTGTTTCCATTCAGCCCAAGAGTAATCTTTACCCTCACTCAATACAGCTTCAAACCATAATAAAGCAACATCCTTAAATAAATAAATAAATTTTGATGTTATTTCTTCATCTGGTAACTTATATGAGAATTTCAAGTTGTCAATTCTTTGAATAAAATGTTGCCAATCAGAGCTAGCTTCCCCATCATAATTTGGGTACTGATCTATCTTAGTCCAGCTTTTCTTATTGGATTTTATCTCACTAATCTTAGGTAAATTCAACAACTCATTTACTTTTGATAAATGGTCTTGTATTTCTTCCTGCACGGATTTGTGACTTACATTTTCAGATTTGACACTACCACCAGATGGTTTTAATTGTGGTGGTACAGGGAAGGAATGAGATTCACTTTTGCCAATGAAAGGATTATTATTATATTGATTATACTTATGATTATCCTGGTTCATTAGTAGATTGGCAGTTTCAATCTCAACTTTAGTTAATCTTTGTAGCAACTCAGAGACACTTTGATTTGTCTGGGCAAAAGATAACTTTGTTCTTGATTCAGTTTTTAATAAATGTGTTTCATATAATTTTTATAACTCACAAAAATTGTTTGAAAGGTCATTATATTTATTACTCAATGAATCATATTTAAGAGTTAGAGACAAATTTTCTTTCTCTAATTCTTTGTTGCGTGTTGCTAATTGAGAAATGTTTAATGTCAAGGATGAAATTGTATCACTAGTGAGCTTAACTGTCTTTTCCTCACAATCAGTCATTCTATTCCATAATGCTGAAACAATTCTATGGACAGTTGGATTATTGTTAAAATATTCCATGTCCTCCTTTTCGATTCTCTCACTCTCCTGTTAACTTCTCATCTCACTAGTAGGTGGTTTCAACTGAGGATTAACTGTATTATCATTGTATATAGTACTGTTATTGTGGACAAAAGACAAGTCCGGTGTATCTACTCTAAAACCTAAATTTCTTAAATCCTCCTTTATTTTTTGTACAGATTTAACATCAATAGAATTACCTATATTGTAATTATCAGTATTATGTCCAATCTGAGAGGGTAATTTACTTACCAAGGGATGGTTGCCAGTCCTGATTTTTGGCGCTTTTTTCCCTTGTAAGGGTGAGCTGAGGAAGTCAGATGAGGGGGTTGGATCCCTGTTGCAACTGTGGCTTGTCCACTGTTGGTGAAACCAGTCCCGTTTCCATTTGTCTACCAGGAATTTCTCCTGGAAGTGAGTGGACCCTCCATGGGTAGGGGGTTGCTTATTTTATTGACTGGGCTGGCCTCCCTTTAATTCTGCCATTGCCTGATTCATCTGCTGAAACCCTACCTTGCAATTGTTTTGCAACTGCTCTACTTCTTTGAACATGAGAGATTTTAATTCCTCCAACTTCAGAACCAGTTTGGCCAGGTGGGAAAGTTGATCCTGAAGAGGAGGAGACGTCTTTTTTATAGTTATCTTTTTTAAGAGGGCGTCCTTTTCCTCTATACTCATGCTTTCTGGCTGGGGGTACTGTTGGCCCTCCATGGTGATGTCCTGGAAAGTTTTTGTTAGCTTTAGACCTGGTATTATAAATAAGCAGGCTTTTCACTTACACTGTCTTGAGGAGCACTCATATTGTTAAGAATGACAATATTTTACGTCTAAAAAAGGAAAAAACTCTATGGAATTAGTAGAAAAATAATATTAGCAATTATATTCCTAATAAAAAAGCAATGGAGCTTACCCTGAATTTATATCTTTATTTATTTAAATAAAATGTAAGTAAAATTCGAAAAAATCTGTTAAAAATATAATAATAAGTTTAACTAGACCTCTATAAGGGTGAATAATAAGCTTACCAAGCTTTAGCCAAATACCAATTTAATTGGGTGTTATATTGGTGTCCAAATACCAAGTGAAATTGGGTTTATATTGGGTACGGTTACTACTGTAAATATCTAATTTTTATGATAAAAAATTAGTACAATTATTTTAAGGGTTCTTTTCCGCAATCAATGAGTTATGATGACCCACTAATATGCAGAAGACCCAAATATTTGGTTAATTTTGAGCTGTACTAAGGTAAAAATCACGTCCCAAGGCTTATACTAAATAATAAGTAAAATATAAGGAAAGACCCCCAATTGTCAGTATAGTCTAGTATATAAGTATGATATAATAGTATTTTTTTATGGTCCTACTACTTATTGATAAATGATTTAGTGATTAAACCTCAGGGGAAGACTAATAAAATAGTTATACTCAAATAAAACTCACAATACTTGGATTTAAATGCGTGCTAGTGGTGGAAAATAGATGTATAATATATAGTTATAGCTTATATAAAGATAATATCAATTTATAATAGCTTTTTAATATATTTCTGAATGTTAATAATTGCATAATAGTGTTTTTTTGAATTTTAGTAATTGAATGATGATAATAAACCGTCAAAATCCCTCCTTACTTATACCCAAATCCACTGGAGTGCACAGACCTTCAATCCAGATGATGTCACTGCTATCCCTGGCAATTACAGCACTGTGAGGGCCCATCACCTCCCCATGGCGTCCACTTCAAGCAGTTTAAACACCCAGACCTCCAGTAAGGACCCTCCATCACTATTAATAATAACACTGATCCAAACCATAAATAGAAAACCCAGATAAAAGCGGATACCATAAAGAAACAGGTAAAATAAATAATCAAAAAGAGATTTAATGAAACTATAAGCATATAAAGGAAAAAAATAAAATGTCCAAGCCTCCAATAACATCCCCAAGCATCCATATTAACCCAGAAACATCCTTCCAACCCATAAATCTGTGAATAACCATCCAAGGAAGTAATTTTAGTTGTCCAAACTGGGTGTATGCACCTGATATAGGTGTCTATGCTTCTGTAGGCGTTGTGAGTCCACTTAATTCGTCGATATGACCTAAAATAAGCAGAAAAACAAAGGTTATAGGCTATTAAGGGGCTAAAACCCACTTATATACCTAAATATACATAATATACTGCATATTTCACTGAATATGAGATTTATGTATACATATAAGCTTATGTATGTCAATAATTACCTCATATCACTTAAGATAAGTATGTCATGACTCCATTAACACCTTAATAATATTATTAGGCCATGGATAAGCTATTTAAACTATTATAAGTTATATAATAGAATAATAATTATTAATATATATCATAAAATAATATATATTATTATTTTAACCTTATTTTTAAGATATAAGCTTAATCTACTTAAGGTTATCTTATTTTAAGCATAAGAAATACTCAGTCCAAGGATATTTAGGCTGACAAACACATTAAATTTTTATTATGTCTTCAAATTTTTGGTTTGTCTCACTTCTCTGTCAAGTTTTTCAATAAGCACCACGGGAAATCTAGGGGTGAATTGCTAGCAATCGAAATTTAGAGTGTCCCTTAATTATGCCAGGTTTATGAATGCTTTATGAACATAAGTAAATTAGAGTTAGATTTACATTTATTCTCAGATTGATTATAGACAGAATATCAACTGATTCCAAATTATGCACAAGTTGATCCTCCAGAACTTGATTTTGGTCCTCTGATGAGAACAAATTGAGCACAAATTGATCTAACCTAAACTTATGCATATATAAAATTCAGGATACTTGCTATAATAAATTTGATAATAAAAAAATTATTGTGTAAGATATTAAATTATAAATTTAGGCATCATAGGAGGGCCCGTAATAGAACTTAATTATACTATGTGCACCTTAATACTGTATCACGCAGTTTGAAACATTTAAAACAAAAAGAGTCATAAAGGGCAATGAAATTGCATGGACAGACTCTTTCAAAATTAATACTGACCATAATACACAAGAATGAAACCTTGGCATCTATCCAATAAAAGATTTTCCTTCTGATAAATGGATTTTTCTCAGTTACTACCTGCTAAAAAGTGTCCTTCTGTGGTTTGTCTGACCTTCAGAGGGGTAATTTGGCCACACCACACTACTTCTATTTCCATGATTGACCAAAAAATCATCCTCATTCCCATCTAAAGAGTTGATCTCATCTGACTGAGGCTGATCAAAGGGGTCCACCACAAGTTTAGCCAAAATTTTGGTGAACACTTTTTTGATGGATAGTGACTAACTGGTGCTTTCCAAAATTGTCCACCTCAAGTTAGGATAAACCTCAGGAGGATAAATTTATTATGAATAATAAATTAACTGAAGAATACTTTTGCCCTAGCTACTCTGCATCATAAAAGTGTCCAACTGAGGTTTAGCCATAATTCAGGTAGACACTTTTGGAAAGGCACAGTCTGATGGGTTTAATATCTATATATGGCAATAAGTATCAGTTTTTTATCATCATGGAGCTAGAATTAATTTAATATGGCCAAAGTGTCCACCTGAAGTTTGGCCAAAATACAGGTGGAAATTTTTATGAGGATTACTTGATGAAATGAAGAAGACTTGCAATTATTTTCATCATAAAATTTTCAAACTTAAGTTTATCAAAAATAGTGTTGACACTTTTTCCAGATCCAGTCATATGGGATCAACTCTCTATATGGCAATGAGAATTAATTTTTAGTCAATCATGGCATTAGAAGTAATTTTATATGGAAAAACTTTCCACCTGATTTTTGGCCAAAAATAAGTTGGAAGTGTTTATGAGGAATACTAGATTAAATAAAGAAGACTTGCACCCTACTACTGTCAATCATAAAAGTGTCCACCAGAAGAACTCTCAAACTTGCGGTTGACATCTTTGGCCTGGTCCAGCCATAAGGGATCAATTCTGCATATGGAAATGAGGATTTTATTTGGTCAATTATGGTACTAGAAGTAATTTGATATAGATAAAGTGTCCAACTAAATATTGGAAAAAAATCAGTTGAAAACTTCATTTAGTTTTTCAAAAAATCAAATTAAGTAAAATTTTATTCCTGATGATGCCCATTTTATCCAACACCTCTTCTGAGCCTTGAAAGTAGGCATTTAGCTTGAATTTTGAATTTCCTATAAAATCCCTATTATTCAACCTATTTCTTTTTATCCCTTTTTTTTCTTTTAGATATCAATTAATTTTATGTAAAACAAATCATTTTCATAATTTTTTACCTGTATTTAATAGAATTATTAAAGGTTTAACATCACCCTGTAAGCATTTGGCACATGTTTTTTTTGCTATACTAATAAAAATAATAATATACTGGTAACAAAAAATTGATCAAATGATAAAATATTAATAAAAAAGAAAGATCAAATACCAGTGGATATGTTTTAAAAAAATACCAGTTGCACTGAAGAAGAGCAGCACCCTAGATACTCACCATCAAAAAAGTGTCCAGCACAAGTTCGACCAAACTTGTGCTGGACACTTTTGGTCAGTTGCAGTCATATGAGATCAATTCTTGCTATGGCAATGAAAAAAATTTTTTTGGATAAAAAACTTCACTAGAAGTAGTTTTACATAGCCAAATTTTCTACCTAGATTTCATCCAAACCACATGTGCACAATTTTTTATCTTTGAAAAAAAGTCAATTTAGTACAATTTATCCCTGATGGCTCTCATTCGCTTCAACACCTCTACTGGCCTTTGATAGTAGGAATATTACTTGGATTTCTTTTTTCATATCTGATCCCTTTAACTTAATTTTTTATTCCTAATATTGCTTTTGGATATCAATTAATAATTTTTATAATAAATTATTTTCATATTTTTATACATTTATTTAATAATATTATAAATGGGATAAAATCACCTGGTATGCATTTGGCACATGAGTTTTTTCTATACTTATAAAATTAATAATATAATGGCGACCAAAAATTAATCAAATGATATTAATGAGTGAGGAACAAATATAAAATACCAGTAGACATGTTTGTAAGAAATACTAGGTGAACTGAAGAAAAATTCTACCCTAGCTACTCTACATTAAAAAAGTGTCCAGCACAAGCTCAGCCGAACTTGTGCTGGACACTTATGGTCAGGTGCAGTCAGATGGGAGAAATTCTCTCTATGGAAATGAAGATAAATTTTTGATAAAAAATTACACTAGAAGTAGTTTGATATGGCAAAATTTTCATGCTGAAGTTTTGGTAAAGCTCAAGTGGATTTTTTTTTATTTTTACAAAAAAGAAAATTTAGTGCAAGTTTAGCCCTGATTGTTCTAATTTAATTCAAAATCTCTTTTTTCTGTTTATGGCAGGAATTCAACTTGGATTTTAATTTTTATCTTTGATTTCTTTTATTTTACTTTATTCCTCTCATATTGCTTTTGGATAGAAGTTTATTTTTTGTAAAATAAATCATTTTCATATTTTTTTACCTTTATTTAATAAAATTATAAAAGGTGTATCATCACCCAGTATTCATTTGGCACACCATTTTTTGCTTTACTGATAATATTAATAATATAATGGTGACAATAAATTAATCAGTTGATAAATATGAGTGAGGCGCAAAGATTTAATAACAGTGGAAATGTTTATAAGAAATTTCAGATGATTAAAAATGACTTGCACCCTTGCTACTCTTCATGATAAAAGTGTCCAGCACAAGTTTGGCCAAAATTGTGCTGGACACTTTTGGTTGCATGCCGTCAGACGCAATCAATTCTTTTATGGAAATGAGACTGAATTATCACTCCATCATTGCACTGAAAGTAGTTTTATATAGACAAATTGTCCCCTGGAAGTTTTTCCAAACCTAAGGTAGACAATTTTTTCCTTTGGTAAAAAGTAAATTTGATCCATGTTAATCTATGATGGTGCCCATTTTTTCTGAAGCCTCTACTGGCTCATGATAGCAGAAATTATACTTAATATCTTTATTTCATGTTTGATCTCTTTAATTTTAATCTTATCCTTTTATTTATCCTTTAGCTTTTAAATATCAATTTTATTTTGGTAAAACAGATAACTTTCACATTTTTTATATTTATTATATTATATTATTAAAGTTGTAAAATCATCCAGTGTACATTCATTACACATTTTTTTGCTATACTAAAAACATTAATAATATAATGGTGACTAAAAAATAATCAAATAATAAATATGGATGACACAGAAAGATCAAATACCCATAGACATTTTTAAAATGAATATAAGATTAACTGAAGAAGACTTGCACCCTAGCTACTCTCCATCATAAAAGTTTCCAGCACAATTTCAGCTGAGCTTGTGCTGGACACTTTTGGTTGCATGCAGTCAGTTGGGATAAATTTACTCAATGGAAGTTAAAATGAATTTTTGCTCAATCATTGCACAAGAAGTAGCTTTATACTGCTATACTATCCTCCTGATTTTTTTGGAAAACATCAGGTGGACACTTTTTTTAATTTTAAAAAAAAGAAAAAATATTCCAAATATAGAACTGGTGGTCTAAATTTGGTCTGAAAAATCAAATTATCTTTGATGGCAGAAATTTTATTTGAATGTTTAATTTCATATTTAATAACTTTTATTTTACTTTTTTATTCCTGTTTTTGCTTTCAAATATCAATTTATTTATTGTAAAACTAATAATTTTCATATTTTTTTTACTTTTATTTAATAAGATTATGAAAGATGTAGCATCTCCCAGTATGCATTTGGCTTACAAATTTTTTCAATACTAATAACATTAATATTATAATGGTGAAAAACAATGAATCAAATGATAAATATGAATGACACAGAAAGATCATATACAAGTGGATTTGTTTATAAGGAATACCTGGTGAACTGAAGAAGACCTGCACCCTAGATAGTCACCATCATAAAAGTGTCCAGCATAAGTTCGGCCAAACTTGTGCTGGACACTTTTGGTTGCATGCAGTCAGATGGGATAAATTATTCTATTGAAATAAAAATGACATTTTGCTCAATCATTGCACAATAAGTTGTTTGATATTTCCAAAATGTCCTCCTGATGAATTTTAAAAACTAATCAGGACACTTTCTTTGGTTTAACAAAAAAGAAAATATAGTGCAAGTTTAGCCCTAGTGGTGCACATTTGATCTAACACCTCTACTTGTTATTGATAGTGGGAATTTTCCTTAGATTTTTTTTTCTTATTTTATCCCTTTTATTTTACTTTTTTATTGCTCATATTGCTTTGGATATCAATTTTTTATTTTTAAAATAAATAATTTTCATACTCTTATACCTTTATTTAATAATATATGATTAAAGTTGGAACACCACCTGGTATGCATTTTTCACACAAGTTATTACTATAGTAATAACGTTAAAAATATAATGATGACAAAAAATTAATCAAATGGTAAATTTAAATGACACAGAAAGATCAAATTCCAGTGGAAATGTTTATAAGAAATCCCTTTTGAGTTTAAGAAGATTTGCTATATGCCTACTCTCAATTATAAAAGTGTCCAGTACAAGTTCGGCCGAACTTGTGCTGGACACTTTTGGTTGCATGAAGTCATATGAGATAAATTCTCTCTATGGCAATAAAAAATGATATTTCACTCAATTATTGAAGTAAAGAATGTTTATTATTGTAAAATTGTCCCCTGGATGTCTGTCCAAACCTCAGTTCAAAATTTTTTAGCTATACATAAAAGTAAGTTTAGACCAAGTCTTGACCTAGGGGTCCCCAACTGTCCCAACACCACTTCTGGCTCTTGATAGTTAAAATTTTACTTGTATTTTTTATTTCGTATTTGATCCCATTTATTTTCATTTTACTTTTCTATTACTCTTTTTAATTTTAAATATCAATTTATTTTTTTAAAAACTAAACATATTCATATTTTTTTAACTTTATATAATAATATTATTAAAGTTGTAACATCACCAATTTTGCATTTGGCATGAAGGTTTTTCCTATACTAGAAACATTAATAATATATATGGTGACAAAAAATTAATTATAAGATAAATATGAATGATAAAAAAAAGTTAAAAACCCAAAAGAAATGTTAAAAACAAAAAACTGATGTACTGAGAAACACTTTCACCCTAGCTACTCTCCATCATAAAAGTGTCCAGCACATGTTTGGCCGAACTTGTGCTGGACACTTTTGTTCAGGTGCAGTCAGATGGGATCAATTCTCTCTGTAGAAATTAAATTAAAAAAAATTCTAAATAATCACATTAGAAGTAGTTTGGTATGGCTGAATTATCCACCTTGATTTTTTCCAAACCTCAGGTGAAAAATTTTTTATCTTTAAAAAAAATTAAATTTTATCAAATTTAGCCCTGATGGTACCCATTTGTTTCAACACCTCTACTGGCTCTTGAAGGCAGGAATTTTTCTTGAATTTTTCTTTTTCATATTTGATCTCTTTTACTTTACTTTTTTATCACTCATGTTACATTTGGATATTAATTTATAATTTTGGAAAAGAAACCATTTTCATATTTTTTTAACATTTTTTAATAATATTATAAAAGGTGTAATATAACATGGCATGCATTTGGCGCAGAAGTTTTTTCTGTACTAATTAAATTAATAAAATTCTAATGACAAAAAATTAATCAGATAATAAAATATGAATAACACAGAAAGATCAAATACCATTTGACATGTTTTAAAAAAATAACAGTTACACTGAAGAAGACCTGCACCCTAGCTACTCTCCATCATAAAAGTGTCCAGCACTAGTTTGGCTGAACTTGTGCTGGACACTTTTGGTCAGGTGCAGTCAGACGGGATCAATTCTCTCTATGGAAATGAAAAAAATTATTTGATATGAAACTTCACTAGATGTAGTTTGATATAGCTGAATTATCCTCCTAGAGTTCATCCAAACCACAGGTGCACAATTTTTTATCTTTAAAAAACAATCAATTAAGTATAATTTATCCCTGATGGCTCTCATTTGCTTCAACATCTCTACTGGCCTTTGATATAAGCAATAATACTTGGATTTCTGTTTTCATATTTGATTGCTTTAAATTAATTTTTTATTCCTCATATTGCTCTTGGATATCAATTAATAAATTTTAAAATAAATTATTTTAATATTTTTATACATTTTTTTAATAATATTATAAAATGTGTAACATCACTCAGTATGCATTTGGCACACAATTATTTGCTATACTTATATAATTAATAATATAATTGAGACAAAAAATTAATCAAACAATATGTATGAGTGAGGCACAAAGATAAAATACCAGTAGACATGTTTGTAAGAAATACCAGATGAACTGAAGAAAAATTCTACCCCAGCCGCTCTCCATCATAGAAGTGTCCAGCACAAGTTTGGCCAAAGTTGTGCTGGACACTTTTGTCATGTGCAGTCAGATGGGATCAATTCTCTGTATGGCAACAAAAATTTTTTTTTATCGAATTTCACTAGAAGTAGTTTGGTTTAGCTGAATCATCCACCTGCTCCTCTGCCCAATATCAGGTGTATAATTTTTTATCTTTAAAGAAAAGGTCACTTATTACAATTAAGCCCTGATGGCTCCAATTTGCTTTAACACCTCTACTGGCTCTTGATAGCAGGAATTTTACCAGTATTTTTTTCATATTTGAACTCTTTGACTTTTATTTTACTCTTTTATTCCTCTTTTTTCTTTTAAATTTCAATTTAATTTTTGTAAAACTATTCCTTTCCATATTTATTTACATCTATTTTAAAAAATTATTGAAGGTATAACTTCACATGGTATGCATTTGGCACACAAGTTTTTGCTATACTAATAACATTAATAATATAATGGTAATAAAATATTAATCGAATGATAAATATGAAAGATACAGACTGATCAAATACCAGTAGACATGTTTATGAGAAATACAAGATGAACTAACTGAAGAAAATTTCCACCCAAGCTACTCTCCATCATAAAAGTGTCCAGCACAAGTTCGGCTGAACTTGTGCTGGACACTTTTAGTCACGTGCAGTCAGATGGGATCAATTCTCTATATGGCAACAAAAAAACATTTTTTTATTAAACTTCACTACAAGAAGTTTTGTTTAGCTGAATCATCCACCGGTTGTTCTTCCCAACCTCAGGTGTATAATTTTTTATCTTTAAAAAAAGGTCACTTATTACAATTTAGCCCTGATGGCTCCCATTTTTTTCAACACTTCTACTGGCTCTTGAGAGCAAGAATTTTACTAGTATTTTGTTTTTCATAATTGATTTCTTTGAGATTAATTTTACCTTTTTATCCCTCATATTGCTTTTGTATATCAATTTATTTTTTGTAAAACAAATAATTTTCATATTTTTTTACCTTTATTTAATAATATTATAAAAGGTGTAACATCAACCGGTATGCGTTTGGCACACGAGTTTTTGCTATATTTATAATATTAATAATATAATGGTGACAATAAATTAATCAAATGATATATATGAGTGAGGCACAAAGATCAAGTACCAAAGGACATGTTTATAAGAAATACCAGATTAACTGAAGAAAAATTCTACCCTAGCTACTCTCCGTCATAAATGTGTCCAGCACAAGTTCGGCCGAACTTGTGCTGGACACTTTTTGTCACATGCAGTCTGGTGTGATCAATTCTCTCTCAATCATTGAACTAGAAGTTGTTTGATATGGCTAAATGGTTATGCTGAAGTTTATTTAAACCTCAGATTGGCTCTTTTTTGTTTTTCAAAAAAGCAATTATAGTCCAAGTTTAGCCTCACTGGTGGACATTTGCCCCAACATGTCTACTTGCTCTTGATGGCAGTATATTTACTTTAATTTTTTATTTCATATTGGATTCCTTTAATTTTACCTTTTTATCACTCATATTGCTTTTGTATATCAATTTATTTTTTGTAAAACAAATCATTTTCATATTTTTTTACCTTTATTTAATAATATTATAAAAGGTGTAACATCACCCGGTATGCATTTGGCACACAAGTTTTTGCTATACTTATAATATTAAAACATAATGGTGACAAAAAATCAATCAAATAATAAATATGAGTGAGGCATAAAGATCAAATACCAGTGGACATGTTTATAAGAAATACCAGATGAACTGAAGAAAAATTCCACCCTAGCTAACCTCCATCATAAAAGTGTCCAGCACAAGTTCGGCCGAACTTGTGCTGGACACTTTTGGTCACATGCAGTCGGATGTGATCAATTCTCTCTATTGCAATGAAGATGAATTTTTCTTCAATAATTGCACTAGAAGTTGTTTGATATGGCAAAATTGTCATCCTGAGGTTTTGGTAAAGCTCCAGTGGATTTTTTTTTTATTTTTACAAAAAAGAAATTATAGTCCAAGTTTAGTGCCACTGGTGGGCATTCACCCCATCATGTCTACTTGCTCTTGATGGGAGGAATTTCACTTTAATTTTTTATTTCATATTTGATCCCTTTAATTTTACCTTTTTATCCCTCATATTGCTTTTGGATATCAATTTATTTTTTGTAAAACAAATCATTTTCATATTTTTTTACCTTTATTTAATAATATTATAAAAGGTGTAACATCACCCGGTATGCATTTGGCACACGAGTTTTTGCTATACTTATAATATTAATAACATAATGGTGACAAAAATCAATCAAATAATAAATATGAGTGAGACACAAAGGTCAAATACCAATTAATCAATAGTTCTTTTTAATATTATAAATTTTTTCATTAAATAAAATGGTAATAATGAATTATATTTTTCATCCACAATTCCACTCTAATGATTCCCACTGCACAAAAAGGGTTCACTTGGTCCTTTCTTTACTGCTTGTGCATATATTTTATTGCCCACAGTACTACAATTTTTTGTAGTGATTATCCCACATCTGATTCAGGAATATTTTTAAACAATATAAGTTTTTTTAAAAAAGACCTTATCATATCCAATTTCCACAAAAAATACAACCTGTTTTTGTATTAAAGCCCGTTAATTATTAAGAAATTGTTAAAATAATTAGATTAGACCCTGGCACAGCTAGATCCATACCAACCGACCTAAAGTCTTTTCAATATTGAAAACAATTAAATAAAATTATGATATCATACTAAATTATGGGCACCAACCATAATTCAGCACTTCTCATTTGCTCTTCTACAAAATGAGTGCATGTAGCATTTTTCTAACGTCGGACTGTTTTTCTTCCTTCCCTCACACCTTTAGTCCAGAATGAAAATTTAGTATGAGTTTTGGTCAAAATGGTTTGCCAGTGTTATCTGTATGCAATATGAATTCATATTGCATATTTCTATTTATGCATAAAATATACTCGTTAAGCATCATTTTTTGCATTTTTCAATCATTATGCATATTTATGCATATTCATATGCATATTCATTATACAGATTTATATGCATATTAATATATTTTATTCATATACATATATGCACCTTTTTTTTGCATATTCAATATGCATATTTTTAATGCATATTCAATATGCATATTTTTATGCATATTCAATATGCATATTTTTTATGCATAATCACTATGCATATTTTTTATGCATATTTTTTATGCAGATTTATTCTTCATAGTCATTATGCATACACTTTGGATAGGCATTTCACATCAATTTTTAGCATGTAATAAGTATCCACCATGCAAATTCAAATGCATATGCATCTATATCATACACGCAACATATATTCAAGTTTAATATTTGAATATTAAGGTATGCTAAGTGATGTTGTTCAACCTTTTGCCAAACCTGAGATTAACTGATGTTCAATGTGGTTCTTAAGCTCTGCTCAAGGAGGGATTGTTCTGGATTCAATCTGTGACAGTTTATTTTTTCAATGTTTTTTCATCAGATTTAAAAACATCTTTCTGACAGTTTCAGGATGGTTTCCCAACAGTTTCCTGACAAATTCCTGATAGTTTCAAAAAGAGGGAACTGCTAGCAGTTCACCCCCAGATTTCCCGTGGTGAACGTTCAAGAATTGATCAAGAGGGAATTTTGGAAATATTATGTTGAATATAAATTGGAACGCTTTATTTTCTGACCTCCAGCAAGAGGGAAACTTCAATTATTTTATCAAAATTAAATAAAAAATTTTATTATAATTAAAACACAAAAAAATAATTATTGAAATAATTCGATTCCAGTCCTCCAGAAAGAGGATAAACTGCTAAATTTTTTACTGGTAATTTAATGATGGATAAGGGAATTAAAGGTGTTGGAAAAATTGTTGATAAACTAGACAAGAGAAAAGAGAAAAGAGTAAAATTTAAAAATGAAATAAAATATTTTCCTACTTATATTGATTCTGATTCTGACAATGAAGTGAATTCCTTTGATGAAAATTTCAATAGCAATACAAAAATAAATATTTTACCTCAAGTTTTTGTAGATGTGGAGGAAGCAAAATATAAGAAGGTAGCAAATAAAATCCGACCAACTAATGAACCGCTACTTGCTGAATTAAATCCACCTTTGAGAAGACCAAAGCTATCAAGAGATACTCATGAATGTCCCTTTGTGAAGAATCCACCCAAATTTTCTGAAACGTCAAGAATCACTTTTGATAGATTAGGTGTTGTTAATTTTGTACCTGATGGTTGGTTGTATGGAGAAGAGAAGCAGTAGTTGTTGGATGTGATGGTCAAGCGAGGGAAAGCCATTTCTTTTGTAGAAGAGGAGAGGGGTGTGTTGAAGCATTCCTATGGGGAGCCTTACAAGCTTCCTGTAGTATGTCATTAAACGTGGCAGAAAAAACCAATCCCAATTCCGGCTGCATTAAAATAAGCTTATATCAAATTTTTCAGAGAATGGATTTGCAATGGACTGTAAGAGAAATCATCATCCAGTATTTTGTATCAAGAAACCCAATAACAAACTTAGAGTTGTTCATGATCTCAGGGAATTAAATAGGGTTACAATAAAGGATGCTGGTA
This sequence comes from Hemileia vastatrix, assembly GCA_030280995.1. Classification (NCBI taxonomy): domain Eukaryota; kingdom Fungi; phylum Basidiomycota; class Pucciniomycetes; order Pucciniales; family Zaghouaniaceae; genus Hemileia; species Hemileia vastatrix. Next base: position 28,016,430 of record JASXTE010000014.1, on the reverse strand, counting down.
TACCACCTAGTGCTGAGAATTTTGTGGAAGAGTTTTCAGGGAGAGTGTCTTATAGTTTAGGTGATATTATGGGGGGATATGATGAGAGAGATTTGCATCCAGACTCTAGGCCTGTCACTACTTTTGATACACCACTAGGACAATTACAATTGACAAGATTACCTCAAGGAGCAACAAATTCAGTTTAAGTTTATCAAGCTCAGATGGCTTGGATTCTTCAAGATGAAATTCCTAAATATGCTGGAATCTTTATTAACAATGGAGGAATTTAAGGACCTTCAACAGATTACAATAATGAAGTGTTGAAGGAGAACCCAGGAATACAAAAATTCATCTGGGAGTATGCAATAACTTTAGAGAGGATCTTGTTTAGAATTGAAGAAGTTGGTTTAACTATTTTGGGTTCAAAATTTTCATTTTGTGCGCCAGCTTTAGAGATTTAAGGTCATGTGGTATGTAGAGAGGGTAGATATATTTCCAAGAAGAATGTGAATAAAATTCAGTCCTGGCCAAGACCCAAGAATACATCTGAAGTTAGGGGGTTTTTAGGTGTATGTGTTTATGTTTTGAATGTTTATCAAAGACTATTCTTCATTGGAAGCTCCATTGAGAAGGTTGACAAGAAAGTATGCAGACTGGGAGTGGGATGAAGAGTGTGAAAGGGAGTTTAAGAGATTGAAGAAGGTTGTGGGGAAGGATTTAGTCCTGCACAAGTTAGATTATGGAAAAGATGCTGGTACAATTTATTTAGCAGTTGACTCAAGTCAGGTTGCTTCTGGGGAAGTTTTGTCTCAGATGGATAAAGCTGGTTACATAAGGCCAGTTAGGTATGAATCTGTGGTATTCACCAAAGTCAAATCAAGATATTCTCAGCCAAAATTGGAACTGTGTGGAGTGGAAAAAATTTTAAAGAAACTTCAAAATGTTTTGTGGGGCCAACACTTTGAATTACAAGTGGATGCAAAATCTTTAATTCAAATGATTAATTCCCCAAGTTTACCAAATGCTCCTATGACTAGATGGATAGCATTCATTCAACATTTTTCTTTTGACTTAGTTCATAAGCTTGGAAAACTTTTACTATTCCAGATGGTTTGTCAAGAAGACCACCCACTGAAGATGATTCACACTCAGAAGAGTTTGATGAAGATATACCTATAGTTAAATCAAGCACTAAAGGAGCTGAAGACTTTCCATACCTTCCCCATGAGGTTAAACTGGCAGGACTATTGTGTATAGATTATTGTGATGATGACCTCCACCAAGAGGATAAACTGGAAAATTATTTTATGTTGATAAAATTGATGAAATTGGTGTGAATAAATTTGGTAAAAAAAAGGTTGAAGAAGATGGATTGGTAGTTTGGGATAGTAGTAGGTTAAGGAAGGGTGTATATTTTAGAGAATTAGAAAATTTGGTAAAAAATGGTGAAGAAGAGAAAGAGGTATTTTTGAATTCGGTTTCTAAGAGTTCAAAAGGTTCAGATGAAGAGAATCAACATAGCTCAATTAAGAAACAAATTTGTGGTCAACATTTATTGGCTCATTTATGTGCAGGTGATATTGGTGATAGAGAAGTGCGCATCAATATTATATTAATAAATTTTAAAGATGAATCTGGGGTAAGACTGGTTTTTATTTGCTTTTGGTCAAATATTTATTGACTTTAGAAAGGCCAGAAGATTGTGAAGACAATGAATGGGTGGCTATAAAAAGGAAGTCATCTATGCTTTACTTGTCTAGTAGACGATTAATGAAAAGGAGGTATCCAAATCCTCAAGTAGTTTTAACTCAAAAGAAGGGGCAAGAATTAGTTTTAAAGTCACTCCATGAAGATCTTGGACATAGAGGCATTGGAGAAAGGTTCAGAAGAATTGCTGATTGATTTTGGTGGCCAGGCATGAAGATGGCTGTTAAACAGTGCGTTCAGTCATGCAAAGAATGTCAATGAAGAAGTTATTTAATGCCAAAAGAGCCTGGAAATGCTACTGGAAAAAATACTCTCTTTGGAAGAGTTAGCTTGGATGCAGTTCATATTAAGGAGGGATGGTATAAATATTTAATTGTAGCCAGAGATGATTTATCTGGTTGGGTAGAGGCAGCACCTATTATTAATTTGAATGCCAAAAATGTGGCAGAATTTATTTTGAAAAATTGGGGGTATTGATATGGAGTTATGAAATTGGTAACTCTAGATAGAGTTCCTGAGTTTGGGACAGAGTTAAGAGAAGCTATATCAAAATTTGGGTCAAAGGTTAGGGTAGCAGCCCCTTATTATCCTGAAGCTAAAGGTATGGTTGAATGAGGGCATCAAGTAATTAAGGAAGCTTTAGTCAAAATGTGTGGGTCAAGTGCTGAAAAGTGGAGGCATTATTTACCTTTAGTTTTATTTTCTGATCAAATTACTGCCAAAAGGACAACCAGATTTTCATCCTATGAACTTGTTTTTGGACAGAAAGCAGTTTTACCAGTTGATTTAGAAGCTGAATCATATCTTGGAGTTGACTGGGACACGGTCAAGACTACTGAAGAGTTATTATGTGCAAGAATGATGCAGCTAGAAAAGAAAGAAGAGTACTTAGAAAAGGCATATTTGCGGATGATAAAGATCCAAAATCAGTCAGTAAGATATTTGGATGAGCAGTTGGCACATTGACTTAGAAATCCTTTGAAAAATGGAGATATAGTTTTGGTTTATAATAGGAGTTTGTAGGGCCAATGGGGCAAGATGTTTGCAGATAGGTGGAATGGACCATATAAATTCAAGGAAAAAGTATCTGGCGGTTCATATGTTTTAGAAGAGTTGGATGGAGTGGTACTAAAAAAGAGGGTAGCTGCCAATAGAGTTAAGATGTTCTATCCTAGAGGTACTACAAGGACAGAAGTTTACTCCGCAATGAGGATAAACTAAACAAAACAAAAAAAATCATTCATTATCAAGTTTAACTCTGGAATGAGGATAAACTACTCACCACGCAATATGGGGGGCGGACTTGCTAGCGAGTCCGCAACCTTGGACCCAAACTCACCACAGATTGAGCACACATTGAGCTATTGATAAAGGAACCATACAATCAGGGATGAACACCACTCAGCAGAACAGTTTTAGGTGGGTGTCCAAGTAGAGTTCAGCATGAGTTCAGTATGAGTTCAGTCTGAGTTCCATCTGAGTTCAGGTTGAGGACTTGCTAGCAAGTCCACCCCCTATATTGCGTAGTGACTTTTTATTAAAAATATTTCTGTCGTTTTATTATGGTAAGGCAGACAAAACCATTAATAAACTTTTATGACATTTATGAAGACATTTGTTTTAAAACTCTTAAAACTCTTAAAAGCGACTAAAATTATGGGGAAGATATATGTTGGGTTGATAAATTTTTTATTGGTAGAAGTGTTCACAGGGGATCCTTCTCATTAAATATTGGAAAGTTTGGGGGTAATTGATGGGCTGGCTGCTCTATACACAATTACCCCACAATGTTCGTTACCAATTTTTCCCTGTTTCTAGTTTAATCCTGGCTTTGTTTTTTGATCTATAGGAAGTCCACTAAGACTATAAACTGGAACAAACATAAAGACACTGCCCTTGATGCCGGATTCATAATTCTTTTTTATTTTTGTTTTTGTTATTTATTTTATGTTAGATTTTTTATGTAATGATATATGTGTTTTGTTCATTTTAATTTTTATAATACTATTAAATATCTTTAAGGGTGATGATCACTGGTGGTCTCTAATCATTTCTACAAATTGGAGGGGGCCCACCCAGTGATCATCATCATAAATTTTATTTTTCTAAATTTTCATTTATTAATTTTGAATTTTGAATTTCTCAAAATTGTGTAACCACATCAAGTTGCACTTGGATGTGGGTATGATGTCAAGGGTACGGCCTATCAATTGGCCAGGAGGCATCTTTTAAATTTTAAATTTTTATATATATTTTTTTTCAAAATTTCTCAAATCTACTTTTAAACATTTACTTTCTTAAACTTTCATCTTTATAAAAAAATAAAAAAATAAATAAAAATAATATAAATATATAAACATACAATTATTTTTCAAATTTAAAAAAAAATTAATTTTCAATTTTTCTTTTGGTTTATTTCTATTATAGTATATTTTATATAGGAAAAAGGGTCAAGTGGAGTTTGAGAAAAATCAGATTCTACTTCAAGATCTGTTAGTCCTCTAAGACTTTAAACTGGCCATTATTCAAGATTTTCTTTAAGGTTTTATTTGAATTTTGGGATCTGTTAGTCCTCCAAGACTTTAAAATTGGCTATTATTCAAGACTTTCTTTAAGGTTTTATTTAAATTTTGGGATCTGTTAGTCCTCCAAGACTTTAAACTGGCTATTATTCAAGACTTTCTTTAAGGTTTTATTCAAAATTTGGGATCTGTTAGTCCTCCAAGACTTTAAACTGGCTATTATTCAAGACTTTCTTTAAGGTTTTATTCAAAATTTGGGATCTGTTAGTCATCAGAGACTTTAAACTGGCTATTATTCAAGTCTTTCTTTAAGGTTTTATTCAAATTTTGTGATCTTTTAGTCCTCCAAGAATTTAAACTGAATTTCAACAACATTCAAGATTTTATGGATATTTTTCTTTGGGAAAGGATTTTTTTTTATAAATTGGTATTGATCAAATCTTTGGTCCACCATTACCTTAAACTGGTAGTTCATTTGTATGTTTGGTCCACCATGACCTTAAACTGGTATGTCATCAAAAGTTTGGTCCACTATGACCTTAAACTGGATTTTCTTTTGATCAGAAGTTTTTTCCACCATGAATTTAAACTGGATTATCAAAATTATTCAAGCTTTGGTCAAGCCTAGGCCTTAATTAGGATGAATTCATCATATCAATGCACATAAACAATCTTTTGTCCACCAAGACTTTAAACTGGACATTAAATCTTTAAAATGAACTGTAGTATTTTAGGATAATGATATTTTTGTAATCTGTTTTTAGTGAGCTTTATGAGCTTAACTTGAAAAATTATAAAAATAAATAACTAAAAACAGAGGGGAGCTTGTATTCATGCCCTAGGTACTACTTTATTGCATCTAATTCAGTAGTACCATCAGACTTGCATACAAGCCCCCTCTTTTTTTTTGGTGCAGGGGACACACCTTATATTATTATTTTAAAATTGATTTTGTTTTAATTTTTTTTGATTTTTTGAATTAATTGTTTTATATATTTTTTTCATTGTTCTCTTTATGATGGACTTGATCAATTTGCGTAATTTTTTATTTTTCTATTATATATTCTTTTGGATGGACATTTAGGCCACCACATGCTTCTATTTTAAATCTGATGCAACCCCCTATGATCATGTCAGTGGGTGGCATGAAGACTTGATAATATCTTGGGATGGGCCAGTCAATCCCATCTTGCTGTATAATTTTTGTTGAGGTTGGGGATTGAACCCAGGTTCATTGACTTTTTGAGGAATGTGCATGGTGCACTAACTATCTAGGCTACTCAGATGGTGTGGCATTCCACATCTGGGTATGCCACTTAGGTTTATTTTTGAAGATTAGAAACAATTTTCTGGAATATAAAGCTGGATATTTGAAATTTTAGAAGGTGATTATTATCATTGGATAGCCCAGATTTTTCTCTAACTTTTATGTCTTGATGGTTTTTTAAAATATTTTTCTGTTTTCTTAGTGTTTTACTTGATTTAAAGACTTATAGTATTATTGGTGGATATGGTGTGGTGATGGAATGGCCAGTGAGCTCCAATTCTCCGGTGCGCTCTGGTTTTCTCCGGTGATTTTCTGGAGCAAAAGCAAAGTGTACTGGAAAAACTCTGTCATTGTGGCAAAGTTTGGTCATGGTGGCAAAATAATCTCACTGTGAAAAATTTAGCTCACTCTGGCAAAATTTGCTCATTATGGCAAAAAGAGCTCATTGTGGCAAAATTTGCCTCCAATGGGAAAGTCTTGTCACTGGGTTAAAGTTTGGTCACTGGACCTAAGTTTGGTCACTGTGCCAAGGTTTGGTCACTGTGCCAAAATTTGGTCACTGTGCCAAAGTTTGGTCACTGTACCTAAGTTTGGAAACTGTATTAAAGTCTGGTGACTGTGGAAAAATTTGGCTATTATGGCAAAATTTGGTTAGAATTTATTATGCTTATTAGATCAATAGTTTATTGTAGATCATATGAATATAGGGTATTCTTGGAAAAGTCTGGAGTAGGACAATCAGATAGATAGGGGGGAATCTTAGTCTTCTACATGTTTTTGTCTCTTTACTTTTGATTAGAAAGGTCTTTTTGGAATATAATTAACAACCACATTCATATTTTTTATTTCTCAACAAAATTAAATAAAATTATAATACCCTTATAACATTTAAATTTTTCATAACACTTGTGAAATACAACACAACCATAATATTTTCATTACATATAGGGTATCATTGGAAAGGTCTCCATCTCAGGGCTTGTTTTTATATTTGTCTCATTAAAAATAAAATCTTATAAAAACATATAAGTCTATCTTTTCAGATCTTTCACTGGCACACCTTAATTGTTGTCATCAGTATTTCTTTTTCAAAAGCTGCTATTTCTAAATCTCAATAAGGGTTTATAAATCAGAGATTCATATATATCAATCAATTCAAGTAGACTAGAGAGCTTAGTTATTTGAACAACCCTTATTTTACTTAGAAGGACAGGGTTTTCTTTGGTTTATCCAACTACTTCGGATTCTGCTTACGGCAAGGCGACTGTAAGAGTCTACCTACAGCCAAAAAGCTGTGGGATGGGGAGATCGGGGTCTAAAAGTAAGTCTTTCCAACTGTGCACTGCGAGGGTTTCTTCTACAACTTTCAAAAACATTACCTTGGCCACATCTGTGAGCATTGGGGTAACCCTTGGTTATTTTTGTAGGATGGAAGAAAACTCCAGAAAAGAAAAGAAAAATTTCAAGATAACTGAAGAAAATCAAGAAAAAAAATCTGAAGATAATCAAAAAAGAGGAAAAGAACTATTTTTGTAAAAATCATCAAGATCAATTTTTGGGCCTCTGGCATGAGGTTCAACTGCACAAATTTTTATAGAAAGAAGATCAGAAAGATCAATTTTTAGGCCTCCAGAAATAGGTTAAACTGCACAAATTTTTGAAGAAAGAAGATTGTCAAGATCAATTGTTTGGCCTCTGGCATGATTATAAACTGCATAATTTTAGAAGATGTGATTCAGAAGATGAATCGATATTTGAAGATTTGGAAGATGGAAGTAAGGATGAAGATGTGGAATTGATGAAAATTTGTGGAGTGGTGAGATTGGGGTCTAAAAGTAAGCCCTCTAAATCTTGCACCACTAGGGTCTCTTCTACACCTTTCAAAAACATTACCTGGGCCACACATGTGAGCAATGGGGAAAACCTTGGTCATTGTTCCAGGTCTAAGGGTGAAGACATCCTGAAGATCCCTTAAGTTGACAGTGGAGCCGCAAAGTGGAAGAAGGTAGCGCAGAAGATTAAGCCTGTCAATGAGCCTATGCCTGTAGGTTTGAATCCTACTTTGAAGAGGCCTCCATTGTCAAGAGATCCATACTGTACTCCTCTGGTGAATAATACTCCTGATTATGTGGAAACCACTCAGGTGACTGAGGAAAAGTTGAAAGTTGTCAATTTTGGTCCTGATGGGTGGTTTTCTGATAAGAAAAGAAGTTTTTGTTGCACGATATTGTGCTCAGAGAGAAAGCAGTGGCATTTGTTGAAGAGGAAAGGGGTGTGTTGAATCACTCTTATGGGGAACATTACTTGATTCCTGTGATTTTTCATGAACCTTGACAAATAAAACTTATTCCAATTCCAGCTGCTATTAGGGATGATTTTATAGAGATTTTTAGGTAAAGAGTCAGAACTGTGTTATACCAACCATCAAATTCTAGTTACTCAAGTCCGGTTTTCTGTGTTAAGAAGCATAATGGGAAGTTGAGGGTGGTTCATGATCTTAGGGCCTTGAATAGAGTCACTATCAAGGATGTGAGGATGCCTCAAAGTGCAGTGGACTTTGTGGAAGCTTTTTCTGGAAAGGTGTGTTATAGTTTGGGTGATATTATGGGTGGTTATGATGAAAGGGAACTTCACATCAATTCACGGCCACTAACAGCGTTTGAGACTCCTCTGGGAAGATCTTAGCTCACTAGGTTGCCTCAAGGAGAAACCAATTCAGTAGCAGTATATCAAGCTCAAATGGCTTGGATTTTAAAGGATGATGTTCCAACTCATTCTGGTATTTTTATTGATGACGGTGGAATTAAAGGACCCTCCACTGATTATGGAAATGAGGTGCTGAAGGAGAACCCAGGTATAAGGATATTTGTTTGGGAATATGCAATTACTCTAGAGAGAGTATTGTTTAGAATTAAAGAGGCTGGTTTTATTGTTTCTGGGTCAGATTTTGTTGTTGTTTTCCTGCTCTGGAAATACTGGGTCATGTGGTATGTAAGGAGGGAAGGATTATGGCAAAGAGGAAATTTAATAAAATTCTGTCATGGCCAAGGCCCAAAAAATCTACTGAAGTTAGGGGATTTTTGGGAGTTTGTGTGTACCTCAGGATTTTTATTAAAGATTTTTCTTTGTTGGCTTCACCTTTAAAGAGGTTGACCAGGAAAGATGTGGAGTGGGAAGGGACTGAAGATTGTGAAGAGGCTTTTCAGATGTTGAAGAAGGTGGTAGGTGAAGATATTATTCTTCAAAAGTTGGATTATGGAAGGGAAGCTGGAAAAATTTCTCTGGCAGTGGACTCAAGTTATATTGCTGCTGGTGCTATTTTGTCTCAGGAAGATAATTCTGGGAAGGTCAGGCAAGTAAGGTATGAGTCTGTGGTTTTTAATGAGGTGGAATCTAGGTATTCTCAGCCAAAGTTGCAATTATGTGGTGTAGCAAAAATTTTGAAGAAGCAAAAAACTGTTTTGTGGGGGCAGCATTTTGAGCTTCAGGTGGATGCTAAATCTTTGGTTCAAATGATCAATACACCTAGTCTTCCAAATGCTCCAATGGCTAGCTGGGTGGCATTTATTCAATATATCTTTTTTGACCTGGTTCAAAAGCCGGGTAAAACTTTTATGATGCCAGATGGATTATCATGAAGACCACGTACAGATGAAGATTCTTAGTCTGAAGAATTTGATGAAGATTTTCCAGTGGTTAGGGCCAGCACAACGGGTGCTGAAGAATTTGCTCTCCTCCCCCATGAGGCTAAATGGGATGATCATTCTTTCCTCCCCTATGAGGCTAAACTAGAATATGGTTCTCTCCTCCACCAAGAGGTTAAACTGGCTGGTTCTGGTCTTTATTCTGGTGATCAGGAATTTTTTGTTGATGAAGATTGGGCTGTTGTTCTGGATGGCTCAAAATTTGAAAATGGTGTTTTTGTTGGTGACCTGGATTCCCTTAAAATTCAGTGGAAGGAAAACAATGTACCAAAGTTTAAGGATTGGTGTCCTGGATGGGCTTTTCATGTTGCTCATGTGTACACTGGAGATTTTGATGAAAGGGTTGTTGTCAAGGGGCTTTTTTGGTCTAGAAGATTTGTTTGAGGTTTTTACAAGGGTTTTAAGGGTTTTAATGGTCTCTCAAAGAATAGTATGTATTTCTAAATCAATATGATTAATTTACTCAAATATAAGAGGTAGATTTTAAATATTAATATATATTATAGACTAGAATTACCCTATTTTAAATACTAATGTTATAAAATATAGAAATAAGTGTTGTATTGTAGGTGCAATAATAAAGTAAAGTGATGAAGGGATGTTTTTGAAAAGCAGAAAGTAAGAGGCCTTTTATAGGCAAAACATGAGGGAACAAAAGATACGGAATTTACTCCATATACTTTAAGAATGTGAGAAAAAGAATGACTAAAAGGAGTACATATATGACATAAGAAATAAATAAACTGGTACGTCAACAAGGGCATCAAATTTATTAGAAATAAAGTTTGAGTTCCTTGGACTGTCAAAATTAATTACACAATAATTAATTAATTATATTACTTTCACAGGATTCCAGATCTCTCACTGAGGTAATATAATTGTTTAAAAGTTTTTTTATTATAATTTTATTATTAAATTTTATTCCCATTGACTTATACTATTGAGCACGGTGTTAGGGAGTAAAATTGTAGGGGACATTTTATTTACACTATTTATTGTACTTAACTAGTTATTTGTAAGTAATACTGAAGTAGATAAGTAATTAATAGTAAAAATAAGGGGCGTGGCTTCAACTCAGTAAAATAATCTATTATTTTACCGGTTAAGTCTAGTAGCCTGGCTGACAGTTGTACCCTTGGATTTTGTTTTGTTGGATTTTGAAGATGAGACCTGGGGTCAGATTGGGTTTTATTTTATTATGGTTTAATATCTGTTAACCTTGGAGAGGCAAGATATTTGTGAAGATAATACTTGGGTGGCAATCAAGAAGAAGAGTCCTGGCTTCTATTTGTCAGGAAGGAGATTGATGAGGAGGAGAAATCCAAATCCTCAGGTAGTGGTGACTCAGAAGAAGAGTCAAGAGTTGGAGTTGAAGTCTTTGCATGAAGACCTTGGTTATAGAGGCTTTGGGGAGACTTATAGAAGAGTAGCAGATAGATTTTGGTGACCTGGTATGAATTTGGCTGTGTAGGGTTGGGTTCAATCTTGTGAAGAATTTCAAAGAAGAAGTAACTTGAAACCTAAAGGGGCTGGCCGTGCTACTGGTGAAACAACTGTTTTTGGAAGAGTTAGTCTGGATGCTGTCCATATCAAAGAGTGCAGGTATAAATACTTGATTGTTGCCAGGTATGATATCCTTAAAACCAATGCTTCACAATGTGGATGAATGGGAAGAGAAACTTTAATATTTCCTCCCCCGAAAAATTGTTAAAACCAGAATTGAACTCATGTAATTCTGTGTTTCAATATAAAGGAAGATCTACAGAATAAATGCATGCCCTTATGTCTGAAATCGACAATTCTTCTTTTGGAGAACAACTTTCTGGTGAGGATAAAGATTCCATCATTAACATGATAAAATATTTTCCTATGGCCTTTGCTCATGGGTCACATGAACTGGGATTAGTTAAAGAGGAAATGAAACTTTCATTATCTTGTCCATTATTTGAAATACCACCTAGTTTAAAGAAGAAGCCTTATCTTGCCTCTCCCAAAAAAGGAAAAGATTTTGAAGACAATATCTCTACCCTTTTAAAAATGAATATTATTGAAAAGGTAGTTGAAACACCTAAATATTGTGTTATTTCACCTGTCCTAATTTCTTATGAGAAAGATAAAGCCAGGTTTTGTGGTGATTATAGAGCATTAAATACTTATACTGTTGATGATATCTATCCTTTACTTAGATTTAGCTCTACACATGCTACCTTACAATGTGCTAAATATATCAGCTGTCTGGATGGTAACAAGGGATATCACCTGGTACCTGTTGAGAAGAATTCACAGAATTTTCTGATGATTGCTACTCATATGGGTATTTATAAGTATGTCAGGATTCCATTTGGGCCTTAAAATGCCCCTTCAGTTTTTCAAAAATTTATGGATAAAACATTCCATAAAGAGATAATTGAAGGATGGCTTATTGTTTATATTGATGATATCATTATATTCTCAAAAACATTTGAGCACCATCTTAACCACCTGTGTAAAGTGTTCCACAAAATGGATGAAATAAATATGACACTTGCTTTGAAAAAACGTAAATTTGATTTTCATTCTTTAAAAGTACTTGGTCATGTTGTTTCAGGGTTACAGACAAAACAAAGTGGCAGCCATACAACAGGTGAAGGCTCCTACAACAGTTAGAGAGCTCCAGAGTTTTTTAAGAATTTTGGGATACTATACACAGTATATTAGAAATTACCAAGTCATAGCTTTACCCATTACCCAATTGAGTAGAAAGGATGTTTTTTTTGTCTGGAATAGTGAAAGACAGAGGAATTTCAACACTATGAAACACTGTTTTATGTCAGCACCAATTCTTGCTTTACCTTACTTTAATCAACCATTTGTTTTGTACACTGATGCCAGTTTTATTGGTCTTGGTGCTGCCCTCATCAAGAACAAGTGATGAATGATATAGTATCAGAAGTAGTAATTTGTTAAATTTGAAGAACCTTGGGAAATAGTGAATTGAAATATGGTGCCACTCAGCTTGAATGTTTAGCCGCAGTGTGAGCTCTAGAAAATATACATTATTACCTGGATGACCAGAAATTTGAACTTGTAACTGACTGAAATGCAGTTCAATCCCTTTAAAACTTGTAAACATCAAACAGACATATGTTCAGATGGCAGTTAGCTGTACAGGAATACAGAGGGAGAATGACAATTATTCATAGGGCTGGTATTGTTCACTCAAATGTGGATATGTTATCAGAGTTACCTTTACCAAATGATGAATCTAGTCCTGCTTATGATCCTGAGGATGAAATTATTTATATTCATGGGATATATGTGGTTGATATGGAGGAAGAGATATTACAGCTTATTCTAAATTCATATGATAAGGACACTGAATTGAAAAAGTTATGCACCATATTAAATTATCCAAAGAATGCTTCAATGCAAGCATTAAATAAAACCCTTCCACCAAAGTACCAAAAGGCTTTGGAAAAAGGTAAATTTTTAATTGATGAAGGATATCTATATTATAGAAGAAAGCTGAGTAATGTCATTGTTATTCCTCCTTCTATGAAAGAAATCATCTTGAAAACTTGTCATGATGACATATTTTCTGGACGTTTTGATCTTGAAAAAACAATGATCAGAATTAAAAACACTGCTTGGTGGGTTAATATGTTTGAAGACACCAAATTATATGTTGAATCTTGTGATTCTTGCCAAAAATCAATAATTCTGACTTGTAAGAGAGCTGGATTAATGCAACATATTGAACCTCCTGAAGCACCATGGCAAATAATAAACATGGATTTTGTAATAGGATTACCTATTGCTGGTAAAGACAGTTATAACTCTTGTTGGGTTATTGTGGACAGATTCACAAAAATGTGTTAAATTATCCCTACTCACAAGGATATTTCCACTAAAAAAATAGCTTTCTTATGGTGGTCTCATATGTTTAATACTGCTGGTTTTCCTAAAGCCATAATCTCTGACAGAGACCCTAAATTTACTTCTGAATTTTGGATGTCTCTGATGGATGTTTGTGGTTGTGATCTGAAACTTTCTACTGCCCACCATTCACAGACTGATGGTTTAGCTGAAAGAATGATTCAGACTTTAGAGGACATGATAAGAAGATATTGTGCCTTTGGCCTTGAGTATAAAGATAATGACAGATTCACTCATGATTGGGCTACCTTACTTCCTGGGTTGGAATTTGCTTATAATAGCACTGTTCATTCTGTTACTCAAAGAAAGCCTTTTGAGCTCTGGCTTGGATATTTTTTAAATACTCCTGCACAAAATCTCAATAATAAAATACCTAAACTGGATTTTAATCCTGGCGTATATTCTTTTCTTCAAATGCAACTACTTTGCAGAAGTCATGCTCAAAAATATATTGAAAAATCCTTTGAATATGAGAAGAAAAGATGGGAAAAATCCCATAAAGAATACACTTTTAAAATTGGTGATGAAGTGTTGATTTCTACAGTCCACTTCAATTTACAAGGTAATAACAAATTGAAAGACCCATTTTTTGGTCCATTTGTTGACAGAAGAATGGTTGGTGATAATCGTGTTGAAGATATTTTGTATTCTTCATATGACAGAAAACATCCTGTTTTTCCAAAATCTCTTTTGAAACCTTTCACAACCAATAGTGATTTATTTCCAAAAAGGAGTTGAAGAACAAAAAAACCACTAAAGAAATCTCTGAGCAAGCAGAAATTAAAAAGATTTCAAATGACAGAATAGTTACTGCTGAAAAAGGTACAGAATACTTATTGAGATTCAAGAATAAATCTTCTGAATATGATTCTTGGATACCTGGGAAGAAGATATCTAATCTTCCTACTCTACTAAAGAAATATAATTAGAAAAAATCATAGCATCTTTTTATTGTTTTTTTAGAATGAGGGAGTGTCAGCCAGGCTTCTAGACTTACCCAGTAAGTTAATTAATTTTTTACTGGATGAAGCCATGCCTTATTATTTTAATTTTATTAAATATTTACATTAAATTTACGTATAACAAATTAACTAATTACAAAATGTTAAAGTTAGTGAATAATTAAAATTAATATTAAAATGTCACTTATATTTTTATTTTCTAAAACCTTGCTCAATGGCAGGGTAAAAGAAATAGAAATGAATATAAAAATAAATTACAATAAAAATTTAAATAAAATTAACTACCTACAAAAAATTCAAATTAATTATTTAAAATTGACATTTACAGTAAATTTTAAATACATTAATTTATTTCTTTCATATACAGTAAATACACCTTTCTGACACCTTCTTTTTTCAACAACTTTATTATTTGAAAATACTCCTTCTGCAATATTCTTTTTTTCACTCTCTCATACTACTGTTTTAGAATTTTATTGCCATGCTTTGTCTCTCCTTTGCCTATATAAGGCCTCTCTTTTGGTTGTTTTTCATCATTCCATTACTTACTCATACCACAAAACTATTTAATTTACTAAAAATATTTATTACTATTTAGTATTGCTTTAGTATTTACATTCACGTTGTAGGTAGACTCTTACAGTTGCCTTTCTGTAAGCAGAATCCGAAGGAGTTGGATAAACCATAGAAAACCCTGTCCCTCTAAGTAAAATAAGGGTTGCTCAAATAACTAAGCTTACTAGTCTACTTGAATTGATTGAAATAAATGAAACTCTGATTTATAAACACTTATTTATATTTAGAAATAGCAGCTGTTGAAAAAGAAATACTGATGACAACAATTAAGGTGTACCAGTGAAAGATCTGAAAAGATAGAGCTAAATGTTTTTATAAAGATTTTAATTTAAATGTGCTAACAATAAAAACAAGTCCTTGAGATGGAGACCTTTCCAATGATACCCTATATTTGATGAAAATATTATTGTTGTGTTAGTAATTCAAAAGTGTTATGAAAAATATAAATGTTATAAGGGTATTATAATTTTATTTAATTTTGTTGAGTAACAAAAAATATGAGTAATGGTTGTTAATTTTCCAAAAAGACTCTCCATCTCAAAACTAAAAGGCAAACACATGTAGCAGAATAAGATTCTCCCCATTCTATTTGATTCGCTTACTCAAGACCTTTCCAACACTACCCTACATGCATAGGATCTACAATAAACTATTGATCTAACAAGCATAATGAATTCTAACCAAATTTTGCCACAATAGCCAAACTTTTCTGCAGTGACCAAACTTTGCACTGGTGATCAGATTTTTCTACAGTGACCATGCTTTGCACTGGTGATAAGACTTTTTGTCAGCCTGTATATCTCCAGGACTGAGTAAAAAGTGATTATAAGTTATGTTAAACACATGAACTATACATGGGAACAATAAATAAGAGTACACAAATAGTATACATAAGTAAAATTATGATAATACACAAAAAATGCCATTATAACACTTTATATACACGCATTAATCCACCTTTTATAGGTATTATGTACTTAATATTAAGTTGGAATATGTTAGGGTAATCTTAAGAACCTTAAGTATAAGGCTACATAATTTTTAAGTACACTTAAAGCTGTTATATTCATTGTTTTATGCAAAAAACAAGAAATGCGCTTTATTACACTTAAAAGTTGACTATATGCACTATAAAATTGAGAATATCAAAATTGTGCTTTGACAGATCAATTGGGCTCATTTAGAACTATTGATTTGGCTATTTAAATGCATAAAAATAACACTTTTCAAATTTGGTGTTTTTTATGCCAGAAATGGCTTCTGTGTACTGGCCACATACTGCCTGCTTTTTTCCCATGTGAATAGCTTCATTTTTAGCAAAGTTAGCTTTTCACACTATAATTACCCCAAATTCTACGCCCACTGTGGGGAAACACACTAAAATAGGCGACAGGCGCTTATTTAGTGTCCTAGCTTAATTAATAATGCATTGACCTTGTTTATATGCACTAATTTCATTAATAACCTCACTCTTGGCACTTTATTTCATCACCACGCTTAAATTCGCCTAATTTTAGTCAAGGATTTACCCGTGCAAGCGCCTGCCAAGAACTGCATGTAGTTACCCCACATCTCACGCTCTTTTTGAAGTTTTTGGGTGGTTTCTCAGTCAATTTTGGTTATTTTTGAATGGGAATTTCACGTAGTATAATGTTAGGATTAGCCCCATTCTTTCTACAGTAAGTCCCCCTTATTATTAAGCTATTATTAACCTTAAAAAGTCTCCTTTAGTCTTTAATATTATTGTTTTATACGCATATACTCTCTTTTTGTCTTTTTCTTTAATTTTGATGGATTTTCCTTATTATTACAGTATTTTGGCGGTTGTTACTTGTTTAATTATGTCATGGGTCACTGAAGATGTTGATGGGAAGGTCTATTAGTTGTTTTGAGGCGCCATTAACTGTGTATTGGATGGTATATCAAGGGATTTATTGGGGAACTCAGTGTGTATAAAAGGAGGAGGTTTTTGGGTCCTGTTTCTACATTCTTTATCATTACAATTTAACCAATATAACCAAATCAATTACAATACATATTAATTAGTACTTTTGTAAGACTTTTGAATAGTATCTGAATTATATAATCTATTTTTCTACCGACTACAAAGATTGTAAGCCATATATAAGAATAGTGAGAATTATATTACTGAGACCTTTATATTTGATTATATTTTACAACTTAGTGGATTAAAACTACAGTATTCATATAGGACCATTAAAATCTTCTAGACAACTGACCATTCAAGCTAGTTCACGTCCTTGTACTTGACCTTAGCCTGACAATTGGGGACCTTTCCTCAAGAATTCTGTTATCATCCAGTAAGTGAAATTTTCAAAGAAGGTACACGTAAATAATATCCCTATAGAAATATTTGGATAATTACAACAGGTTGGGGTCACTTATATAGTGATTTCATAAAAAGAAGCCCTGTTATATAATAAAATTGTGATATTGAATCATCAATTTTACCACTAATTTAACATATAATTGTTCTTAGTGGGAGTCTGTCAATAGACCAATTAAATTTGTGATCTTTGCAGATAATAACCAATTAAACTGATTAATTGTTTTCTTTTTACAGGACTTTTAATCCCTTTTTATTGGTTTGTAAAATTCATTTAATATTTGGAAAGAATCTTACTAACAAATTTTCTTTTTTAAATATAAATACACGGCTACATATTGTAGACCAGTTAAATAAAGTGACCACATAAAAGCATATTTGACTTTTGGCACTTAAAATTTTACTTAATACCAATAAGTAAGAAATAAAATTGTCTTCAGTGGTATTAATAAATACTGATTAAACTCCTTTTGGAAGTTTTTCAAATCTAAAACTTTCAATTCTCTAAAATTACACGTGAAAATGTGTGACAACAATGACATTGTAAGTAATAAGGCAAAACCTTGTAACTTAAGAACTAGAGCTGAAAGACCTGTTACAGGACATCCAAATGGAGGGTCAAGAATCACCAGTAACAATAAACAACACCCCACCAATGTCCATGGAGGAAAAGGAAAAGCTCTTAAAACAAATGTCAATAAAGAAGTCCAAAAACACCTTACAAGAGCAAATTCACTCCCTCTCAACCCTACTGAATACACTAACAATAAGAGTACACAATATGTTAGACCAGATCAACAATCTGGAGAAAAGGGCGGCACAGGGCTTTATAGAAGTCAACCAGGCTCTAGTGGATATAAGGTCTCATCAACAACCAGTGGCAAAAAATACCACAGCAACACCTCCAGTCCCAGAAGAGGACCAAAAGATAACTGTAAGCAAATGGAAGTGGGATTGGTATGCCCAAAACTACAACAGTCCTCCTCAACAGGGATCCAGCAGTCACCCTTACAGGGGAAAGCCAAGGAGGGGCAAGGGAAATGGAATAAGACCGTGGTAAGTCATCCATCTTCTCAAGATCAATTATATAATCCTAACAATGAATTACTTATAGGTAATGAAATTGATAGAGAGTTATTGGATATAATTGATAAGGATTTAAAAAATTATTAATTTTAAAATAACATGTTAGACTTGTCATTAAATGAGGACAATGTACATAGTTTTATTGACCACCAGGAAAATACTATTAATATAAAAATGGAATCAAATGAATTAAAAATTGACCCTGATGATGAATCTTCTGAATTGGAAACAGACAAAATTGAATATTTTCTAAAAGAAAATCCAATGGAATCAAAAATAATTAGTAAATTATTATTAAGAATTGAAAAATTGGAAGAATTCTCTAGAGAGTCGAACAATAATACAGAAAGTGTATTATTAAACATCACACAATCATTGAGTACAAAAGCCAATAAGTTAAAAGTTATTGAGAATTCAAATAATGAATTGATCAATGAAAACAAAAGATTAAATTCTGAGATTAAAAATATAGAAATTTAATTAGAACATTCTCAGAATATTATGGCCACCATAGAGGGACGTGTAAAATTGTCTTTTTCAAATGTAAATGATACCTTAACTCAAGTACCTGTGATAAAAGATAGGTTACAAAGAGTAGAAATTGAAGTAGCTAACATTTTGAAAAATACTGAAAAAATAAAGGATAATACCTCTTATGTAGGAAGAGTACCAGTTTTTATGAAACACTCTGATGATAAACCAATGATGGAACATGAACATAGTGTCATGGGCTCTGAGAATATAAAATCAGTAAAAGATGAAATAAATAATCATCTTTCTAAAGTAAGTGAATTACTCAATATTCCTCAGGTTAGGGAAGCAAAAACTAACCAAAAGAACTGGCCTAAGTTAGATCAGTACCCTTCTTTTGATGGGGGTTCAAAATCTGATTGGCAACAATTCATACAAAGAATTCATAACTTAAAATTTTCATACAAACTACCTGATGAAGAAATTACTTCAAAGTTAATATCTTTATTTACAAATGTGGTCTTATTATGGTTTGAATCTGTATTGAGTGAGGGAATTAGTTACTCCTGGAATGAATGGAAGGCACTAATTGAAAGGCAATTTGGTGGCCCAAAATTTAGAATCACTCAACAAAGATTGTATGAAAGAACCAGATATAATCCAAATGCTGGAGATAAACCCATGGTCTTCTTAATGAATTTAATAAAAATCATGAAAGCTATGGATCCAAAAATGGATTATGAAGAGTGGAAAGAAAAAATAATATACAAGTTGCCTATATCAGTTAGAGACATTATTGTAGCTAGAACTGAAACTATCAGAGACACCTCTGGATTCATTAATATATGCAATGAGATATTATTAAACCACAAGTATGAACCCAAGTATAGTAATTACAGACAAAGTGTTGACGTGGTAAAACCTACTACAAGTAAGTTACCAGTGGAAAAGAAAAAACCTTCAGCTCCCCTTGTCCCTAAGAGACAAGAAAATAACACTTGTTACAAATGTAATGAACCTTGGGTTAAGGGTCACACGTGTAAGAAGAGAAAAAATGTTATTGAAACCTCACAGAATTCTGAACCTAGTAATCATGAAGATGAGAATGTGGAATCTAGTGAGGATTGCAAATGTAACATATCTTACAGTGATGATGAAAATGAGATATTTGTATTAGAACAGGATTGTCACGCGCCACGTGACACTCGAGGCGAAATTAACTCAATAAATCAATAATATCGAGTCCTAAATCTATACTCGAAGCGCACAAAGCAATTCTCCATAGCAACTGCGATTTTCCTTTGTGTACTTACTATTTAACTGCGCTAGCCTAAACTCTAAATCTAAATTAGTCAATCTCCCAATAGGGTACCTTAGTCCTTTTCAATAAGCGACGCACAGCGCTAGGACCAACGAAATAGTATAGTAGTAGTTTTTTCATTAAATTTTTGTTAATTAATTAAAAGGGGTAAATTGAGCATGGACAGATATTTAGTGGAGAGGGTCTAAGTGTATGTTAGTAATGGTCAATGGAATGGGAATTCTGTGATGGAAGGGAGGTCAATGCGAGGAGGAACAAAGGATATAAAAAGAGTTGGGTATTTGGTTTGATATTCCATAGAATTAAATTATAATATCGTATTTACATTAATAGTGGTAAATCCTTAAAAGTTAAATCATTGTTACTGTATCTTTCTTTTACTTTCTCAATATTCATTTCTAAATCCTAAATCTTTGATTATTAAGTTTCCAACCCTTCGTGAGATTTTAAGAATTATTATTACCTTGGAACTAGTTTATAATTCTTCTTGAACAAACCTCGAACCTATAGCTATTACTTCGAGTGACCTTCGAATCATTTCCTCGAATCATTCCTCTGTGCTTCGAAGAAGTTTCTTAAATCCCTCATCTCACTTACAGGAACATCCTCGACCTTGTGCGTAGGTCGTCCGGTGACAGTATAAGTTAATTCTCCGTAGTTCTCATTCTTCGCACTACTACCTCCTTTTAGGTGTTTCTAAAATTTTAAATGGCACCTGTTCAACGCACTCCTCCTACGGGCGCTACTACTAGAGCTCGCGCTAGAGGCAGGCCAACAGCCACAAGGTCTGTTTCCCACACTCACTCTTTGGAACCACTCGATCTTAGGGAACGGCAACATTCAGTTCAATCTGTAGAAGACATTCCACAAGATTTTGAGGATTCTAGTGATGAAGAAGAAGGAGAGGATACAATGCATGAGGCACCATCCGCCCCTGCCAATCACCCTTCTGGCCAATCCTCAGAACTGGGACCATCTAACTCTCTGGAAGATTTCATGAGACTTTTCATGAAAACCCTTTCAAATCCAACGTCTTCAGAGGGATTTAAGTTCAAAACTCCTTCTATGAAACTCCTGACAAATTTGACGGAGATCACCCCGACAGATTGTGACCCTTCTTGCAAACCTGCAAGCTACTGTTCCATAATGACCCTCGAAACTTTAACAGCGACCAATCAAAGGTTGTTTACGCTTCTTCATTCCTAGCCGGAAAAGCAGCAAGATGGTTCGAACCTTATCTACTCATGCTTTCTTCAACAGAAACCCACTTACTTATCAATAATTGGGAAAAATTCGAGGACCAACTTTTTACGTTGTTTGGGGACCCTAATG
Organism: Hemileia vastatrix; assembly: GCA_030280995.1. Classification (NCBI taxonomy): domain Eukaryota; kingdom Fungi; phylum Basidiomycota; class Pucciniomycetes; order Pucciniales; family Zaghouaniaceae; genus Hemileia; species Hemileia vastatrix. Next base: position 27,995,238 of record JASXTE010000014.1, on the reverse strand, counting down.
AAACGGACAATGCGGAAATTGAACTTGATTTTCTTCGCATGAGTGATAATGGTAAAGCTTCTGAATATATCTCGAACTTCAGATCACTTCAAACTCGAGTAGGTTGGAATGATGCTGCCCTTAAGTATCATTTCAAGAAAGGACTTCCTTCGAGGATTCTAGATCAATTAAATCTTCACGGTCAGAAGATGACTACTTTAACAGACTTAATGGATCGAACCCTCAAACTTGACGGCGTTTATCAAGGACGACTTCAAAATTGTCGATATGCCAACAAATCTCAAGGCCTAAAGTTTAAATCGGGACCTTCTTCACACCCACAACCAAATCAATCCTCCTCGACTCAATCCAAACCCAATAAGGGAAAGGATAAATCTCAACCAAAAGGCTCGACCCCAGACGATATCAGCAAAGTACTAGATCCTAAAGGGGAACTTAAAGAAGCTGAGAGGAAGAGACAAGCAGATAATGGGTTATGTATGTATTGTGGGGGTAAGCACAAGTTGGAAGACTGTGTAAAGTTGAAGGAAAGAGAAGGTACTAGTTCGAAGTTAAAAAACTAGTAGATAGTTTACTTGTGTGCAAAGCAAACTATCTTATCTCTCCCAGTGCACAAAACCTCCATGTCTTAAGGACTGGAGTTGCCTTAAACCGCTTGAGATTCATTCTTTTTAAGGAGGATATCCCCTTCAGTTGTCTTATAGACTCTGGAGCTTCAATTTCTTTTGTTAGTTTATCTTTTGCCGAGAAGCTTCAAATAAAATTTACAGATATCGATCGAACTCCCATCTATTTGGTCAAATCAGAGGAACCCAAATATTGGGTAAGTAAGAAAGTTTTATGGGTTTTCAACTTTCTGAACTTTCCCCCCTTCGAGTGGGAATTATCAGTCTTGGACGCCCCAAGGATGGACGATACCATTCTTGGCCATGACTTTTTAACGCATTGGAATCCCGAAATTGATTGGACTAGGGGATTGATCACCCCACGCTCTAAGTATATTTCTGATTCTTCAATGCAGGTCAATAGGGAGTTAAACAACCCGCCTGACAATGTCCTGCTAGAGGACAAGTCTCTGCCAGATGACTTGCAAGCATCTGTACCTTCTTTAAATGAGCAATCGGCTAACCCTTCTAGCTCGATGACTTCACTCAAAGAGGATTTAAATTGCCTCGAAGTAATCGAATTCTGCTCTCTCAATACAGGTATCCCCTCGACAGATTCTCTCGAAGATGAAGAGGACGACCAAATAAAGGTTGAAGCCATCAAATCAACTCTACCGGAAATCTACCACGATTTCCTCGATGTTTTCTCAATCCGCAAGGCCGATAAGTTACCACCTCATCGACCCTACGACCATCAAATAGAGTTAATAGGCCCAGTACCTCCGGCAGGTCCTGTCTATTCTTTATCGAAGGACAAATCTCAAGTTCTTCGAGACTAAATTGCAGAGAATGTAGCCAAAGGTTTCATCAGAGCCAGTAAATCTCCAACCGGCTCTCCTGTCCTCTTTGTAAAAAAGAAGGACGGTAGTCTTAGGTTGTGTGTTGACTATATAAAGCTCAACACAGTCACAAAGAAGAATGCATATCCTGTTCCTCCTATGTCATTACTTCTTACCCTTTTCAATGGTGCTAATTTCTTTTCTAAAATTGATCTTAGAGGCGCTTACAATCTTATTCGCATTGCGGAAGGTCATGAACCACTGACTGCAATACGCACTAGATTTGGTAGTTTTGAATATTTAGTTATGCCTTTTGGATTATGTAACGCACCTTCAACTTTTCAAACTTTTGTTAATGATATCTTTCAGGATGTTGTTGAACAATTTGTAGTCATCTATTTAGATGATATTTTAATATTCTCGAAAACACTGGATGAACATATTCATCATGTTCTTCAGGTCCTAAATCGTCTTCAAGATCATGGTCTCTACGCCAAGCATAATAAATGCGAATTCCACCTCAAATCAATTGATTTTTTGGGTTTTACGTTGTCCACTGACGGTTTAGTCATGGATGATAAAAAAATCCAGAAAATCCTGGAATGGCCTGAGCCCAAAAACATTAAATCACTCCAAGGATTTTTGGGTTTTGCAAACTTCTATAGAAGATTTATTAAAGATTACTCTAAAACTATTTCCAATCTTAATTCTCTTCTTAGAAAAGATATTCCTTTTGTTTTTACTTCTACAGCACAAAAGGAATTCGAAGCACTAAAAACAGCGTTCACCACAGACCCAATTCTTTGACATTTTGATCCTTCTGCCTCAACAATAGTTGAGACAGATGCGAGCGATTATGCTATTGCAGGGGTCATCTCCCAATTAAATCCTGAAACAAATTTGTTTCATTCTGTTGCTTTTGAGTCATGCAAACTCATAGCCGCAGAATTAAATTATGAAATTCATGACAAAGAGCTTTTAGCTATTATCCATTGTCTTAAAAAATGGCGTTCTTTTCTTCTCAGCCTAGATAGTCCTTTTCAAATTTTAACAGATCATAATGCTTTGAAATAATTCATGTCTTCTAAAGTGTTAACCAGGCGTCAAGCCAGGTGGGCTGAATTTTTGTCTGAATTTTCTTTCTCTATTTCCTATTGCCCAGGAAAAAACTGCATTGTCCCAGATATCTTGTCACGTCGGGACGACGTTTACCCACAGCGGGGGGACGCATTTGCTGACAAGAACCCAGCAAATGTGCAATAAATCTTCAACGAATCAATGTTAACGACTCATCAACTTAATTCGATGACAATTCAATCTTTTCGAAATCCACTATCCAACATCCTCGAAGCTCAGTCGAAGGACGATTATTGTTTAGGGTTAAAAGACAAAATACTCTCGAAGCAAGGGGCCAAAAGATTTAGTATTGAATCAGGTCTATTAGTCTTCGAAGGTAGAGTAGTCATACCCGACAACAATGAGATAAAATTATGGATTTTCAACAGTCGACATGATTCTCCGTTAGCTGGTCATTTTGGGGTTGATAAAACCTACCAGTTAATAGCGAGGGATTTCTTCTGGCCAGGTATGACCAAAGAAATCAAGGCATATATAAAAGCTTGTTACGAATGTAATAGTAATAAGGCTCCCCGTCACCGGAAGCATGGGTTGCTTCAACCACTTCCTATTCCCTCTAAACCTTGGGAATCTTTATCGATGGATTTCATTTCTCAACTTCCTATTTCTAATGATTTTGATGCTATATTAGTAATAGTAGATAGATTTTCAAAAATGTCTATTTTTATTGAAACCACTACTACTGCTACAGCAGAAGATTTGTCAAAATTGTTCCTAGAATATGTATTTTCTAAACACGGCTTACCAAATGATATTATTTCAGATAGAGGCTCATTGTTTGTATCCACATTCTGGACCCAACTGTGTCGACAACTCAATATCACGAGGAATCTCTCCACGGCCTATCACCCTGAAACCGATGGTCAAACAGAAAGAGTTAACCAAATCCTCGAACAATATCTTCGAATGTATGTCAGTTACCAACAAGACGATTGGACCACATGGCTACCATTGGCCGAATTTGCTTATAATAACTCGACTCATTCTTCGACACAACAATCTCCCTTTGAAACCATTTATGGACGACATCCTCGATTCAACTCAATTCATGTAGGAACTAATCATCCTGCAGAACATTATCTTTGAACTATATCACGACTCCAAGAAGAACTTAAAACAAATTTAGAATCAGCAATTCAAAGATACAAGGAACAGGCCGACAAACATCAACAATCTGCTCCTTCCTTTAAACCAGGTGACAAAGTATGGCTCGATGCATGAAACATCCGAACAACAAGACCATCAAAGAAACTGGCTGAAAAGCGCTTGGGACCATTCAAAATCGACTCTGAAGTCTCTAAAACTGCATTTCAACTCAAGTTACCTCCTAAATGGCAGGCGATTCACCCTGTTTTCCATGTATCTCTCCTGGAACTGGCTCGAGAAGTATACCCGGGCAAGAACCAACCCCCTCCGGAACCGGTCGAAGTAGAAGATCATCTAGAGTGGGAAGTAAGTCGTATCCTTGATTCAAGAATACGCAAGGGGAAACTACAATTCCTCGTGGAATGGGATGGCTTCCTCAATGACTCAGACAAAACATCCTGGGAACCAGCCATCAATGTTTCTAACGCTCCTGAACTCCTAAAATCTTTTCATTCGAAATATCCTTTAAAACCAAAACCTTAAAATTTCTTTATTTAAAATTTTCTTTTTTTTTCTTTCTTTCTTTAAAATCTAAAACACCTCTTAAATTTCTTAGCCTTGTTTTCTTCTTTCTCTCTTCTTTTCTTTCTATAAAATTTCCTCCAAAACCAACTAAAATTAAAATCAAAATTAAAATTAAATACAATAAAATAAAATAAAATAAAATCAAAATTAAAATTAAATAAAATAAAATAAAATAAAATAAATAGAATAAAACATAAATAATAAAATAAAAATAAATCTCTCTAAATATTTTCTTTCTTTTCTTTTCAATTCTTTAAATACATTCTTTTCTTAAATTTAAAATTCTCTTTAAAAAATTTCTCTTCCAAAAAATTTATTCTCTCTTTCCTTCGAATCATCAAATCTTGTACGACACGACCATTTCCTCGAACTTAACTTCAACCTCTAAATCTCCCTATAATAATTCTTCGAAACAAATAATTCTTCTTTTCAAATTCTCTTAAATTCTAAATTCTGTTTTTTTTTCTTTTCTTTCTTCTTCCTCTCTTTTCAACTAAAATTTCTTAAAAAAAAAAAAAAAAAAAATTTTTTAAATCCTCAATTTAACAAACTCATCTCAATCACAAAACCGTTTCTTTTCTCTCTCTTTCCTTACATAAAAATTTTCCTTTTTTAAAAAAAAAACACTAAAACTTCCTTCAATTAAAAACAACCTTTTTTCTTTCTTTAAAATTCTTCTTTCAAATTCTAAAATTTTTTATTTAAAACTTCTTTTTTCTTTTTTTCTCTTCTTTTTCTCTCTCTCTCAAATCTTATAAAATTAACAACATTCACCTACAATAAAAAAAATAATACTAATAATAAAATAAAATAAAAATAAAATTAAATTAAAATACAATTTTTTTTCTCTACTTCTTTACATCTCCTTTTCTTTTTAAATCTTTTCTTTTAACTTCTCTCGAACCAATCTTTTCATTTTCTCCAAAACTACCCTTATTTCCTTCCTGCATTTCTCAAATACCTCCTCCTCTCCTACCGGAACCACCTCTCCCATCTCCAATAGCTCCTCTGCCACGTCGAAGGAAGCAGCGTCAATAATAGCGTCGACCTCCCCACATAGTTCTTCCGCGAACCTTACTTGTCGAACTTGACGAGGTTTTTTTGACCACAACTGGTCAAGGGTGTCTTCGGGCTCTTCAACTACTTCCGTGGCTGGAGGGTTTACCTCAGTTGGTATAACCGGCGCAGGCTCTGCAATCGGCTCTTCAAGGTTATTCAATGTCTAAAACAAAAAAAAAAAAAAAAAAATCTCATCAGTAACTTCATCCTTAAAACAAACAAATAAAACTTACCTCGAAGATGGGGTCAGGCTCTAGAAATAACCTGGGCGCCACTTCGACCTCTACCTCTCTCTCTTCCTCATTGTCCTCGATGACCACCCGTCGTTTCTTGGGTGCCCGCCCTGGAACAGGGACTTCATCTTTATCCTCCTCCACCAATTTGTCGACCTCTTCCTTGACACCTCGCTTGGAACTCGTGGCCTGGGTTACCCAGGTTGAGATCTCGTTGTTCAACTCCTTATCATTTTCCCCCACCGATTGTTCATCTTTGATTGAGACATCCCAAATGTCTTCGACCACCTCTTTGGTCTTCGGAACTACCCAAAACTTAGTTTTTGTAAATCGTTTTTCGATTTCCGCGTTCTTTGTCAACGCATCACACGCCACTCGCCGCCAACGGCAAAACTTGCATTTCTGGCAAGGGCCTCGAGTCGCCGTACTTTTGACACAGAAATATTCCATGCTTTCACAAGCCATGCAAGTCTGTGAAAACTGTCGTGTGATTATTCCCCCATCCGCTTTAGGGTGTGGAGGCGTGGGTGTGGGAGTAGGGCAGCTCACTATAAAATAAGTAATTAAGAGGTGAGGGAAAAAAGTATTAGACAAGGGAAATTAGTGTGGGAAGATGGCTCAAGCTCAACGGAGTTCGCGTTTTTTATACCCGGGCATCTGTCACGCGCCACGTGACACTCGAGGCAAAATTAACTCAATAAATCAATAATATCGAGTCCTAAATCTATACTCGAAGCGCAGAAAGCAATTCTCCATAGCAACTGCGATTTTCCTTTGTGTACTTACTATTTAACTGCGCTAGCCTAAACTCTAAATCTAAATTAGTCAATCTCCCAATAGGGTACCTTAGTCCTTTTCAATAAGCGACGCACAGCGCTAGGATCAACGAAATAGTATAGTAGTAGTTTTTTCATTAAAGTTTTGTTAATTAATTAAAAGGGGTAAATTGAGCATGGAAGGATATTTAGTGGAGAGGGTCTAAGTGTATGTTAGTAATGGTCAATGGAATTGGAATGCTGTGATGGAAGGGAGGTCAATGCGAGGAGGAACAAAGGATATAAAAGGAGTTGGGTATTTGGTTTGATATTCCATAGAATTAAATTATAATATCGTATTTACATTAATGGTGGTAAATCCTTAAAAGTTAAATCATTATTATTGTATCTTTCTTTTACTTTCTCAATATTCATTTCTAAATCCTAAATCTTTGATTATTAAGTTTCCAACCCTTTGTGAGATTTTAAGAATTATTATTACCTTTGAACTAGTTTATAATTCTTCTCAAACAAACCTCGAACCTATAGCTATTACTTCGAGTGACCTTCGAATCATTTCCTCGAATCATTCCTCTGTGCTTCGAAGAAGTTTCTAAAATCCCTCATCTCACTTACAGGAACATCCTCGACCTTCTGCGTAGGTCGTCCGGTGACAAGGATATAATGTTCCTGAATGATGCTATACCTCATACAGACACATCTTTAACTTCCATAGAGGAAGCTGAAATAAATAAAGATGTATCTCATGACACTTACAAAATAACACCTATCAGAGCACCTATTATCATATGTGGAAAAGAAATGAATGCCATTCTTGACACTGGGGCTGCAGGTAGTGTAGTTTCACTTAATGCATTAATGAAACTTGATAGTAAGTACCAGGAAAAACTAGAACCTGTTCAGACAAGGAACTGGAGGGGTTTTGGTTCAGTATTAAATCCAATTGGCAAATACAAAACTGCTGTATTCTTTAAATATAATAATGGATATGTTAAAGCAGTTTGTGAATTTGTAGTAATGGATAATAAGAATTGTAGTGATTGGTTTATTATTGGCAATGATTTATTGACAAAATTTGGCATTAAACTAGATCCTGCAAACAGTTGTTTCACCATAGGCGTGAATGGTAAAAGAAAATGCAAAATATGTTCTGAAAATTCAGTATATGCCATTTCTCCTAGAGAAGAACAACTGCAAGGTGGAAGAACCACCAATGAAGTGGGTGAATTGGAAAATGAAATCCAAAAGGCCTCTTTCAGTCCTCAACTCTCAAAAATTGAAGAAGAAGATATTTTGAGATTGATTAAATCATATCCTATGGCATTTGCTCATGGTTCAAATGAACTAGGATTGGTCAAAGACCATGAGATGAAAATCTCTCTAAGCTGTGATCTGGATAATATTCCTGGCAGCTTAAAAAAGAAACCTTACCCAGCATCTCCTGCAAAAAGGAAAGATATTGAAGACAATATAAAATTGTTGTTGGAAATGGGTATTGTTGAAAAAGTGGACACAACACCTAAGTATTGTGTCATTTCACCAGTATTAATCTCTTATGAAAAAGATAAGGCAAGATTATGCAGTGATTATAGAGCTCTGAATACATACACAGTAGATGATATTTACCCTCTACCAAGGATAGCTTCTATCCATGCTACCTTACAAGGAGCAAAATACATTTCCTGTCTGGATGGGAACAAGGGTTACCACCAGATTCCTGTGGAAAGAAATTCTCAAAATTACTTATTAATAACCACGCATATGGGTATATATAAGTATGTGAGAATGCCATGTGGCCCAAAGAATGCGCCTTCAGTCTTCCAAAAATTGATGGATAGTGTCTTTCATCAGGAAATGGTTGAAGGATGGCTATTGGTCTATATTGATGACATCATAGTGTTTTCAAAAACATATGATGAACATTTAAATCACCTGAAAAGAGTCTTTCAAAAAATGGATGAAATTAATATGACTATTGCATTAAAGAAATGTAAGTTTGGATTTTAATCCTTGAAAGTACTTGGACATGTTGGATCTGGATTACAAATTTGTGTTGACCAGAATAAGGTGGCAGCAATTAAAAACATTGGGATACCTAAAAATGTAAAAGAGGTTCAAAGTTTTTTGGGTATGTGTGGATATTATAGACAATATATTAAAAATTACCAATCCATTGCAGCCCCTTTAACAACATTAATCAGGAAGAATGAGGCTTTCATTTGGAATAATGAAAGACAACACGCCTTTAATATATTAAAGGAATGTTTAATGTCAGCTCCAATATTGGGACTGCCAGATTTCACCCTACCTTTTATCTTGTACACTGATGCAAAATTCATAGGTTTGGGTGCTGCTTTACAGCAGAAACAGATAATAAATGGAAAATTATCTGAAGTAGTTATCTGTTATATATCAAGAACCTTAAGAAAAACAGAATTAAGGTATGGTGCCACACAGCTAGAATGTTTAGCCGTGGTGTGGGCTTTGGAGAAACTTCATTACTATCTGGAAGACCAGAAGTTTGAACTTATAACAGATTGCAGTGCAGTAAAATCATTACTAAACATGAAAACACCTAATAGGCACATGTTTAGATGGCAACTAGCTGTACAAGAGTACAGAGGAAGAATGAAAATCACTCACAGAGCAGGAACATTGCATTAAAATGTGGATTTATTATCCAGAAGTCCTTTGCCAAATGATGCTGACAACCCAGCTTATGTACCTGAAAATGAGGTTATACATATATTTGGGATTTATATAGTGGATTTAGAAGAAGAGTTTATGCAAACTATATTGGAAAATTATTCATCTGATAAAGATTTGTCTAAACTATCTACCATTCTTAATGATCCAAAAAATGCCTCCATGAGTGCATTAATTAAAACCTTGCCTCCAAAGTATAAAAATGCGTTGGAAAAAGGTAAACTATCAATTGAAGATGGAAATATATATTACAGGAAAAAGTTAAGCAATGTAATAGTAATAACACCTTCTATGAAAGAGTTAATGTTGAGTACTTGTCATGATGACATCTTAGCTGGTCATTTTGACTTTAACAAAACATTAACCAGAGTTGAAAATACAGCCTGGTGGATAAACATGAAAGAGGATGTACAAAAATACATTGAAACATGTGAATCTTGTCAGAAATCTAAGAGATTAACTGGGAAGAGAGCTGGGTTGTTACAACAAATAGAGCAGCCAAAAGCTCCATGGGAAATTATAAACATGGATTTTGTAACTGGCTTGCCATTAGCAGGAAAAGAAAGTTTCAATTCTTGCTGGGTAATAGTGGATAAATTAACAAAAATGTGTAAGTTTATCCCTACCCATAAAGAGGTATCTGCAAAAGACTTGGCGTTACTATGGTGGACTCAGATGATGAATACTTCTGGGTTCCCCAAAGCCATAATCTCTGACAGAGATCCTAAATTTACATCAGAGTTCTGGACATCTTTTATGGAATTATCAGGTTGTCAATTAAAATTGTCTACAGCACACCATCCACAAACTGATGGGCTGGCTGAGAGGATGATACAAACTCTAGAAGACATGATCAGAAGATATTGTGCCTTTGGATTAGAATACAAAGACAATTAGAAATTCACACATGACTGGGTAACATTAATTCCTGGCCTTTAATTTGCTTATAATAGCACAACTCATTCTGTAACAGAGAAGAAACCATTTGAACTCTGGCTGGGATACGTACCAAATACCCCAGTAAATCATTTAAATAAATTACCAAGGTTGGATATACACCCTGGCACTAAATCCTTTATTCATATGCAACAAATGTGTAGAAAGCATGCAGAAGAATGCATCCAAAAAGCATTTGAATATGAAAAGAAAAGGTGGGACAAATCTCATAAAGAATTTGAATTCAAAAAGGGAGATGAAGTCCTCATATCAACACTACATTTTAACTTACAAGGTAATGTTAAATTAAAGGATCCCTTTTTAGGACCTTTTGTAGTAAGTAAGATGGTTGGGAATAATGCAGTGGAAGTCATATTATATGCTTAATATGATAGGAAACATCCAGTTTTCCCTATCTCATTATTGAAACCTTACCATGCCAATGATCCTGACTTATTTCCAAAAAGGAGGGGAAGGCCTAAAAAGCAACCTGAAGAAATTGTGGAAAAAGCAGAGATTGAAAAAATACTCAAGAAAAGAATCCTTAATAAAGAAAAAGGAACTGAGTATTTACTAAGATTTAAAGGGAAATCAAATGAATTTGATAAATGGATACCTGAAAAAGAAATTTCTAATTTATCCACCCTTCTTAAAAAATTTAAACAGAAATAAATTTCTGTTCCACCAGCTGAGGGGGTAAAAACTAGTACTCATAATATTTTATTATGTTTTATTTCTTTAAAGTTTAAGCTTTAATGCTACAGAATTATTCTGAATACCTGAAAATTACAAATTAATAAAATAAAATGTATAACTTATCTTTTTTTTATTGTTTTTTTTGGTTGGGCGAGTGTCAGCCTGTATATCTCCAGGACTGAGTAAAAAGTGATTATAAGTTATGTTAAACACATGAACTATACATGGGAACAATAAATAAGAGTACACAAATAGTATACATAAGTAAAATTATGATAATACACAAAAAATGCCATTATAACACCTTATATACACGCATATATCCACCTTTTATAGGTCTTATGTACTTAATATTAAGTTGGAATATGTTAGGGTAATCTTAAGAACCTTAAGTATAAGGCTACATAATTTTTAAGTACACTTAAAGCTGTTATATTCATTGTTTTATGCAAAAAACAAGAAATGCGCTTTATTTCACTTAAAAGTTGACTATATGCACTATAAAATTGAAAATATCAAAATTGCGCTTTGACAGATCAATTGGGCTCATTTAGAACTATTGATTTGGCGATTTAAATGCATAAAAATAACACTTTTCAAATTTGGTGTTTTTTATGCCAGAAATGGCTTCTGTGTACTGGCCACATACTGCCTGCTTTTTTCCCATGTGAATAGCTTCATTTTTAGCAAAGTTAGATTTTTCACACTATAATTACCCCACATTCTACGCCCACTGTGGGGAAACACACTAAAATAGGCCACAGGCACTTATTTAGTGTCCTAGCTTAATTAATAATGCATTGACCTTGTTTATATGCACTAATTTCATTAATAACCTCACTCTTGGAACTTTATTTCATCACCACGCTTAAATTCGCCTAATTTTAGTCAAGGACTTACCCGTGCAAGCGCCTGCCAAGAACTGCATGTAGTTACCCCACATCTCACGCTCTTTTTTAAGTTTTTGGGTGGTTTCTCAGTCAATTTTGGTTATTTTTGAATGGGAATTTCACGTAGTATAATGTCAGGATTAGCCCCATTATTTCTACAGTAAATCCCCCTTATTATTAAGCTATTATTAACCTTAAAAAGTCTCCTTTAGTCTTTAATTTTATTGTTTTATACGCATATACTCTCTTTTTGTCTTTTTCTTTAATTTTGATGGATTTTCCTTATTATTACAGTATTTTGGCGGTTGTTACTTGTTTAATTATGTCATGGGTCACTGGGGATGTTGATGGAAGGTCTATTAGTTGTTTTTGAGGCGTCATTAACTGTGTATTGGATGGTATATCAAGGGATTTATTGGGGAACTCAGTGTGTATAAAAGGAGGAGGTTTTTGGGTCTTGTTTCTACATTCTTTATCATTACAATTTAACCAATATAACCAAATCAATTACAATACATATTAATTAGTACTTTTATAAGACTTTTGAATAGTATCTGAATTATATAATCTATTTTTCTACCGACTACAAAGATTGTAAGCCATATATAAGAATAGTGAGAATTATATTACTGAGACCTTTATATTTGATTATATTTTACAACTTAGTGGATTAAAACTACAGTATTCATATAGGACCATTAAAATCTTCTAGACAACTGACCATTCAAGCTAGTTCACGTCCTTGTACTTGACCTTAGCCTGACACTTTTCTAAAGTGACCAAACTTTACCACAGTGCCTAGACTTTTCTGCAGTGACCAAATTTTGCCACAGTGCCCAGACTTTTCTTCAGTGACCAAACTTTGCACTGGTGATCAGACTTTCCCATTGTGAGCAATATTTTCCACAATGAGCTCTTTTTGCCAGAGTGAGCTAAATTTTCCACAGTGAGATAATTTTGCCACCATGACCAAACTTTGCCACAATGACAGAATTTTTCCAGTACACTTTGCTTTTGCACTGGAAAATCACCGGAGAAAAAAAGAGCAAACCAGAGCGCACCGGAGCACTGGAGCTCAGTGGCCATTCCGTCAGCACACCATATCCACCAATAATACTATGAGTCACTAAATTAAGTAAAACACTAAGAAAACAGTAAAATATGATAAAAACCCATCAAGACATAAAAGATAGAGAGATATCTGGGCTATCCAATGATAATTATCACGTTCCAAAAATCCAAATATCTAACCTTATAATCAAGAAAATTGCTACTAATCTTAAATAATAAACCTAAGTGGTATACCCAGTTGTGGAATGCCACAAAGTAATTCTAACCCATTAATTATTATAATAATTTATACTCTTACCTTTTATATTGAGTAAAATAATTTAAAAGATAAGGAAATACATACCCTAAACTTGAGATCCAAAAATCCCCTTGTCATTGCTGTTGGACCACAGTTTAAAACCTTCTAGACCTGAAAGAACCCTTTAAACTTTCCTTCAACTTAAAAATAAAAGTTTAAAAAATTAATATGATGCTCTGAAGACTCTATATGATGTGTAACTAAAGCAAAATAATTTTTTTGAAGTACTTCAAATCTAAGTAAAAGAGCTGATAACTTTTTTTATATAATATAGTTGTATAAAATTAATTTTAAGTTTTTTTCTTAATCTGCCATATGGAAAGAACTCATCTCATAATAATATATGATAAACTTAAAATATTTTTAATATGCTATTTTTTCAAAATGACTTTTAATTTGTACTTATTTTCACAACTTCAAAGTATTTAATTAAAGTATTTTGATATAAAAATAGAATTATTTTTATACTTAAAAATACTTAATAAAAACTCTAAAAAAGTATAAATTTTTTCATGGCTCAACTTAGCTTGAACCACACTTGGAAACAGGATTACATTGAGAGCTCAATCTAAGTTCCATCAAAAACATGATTAATATTTTTTTTGAAAACATATATAGTCATTTCAATGAATAAAAATAGTAAAAGAAAGGACTCAGAAATTTTTTACTGTTACTGAATAGATTATCGTAAACATAATGAGGCAGTTAAATCATCAAAGTATATTAAATTTGCAGTTATTTCAGTCAATTATCCAATTATTTATAGTAATCACAAAACAAGAAATGAATCTAAATGGTTATATATGTAGATAGATCTTTTATTCAAACTTTAATTGAATTATTTAATTTAATTCAAAGATATTTCTCATCCAACCAACCTATTTTACTATGACATTGAAAAATAAATATAATAAACGCATAAAATACATAAGTTCAATTGTTTAAAGTTTCTTTAAATGTTTTGTTTTAGTTTTCAACTTTTTGCTACAATTTTCTACTATATTATTTATTTATATCATGTATACTTATTAGAAGCATACTGTCAACTCATGTGTAAAAAAGCAAAATAGTATTTTTTTACCAATTTTTTTATTATATTACTTTCTTAGTCTTAAAGTGCATTGTAAATAAAAAATATTAAATAAAGATGTATAAAATATATGTTTAAGTTTAAAAATATCAATAAAAAATAATTATCAATCATCTTTCATATTGGCAGAATAAAGCTGTAGATTGAGTAGATGGACTCTGATTTTTTCCCAACAAATAGAGTACACTTTTCATTTTTTGTTACCTCAATTGACAACTTCTCAATCTCTCCGCAAAAATTTCTCTACCCTGTCATTTCTGTTAATTCTGTTACCACCCCTCCCCCTTTTTTTGCCCTCCTGATACATTCACTACACGCTCTAAGCTTCAAAATCCAAGTTTAATCCCTCCTTAGTATTCCCCTCCACTCTATTTTCACTTTTAACACAACTACACCCCTTTTGCTACCATTCTCATCCCTTACCACTCCCTTCTTTCCTCTCCCTACCCTACCCTACCCCTTTCAACCTTACCCTATTTATTTTTGCCTCAACTCCACCCCACTCCTTTTATAACTAATTAAAATAATTTTGCTTTCAACCCCCATATTTTCACTCTTCACCCAAGATATTCTTTACCCCACCCCAATCCACCCTTTCAATTTTCATCCAAACCCTATGGCTTTCCAAATCACCCTCTTTTATGCCTATAGAATAAAAGGAGTCAGAAGTGGAGCAAAAGGAGTGATATCAAGAAATTTGGGGTGGAAATTGGTGAAGAGGGTAATAAATAGGGAGTTAAAGGGATCAAAATAAGTGAGTAGGGGTGTAACAGGATGATTAGGGGTGGAGAAGGGAGAATAAGGGTTTGGGATGCAAAATTTCTTGGTAGACTTAAATAAAATGTAAGAGAAAGTAAATTTAAGATGGGAGAAGAATGAGATTTGAACCTTGAGAGAGGAAAGTACTTGTAAGGAACCTTTTTAAACAATGTAAGCAAAAAAATTATATAATATATTTTGAGACTTTGAAATCATAATGGCATGAAACATCCCAAAAAAAACTCAAAAATAAATATCAATATTTATTAACCATAGATTTCATTCTTATAAAGTTGGATTATTTATTCTTTTGATATAATGAAGATAATGATAAGTTATATTTTTAATAGAATTGGGCCTATTTCATGTTTTAACTTATATATATATGGGATGTAAATAAATCTTACAAATTGTTCTATTGACTAAATTTAATGTTAAATTATTTTAAAGAGTTTTTGAACTTCCACAAATGTTTTGAAAATGGATAAACAAATAAAAATATTGATTGATATAATGAGAAAAGGCATTTATTTCTAAATTTTTTACTGATAAAAATTTAATTAAATATAAATATTCAATAAATATTTCTTCATGATTAATTTCTTATGATATTGGATGTTTTATCTATATATTCATAGGGTGAATACCCTATAAATTTTTGTGAAATCTCTTATAATTCAAAGTATCTGAGAGTTTCATTAGATTTAAAAAATGAAAAAGTTGATGATTTTTCAAAATCTAATGAATCCGCAAGGCTAGATTGATAGTGGGGCTCATTTATTTTCTATCCCTTCAAAAAATCATCTGATTAAAGTATAAATATTTTTTCAACTATTAATAAACTGTTGTTCAATGAAGGTTCAAATTAGTTTCAAGTTGTTTTCAAAGTAAATTCACTATTTCTTCATGATTGTTTCATCACTGCCTCAATGTGTGTTCAATTAGATATAAATTAGGGTTCAAGGTTTCAGACTTACTAGCAAGTCCACCCCCCATATTTTGTGGTGTAAGTTTGGCCATTTTTTACAAATTCCATAATGATTTTTTTTAATTTTCATTCTTTTCCAATTCCCAACATACCCTTTCTCTTTGAAAATCACAGTCTTTTGTTCTCTCTGAGAGAAGATGAACTCTTTCCATCTCCTCTGCATTGAATCTGGCCTTTTCAAAATTTTATTGAAGGAAAAAAAAATTACTCCAAATCTAAGGCCCATTTATCTTCCATCAGCATATGATAAAACTTCATCTTCTCAAATTCAAAGGCATTTTTTGCCATTGAGGATTTTTCTGAGAAAATTGAATAGAAAAAAATATGTTATTGAAGAAGATATACAGTGACCCAATCTTACTTATATATTTTTTCTCAAAATAATCAACAAGGGAGTAAAAAGAGCTTGTAGAAGTATCACCACCATTTGAAAGATGTTTCAAGCTTATTGAGGTTGAGGCTTGAGGCTTAAGTTCGGAGTTTTTGCTAGAAGGTTCAGGAAGCTCATCTAAAGCAGCTTCCAAAGCAGGATTTTAATTACCATAATAGTTATTATTTTTAAGAATTTCAGCTTGAGTAGGATGAGACTAGAAAAGAAAGAATGTGAAATTTAGTGAAAAATTGAAGAGAAAGGAGACATAAATTTAAAGATTGTGGCTCTGGGGACTCTAATCTTCTCCAAAATAATTGTTCTGCTTGATAGTAAGGATCATCTTTAGCTGAGGAATGGCTAGAAGCTGGAGGGGATCAATTTTGTTGAAGAGAAGGTTTTTGGGATGATTATTGGATGGTTGAGATTCAGAGGGTATATCATTTAATAGTATCATGTAGACAAAAAGGGTTCAAATCAACTTGGGAACAAAAAAGAATATCCATATCCTCATAGAAAGGACAAATGACATTGAGCTTTTTGAAAAAATTAGTGATTTCATTCTCCAAATCATTGTCATAAATACCAAAGCCAGTGAAAGTGAGAGGGAAATGAGCCTTTTATACGTTTATTGATAACTTTTGAAAATCTCCTTCATTTTCTTAAGGTTGATCTTGATCCTAAATTTTGTTTTCTTCTTTACTTCATTTGCCATCAACAAAAAGCAATTGACCTTTGATGAAGGTGGAAATAAAATTTGGGTGCATTTCTCACATCCAAAATATGCATGATAACTTGATTTAATTTTGTGGAAGCTGATGATGATGAGATAATCTTCCATTCTTAGCTTTCCAGACTTTGGTTTATCAGGAAGACCTCTATGATGACACATTTTTTGAGTTACCTTTTGAGTGTTGTATTTTCTGTGAGGCATTATGAAACTTGTATGTTAAAATAAAAGAGATTAAGAGGTTGGAAAAATAAAAAAAACAAGGGAAAAAAAATTCCTGGTCAAAATTTTGCAATTAAATGTTTCAAATCTTATTGAGGGATTTGTGCCAAGGATTGATGAGGGGAATGAGGTCTGTGTGTCACATGTTGAAGGGATGGGGTGGGAAAAGAAGGATTGATGTGGCACGCAAGTGGTTGTGATAGAAAAATTGGGAAAAAAGTGCTAATCCAAGGTCATAATTACACACTTTTTTGAAATAAGTGACTTTTTTACAACATTTAAGTGTTATTTTGTAAGCGCTGATTTAGTTTGAAATAAGCTCTTAAGTTAAGTGTGGATTATCCAGAACTGAAACCCCCTAATATATAGATAGTAAATTTTCAAATCACAATTATTGTACCAGTAGTTAAATACAAAAACTAAAAAAATAATTAATAACTTTGGAGTGTGATGGAATTGTTCTAATACTCCTGATAAAAATATCTTAATACAGGCAATAATGTAAATAACAAGTTCACACTACAGCACATGTTTGTTTTTCCACAGGGTGGAACAATCACCACAGGAAATTTGGGAGCAAACTTCTTGCTATTCTCCCCCTTTGAAATGGTTAGGAAATGGTTGGGAGTAGGTTGGTATACTTTTGGAAAATTTGATAAAAGAATATTAAAAAAAAATTGGTCAATGATCAAAACCAGATTTACCCTTACTTGAATTCATCTTAATAACAGCATTGAAGTTACATTGAATATAATTATAACCCAGGTTTATCAAAGGTTAAGCACTGAGTTTAATGTGCCATATTATTCAAGCTGCTAATTTACATATATAGTTAAATTTCATGTAGTATTCATTATAGAAATTCTTTCATTAGTAACAAACACATTCAATGATGAAACATCATGTCATATTTAGGGGCTCCCAATGGAAGGATGAATTTAATTCAGTGATAAGTTGAATATAAAGAACTCATGAGATCTATCTAAGACTGGAAAAAAGGTTTACTGCAAAACAAATTTTTAATTGGTAAGGAGGATAATTTTAGAATAAATTTTGGTCTGGATGTTTATTGGTGAAACATAGCTTGTATCAATTATAAAAGTTCTCTTCAAGTGGAAACTTTATGTACTGTGTATGACATGATCTCTTTTACTAGCCATGGTACTTCAATATTTTATAACCATGAAATTAATGGTATCACAGACTTGGTCAAAAGTGTCCTTCTGATGGACAGTCTGTAGCTGAGAAAGACACTTTTTTAATGCATAAAAGATAGATAGGTATACATAAAATACCTATAATATATGCATTATAAAAATTTCCTTCTCAGAAATCGACTATCCTTCAGAAGGACACATTTGAAAAAGTCTGTAACACATTCACCTTTAGGTTTAGTCAACTTTTGAGTAACAAGACTAGTAAGAGTGCTCAGGTAATACACCGTATATAAATTTTCAACTTGAAATATGGTTTAACAGTGAGAAGGACACTTTTATAAAGCACAAAAGTAGCACTGATTATTTATAATACCTATACAATAGGTGATAAAAAATTTTCCTTTTCAGCAACAGACTATCCTTTAAGTGAATAATTTTGAAAAATTCTAATGCACCTTCACTTTTATATTAAAAAAATAAAAAAATACGTGGCCTTTAAAAAACTTCATATTATATATTTACACATTGCCTAAAGTGTATTCCTGAACAACAGTCAATTACTGAAAAGGACACTTTTATATTGCATAAATGATACACATGTATACATATGATACCTAGTTTATATTAGTTATAAAAGTGTCCTTATCAGCAATAGAAAATTGTTCAGGGAGACACTCTAGGAAATTTTTAAGTAGATGGCATGAGATTTTCTTAAGGCCAGGGTTTTTGATTATTGTTTAAACATAAAATTAAAGCTGCACCATACTTGTTCAAAATTATACACTTGAAGTATGATCTGCTGCTGAGATTAACACTTTTCTTATGCATATCATCTAGGTATTATATATAACCATTATATTTATCAAAAATTATAAAAGTGTCTTTCTCAGTGATGGACTGTTGTTCAGGTGAGAACTTTAGGTTCTGTAAATGACATGAGCTCTTTTCATAGTTTTGATACTTGAACATTGGTTCAAAATTAAATTGAAGGTTTTAAAGACTTGGACAAATGTGTCCTTCTGAAGGACAGTCTGAAACTCAGAAGGAAACTTTTATAATGCATAAAAGATTTATATTTATACATATAATACCTAGATTATATGCATTATAAAAGTGTCCTTCTGAGTGTTGGACCATCCTTCAGAAGGACACTTTTGAACAAGTCTGTAAATCCTTCACTTTTATGGTTAAACAATAATCAAATATCTTTGACATTAGCAAAAACCTTTCCATCTTCTTTCACAGAACCTAAAGTTTCCACATGAGAAATGGAGTGTTGCTGAGAAGGACACTCTTACAATTCTAAAAACCCATGTTTAATAGACTTATAAACTTACTGATATGCTTTATAAAAGTGTCTTCCTCAGCATCAGCCAATGCTCAGAAATACATGTGGTGCCATATAAGGCCAGATAAAAATGTTTATTTTTAATTTTGTTTGAAATATTGATCCTATATTTTAAAAATGCATTTTATTAAATTATCATTATTTAAGGTAAATAAATCTGTCCAATTTTTTTGGGACAAAAAATAATACTACCTCAAAAATTTATAATATAATGGAAGGAATAATTCATACACACAATTATTATTTAAAGCATAGCATTAAGCCATAAGAATGTATAAAAATATAGGATAATGATTTCTTCAAATATAATGAATATATTGAGCTTCCAAACATCCTTTTATTATTATAATTATGTATAGAATTCTTCCAGATGTATTTGACTCACAAGATTCAACAATAATCCAATCATAGATAATAAACTGGTAAGGAAAAGCTTATTATATTTTAAAGAAAAGAAATTTATTTAACTGTAAATATGTGCAAACTGTAATATCTAAATTTTCCTCACTTAGGCCATTAACATAAATATGATTTAGGAGAATCTATGGAGTTGTAAAATAAAAATGCTCAAAATTTCTTTAAATTTATAATTTAAATAGCTTTTCCAAGTAACAGATTGATTGATTAATCAATAAATACTCTAGCACAAATATAGGTGGTAAAATAAAATTAATACCCTTGATTTTCAAAGGTTAAAAAACTTTTAATGTAAAAATTGGACCTGTCACAGCCTTTTTTATGCTTTATGTCACCCAGTTGCACAAACATGTTTCAGACTATCAGTCAAGTACTTTCTGGAAGCCAATAATCTAGAATTAAATTTTTTAAAAAGTATCTTGCTAACCAGTACACACAATATTTGATGTGGTGAGAAATGATTGTTAATATTGCATGAAAGATGTTAAGGTATACATATAATACCATGATGATATGCATTTTTAAAGTGTCCTTCTGAGCAACAGAATTTTTTCAGGAGGAAACAATAGGGAATGTGTAAGTATATGGCATGAAATTTTTTAAAGGAACTTGTATTTGATTATTTTTTAAACAAAAAGTTGAAGGTGCACATTACTTGTTCAAAATTATAAACTTGAAGGATGGTCTGTATCTGAGAATGACCACTTTGTGATGCATATCATCTAGGTATTATATATAACCACTTTATCTTTGAAGTTTATAAAATTGTCTTTCTCAGTGATGGACCATTTTTAAGGAGCACAGTTTAGGTACTTAAAATAAAATGAGCTCTTTTAATAGCCTTGGTACTTGAAAATTGGTTAAACGCTAAATTGAAGGTGCTAAAGACTTTGTCAAAAGTGTCTTTCTGAAGGATGGTCCAACACTCAGAAGAAAACTTTTATAATGCATAAAAGACAGATATGTATACATATAATATCTAGATAATATACATTATAAAATTGTCTATCTGAGTGTTTGACCATCCTTCAGAAGGACACTTTTTACCAAGTTTGTAAAATCTTCACTTTTATGGTTAGCCAAAACTAAGATACCATGGAAATTAGAAAAAGATTTCCCATCCTATTTCACAGAACCTAAAGTGTTCACATTAGCAATAGTTACTTTTTGAGAATGACACTTTAATAATTACAACTACCCAAATTTCACAGACTTATACCCTTACTGATAAGCTTTATAAAAGTGTCTTCCTCAGCATCAGCCAATGCTCAGAAGGACACTTGGTGCCATGTAAAGCCAGATACCACTGTTTTTTAAATTTTATTTAAAAAATTAATCTCATATTAGTAAAATTCATTTTATTGAATTATCATTCTTCAAGGTAGAAAATTCTGGCCAATACCTTTGGATGTCAAAAGAATACTAACTCGAAAAATAATAATACAATTGAAAAAATATTTCAACACACAAATATTGTGAAAAACAAAGCATTAAGCCATAGGAATATATAAAAACCAAGAATAATATTTTTTTATTATATAAAAGATATATTAAACTGCCAAATATCCATTTATTATTATGATCAAAGTATAGCATTCTGCCAGATGCATTCAGCACACAAGATTCAAATTATAGATAATAAAATGGTAAGTTAAAACTCATTATATTATTATTATGAAAAGAAAAATATTATCCCATACATTTGTGAAAAGTGTGATATCTGAATTTTCTTCACTGAGGCCATTAACATGAATATGATTTAAGAAAATCAAAAAATTTATAAAATAATAATGCTTTAAATTTCATCACATTTCTATTTAATATAATGTTTCCCAAGAAAAAGATTGGTTTATTAATCAATATATACTCAAGCAGAAATATGGGCGGGGAAA
Source organism: Hemileia vastatrix (assembly GCA_030280995.1). Taxonomy (NCBI): domain Eukaryota; kingdom Fungi; phylum Basidiomycota; class Pucciniomycetes; order Pucciniales; family Zaghouaniaceae; genus Hemileia; species Hemileia vastatrix. Next base: position 27,973,348 of record JASXTE010000014.1, on the reverse strand, counting down.
AATATTTTTGCCCTTGCTTTTCAAAGGTTCAAAAACCTATTAATGTATGAATTGGAAATTTTACAGCCTTGTTGATGCTTCTTGTCACACACTGGCACAAAAAGATTTCTGAACATCAGTCAAGTACTTTCTGCAAGAAATAATCTAAAATTAAAGGGGTTAAACAAGCATCTTATTAACCAGTCCACACAATATTTATGTGGTGTAAAATGATTTTTATAATTCATAAAAGATAAACATATAAATATTTAATACCAAGATGGTATGTCTTTTAAAATTGTCCTTCATAGAAACGGACCATTTCTCAGCTGGACACTTTAAGTTCTTTGCAATAAGATGGTAAGAATTTTTCTAATGATCATTGTATTTGATTGTTGGCTTATCATTTAAGTGAAGGTGTTTCAGACTTGGTCAAAAGTGTCCTTCTGAAGGGCGGTCTGAGATGCAGAAGAGAACTTCCATATTGCATATCATATAGGTATTATATATAACCATTTTATCATTAAAGTTTATAAATTTTTCTTTCTTAGTGATGGAAAAATGCTCAGGTGAACACATTTAGTACTGTAAATGTCATGAGCTCTTTTTATAGCCTTGGTACATGAACATTAGTTAAGCATTAAATTTAAGGTGTTACAGACTTGGTCAAAAGTGTCATTCTGAAGGACTGTACAAAGCTCAGAAGGAGACTTCTATAATTCATAAAAGACAGATATGTATACATTTAACACCTAGAAAATATGCATTATAAACGTGTCCTTCTGAGCATTGGACGGCCCTTCATCAGAACACTTTTGATTCAGCCTGTAGCACCTTCACTCTCATAGTTAGCCAACAATCAAATACCCTTGACACTAGCAAAAGACTTTCCATAGTATTGCACAGAACCTTTGGTGTCTACCTGAGCAATGGTCCATTTCTGAAAAGAACACTTTGATATTTTGAGCTACCCATGCTCTACATATTTAGACACTGATATGCTTTATAAAAGTGTCTTCCTCAACATCAGCCAATGCTCAGAAGGGTACTTGGTGCCATGTAAAGCCAGATACAAATGTTTTTTTTGTTTTATTTAAAAAATTAATCACATATTTCAAAAATGCATTTTATTGATTTATTATTATTCATAGTAAAAAAATCAGTCTGACTCCCCTGGTACACAAATTATTACTACCTTAAAAAATAATTATATAATGGAAAGAATATTGAAAACCACAATTATGATGATAAAATAAGTAATATTTTCTTAAAATATAATAAATATATTAAACTTCCAAATATCCTTTTATTATTATGATCAAAGTATAACATTCTTCCAGATGTATTTGGCACAAAAGATTCAACAATACCCCAATAATAGATAATAAATTAGTAAGAAAAATTTCTTAATATTATTATAAATAAAAAGAAAATATTATCTTATACATATGTGAAAACTGTGATATCGGAATTTTCTTCACTAATGCCATTCACTACGCAATATAGGGGGTGGACTTGCTAGCAAGTCCTCAACCTGAACTCAGATGGAACTCAGATGGAACTCAGACTGAACTCAGACTGAACCCATACTGAACTCTACTTGAACACCCACCTAAAACTGTTCTGCTGAGTGGTGTTCATCCCTGATTTTATGGTTCCTTTATCAATAGCTCAATGTGTGTTCAATCTATGGTGAGTTTGGGTCCAAGGTTGCGGACTTGCTAGCAAGTCCGCCCCCCATATTGTGTGGTGATTAAAATGTATAAAATTTAGGAAAATCTTAGGAGTTGTAAAATAGTTATTCTTCAAAATTCTTCACATTTGTATTTTAAATGTTTTATTTCTTAAGTAACACATTGATTAATTACTCAATAACTACTCTAGCACAAGTATAGGTGGGACAAAAAATTAACACCCTTGCTTTTCAAAGGTTTTAAACTCTATTAATTTTAAAATTGAATCTTTTACAGCCTTGTTGATGCTATATATCACCCACTGGCACAAACATGTTTATAATCTTCACTCAAATACTTTCTTAAAACATAAAATCAAGAGTTATAGGTTTAAAAAAGTATCTTGTGAACCAGTCCACACAATATTTGATTGTGTGCACAATAATTTTTATAATTTATATAAGATAAAAAGGAATATATATAATACCTAGTTTATTTAAAGTTTAAAAGGTTCCTTCTCAGAAACAGACCATTGTTTAGGAGGACACTTCAAGTGATGTTTAAGTAAATGAAAAGAGCTTTGATAATGTTCATGGTATTTGATTGTTGGCTAACCATTAAATTGAAGGTGTAACACACTTGGTCAAAAGTGTCCTTCTGAATAATGGTCCAACACTCAGAAAAACACTTTTATAATGCATATCATATAGGTATTATATAAAACCATTTTATCGTTAAAATTTATAAAACTATTTTTCTCAGTGATGGACCATTTTCAAGTTGAAAGCTATAGGAACTTTAAATTACATAAGCTCTATTAATAGCCTTTGTACTGGAAAATTTTTTGATTATTAAATTAAAGGTGTTAGATACTTTGTCACAAGTGTCCTTCTGAAGCATGGTCCGATGCTCAGAAGGACACTTTCATAATGCATGAAAGATAGATATGTATACATATAACACCTAGATGATATGCATTATTAAAGTGTTCTTCTGAGTGTTGGAACGTCATTCAGAAGGACACTTTTGACTCAGTCTGTCAAGGTACGTTTTTGGTCTAGAAGTTTTGGTATGAAGTTCTACGAGGATTTTAAAGGTTTAAATGGACTCTCAACAAATTTTTACGTATTTCTTAATTCAAAGATGATTATTTTACTCAATTAAAAGAGGTAGGATTAAAATATTAATATACTTAATAGATTAGAATTACGCTATTTTAAATACTAATGATATAGAATATAAGAATAAGTTTTGATTGGTTATTGTTGTAATTAAATGATGTAGTAAAGGAATGATCAAAAAACAATCAAAAGAGAGGCCTTATATAGGCAAAGGAGAGAAAAAGCACGGCAATCAAATTCTAAAAACAGTAGTATGAGAGAGAGAAAAGAATATTCCAGAAGGAGTATTTTCAAATAATAAAGTTGTTCTAAAAAGAAGGCGTCAAAAAGATGTATTTACAGAGTATGTCAGAAATACATCAATTTATTAAATATTTACTGTAGAAGTCAATTCTAAATATGAAATTTGAATTTTTTGTATATATTTAATATTATTTGAATATTAAAATCTTATTTTAACTTAAAATCTATTTTTTAATATAAATTTTTATTTTTTCCAACCTTTCAAATGAGCATGGTGTTAGAGAAAAAAATAAGGGACAATTTTTTATTTTAATTTTAATTATTTATTTAATTTTATCATTCTGTAATTAGTTAATTTATTATAAGTAGTTTTAATGTAACTAATTTATAATCAAATAATAATTAAAATGATAAGGTGTGGCTTCATCCAGTAAATAATTAATTATTTCACTGGGTAAGTCTAGTAGCCTGGCTGACACTCCGTCACTCTAAAAAAACAATTAAAAAAAATGCTATGATTTTTTCTTTTTATACTTTTTTAGTAGAGTAGGAAGATTAGATATCTCCTTCCCAGGGATCCAAGAATCATATTCAGATGATTTATTCTTGAATCTCAATAAGTATTCTGTACCTTTTTCAGCAGTGACTATTCTGTCATTTAGAATTTTTTCAATCTCTGCTGTTTCAGTGATTTCATTTGGGGTTTTCTTTGTTCTACCCCTCCTTATTGGAAATAAATAACTATTGGATGTGTAAGGTTTCAAAAAAGATATTGGAAAAACAGGATGTTTTCTGTCATATCAAGAATACAGAATAACTTCAATTGCATTATCTCCAATCATTCTTCTGACAAAAAATGGACCAACAAATGGATATTTCAATTTTTTATTACCTTGTAAGTTGAAGTGGACTGTAGAAATCAACACTTCATCACCCTTTTTAAAAGTGTGTTCTTTATGGGATTTGTCCCATCTTTTCTTCTCATATTCAAATGATTTTTCAATACATTTTTGAGCATGATTTCTACATAGTTATTGCATTTGAAGAAAATATTTTACACCAGGATATATATCCAATTTAGGTATTTTGTTATTGAGAATTTGGGCAGGAGTATTTGGAACATATCCAAGCCAGAGCTCAAAAGGCTTTCTTTGAGTAATAGAATGAACAGTGCTATTATAAGCAAATTCTAACCCAGGAAGTAAGGTAACCCAATCATGAGTGAATCTGTAATTACCTTTATACTCAAGGCCAAAGGCACAATATCTTCTTATCATGTCCTCTAAAGTCTGAATCATTCTTTCAGCTAAACCATCAGTCTGAGGGTGATGGGCAGTAGAAAGTTTCAGATCACAACCACAAACATCCATCAGAGACATCCAAAATTCAGAAGTAAATTTAGGTTCTTTGTCAGAGATTATGGATTTAGGAAAACCAGCAGTATTAAACATATGAGACCACCATAAGAAAGCTAATTCTTTAGTGGAAACATCCTTGTGGGTAGGGATAAATTTACACATTTTTGTGAATCTGTCCACAATAACCCAAAAAGAGTTATAACTGTCTTTACCAGCAATAGGTAATCCTGTTACAAAATTCATGTTTATTATTTTCCATGGAGCATCAGGAGGTTCAATATGTTGCATTAATCCTGCTCTTTTACCAGTTAATCTTTTTGATTTTTGGCAAGAATCACAAGATTCAACATATAAATTTGTGTCTTCAGACATATTAGCCCACCAAGCAGTGTTCTTAATTCTGATCATTGTTTTGTCAAGATCAAAATGTCCATCTAATATGTCATCATGACAAATTTTCAAGATTATTTCTTTCATAGAAGGAGGAATAACAATAACATTACTCAACTTTCTTCTATAATATAGATATCCTTCATCAATTGAAAATTTACCTTTTTCCAAAGCTTTTTGGTACTTTGGTGGAAGGGTTTTAATTAATGCTTGTATTGAAGCATTCTTTGGATCATTTAATATGGTGCATAACTTTTTCAAGTCAGTGTCCTTATCATATGATTCCAGAATAATCTGTAATAGCTCTTCCTCCATATTAACCACATATATCCCATGAATATGAATAATTTCATCCTCAGGATCATAAGCAGGATTAGAGTCATCATTTGGTAAAGGTAACCTTGATAACATATCCACATTTGAGTGAACAATACCAGCCCTATAAATAATTGTCATTCTTCCCCTGTACTCTTGAACAGCTAACTGCCATCTGAACATATGTCTATTAGGTGTTTTTAAGTTTAAAAGGGATTTAACTGCACTGCAGTCAGTGACAAGTAAAAATTTCTGGTCATCTAGGTAATAATGAAGCTTTTCTAGAGACCATACTACAGCTAAACACTCTAATTGAGTAGAACCATATTTCAATTCACTATTTCTCAAGGTTCTTGAAATATAACAAATTACTACTTCTGAAACTTTATCATTTATCACTTGTTTTTGATGGAGGGCAGCACCAAGACCAATAAAACTGGCATCAGTGTACAAAACAAATGATTTATTAAAGTCAGGTAAAGCAAGAATTGGTGCTGACATCAAACAGTGTTTCATAGTGTCAAAGGCTCTTTGTCTTTCACTGTTCCAGACAAAAGCAACATCCTTTCTAGTTAATTGGGTAAGGGGTAAATCTATGACTTGGTAATTTTTAATATACTGTCTATAGTATCCACACATTCCCAAAAAACTTTGGAGCTCTCTAACCGTTGTAGGAGCCTTCACCTGTTGTATGGCTGCCACTTTGTTCTGGTCAACACATATCTGTAAGCCTGAAACAACATGACCAAGAACTTTTAAAGAATGGAAACCAAATTTACATTTCTTCAAAGCAAGTGTCATATTTATCTCATCCATTTTGTGGAACACTTTACACAGGTGTTTGAGATGGTCCTCAAAGGTTTTTGAGAATATAACGATATCATCAATATAAACCATCAGCCATCCTTCAATTATCTCTTGATGGAATGTGTTATCCATAACTTTTTGAAAAACTGAAGGGGCATTTTTAGGGCCAAATGGCATCCTAATATACTTATAAATACCCATATGAGTGGCAATCATCAGAAAGTTCTGAGAATTTTTCTCAACAGGTACCTGGTGATATCCCTTATTACCATCCAAACATCTGATATATTTAGCACCCTGTAAAGTAGCATGTATAGAGCTGATTCTAGGTAAAGGGTAGATATCATCAACAGTATAAGTGTTTAGTGCTCTATAATCACCACATAACCTGGCTTTATCTTTCTCATAAGAAATTAGGACAGGTGAGATAACACAATATTTAGGTGTTTTAACTACCTTTTCAATAATATTCATTTTTAAAAGGGTGGAGATATTATCTTCAATATCTTTTCTCTTTGTGGGAGAAGCAGGATAAGGCTTCTTCTTTAAACTAGGTGGTATATCAGTTAATGGGCAAGACAATGAAAGTTTCATTTCCTCTTTAACTAATCCCAGTTCATGTGACCCATGAGCAAAGGCCATAGGAAAAGATTTTATCATGTTAATGATGGAATCTTTATCCTCACCAGAAAGTTGTTCTCCAAAAGAAGAATTGTCAGTTTCAGACATAAGGGCATGTATTTCCTTTGTAGATCTTCCTTTATATTGAAGCACAGAATTACATGTGTTCAATTCTGGTTTTAATCATTTTTTAGGGGAGGAAATTTTAAATTTTCTCTTCCCATTCATCCCCATTGTGAAACATTGGTTTGAAGGATCCAATTTTATGCCATACTTGGTTAAAATATCATTCCCTACAATAAAACAATTGCTCAAGTTATCATTTTTCATGACAACATAATCACAAATAGCTTTTACAAAACCATGATTATATTTATAAAACACTGTGGCTTTGTATTTACCAATGGGGAACAAAATAGACCCATACCCTCTTTAATTTTCAGAAATGATAGGCATCAGTTTAGATTTATAGTCTTTATCTACTGAAGCAAGTGCTCTTTCAGATACTACACTTCCTCCAGCTCCAGAATCCAGAACAACTTCAATGCTGGTTCCATTGATCAAGACTGGTGCCTTAAGAGGGGCTATAATAATTGAGCTATCCTAAATGTTTTTTATGATCTCAGCATCTTCAACTGTAGATAAATCATTAATATCAATGTCAATAGTATTTAAATAATGGATATCCTCTTCCAGCATCAAGATTTCTTGTTGAGATTCATATGAAATATTGCTGGCACAATCACTTGATGTATCATCCAGTGCCACTGTGTCATCAGTATGTTCCTCTGTTTGTTACACAAGATTTATCTTCTTGTCACAAAAATGGCCTTTCTGCCAAGGCTTGTTGCACTTGAAGCAAGTGTTTGTTGCATACTTCTTTGGTGCAACAGGGGAAGAAGGTTTACCAACCTTTTCCAGAGGTTTCTGTTGGTAAGTGGAAGGTTTTTCCAAAGGGGTCCTAGGAATGAATATTCTGGCATCATACTTATTGCTTAGAAGTATCTCATTGCAAGTATTAATGAAAGAAGAAGGTTCTTTGGAGAGGTCAGTCCTAGCCACTATTAAGTCTCTCAGAGACATTGGTAATTTATAGAGGATCCTGTCCTTCCATAAATCAAACTCCATATTTGGGTCCATTTCCCTTAAGATTTTTACAAGTTTCAATAAAAACTCAATAGGTTTATCAGTAGAAGAGCTATATCTAGTTTCCTCATACTGCCTTTGTTGAGCCATTCTGAACTTGGAGCCACCAAATTGTGCTTTAATTAATTTCTTCCAATCCTCCCATGAGTAGTCATTCCCATCCAGGAGAACAGATTCATACCACATCAGGGCAACATTAGTGAACAAAGAAATTAACTTGGACACAATTTCCTCATCTGAGAGTTTGTAACAATTTTTTAAGTTATCAATTCTGCAAATAAATTGTTGCCAATCAGAAGAAGAATCACCATCAATTGTTGGGTACTGGTCAAGTTTTGGCCAATTCTTTTGATTTGAAGGAGTCTCCTTAGTACTAGCCTGTTTCTGAGGAAGAAGCAGCTGTAATTTCTCTTATTGTGCTGAAATCTCATTGTTTAATCCTTCTGTTGCAGATCCTGGTGCATCATCAGTTTTTGATGGAAACTCAGTGTTATCAACAGGTATTTCTGGAGCTATTTTTACTTTAGATGAACTAGCCACAGGTACTATTTGAGCATCCTGAACTATATGTTCCTTCACAGAAATGTCAGAATATTTTGGGTCATTTAACAATGAGTTCAATTTTTCTTCAATGGTTGTTAGTCTTGTTTTCATTCTTGGAAGACTTGATAAACTCTCATTGATAGTTGCAAAGATAATTGATTTTTATGTTGAAAAGATGACAAATGGTCATTCAATCTTTTCAGATTTATCTTATCTATCTCTACCTCCTGGAAACAGGCGGATACAGTATCTTTTAGTTTAGACAAATCATTTTTTATATTTTGCCATAATGCAACTTTCTTTTCATGGGTTACTTTGTAATGAGACAATTCATCAGAGACTCTCTGTGCTTCACTTCTTAATGCTTGATAACCCTGATCAGTTAACAAACTATTATATCTCTGAGTCAATTGCATATTGTTCATTATATGATTTTGCTTGGCAATAATATCTCTCAAGTGCTCATCATTAATTCTTGCTACATCCGGAGTGTTTCTCAATAAGGAGACTGAGTAACTTTCCAGACTCTCATAGAGCTCAGGGCCAAGAGTTTCATCAATCACAGCCATATCAGGATTAATCATTGAGGTAGCAATTAAAAGTAATGGATTAGATACATGAGATATCTGTCTACTATTCCCAGCCTCTATAGGTCTCAAAGTTTCATCCTCCCTTCCAGATTTACCTGAAGGAGAAGTGTCAGCCACAAGAAGAGGCACTTGAGAATCAATAGAGGGACGTACCAGGGTTTGCTGGGTATCACCATATTGGGCTTCCTTCTTCTTTTGCCTCCTTGATAAGGGTGGGGAGGGGTGGGGTTGACCTGGATGGGCCTTGATGGACCTACCTGAGGTAACTGATTCTGGTTTTGAGCCAAGTAGTCCCACTGAGTGTTGAGCCAGTCCCACTGCCATTTGGACACTTCCACCTTCTCTTGGGACTGGGGAGCCATTTGTTGTTGATCCCTGGGAGGAAGAGGTTTCTTCTTCTCTTGGAGAAAAGTATCTGTTCTTCTCACCTTTTCTTCCAAGGCATCTACCCTTACCTTTAGTCTCAAGCTTTCTGTCCTTAACTCCTTTATGTGAGTAGACAGATTCTTTACCTTCTGAGACAACGGCATCTTTTTTATCCTGAAGCCTTTTGGAAGCTCTTCTGGTGGGTTTATCATGGGCTTCTGATCCTGAGTAGTGTCCACTAGGATTTCTACTTCTTCCATCTCTACATCCTGTTTGGGCAAGGATTTATTAGTTTGAGAAATTCTTCTTGTTAAAGGAGAACTTACAGAAGTAGGCTCATCATAATCAATTAAGTCTAGTTCTTCTTTGCGTGCAGAAAAACCACTTTGGTCAGTAATTTTAAGATTCTACTGAAATGAAGAAAAGAGACAATAAGATTAATTAGTCTTTATTTTTAATTTTTATTTAACAGAAATAAAATAAAAATAATAATAATAAATCTTTTTAGGATAAAAATCAACTTAAATAAAATTAATTTATTAATAAAAAAAATTTAAAACCAGGATTATAATACAATCAACTGTAGAAATAAATTAGAATTTTTATTAATAATATTTAATTATTTATTTTCAGGATTTAAATCAACTAATTTATTACCAGGACTTATTGTCAACTGAAGTAATAAAATATGAATCTTTATTAAAAAAATTTTATTTAACTGATCACTTAACTACCAGGACTTAATGTCAACTGAAGTAATTAAATATGAAGTTTTATTTTAAAATTTTATTAAACTGATCACTTAACTACCAGGACTTAATGTCAACTAAAGTAATTAAGTATGAGTTTTATTAAAAAATTTATTGAACTACCAGGACCCAAAGTCAACTGAAGTAATTAAATATGAATTATTTATTAATAAAAAAAAATATTATTGTCAGGACAATTTGTCAACTGGAACAATTAAAATTTAAATTAATCTGGACAAATGTCAACTGAAAAATTATAATAATTAAAAATATAATTATTTTATTAATAAAAAATATTATTGTCAGGACAATTTGTCAACTGGAACAATTAAAATTTAAATTAATCAGGACAAATGTCAACTGAAAAATTATAATAATTAATATTAAAATATAATTATTTTATTACTTCTGGGACTAAAAACACTTATTGCTCTATTATGGTCAACCAGGAAAAATAAAATAAAAAATATAATAATAAAAAATAAATTCCAAATTACAAGACACCTCCCCCTGTAAAATGAGCAAATTAATTCGACTTACAGAGTGCTGAGTAAAAGGAAATACGTAGCAAATGAAGAGTGAAGAGTAACCCACAAATAGTAATAACAATAATTACCATAATATATACGACATTTAGTCATTATATGAACCTAAGTTTTGGAGCGCATTTCGATTCCCGTTTGCAGGAAAACCTTTTGTCACATGACGTATGACGTTTGTCGTTTTCTCGCCTCCTTCTTCCTTTACAGGTACTTGCACACCGATGGTCCCTTTGATTATGCCTCAATTAACGTTGCGCCGACAATATTTCGGAAAGGTTCCCAATTGTCAAGGTACACTTTTGGTCTAGAAGTTTTGGTATGAAGTTCTACGAGGATTTTAAAGGATTAAATGGACTCTCAACAAACTTATACGTATTTCTTAATTCAAAGATGATTATTTTACTCAATTAAAAGAGGTAGAATTAAAATATTAATATATTTTATAGATTAGAATTAAGATATTGTAAATACTAATGATATAGAATATAAGAATAAGTTTTGATTGGTTATTGTTGTATTTAAATGATGTAGTAAAGGAATGATCAAAAAACAACCAAAAGAGAGGCCTTATATAGGCAAAGGAGAGACGAAGAACGGAAATCAAATTCTAAAAACAGTAGTATGAGAGAGAGAAAAGAATATTCCAGAAGGAGTATTTTCAATAATAAAGTTTTTCTAAAAAGAAGGTGTCAAAAAGATGTATTTACAGAGTATGTCAGAAATACATCAATTTATTTAATATTTACTGTAGAAGTCAATTCTAAATAAGAAATTTGAATTTTTTGTATATATTTAATATTATTTGAATATTAAAATCTTATTTTAAATTAAAATCTGTTTTTTAACATAAATTTTTATTTTTTCCAACCTGTCAAATGAGCACGGTGTTAGAGAAAAATATAAGGGACAATTTTATATTTTAATTTTAATTATTCATTTAATTTTATCATTCTGTAATTAGTTAATTTATTATAAGTAATTTTAATGTAACTAATTAATAATTAAATAATAATTAAAATGATAAGGTGCGGCTTCATCCAGTAAATAATTTATTATTTCACTGGGTAAGTCTAGTAGCCTGGCTGACACAGTCTGTAACACCGTCACTTTTATGGTTAGACATCAATCAAATACCATGGACTTTATCAAATCCCTTTCCATCCTATTTCACAGAACCTATAGTTTCCACATGAGAAATGGTCAATTGCTGAGAATAACACTTTGATAATTTGAGCTACCCATGTTCTACAGACTTATACACCTACTGATATGCTTTATAAAAGTGTCTTTTTCAGAATCAGCCAATGCTCTGAAGGAAACTTGGTGCCATATAAAGCCAGATAGTACTGTTTTTTAATTTTATTTAAGATATTAATCTTATATTTGAAAAATGCATTTTATTAAATTATCATTATTCAAGGTAAAACATTCTGGCCAATTCCTTTGGAGCACAAAATAATACTACGTGGAAATTCATATCAAATTGTAAAGTATATTGAAACACACAGTTATTATTAAAAACATAGAATTAAGCCATTGAATATATGAAAAGCAAGAATAATATTTTCTTAACATATAATTAACATATTGAACTTCAAATATCCTTTTATTATTATGATAAAAGTATAGCATTCTGCCAGATGTAGTTAACACATGAGATTTCAACACTTCAATAATAGATAATAAACTGTTAAAGATAAGATCATTATATTATTATTATGTAAAAAAAACTAATATTATCCCACAAATATGTGGAAAGTGTGATATTAGAATTTCTATAATATAGGATATCAACATGAATACGATTTAGGGAAATATGAAAGTTTGTAACATATAATTCCTCAACATTCATTAAATTTCTATTTTAAATAATTTTTCCCAAGTAACATATTGATGGTTTAATCAATACATACCCTAGCATAAATATAGGTGGGATAAAAAATTAATACCTTTGCTTTTCAAAGTTTCAAATACCTATTAACATACAAATTGAAACTATTACAGCCTTTTTTATTCTAAATCTCACCCACTGGCACAAACGTGTTTCTGACCATCAGTAAAATAATTTCTAGAAGCTAAAAATATAGAGTTAAAGGGCTAAACAAGTATATTGTTAACCTGTCCACAAAATATTTAATGTAGTTGAAAATGATTTTTTATAAATTATAAAATATACACTGGTATAAATATAATACCTAGATAATATATTTTTGAGTGTCCTACTCAGCTATGGACCATTGTCAGAAAGACACCTTTAGTGATGTGTAAGTAGATGACAAGGGTTTTACCAATGTCCTTGGTATTTAATTGTTGGATAACCATTAAAGTGAAGGTGTTACAGACTTGGTCAAAAGTGTTCTTCTGAATGACAGTTGGGCGCTCAGATGGACACTTTTTTAATGCATATCATATAGGTATTATATATAACCATTTTATATTTAGAGTTTTTAAAACTGTCTTTCTCTGTGATGAACCACTGTTTAGGTGAACACTTTAAGTACTCTAAATGAAATGAGCTCTTTTAATAGTCTTGGCACTGGAACATTGGTTAAACAATAAAATGAAGGTGTTACAGAATTGGTCAAATGTGTCCTTCTGAACGACGGTCCGACACTCAGAAGGACACTTTTATAATGCATAAAAGATAGATATGTATACATATAATACCTATATAATATGCATTATTAAAGTGTCCTTCAGAGCATTAGACCGTCAGTCAGAAAGACACTTTTGACCAAGTCTGTAACACCTTCACTTTTATGGATAGACAACAATCAAATACTATGGAAATTAGCAAAACACCTACCATCCTATTACACAGAACCTAAAGTATCCACCTGGGTAATGGTCCATTTTCAATAAGGACACTTTAATTTTTATAACTACACAACTTTCACAGACTTACACCCTTACTGGTATGCTTTATAAAAGTATCTTTTTCAGCATCTGCCAATGCTCAGAAAGACACTTGGTGCCATGTAAAGCCAGATACCACTGTTTTTTAATTGTATTTAATATATTAATTCTATATTTAAAAAATGCATTTTCTTAAACTATCATTATTCAAGGTAAAAAATTCTGGCCAATTTCTTTGAAACACAAAATAATACTACCTCAAAAATAATAATATAATGGAAAGCATATTTCAACACGCAGTTATTATTAAAAACATAGCATTAAGCCATTGAGTTTTGGAAAATCATACAAAAATATTTTCTTAACATATAATAAATATTTCTAACTGCCAAATATCCTTTTATTATTATGATCAAAGTATAGCATTCTGCCAGATGCATGTGGCACACGAGATTTAACAATACCCCAATCATATATAATAAACTGGTAAGGACAAGTTAATTATAATCTTATTTTGAGAAGATAAATATTATTCCACACATATGTGGAAACTGTGATATCTGAATTTTCTTCACTTAGGCCATTTAATGAAATGATTTAGGAAAATCATTGGATTTGTAAAAAAATTATGCTTCAACATTCTTCACATTTTCATTTTAAATAATTTTTCCTAAGTAACAGATTGATTTATCAATCAATACATACTTTAGCACAAATATAGGTGGGACAAAATATTTAATAACCATGCTTTTCAAAGGTTCAAAAACCTATTAATGTATAAATTTGACCTGTTACAGCCTTGGTTATGCTTTATGTCACCCATCTTAATAAATGTGCATCTGACCATCAGTCAAGTACTTTCTGAAAGCCAATATTCTAGAATTAAAGCATCAATCAAGTATCTTGTTAACTAGTCTACACAGTATTTGATGTGGGGAGAAATGATTTGACTCATAATATTTCCAGCAATAAGTAGTTTGATAAAGATAAATGCCTAGGGAAAAAATTTGCACCAGATGTCTAGGCCTATTTTATATCCGTTGTTGTGTTCCATCAAAAATGTTTGTCAGAGTTAACCTGAAATCTGCATTATTAATACCCTTTGCTTATGGATAATGTATAAATATATCGTCATAGGGCATTACATTGAATGCACAGACTTTGTAAATATAATTTATTACACAAATCACCTAAAACTGCTATCTTTGACACACAAGACTTGATAATACCAGCATGTTCATCTCCAAAACATTGGTTCATCATTTCACTACTATCAACTTGTGGAAGAAAAATAATCGGCACCATCTATAGTTTTTGACATATTTTACTAGATTTCATGAGCAACGTAGTTGATCAATTATCCATCCATCAAGTGTAAATATGATTTTAATTCACAACACATATTTTTATTGGTGTTCACACCATTGGTTAACTGATCATTACATGATTAAAAATGTGTAAAGTATTTTCAGTGATAACAAGATCCGACAAGCCAATATTATCTTTAGAGCACTATCCATGCCTATTTTCAACTGTTAATATTATTCAAAGAGTAAGTGACTTGAACATTTCTGAGCTGCAATTTTCAGTCATAAGATCAATATGACAATCAAACCAGCCTTCAATTATAATGTAAGTGAACAGACACCATCACTACATTTTTTCCTGACTGTAATTAAATTTAATCAGGTAATTCTGTTTTTCAATGGTCATAATATAGAGCCAAAATTAACTTGCACTGGAATCAAATCCTCATAATGGAAAATATTCAATAATTTTAAAGAGCAACATCAATATTGAGAAAGGCTCTGGCACAGCTAGATCAAATACTAACTAACCAAAAGTCATTTTCAATATTCAAAATTATTCAATAAAATTAAGGAATAACAATAAATTATGGTCACCTTCCATAATTCTACACTCATGATACCCTCTGTTCAAAAATGAGTGCACAAATTTTTTTAGTGGTTGCTTGACCACTGCTACCAACCCCCATACTACTGGTCAAGAATGAAAATCCATGAGTGGAATTGCCAATTTTGCTTGTCACTGTTTTCATATGCAATATTCATTTCATATTGCATGCCAAATTTTTTGCATCCCGGTTCCCTCACACTACTAGCTGAGTATGAAAATCTATCAGTGAAATTGCAAGTTTAGAATGCCACTATTCATTTTCATATTGCATGCCAACTTCTTTGCATCCCAGTTGGCAATCTCATTTTGCATTCAACCCAAAATACACAAATCCAATACAACAAAAGATTATTCAACACAATTTGGCACATTGAATTTGGGGCACATAGACAGGATAAAATAAACATATCTCTTATATATTTTTTTCCTCAAAATCTTTATGCAGAGAATAAAAATGAGATAGACAATAAATAAGTAAACTACTCAGGATATTAATTTTTTACATAGAGTCTTCCATATTTGAAGCTATATAGATAATGCTAACAATTAAAATTTGCTTTTTAAACTTGATGAAGAATTTCTCACCAAGGATATGGGTTTTTTCAATATAGTTTTTCAAGGCATATTTTCTAACAATATAATGAAAACTAAAGCTATTTTTAAAAAAAAGCTTAAATCATCATTCCTCTTTTCTCTTTTCAAAATTATAGGTCACATGACTTATTTTTCACTTTTCTCACTAAAAGGTTAATTTTCACATTCTGTATGCATGAATATTTCATGTTGCATATGAATTATGCATCCACATGAAATATGCAATATTCAATATGCTATATGCACTATGCAATATACAATTTGAATTATGCAACATGCTATATGCAATATGCAATATGAATTATGAATTATGAAATATGAAATATGCAATATGCAATATTCAATAATCAAAATCCATTATGCATTATGCATTATGATTTATGCAATATGCAACATGAATTATTCAATATTTAATATTCAATATGCATTATGCATTATGTATAATGCAAATTTCATATTGAGTATGCATGCATAATTGGTAATGAATATGTATGAATTTTCAATATGCATCAATAATGTATTTTGAGTACACATGCATAATGTGTATGTTAGATCAATGTGTGCTCAATTGTTTCTAAACTAAGGATCAAATTACAGTTTAGTTGGATCAACTTGTGCTGGATGTAGGGCACATTGGGCCTTAATCAAGGAAAAATCTCAGACTAAATGTGACTCCAATTTATTCTCAATGTGAAATTCATGGAAGTTCTGATACATGGCATAAATTAGGGCCACCATGGAGCTCAAAGAGTGAGAACTCCTAGCAATTCACCCCCAAATTTCCCGTGGTGAATTATGAAACAGTCGTGCAACTGTTATGAAACAATAATTTTTTGCACTAAAGACCCACCTAAGATCTTTAAGTGCCAAAAATAATTTTTACTTACCTTTAGCATTATTTTTGTGCCATTTTTTGTCCCAAGACAAAACAAACATTTATTGAAGTGTCAGATAATATAACTCACTTTATATCGAAGAGGTGGAACATTTTTTACTGCAGGTATTTGAAAGCTCTTGAATACTTAAAGAATTATAATGGAAAATAAAAAGTGATTTGAAAATAAATGAAAGAAGCCTTATATATAGTAAACTTCTCCTTCCCATTCCCCATGATGCATTAGGGACTTCTAAAGCCAAGGACCCTACTATCTGGCTTTCAGACCCCCTCCAGATTGGATGCATGTACCAAAAGGTGTGCCAAGCCTATGGTGACTACATCTGCACAATCTTTATCAAGATTAGTCAAGTATAAAGCCCTGTTAACATCACACATCATGTGCTTAAAATATTCTCATGAGATACACACAATATATCTAATAATGGAGAGGAAATAAGATTTGAGATGAGATAAGGTGAAGACAGATCTAGATAGAAGAAAGTTGAAGTAAAAATAGTAGAAAAAAATTAAAGTAGACTTCTGAAATGATTTAAAATTAATTAAAAAATGTAAAGGAAGAAATAATAGAGTTTTTAATAAATCTTACCTGGGGTAAAAGGTAGATAAATGTAAGAAAACATATATGTATTAAATTTATATCTAGAAAATAAACAATGAGCTTTTTAAAAGCCTTAAATAAAATGGATCATATCAGATGATTCATATATAACTGCTATAGTTATATACAAAACAAATAGATAAGAAAAACACATAATTTTTAAAGATATAGTTTTAAAGGAAAAATGTAACAGAAAAAAATAGAACTGTAATATGAATAGAGGATAAAAACCCATTGAGATCCATTTGAAGAATCCTAATAGGTGTTTAAGTGGTACAAGAAGAAATAAAGAAGATAAAATATTAAAAAGAAGAGATAAGGTTGTCCATTGGTGTGATCCTATGTCCAGTGACGTTTTCCACCTAAGTGAGAATAAAGACTCTTCATTGTTCCTTGAACATTCAAGAGTGAATTTGTTAAAAATTTTAAAACTTCTTTTAAGAGCTTATTATTAAATTCTTAACTAGCTCTTTATGATATCTTTAAAAATAATTTAAGGGTTTTTCCATTTTGAACATAACACTTTTGGAAAAAAATATATCCATCAGTATTTCAATGGATTGAAGTGAAAATAATAATGTATTTAATTTATTGTTTTTATAGCTATATATAACTTTTTAATAATCTTTTCAATAATTTATTGTTACTTTTCTATTATTATTTTTTGATTAACGGCTATCAAAAAATATCTCTCAACAACTGTTGTAGACAATCCTATAGTACTAGCTATAGGCCTTGACCAAGGGAGTTGGAGAAAAACCAGAGAGAAAATCCCCAGTCCCTTTAGAAAAATAGAGTGAGATTTACTTGCTAAAGTAAGTTGGTTCCTGTTTTGCTAAAGCTCCTGTTTAACACACTTGACTGCTTGATGAGCCAAGAAAGTAGTCCCCAGATAGACTACCAGACCAAAGAACTGAAATGTAGACCAATGTCCACACCAGAGACAGCAAATATACTTGATGTAGGCTGCAAATCCACACCAGAGACAGCAATAATACTTGCTATAGCTTGCAAGACTATAACATAGAAAACAGTTGCCAAAGTTGAGTTAAATGAAGAACTCACTTGCAACAAACACAGCCAATTGTGGCCAGAAAACAGTGAAAACTGAGTGAGGAACAATGATATCACCTCCGGATGGTTGTATGATTATTAAGGTTGCCCCAAACTGTCTTATTCACTATGTACACACAGACCACTAACTAAGAGCCCATGCACACCCACCAATCTGATGCCTGTACCCGTCAAATTGCATAAAAAACCCTTCTGGAGTGCTCCCCAACCTCCTGAAACAGAGGCGGGCGGGCCGCCCGACTTCAGAGATGCCGCATGAAGCGGCCGGCCTCCCTGAAGCCAGAAAACCAATAAAAACAACTAATCTACTTAGAAAATTTAGCTACAACTACTAAAACCTTTAAAACACAGAATCTCACTATAACAACATTGAGACTTGAAATATAGAGAAAAATTAGCTCTATCCAATGGTACTAAGCACTTAACCCGTAAAACACGAAAAACAGAATTAAACAGCAATCTTTTATAAATGAAAAATGAGGAAATGACCCCTTAAAACTTAGAATATGAAAAATGTCTTCAAGACATAAAATATAGAGAAAAACCAGGGCTATCCAATGATAGTACCCACATACCCGCAGACCCAATATCCACGGAATAAAACTAGAAAAATACCCTCTTCCTTAACAGATGTCAATTAAGACATGCACAAACAGCGCCAAATCACACAAAAAAGGCCCCTGCCAATGTTGGAAGACCACATCCTCCCTCCAATTGAGAATGTCCGCATTATTTCTTCATACAACCACCATGTTTAACCTTCTTCCCAAATCTGCCTCTGAAATGGGCCCCTGCCAATACTGCATTGACAATAATTTAATCTGTGCCATGACACCACCTGTACATCCATACAGAACGTCCTGAGATGTCTGCCAATCCAGAAAGAAGACCTGCCACAGACCTGCTCCACTTTCTTCCACAACAGATTCATCTCCACCTCAACCTGGTCCTTCTTCTGCCAGCACCAAAAGATCTAGGCCATCCATCCTGATTATCAGATTAATCAAAAAGCTCCACCCTTCCTAGAAGAGTGCCACAACCCATAAAACAACTAGTTCACCCATCCCTGGTCCATCTGATGGTAAAGAACATTCATTTCTTCCTTCAACTTTAAAACTGATAACTTCTCAGTTCTTCCTTCTTCTGATAGTGATGATAACAATGTAGGATCTATTGCACCACCAACACCAACGCACTTGCCCACTATCAAGGCCAAGTTCCAACAACACACATCTCAACAGAAACAACTTCTGCTTCACTACTTCCAATCCACTCCTGATAGAGATCCACAGGACATTGAGAACAGAAGACACCTCATTCACCAGTTCAAGGCTAATTCTGAACACTTCATTTCATCTCTTGATTCCCTCTGTAATTCCACTAGCACTTGATTTTGATTCAGAAAAGAAAAATTGACCACACCCTCTGTAGGATGTAACCACTAAACAACCCTCAGTTTTAAGTCTTGGGGGACCATCCTCATTTTATTGTCTTGGGGGACTCAAAAACCTAAATCATAAACCCAGAACCAGAGATCAACCACATTAAGACACAGAGAAAAAACTAACATTCTGGGGTAATTTTGAATAGAGCTGCAAGCCCATTAATTACCCCCAAACTTGATTTTGCTAAATTTGGAGGCTCCCCCTGTGGATACCCTCCACCAATCTTTCAAATCCAACTCCAACAACAAAAACTTTTCCCTCAGTTTATAGTCTTGGGGGACTTACAACCCTCAGTTTAAAGTCTTGGGGGACTAACACAGTGTTCAGTTTAAAGTCTTGACGGACTAGTCTTGATAAAAATTTGAAACCAGCCAGTTTAAAGTCTTGGGGGACTAACAGAAACCAGATTTCAGTTTAAAGTCTTGATGGACTGACTTGATAGCATAGATTTTTCAGTTTAAAGTCTTGATGGACTGTCTTGATAACATAGCTTTTTCAGTTTAGAGTCTTGATGGACTTCAAAAAATCTTGAGCCTGTAATTAAAAGATCAGTTTAAAGTCTTGAAGGACTTTCCAGAAAAAAAAATCTTGAAGATATATCCCATAATTAAAAAAATTCAGCTTGAAGTCCTGAAGGACCTTCCAGAAAAAAAATCTTGAAGATATATCCCATCAATCCCCAAACCAAAAACTATCTAAGCCAAAACATTTAACCTCCTTTAACAAATAAAACAAAATAAAATGGTATCCCCCCAGCCAATTGATGAGCTAATCCTCTGATACCTTACCCACATCCAAGTGCACCTTGATGTGGATAAAAAATTAAATATTTTAAATGATTAAGAGAAAACAAAATTCAAAAAAAAAAATTAGAAATTCAGAAAATAATAAAAATAATGAAACACAGAAACACATGAAATAAATAATAAATAAAAAAAGAAAATAGCATTGCCCGGCCAATTGATGAGCCTTTCTCCACCAATTCTTGCCCACATCCAGGTGACCCTGATGTGGTAACACCCTATATTTTTGATTTTATAATTTTGAACAACCCCCATAAAAAAATTAAAAGAAAAAAAGAGAAAAAAGAAAATAATCTAAAACTGCATTCTAGAAAAAACATAACTGCAAAATCAACAACATTCCAGCTTTATAGATGGTCCAATAAGGGAAAGTCCAATCCATAGAAATGATCACTGGGTGGGCTCCCTCCAATAAGTAAAAATGATGGGAGACCACTAGTGATCCACCACCAATCTGAAAGAACCAAAGATAAAGAAGCCAGTCCCAAACCAGTTTAAAGTCATAGCGGACTTGAAACCTGAATAATAAACAACAGAACTAGAATTCAACTAGGAAAAACAAAAGACTTGAGACAGACATTCTGGGGTAACTTTTCTACAGAGCAGCCAGCTCATCAGTTATCCCCACACTTGCCACAATAAAATCTAGAAGCCCCCTTGGGTACCTTCTAACCAACAAATCACAACATCCAACACAATAAAGCAAAACCAATAAAAGTGAAGAGTCCAGCACTTGAAAACCAAAGGAATTACCAGTTTAAAGTCATAGAGGACTAAAACCTGTGGAACGAAACCAATACTAGGGCTCAACCAAATTAAAAAAAAGGGTTGGAAACAGACAATCTGGGGTAACTGTTGATAGAGCAGCCAGCATATCAGTCACCCCCACACTTGCCAAGACAAAATCTAGAGGCCCCACCCATGGGTACCCTCTAACAAAAGTTTCCAACAAACAGATGCATAGCATCACCACAAAAAAACCAAAATTAAAGAATGGTCCGTAGTTTATCCTCATTGCGGAGTCAATCTTCTTCATGCCTAGTGCCTCTGGGATAAAACCTCTTCACTTGGTCTTCAGCCACCCTCTTTTTCAAGACTGCACCATTCAACTCTTCCAAAAAATAAGAACCTCCAGACGCCTGAGATCTGACTCTGTAAGGTCCATTCCATCTGTCAGCAAACATTTTCCCCCACTGACTCTCCAAACTTCTATTATACACCAAAACCAAAAAACCAGGTTTCAAGGGATTCCTGAGTCTATGAGCCAACTTCTTGTCCCAGTACCTGACAGATTTATTCCTAATCTTCATCATTCTAGAGTATGCCTTCTCCTGACATTCCTCTCTAAATTCCAACTGTTGCATCCTGGCTCAGAGCAAATCTTCTGTTGAGTGCACGTCATCCCAATCAATTCCAAGATAAGAGAGAGCTTTCAAATCTACTGGTAGAATCACTTTCTGACCAAAAATTAACTCATAAGGAGAATAGCCAGTTGTCCTCTTCACAGTAACCCTATCAGCTAATAACACCAAGGGTAAATAATGCCTCCACTTTTCAGCACTATCTCCACACATCGTCACCAAAGCATTCTTGATAACTTGATGGCCTCTTTCAACCATGCCTTCGGCTTCAGGATAATACGGTGTAGCCACTCTAACTTTAGAACCAACACTAGCCACAGCTTCTTTAAATTTGGCACCAAACTCTGGCCCGCCATCAACAGTCACCAACTTCATTAACCCATACCTATAAATCCACTCCTCCAAAAACTCTGCCACATTCTTGGCAGTCAAATTAACCAGAGGCACTTCTTCAACCCAACCAGACAAATCATCCCTAGCAACAATCAAGTATTTATTCCTGCCCTGCTTTATATGGACAGCATCCAGAATGACTCTTTAAAAAACAGTTAATTCTCCAGTAGCACGGCCAATCTCTTTAGGTTTCAAGTGACTCATTCTTTGACATTCTTCACAAGATTGAACCCAACCCTTCACAGCCAACTTCATACCTGGCCACCAAAATCTGTCTGCTACTCTTCTATAAGTCTCCCCAAAGCCTCTATGACCAAGGTCTTCATGCAAAGACTTCAAAACCAATTCTTGACCCTTCTTCCGAGTCACCACCACTTGAGGATTTGGATGTCTCCTCCTCATCAACCATCTTCCTGACACATAAAATACAGGACTCTTCTTCTTGATTGCCAACCAAGTATCATCATCACAACTATCTGGCCTCTCCAAGTTCAACAGATATTCCACCAAAATAAAATAAAACCCAGACTGACCCCAGGTCTCATCTTCAAAATCCAACAAAAGAACATCCAAGGGTACAATCCTGTCACCAAAATCACCAGTATGGACATGAGCTAATTGAGCAGCCCAACCAGGACACCAATCCTTAAATTTAAGCATGTCCTTCTCTTTCCACTGAACCTTGTGAGAATCAAGTTCACTATCAAAAACACCCTTTTCCAATTTTGAGCTGTCCCAAACAACAACTCCATCTTCATCAACAAAAACATCCTGATCACCAGAATCAAAATCAGATCCAGCCAGTTTAGCCTCTTGGGGAAGGTCAGAAAAATCTTCAGCACCCTTTGTGCTGGCCCTAACCACTAAAACATCCTCATCAAACTCTACAGCCTCAGAATCTTCATCTGTAGGTGGCCTCCTTGATAATCCATCAGGAATAGTAAAAGTTTTACCTGGTTTGTGTACCAGGTCAGAAGAAAAATGTTGAATAAATGCCACCCACCTAGTCATTGGAGCATTTGGAAGACTAGGTGTAATGATCATCTGAACCAAAGATTTTGCATCCACCTGCAGCTCAAAATGCTGCCCCCACAAAACCGTCTGTAGCTTCTTTAAAATTTTAGCTACACCACACAATTCCAACTTAGGTTAAGAATACCTATTTTCCACCTCATTTAACACCACAGACTCATATCTTACTGGCCTGACCCTCCCAGTCTTATCCTCCTGAGACAAAACAGCACCAGCAGCAATATAACTTGAGTCCACTGCCAGATAAATTTTTCCAGCACCAACACCATAATCCAACTTGTGAAGAACAATATCTTCACCAACAACCTTTTTCAACTTCTGAAAAGCCTATTTGCACTCTTCATTCCATTCCCAATCTGCATCTTTTCTGGTCAACCTCCTTAAAGGTAAAGCCAACAAAGAAAAATCCTTAATAAAAATCCTGACATATACACATACACTCAAAAATCCCCTGACTTCAGTAGTATTTTTAGGCCTTGGCCATGACTGGATTTTATTAATCTTCTTCTTTGCCATAATCCTTCCCTCTTTACATAACACATGACCCAGAATTTCCAAACCAGGAAGACAACAACAGAATTTTGACCCTGAAATGGTCAAACCAGCCTCTTTAATCCTGAACAACACACTCTCTAGAGTTATTGCATATTCCCACACAAACCTCCTTATGCCAGGGTTCTCCGCTAACACCTCATTACCATAATCAGTGGATGGTCCTTTAATTCCACCATCATCAATAAAAATACCAGCATGAGTAGGAACCTCATCCTGCAAAATCCAAGCCATCTGTGCTTGATAAACTGCCACTGAATTAGTTGCTCCTTGAGACAACCTAGTGAGCTGAAATCTTCCCAAAGGAGTCTCAAAAGTTGTGAGAGGCCTTGAATCCGTATGGAGCTCCCTCTCATCATAACCACCCATAATATCACCCAATCCATAACACACCCTTCCAGCGAAAGCTTCAAAAAAATCCTCTGCACTTGGTGGAATACCAGCATCCTTGATAGTGACTCTATTCAAGGCTCTAAGATCATGAACCACGCTCAACTTTCCATTCTGCTTCTTTACACAGAACACCGGACTTGAGTAATTGGATGTTGATTGTTCATATAACCCATTCCTGACTCTTTCCTTAGCAATCTCCACAGAATCCTCTCTAATAGTGGCTGGAATCGGAATAGGTTTAATTTGCCAAGGTTCATGACAAACTACAGGGATCAAGTAAGGTTCCCCATAAGAGTGCTTCAATACACCCCTTTCCTCCTCAACAAACGCCACAGCTTTTTACCTTAGCACAATAACGTGCAACAACAACTTCTTTTCTTCTTCAGACAACCACTCATCAGGACCAAAATTAACAACTTTCAATCTTTCCACAGTCACCCTAGCCATCTCTACAAATTCTGGAGGATTCTTCACCAAAGGAGTACAGTACGGATCTCTCAACAAAGGAGGTCTCTTCAAGGGGGGATTCAAACCCACAGGCATAGGCTCATTGACAGGCCTAATCTTCTGCGCTACCTTCTTATACTTTGCCGCTCCACCTTCAACTTGAGGGATCTTCAGAAATTCTTCATCACCAGACCTGGAACAAAAACCAAGGGTTTCCCCATTGCTCACATGTGTGGCCAAGGTAATATTTTTGAAAGGTGTAGAAGAAACCCTAGCTGTGCACAATTGGGAGGACTTACTTTTACACCCCAATCTCACCACTCCAAAACTTTTCCGCAATTCCACATCTTCATCCTCGCTTCCAACTTCCAAATCTTCAAATCTTGATTCATCTTCTGAATCACATCTTCTAAAATTGTGCAGTTTATCCTCATGCTGGAGGCCCAAAAATCGATCTTGATGATCTTCTCTCTTCAAAATTTTCTTCAGTTTAACCTCATGCTGGAGGCCCAAAAATTGATCTTGATGATCTTCCCTCCTTAAAATTTTCTGCAGTTTAACCTCATGCTGGAGGCCCAAAAATCGATCTTGATGATCTTCTCTCTTCAAAATTTTCTGCAGTTTAACCTCATGCTGTAGGCCCAAAAATTGATCTTGACAATCTTCACAACAATATTTTGCATCTTCTTTCTTCATTATCTTCAGATTTTTTTCTTGATTTTCTTGAATTATCTTGAAATTATTATCATCTTTCCTTGAGTTTTCTTCTGACTTTTAGACCCAAATCTCACCTCCCCAAAACATTTCCGCAAATCTTTCAATAAAGATATATAACCAATCTTCTTCCTGAACTTGGATTAAGAATAATTAAGAATCTTGAGAGAGAACAGAGGCTTGATAAAAAACTTGATGAATACTTGCAGAGAAGAAAAACATTAAAAAGAGAAAGTTGAAAATCCACTTGGTATATATCCAAGGGAGCTGACCTACTACAACCTGGGATTTTCTCATCTCGGGGAGAGGTTGTAGCACTAGGGCTATCAGCCCTTATTACTCTAAAAAAGACAGACTCTCAATAGAGCCTGAGCCGCACTCCAAAAACCCAGAGGCAGCACCCACTTCCTTCCTTCTCCTGCAGCAGTCCATGCACTGGCACATTGAAGATAAACCAGGCCTGATCTCCCAACCATCCTCTCCAGGGGATTACAACCTCATGTGAAGTCTCCTTTCGTCTTCACCAGTCAACTCCAAACTGATTCCCAAATCAAATTGATAACCAATTCTTTCCTGAAAATCCATCAAGAATGGGCCACCCATAACTGCTTTTACATTACCTTTAGCAATATAAAAATGAACCTTCCCTGAGGCTCCTTCAACATCTAACTTCACAAACTCTGAAGTTCCAACCAATTCAGTGACATGGCCACTGATCCCTCTCAATTTCCCACCAATACCAGATTTGATGGGGAGGCCCATATGAGTTGCCTCAAACAAGGAAATCAGGTTTATCTGAGAACCTGAATCCACCAATGCCCTTGCCTCCCTGCCATTCAGAGTGACATTGACATATCCCAGAGAAGCAGAAAAATGAGTTTCCAAACCCTCACCAAACTTTTCAGCAGAA
The DNA here is from genome assembly GCA_030280995.1 of Hemileia vastatrix. Taxonomy (NCBI): domain Eukaryota; kingdom Fungi; phylum Basidiomycota; class Pucciniomycetes; order Pucciniales; family Zaghouaniaceae; genus Hemileia; species Hemileia vastatrix. The sequence goes on along the minus strand of JASXTE010000014.1, from coordinate 27,946,918 downwards.
TCACAAATGTAGTCTACCTCACCAGAAGAAACTCTTCTCCTGGTCAACAACTTTTTCTGTCTATCAGCCAACCCTGGGCTGATAGCATACAATTACCCATAAGATAGGGAATCCTGACCCTGATTCATCCTTTCTAGGACAGAGTCCATAACATTAACTTGACCAGACACTACTGGCCTCTCAAAGTGAGCTCTTTGCTTCACCACCTTGGTCCTAGAAGCTTCTTGAGGACCAGCACCACCAACAGATTTACCATTAACAGGAACCAAACCAGATCCCTCACCAGAACCTCTGACTCCAACAGGCTTTGGAAATGAAGCCAAAGGGACATCCTCCTCAGAGTCAGAATCCACCTCCATTGGCATTGGCTAACCATTCATATCCAATGCACCAAAACTAGGGGGGCCCATATCAGCCATACCCTTCTGCATCTTGTACAGCTCCTCTTTGCTGTACCTCTTCCTAGCTGCACTCAGCTTAGGATCCTTCTTTGAAGAATTTGGCTTTGGTTGGGTCTGAGAACTGCCCTTAGGCCTTCCCACCTTTCCTGCTTCCACATCATAAACACCAGCCAAGCATTCACCACTTGACTGTCCACCACAAGAATACAACTCCAAACCACCAAAGGAAGTAGAAAAAGAGACCTTATTGACCTCCTTCCCCTTTCCCTTGACGTCCTCTTCTACCTTAACAGAAGACTTCCCCTGATCAGGAATCTCCTCAAACCTTGGCCTCCTTTGATTGAGACCACCCCTTCTCCTGACCAAATCCACAGGAGCCTGCCCCTCACTGGGCTTCACAAAAGAGCCGTCAGGGAACTTAAAAACCCTGACATCAAACTCCACTTTTCCTTCAGACACATCTCTGTTCAGTGCCCAAAAATCATTGGACCTGTTCCCCCTCCTACTGCAATAAGAGAAAACCCAAGGATCACTCCTACCAGCCCTCCTTTCAAAATCTCTAGGCTGAGAAGGTGCCTTATTAACCTTCTTGGCCTCCTGAACAAAAATGTGCAGCTGCTTTGTAAGATCAGCCAACTGCTCCACCATTGGGTCCCTCTCCTGTTTGGGAACCTGCACCAAATTTTTCTCCTCCTTCTTCTCCCTAACTTCCTCTTCAGCCAAAGCCTCACTGACTTTGCTGACATACTTGGCACACCCCTCCTTATAGGTGTCCACAGCCAATAACTTCAAATGGGCCTCAACAGCCTCCTTCACCTTATCCAAGGCAGGCAACTTCTGATCCCCATTAGAAAGAGTCTTCATCAATTTCTTTCTTGACAACTCCTTCAACAAATCCATCCTGACATCCCTAGCCAGGGCAGACCAAAAAACATCCTTGGCAGCATTTTCATGTGCCAGCTCCTCCACTTCCACCAAATATTCCACCACAGGATCAAACTGTAGCCAAAACTTCCTGTAACTATGTAAGTTACCAACACCACCATAAGATTGCCATTCACTGACAACCTTGTTCAGATCCACCATAGTGAACCTGACCCCCCATCTATCCACCATTTCCCTACACAACAATTTCCAATCCCTCTTCTTGTAGCCAGACATGGCCACAATCTCCTTCTACACTGACCTATCACCAATGAAGAAGATAATCTGATTCACCATGTCCAGGTAGGAAGCACCATCCACTCAAGCAGCAGTTTCATACTTCTCTAGAAACCACTTGACATCCTCCCCATTAAACTTGGTACCATTCCAAATTTTAATTCTCACGCACTCCCTAACCATCACAGAAGGAGGACCATCCCCCCCACTGACAGTCACCACAGGAATAGCAGAACCAGAAGCCATTCCTCCAGTCCAAAACACCAAAAAGAGCCAACCAAAGAAAACAGAGATTCCAAAGAACTAGCAATTTCTACCCCACGTTGTGGGCCAGAAATGTAGACAATCCTATAGTACTAGCTATAGGCCTTGACCAAGGGAGTTGGAGAAAAACCAGAGAGAAAATCCCCTGTCCCTTTAGAAAAATAGCGTGAGATTTACTTGCTAAAGTAAGTTGGTTCCTGTTTTGCTAAAGCTCCTGTTTAACACACATGACTGCTTGATGAGCCAAGAAAGTAGTCCCCAGATAGACTACTAGACCAAAGAACTGAAATGTAGACCAATGTCCACACCAGAGACAGAAAAAATACTTGATGTAGGCTGCAAATCCACACCAGAGACAGCAATAATACTTGCTATAGCTTGCAACACTATAACAGAGAGAACAGTTGCCAAAGTTAAGTTAAATGAAGAACTCACTTGCAACAAACACAGCCAATTGTGGCCAGAAAACAGTGAAAACTGAGTGAGGAACAATGATATCACCTCCGGATGGTTGTATGATTATTAAGGTTGCCCCAAACTGTCTTATTCATTATGTACACACAGACCACTAACTAAGAGTCCATGCGCACCCACCAATCTGGCGCCTGTACCCGCCAAATTGCATAAAAAACCCTTCTGGAGCGCTCCCCAACCCCCTGAAACAGAGGCGGGCGGGCCGCCCAACATCGGAGATGCCGCCTGAAGCGGCCCGGCCTCCCTGAAGCCAGAAAACAAATAAAAAGAACTAATCTACTTAGAAAAATTAGCTACAACTACTAAAACCTTTAAAACACGGAATTTCACTATAACAACATTGTGACATGAAATATAGAGAAAAATTGGCTCTATCCAATGTTACTAAGCACTTAACCCTAAGACTTAAGGTTAGCCCGTAAAACACGAAAAACAAAATTAAACAGTAATCTTTTATAAATGAAAAATGAGTAAATGGCCCCTTAAAACTTATAATATGAAAAATGTCTTCAAGACATAAAATATAGAGAAAAACCAGGGCTATCCAATAATAGTACCCACATACCCGCAGACCCAATATCCACGGAATAAAACCAGAAAAATACCCTATTCCTTAACAGATGTCAATTAAGACATGCACAAACAGTGCCAATTCACACATCAAAGGCCCCTGCCAATGTTGGAAGACCACACTGTCTGTTGGTAACCTGGTAGAACCTACCAGCTGACATGCATTCCCATGGTAAATTAATATTAGGGGGTGTCAAACATTACCATATACACCATTCAATCAAGCCTTAAAAAAGGTACCAAGTAGTTCATTTTAATTCTAGGTATATAACCCATCAACTGATACACTTCAACACTGTCCTTTTCCCTACACATGCAATCTTCTGGGTACATCCAAGCCCCTCAAGAACTTTTTCCCCTCAAGTTGATTATTCAGCATTAGGTACACACACACCCATAAATTAAAAGTTTTCACCACCTAATACTTATGGCTTATTTACACACACACGGTGAAAATTTTATCAATTCTTAAGGAACCCTAATATCCTACTCTAACACTTAATTTATCTCACCCTTGATTACACTCACTCTTATTTTTTTCCCTCCAAACACTAAAATAACTCCTTCACTTTGTCAAAAGCTTCAAAAAACTACTGATGCTCTAGCCCTTGATCTTTTATTTGAATCTGATCCACATTCCAATTCTGAATTTGATTTTTTTATATAAGTGACCTGTTAGAGAGCTGCTACCTTATTTCCCAAAACCCATCTATTCACTATCAACCATGATATACACTTCACAAACTTTCTTAAATACATGAACCCAGTTCTCAGCAAATCTTCCAACCTACTTATCATGGTTTTAAATACCTTCATGATTTGATTCATGATCATTCTATTTACCACAATAATTCTCATTTCCCACAGAGGGACCCAGCAACACAAATCTCTGTGGCACTTTGCTGATTTGGTTTAAATGGGAATGGTGCTACAATAACTTGTCTTTAGAACCTCTACAGTATAAGTCATGGAAAAGTAGATTTATACACCAAGAGAATAATCAAAGCCACTCATTCACTTCAATAACAGCTCCTCACATGGCCCACTAAGGAGATTAGACTGGAAAATGTGCAAGTCTTGCAAAATGAGTGACTCCCTGGATGTATTGGCTTTGTTGATGGCACCACCATTTCTTTGAGCCAAAAGCCTGCAAGGTATGGAAATAATTATTTTGATTGGAGAAAGATGTCAGTGCTTATCTATATCTTACATATTCTTACATATAATACTAATTCTCTCTTACATTTTCTTTTTTCAGGTATTCTATTGCTCTGCAATTGGTTTGCAATATAAATAAGTTTATTGAATTTCATGCCAGCTTTCCTGGTTCTGGCTATTACTCTTCAGTTTTTTAACAAATGATGATATCTCAAAAAACTAAGAATTACTTTGATGAATATCAATATCCTTTTTCTTACTCTGTTTACACCAGTGGTACATATGTGATCCCAGCATTTCATGGGGCTGGTGATGAAAATAGTTAAAAATCACAGTTCAACACTCATCTTTTCAAGTCTTGAGTAAGGATTGAACATTCAATTTGAATTTGAAAGGTAGATTTTCTTCACTAAGGGAAATGAGGAGTCCTCTTTTTAAACAGAAATAAATAAATTTTATGATCAATGGGATCATTTCATGATTGATACTCCATAATCTCTATGAAAACTTAAAGGATGAATGTAACAATCCTTATGAAGACAAAATTCCTGAACCACCCCCAGATAATGAATCATCCTCCAGTTCTTCATCCCAACATGGTGGAATGTGTGCTGAAATTCTCCCTATCATTCTTTCTCACTTTTAAAACATAGATTGATTATCTAATAGTACTAAAGCTCTTTCTATATTTCTTCTTTGATATCATTATGACAGTCTTTAAAATTATCTTGTATATTTTTGTACATAATTAAACCTTTCTATATGTTAGTCTCTTACTAGCCTACTAATTTCTAAAAAAAATTTGCCTACTAGATCTTTTAATCCTTTAAAATTCTTATCAATTACCTCCATGATAGCTTCATCTTGCTTAGTATCCTCATATTCTAATATCTGATTCCAAATAGTATCTTCATCCTCTGAATCTTTACTATAAATTAGTGGCCATTTTTTACCTAATTAAGTTCAATTCTTTTGAAAAATGTTTTATATTTCAAAAGAATACCTTAAACTCACTTGTAATATTTATCTTTATACTTTTTCTTTGGATATTATTTTCTGTTGCATCTTCATCATCATCAATAACCGCTTGTTTAGTATGAGGAGCTTTATCTAATGTCTTAGCGGAATTCAAAAATATAAATCCAAAAGATACAACTGATAGATAATACTGAAAGTTATCTTACAATATCTTTCTTTCTGCCTCATTAGACCAGTACTTAGCAGACGTAAATTGGCCTTGAGTATCTGGATTGAGCTTAAGGACATCACATTGTAAATGACCCATAAAAAACATTCACAAGTTGAAGTGAATTTCTTTACTCCAGTGTTTTTAACACAATAGAAATTAGACCTTTAACAATTTGTGCAAGGAATTCAGTATCCCCTTGTATGCTTATATTCTTTTGTACTATGCTCCTTTGAAGTAGATGATGATGCTGGTAGAGATGTCATATTGAGAAGCTATAAAGCTCTAGGTAAGATTTCTGAATGTTTCTAGAAAGAACAAGATGAAATCTTTGAGTTTTTTCTAGAAAGCTACTATGATTTTTTGAGGGAAGGAACTACCTTTTATATATTCCACACTCATAGTTCTGATAATCTTTTTATTTTGAAATTTTAGGTTTGTTTGTACCATCTTGAGGATTGAGACCTATTCAGTTGGTTTTTTTTGGATTATGCACTTTCTGCTTAATGTGCAAGTAAATGCATGCCTCATGCATTTTTAATCTTCAAAGGGAGATTTTTAGTCTTTTAATCATGTATATAAATTTAAAAAAAATTACAACCAAATTACAAAGAAAAAAATTGCAATACCCTCCCCTGCAGTTTACTCTGGGAGGGGGTCAGGATTGCCAACTTTTCATTTTTATTTCATAAATGAATAGATGCATTGTTCAAAAAATTTAATCAACCAAATAAAAGTAATGGCATTCAGAGTACTAACAGGAAATGAGTTCAGATGTCACTCAGGCCAAAGAATACATTTACATGGAATTGTATTGTGAACTCATTCAATCAATTAATTGTTTGAATGATTACCTATATACAGAAGCAAGGTCTAATGGCCCATTACTTAAAGCTGATGATTATCTTTAATGAATGATTAATTATGAATTTAATAAAAAAAAATAATCTTTAGAAATACTTTATTTACCATACTTAGACTCCCTCCCTGCAGCTTTACTTTTTAGTGAGCCTTCTTGCCTCAATTTACTTGCCCTCTTTATCAAATTTTGGTTGATCTGAAAAGAAAAGCCAAAATGAGTAAACTTTTTACAAGATTCTAACCCAGGAGGAGCTTGGGTTTTTTTATGGTTTTCTTCTGAAGAGTTCAAAATAGCTTCCACCAGAACATTCCCTAATTCAAAGTCAATAATATATTTGTGATTGAGAAAGTATAATCAGTGACCTTTGAGTTCTGCATATGAAGAAATATGTAGTCCAGTAATAGGATCAATATAAGTGAAAATTACAAATATAAGAAAATTATAATTGTTTTTGTCCATAAGAATCTTGTTGTGAAAGCCTCCATTTATAATAATAATTTTAGTCAATAATATTTAATAATAATCCAGAACAACCCATTCTGTATCTTTCCAGTTTAGTATTCCTGCTTTGATGGATAGTTCATGATTAGATTGAAAAGCACAAATTTATAATTTTTTTAAATTTATTTTCCAAAAATTAATTGAAGGATCCTTAAATTTTGAATCTTTTTAAATATTCATACATTTAAATGGAACTTATAATTTTAAATAAAGAATAAATTCCTTTTGTGGGTATAAGAAAAAGGATTTCAAGAAATTACATCATGATAAAATCTTACCAAGAGATTTTCTCTTTTCAAATCCAGATCTCTATCCTAGTTGGATCATAATTCCTCCTAATAGATTTTTATTCTTTAACAGTTGTAGAACTAAAGCCATCTGATATAACTTTTAAACTAGATACAAAAACTTTTTGAAGATAAAATCTTGAACTCCATTGAATGAATGAATATCTAGAATAATTTAAGGTTTATATCACTAACTGATAACTGCAACAAATATATCTTTTCCACCAGTTGTTAAGTACTTGTGTTTTACAGGTAAAGATTTCAGATAATTTTTCTTCTTACAAATCATATTTTTATAAAAATTCTAATTTCCTAAGTGTTCAAAGTAAGCTTCACACCACTGTTTCATTCAAATTTATTTAAATTTTTGATATGAAGATTTCTTCTCATTTGATATTGACTATTTTCTATTAGATATGATGTTTTAATCCTTTAATGATGTGATAGAAGGAATTGAAGAAAGTGATGAGCTGGAAATATGCTGTGATAACTTGATTGATAGCATTGAAGAAAGAGATGAAGATGAAATATTTTCTGAAGACTTGATCAATGAAATTAAAGAAAGAGATGTGGAGAAGATTGATGAAGGTGAAGAAAACAATTAGGAGGACATTTCCATTTATAAAAAAATATCAAAAAAATGAACCAGCATTGTAGGGGGCATGTTTCCAGACTGTTTGAAAAGGAAGAAAATTTTTTACCAGAATGGCTTGGAAATAGGCTAGAGATATTCTGGTACTGTCTCCAAATCAATTTTGAAAAAAAAGTTGGTAAAAACAATTGGCAATGCTCTGGGAATTCTTCCAGTACCTCTCTGAGGATAAAAAACAAGAAAAAATTAAAAAAAACTTACCAGAATGCTTGGAAATAGTCTAAAAATGTTCTGGTACTTTTTCCAAATCAATTTGGAGAAAAATGTGAGTAAAAATGCTTGGAAATGTTCTCAGAATGCTTCCAGCACATTTCCAAGGCTGAAAAACAAAACAAAAAAACTTACCAAAGATCAGGTACCACTCACTTTAGGTAAGTGTTAGAAGGGGCTTGAAGAGAAAAATGAGGAGCATGTGAAGCTGTGAAGAAAATGAAAAAATTACCTTGATGGAAAGGCAGATCAAGATGTAAAGAGGAAGAGAGTTGGGGGAATCTGGAAGAAGAATTGGATGATTATTAGGATATGTGTTATAAAATTCATTCAGAAATTTATTTTGAAATGTGTTCTGAAATGTGTTATAGAATGTGATATGGAAGAGTTTCAAGGGAATGAGTTGAGGGCCTCTGCCTACTGGGAAAGTTGAATAAATATAAATTGGGTGTCCACCAAGAAGAAGAAAATAGGTTACAAGATAATAATGTTATTCAACACCTTCTTCAAGAAAGATTGCTAGAGATTTCCAAATTTTGACCAATAAGAAAAATTCTTAAATAAAGACCTTTTTAAAGTAAGAATAAAAAATTTAAATTAATCAAGTAAATCTAGAAAATGTTTAATTTCATCTTTGATTTTCCTGCACTCAGACATGCTAACATCAAGTTTTGTCTGCTGGTTTTTTCTTCACTTTTTTGTTTTATTTAATTCTTCATGTTGCAACTGTAACTTTTCTCTTTCCTACTGAAGCTGTTAGTTTTGGAGTGTATTATTTTCTTCTCTTTCAAGATTTGAATTCTCCCTCTCTATCTTTAGAGGAATTTTTCCAATTTCTAAAGAATTATTTTTCTTCCAGGTTAAATACTTGGCTTGCAGACTTCTCTTGAGACTCCATTTTCAAAATTTATATCTGGGCCTATTCTTTTGATGCAACAAGTTTTACTTAAAAATTAAATAAAAGTCAAAAAAAATAAACATATAGAAATAAAACAAATCAATTAAGCCTTACCTTCTTCACGTATGTCCACAATCTCTCTATAAGCGGATAAGGCAAATTTAAAACTTGATTGATTATTTGTGAGAGATGTCAAAGCTTTCAGCCTAAATATCCTTGGGACTGAGTATTTCTTATTTTTGAAATAATATAAAATTAATTGAAATAAGCCAATAAGATAAAATTATGGCTATAATGGTTAAATATATATTTATTAAACTATTATATGACTTATATGAATTTAAATATCTTATCCAAAGCCCTATAATACTTATTAAGGTGCTAATGGAGTCATAATATACTTATCTTAAGTGATATTTACTAATCATAGACATTCATAAGCCTTTATGTATAAATAAACCTTGTATGCAGTGAAGTATGCAGTTTTATTATGTATATATAGGCATATATGCAGGTTTAACTCTCTAAAAATCCTATGAGATTTATTTTTCTGCTTATTTTAGGTCATAGGGATGTATTCAATGGACTCATTATTCTTATACAAGCATATACATCATTTTCAGGTGCATATATCCAGTTTGGACAGCTTAATCTGCCTCCTTTAATGGATTTTCAAGGATTTATGGGTTGGGATATGATTACTGTTTTAATGTAGATGCTTGAAGATGTTATTGGGAGCTTGTAAAGTTGATTTGGCTCCTTTATATTCTTTGGGTTTTTTTATTCTCTTTGGATGAGTCATTTTACCTGTTTCTTTATGGTATCTGCTTATATATGTTTTCTCTATATATGTTATGGGTGTATGATATTATTAATTGTAATTCAGGGTTCTTACTAGAGGTCTTTGTGTTGAAACTTCTTAAATTGCATGCAATGTGGAGGTGATGAGCCCTCAAATTTCTGTAATTTCTTGGGATAGAAGTAACATCATCTGGATTGAAGGTCTGTTCACTCCAGTGGATTTTGGTATAAGTAAGGTAGGATTTGATGGTTTATTGGACATCACTTACTTACTACACATTAAATAAACACTATAAAATAATTATTAGAATATAAAAATATATTTAAAAGCCATTATACATTGATATTATCTTTATATTAGCTATAACTATATTTTATTAGCCTATTTTCCACCACTATGCCACACCAATCCAAGTATTGTGAGTTTACTATTAAGCATAAAATTTTATTAGTTTTTACCTGAGGTTTAATCACTATATCATTTATAAATAAGTAGTAGGAACATTAATCTTTACTATTATATCATACTTAGATACTAGCATACACTGACAGAAGCTCTTCTTTTAAGTGTGTTAGAGATTTTTATTGGCTCATCTTCTACACTGCTCTCAACATCCAAATCTTCATAAAAAGTATCTTTATTCACTCCAGCTGGGATCTGGTTCATGATTGGTATATATTTTATTAGGTGGAAAAAGAAAAAATTATAGTAAAAGTTTCAGGGGGAATTTTGATACAAGACATTTAAACTCACAAAAACTGCATCATCTTGCTCATAGAAGAATCATTCGGAGCATCCTCTCAATATTGTCTTTTGATTATTGGATAAATTGCATGTCTAAATTTTAGTTAATTTCAGAATCCAGTAGTTAAGAATCCTCAGCGTGTAGAGGAATTACATCAGCTCTTTTAAAAAAGAAATCTTCCATCTGTTGATAGAGTGGGTACATTGAATTGAGTTTTTCAGAAACTGAGGTAATTTCAATTTTTCTATCTTTTTCTGATACTCCAAAGCCAGTAGAAGAAGAAGCCATTTTTACTTTCATGTACTCTAAATGATAATTTTTGAAACACTCCCTCATTTTCTTAGTTGTTAAGTCCATTTTACTTTTTGTTTTACTTTTTAGTTCAATTTTCATTTTATGATAACAACTGATTTTTTCGGCAGGAGGTGTCCCACATGATGTAGAAATACTCTTACAGCTGTCTTTCTGTAAGCAGAATCTAAGGGAGTTTGATAAACTAAAGAAAAACCTGTCCCTTTAAGTAAAAAAGAGTTCATAATTAACTAAGCTAAAAAGTCTACTTGATAAAGAAATTCCTGTTGACTATTTAATAATAACATTTTTAAGATGTAGAAATGGTATTCTTAATATTTTTGGTGAAGAAAATACAACAGATAAGTTGGACTTGAAAAGTTATTTAAATTATTAAATATTTACATTTTTAAAATATTTTATTTTTGTAAACAGATAGTATAGTCAAGTCCCTGAAGTTGTGACCTTTATAATGATACCCTATAAGTATATCTTTATGAGCCGTTGATTAAAATTTATAAAATGTTATGTAAAAGTGTTATATTTATAAGGGTATTACAATTTTAGAAAATGTTTTTTTGTTGTTGTGGTTAATGGTTGCTAAGATGTATGATATATGATAAGATGCTACTGTTCTAATTTCCAGTCTACAAGCTTTATATGGATAGTATGTTACATGCCTCTTTTATCTAGCTAAAGCATCCCGGAACCTGTCTGGAGATCACCAGAGTTTGAATGGAGCTTTTCCAGAGCATTTCGGAGCTCATACAAACTTTCTGACCTAATTAAAACCTTAAAACACAAATAAAAAATCCAGAAAAATCAAAAATGATATTTCTACCTCCCCTCTACAATCTCAACTAATTTATTTAGTGTGCAAAGCCCTATTCATCTAGTAAAAAGTCATCAAAGTTAAGAAATTTATGAAAAATCAAAAATAATAAAAAATACATTGTAAAGTTATTAAAAATAGAATAAAAATAGTAAAAATCCCCAAAAAAGTTCAAAAGGTTCTTAATACTCCTTAATTTGATTTCCATATACTCTTAGATCTATACTAGAATTAATTTACCATTAATTAATTATTTCTTCTTGGACTTGTATAAATAACCATCTTCACTTTAAATCATCTGTTTTTTTATAATGAAAATAATTTAAAATTAAATTTGCTTTTCCAATCTATATAACCAACTCCCGAAAATTCTCTTTTGATTATCCTTAGTCCCATAGTTTTATTTGGACTACCACATCCTCCCTCCAATGAAGAATGTCCCCAATTTTTAAATTTGAATAATTTATCAAACACATATTAATATTCTTTTCATCCTCTTCAACCAACTTCTCTAAATACACCTGAAAACCAAATTCCACTTCATCTTTATCATCATCACTTCTAAAATTTAGTCAAAAGATTTTGCTGTTGCATGTTAACTATGTGCCAAATACCAGGTCCATTGTCTGGTTTCTAACTCTGGTTTTCCAGGAAGAACTGCCTGTGATCTTTTCAGGCTTAAGAAAATCAAGTGTAACTATCCAATTATTCCTTCTAATTTTAATGTATATACTGAACCAGCTTCCCTTACTGATCCAACAATACCTTAAAAGAGACTATCCAAAATTCCCACCTTATTTCAAAATATTAAAGCCAAAACAGCCTTTTCATCTAAAAATCCTAATCCTGAGCTTCCTCCTCCTTCTCAAGATCCTAATCATATATTTCAAGTATCTCCCTTTGGATTTTCTAAAACCTTGTTTCCTAGATCAAAAAGTTAGTTCTTTATTTTTATTTTAATAATCCTCCCACTAATTCCACATCCACCTACAAATTCTCTTGAAACCTTTAAATTCTTACCCTAAGATATTGAAATCACCAACACAGAAGACATTGGCCAGGTGCACAATGATTACATTAATTTATATCTAAAATTCATAGATTTCTCTTTCTTGATTTATCTGATGATATGAAGCATAAATTTTTAACACATTTTCAAAAAACCCCTGCTAATAATAATTAAGATTTAATCAAGAGAAGAATTTTAATTCAAAGTTTTGATAATGATGTTGAAAGATTCAAAGGAAATTACTTATTTTGATTGTCTTTTTCTCTTTTAAAATTTAGTGCTTTACTTCTTTTTGTGCTGATGAATGTTTTCAGTCTAGTTGATCCAATTTTTTCTGTTTGTCTTTTAATCAATAAATTTTGAAATAAACCTTTTAATAAACCGTATTTGCCTTGTGATGATTTCACTACTAAGAGAAAGGTTTGAATCCCTTCAGAGTTCCCTCTACAAGTCTCTACTTTCTTTCACAGCATGACAGAGGGGCCTCCCAAATGAGCCAAATACTCCTGATGCCATTCTCATTGGGCTTCCCCCTGAGCCAAAAACTTTGATTCCATTCTTGCAATAAGGTCCTCAAAGCTTCCACATAGATAGTCTACAAAAGAGACCCACTAACGTTTCAACTCCTATCCATCCTCAATGATTCAGCATCACAACATTCAAATAAATTTTAAAGCTTTTTAAATCATTCTTAAAATTCAATCAGAATTCATAATTTTTTCCAGAATTTCTTAGCCCTTTTATTTGCAGCTTTAAAAAGCCTCCATCTTTCTTTAACCAAAATTAATCCATTTAATTACATCTTCATTCCCTAAAGTTAGTTGCACTGTTTCCATTAATGACTGAGTTGTCCAAATGAGTGAGTACCAGTTTGAGTACTGATGAACTAGTGATAAATTAAAAATGACTGAACAAAATATCCCACTTGTTTAAAATTCTCTTCCTAAAGCCTTAAAAAACCAAATTTTTAATTACTTTCCGGTTTATAATCTTGATTTACTTCCCTTCTGCACATTCCTAAATAAATTATCCATATAATGATTTAATTGAAAGTTTAATGTCTTGGTGGACCAAAGAGAAAGTAATTTACCAGTTTGAGGTCATGGAGGAACAAATATTGACATTTTTCTGTTTGTTTCCTGTTAAGGGTCATGGAGGACCAAGTCCCTATAGTTAATTCAAATTTGAGGTCATAGAGGACCAATGATTCCATCAATTCCAACTGCCATTACTGTCCTTGAGCCCATTTTGCGACCATCATTTTTCTCCATTCCCTATTCTCCTATCAAGGTTATCGTTTCTATCCTAAATATCCAATTTTTAAGATGACTCCTTCCAACTTCATTTCTCCTCAAGAGAAATCTTGTGACTACTGTTTCTTTATCCATAAAGAGTGCACCTACACTTATAACTAGAAAAATTACACCTATAACAGGGACTGTTCCAACTGTATTGAAAAGAAGAAAAAATGCTCTGGCCTCAATTATCAATCACTCCTTCCACCAGCTTTTTCTCCCATTGAAAAACATCTACTCCATCTCCTGAATCATCCACCTCTGAAATTCCTACTCCTTTCACACCATCTTCCTTTTTGAATATTCCTTCTGACTCTGAATCTCTGGTTCCACCTTCATCAACTGCTTGTATTGCTGCTCCTTCTCTCCAATCAAGACTCTCTTCTGCCATACCTAGAGCTCCTACTGCTTCAAAATCTATGTTATATCCAACTAAATCAGTTCTGGATATTTAACCTTCTCCTTCTACTTTCTCTCCACCTCCTATATCGGAGCATATTCCTCCCAACCTAAATTTAGCAGCCCTCATCATCCTTCTTCTTTTTCTTCTTCAAAGACACCCAGATCTTCTAGGCCTGTATCAATAAGCGGTACAAAAAGAATTGTTCCCACAGCTAATGGATCACCCATTCCTGCTCCACCAAGAGACCTCCTAAAATTCCAAAAACCTCCTTCTTATCACAACATTAAAATCCCTACTCTTTCCTTCAAGGAGAAATATTTCTACCAAGACTACCTATAAATATTGATCTAGAAACAGTTGAATGTAGTAAATAATTACAAATTTTCATACCTCCTTTAATTTATATCTTGATTTTTTTGATGACCCAATCTAGATTCCTCTGGATCCCATTATTCTCCATCTGCTTATTATTTTCCTGATCCAGATACCACTTTAGCTATTGTGAAATGTAATGTGGTCTCTCAACAACTTTATTCTATTTTCAATTTCAACTTGGCCTATTCCAAGGACTATCCACCAAAATATTGTGCAAAAGTATTTTAAAGAGAGAAAGTCTTGAAATATCACTTTAAATTGGCCACTGGCTTGACCATAAACAACATTGTCAATTTGATGAAATTAAAATATTTACCAGAGCTTCTCCTGAGACCTTTACAATGCCTTCTTTGTCAAAATATAAACTTTTTTAACTATTCAGACTCCCGCTAG